>CP139770.1:2400000-3095000 GCA_034370585.1 Fragaria x ananassa | reverse complement strand
CTATGTGCCCAACAACCAAAAAGGTAGATGAACCAGGAAGTCACTTATGGCCTTCTAAAGGCCCACCCCGGTGTACACATCAGAGACAGAAAAATATGTTTCCTGCAAGAACAAGTGGTCATAGAACTACTAGTAACCGACTTAATCCGGGCACCAGACCGAGAAGTGCTCGCAAATAGAGAAGAGAGCTCGAATCGCGTTGTTGCAAGAATGAATCTTCTTTATTTTTAACCACCTTCTCTGAACGTTGGTAATGACTAAACAGCCTTTGACCACTAAATAAGGCACCTGACGATAAGTGATTCTATTGATTTCACGCACCAAGCATTTTATGGAGGAGGCATTGGAAGAGACATAGTAAAGTTCGTCTGATTACTATCACCTAAAGGCACCCACTCGGTCTAGTCATTTTAGTTTATTTCACCCCCTTTTTTCTTCGGCTTCCCTTGCCGTAGCACTGCTTCCATCCCCGGTGGAAGTCCGAATGGAGATCCGATACCCCCCACAGGGCCAGTGGCAACTTTTCGGGCCAATCTCGATATGTGTCTGTCATCTTCCGCAGGATCTGACCTATGTTTTTATGCCTCCACTGTTCTATTGGTCTGAGGCCTGTACGGCGAGGGTTTGTGCTGTTGTATCTGATACCGGCTGCTCAACTTATTTTTTGAGGTGAGATCCCAGATCTGAAATTAGCTCGTGCGGTACTCCATATCTGCAGATTATGTTTTCTTTAATGATCTTGGCCTATTTCAGTCTTTGATAAGATGCCGCTCCTGGTAAAGTAATCAATTGTGCCACTAAGATGTATTCGTGTCCATTTGATGCTTTGGGTGTCACCTTTCCGATGATGTCAATTCCCCATGTGCAAAATGGCCATGGAGAGGTAAGATTGTGAAGTAACGCCTGAGGCACATGAATAAAGTTTGCATGAATCTGACACTTGTGGGACTTTTTCACGTACTGATGGCAATCGTTCTCCTCTTTTCATTGCCCTATTGAGTAAGGGTCGGTGTTTGCAAAAATGTCGAGCCAGTAGTGACAATGGGGGAGCTGGACACTAGTTGTGCTAGTGGAATGACCGTCAGCCCGAACCGTTTTGCGGTTCTAGAGGACCCTGAACAATAAGAGGCAAAGATGCCAGATCTGGACACTTCAGAACAGGAACAGATTGCTCAGGATGAGTGTCTGGGTAACAAAGCGTGTAGTCAAGGTAATTTTATTTCGAAGAGCCCATAGAAGCTGGAAGAGAGTAAGCTTAGTGCCGAAAGGAACAAGCAACTCCTGAGCTACTAAAACAAGAACTCTTTCACTCGGGCGACTTTTCTTATCGGGCAAGTTGCCACCCGTTTGTTCAATACCCTAACTCTAGTAAGTAGCTTAATCTGTCGAGAAGAACGCGGATCGGACATGTAACCAGTCTTCTCCGCTTGAGAGGGAAAGACGGCTGCTCTGTGAACAACCCCTAGTTGCTGGTCCTGCTCCAGCTGCTGTCTGAACTGCCACCTCTGCTCCAATACATAAGCTCCAGCTGAAGTGTAGCAGCTCCGTCCCATTCATCACTGCTTTCTGTTAAAAAGAAAAGAGCTGCTCCTCTCCGATCTAAGTCCTCTCTCTAGTCAGAAATAGCGTAAATTAATCAGGATGGATCGACAGGCTTTCCAAACCAAACCTACTGGTCTCTTCCTGCATTGCTGCCTGGCCCATCACCTTGATATGATGCACACTCGGTAAGGTCTTACCATCCCCCCTTCAATATCCATATTCTGGGAACCTCCCCGGATCGCCAGCTAAGGCCTTCTACCGCAGCGGACCCACAGGCCAATGCCAATCTCTCAGGGGAGGTTCTCTTTCATCCGTCTTTCCGCATCTCCATCTACTAAAAGTAGGGGTGGTTGCCATAGATAGATTGGGTCATTCGTAACCAGAGCAATAACCGATGCTACTGCGCGGCCGCACACGCTGCTTTGTTTAACAAGCATCACCCTTCCTTTCTTTTCCCAGTTCACCTACTCCAAACACGAATAATGTTAAGCCCTACCAATCCGCCTACATCACCACTTTTGAAGGAGGATCGGGAACCGCACCGTAGCGTCCCCTAAAGGCATAACTGACAGGTTCTGTTCTATCTGCCCATCCGAGTCATCCCGTACTCCAAAAAAGCAGAGGTGAGGTTCCGGAGAGTGGGACGGATCTACCTGGCCAAGGTGCCAATATAAAGTGGTTCTCCGAAATGTTGAAAGATGCTCTACCTGCGGTACCTAACTAGCCTTTCACTACAGCTGTTTCATCAATATCCGATGTAGCGCATTCTCCCTCTTTCGCATATCTTCAAAACTGTCAGATAGCTAGTAAGTAGTTCTCGTATTTCCAGTTGTGATAGTTGTTGTCCGAGCTCTGTGATTCAAGACAAAGAATATAGGCGCTTTCCCGAATGAAAAGGGTATAGTGGAATCTCCGAACGAACACTACGAATCTGTATGCTCGTGCTTTCCGGGAAGGGGTTAGTTCTTCTCCAATTAGCATCTCGCCTGATCGTCTGCTGAGTTAATAGCAGCAAGTGCTAGTTCAAGTCAGTAATCATTTGATGCGCGACTGTGACGAGTAAGAAAAGAAGGTTGAAGTACTACGGATATCGGAGCTTTAGTTTAAGTGATTCAAATCAGTGAACTGTACTCGTCCAAGCCAGCGGGTAAGATGAACCAGACCGGGCAGGTGAACGAACAAGGAAAGTAGAGGATTCGGATAGGCGAGTCAAGGCGTTTGTGTGAAAACTCTATCTGTCTCAAATAAAGATGGGGAAAGCTACTCTTTTCTTTTTCACCAGGGATCCGATCCCAGTTGATTGATCTCGACTTTACCAGCTCATGAACGGCATTCGTCAGACTTGAGCAGTAGGTTTCGACTCGGTCAGCTGTCTTGATGAAGATTGACTTCAGCCAAAGAGAATGAATTGACTTCGGGTTCGCACCCGATCAACGAAAATCAATCCACATAGAAAAAAATAGAAATCGTTCAGTACGCACAGTTTCCATTTTCGATTGAGAAAGCGGCCCCAATAGTGCACCAAAACGGGGCCGGAGAGAGGGTAAACCTTAGATCGGCTAAGATCGAATTGAACTGTCTTTGATTGAGCGACTCCTGCCCGATTTTGATTTCCGTCCCTGCGGGATCAATTTACTTTTATGAGTATCCAGCGTCGTAGCGCGTCTCTTTATATAGAGTCGTTCCTTCCAGAGGAGTAGTCTCTTTCAAGTTAGTGAAGTGAAACTCTGGACGGGGAAGAAGCCGTCAATACTGGATAGTTTTAGTCATTGATTTTATGGTTAGTAAGGTACTAGTTCAGTTATAGTGCTGGAAAACTCAGATGCTACACACATGGGCTGGAAAGTCTCTCCTTTATGTTCTTTACATTACAGTTGACCGACTCAATCCATCAATGTTTTCCCCCGGAAAATTTTCCTACATATCCAACCGGAGCTGAGCGAGAATCGGATTCTGATACTTGAGGCACTCACATCGGTAAAATATCGTCTAATAGATAGACCTGGAAATCGATGCTTTCTAGCTCCTCACTTCCGGTCGGTGCGCCTCCCCTTTTTGTTTTCTTTGATTCACAAGCTGGAATTGAACCAGCATCCCCGGTTGCTTTCCCGGCGCACTTCCCTTTATTTATTGTTATAAAAAAGACTTACCCCGCAAGGAAAAGACAGAAGACGTACGCAGCTCAGAAAGTATGTTCAATTCTCCGGCGCGAAAGGAAGAATGGAATTACAGAATGCCATCATATAGAAGGATTGATACATTACTACAAGGAAGAAAGTAGATGATCACGTAGGGCGAATGAATCAAAGAAAGGGAAACTTCTCCATCCCGGAGTGACTTCTTGAATCTTTGAATAGAGAGCCCCATTAACCAGACAAGCTGGAGGAGACAAGCTACCTCACATAAAGGATGACCAAGGGCCAGTTGACGCAGCAAGCTAGAGCTATGAAACCGCCCCTTTCTCATTTAACTCGTCGGATTATGAATGAGATATTCAGACGTCAGCTTGAAGGCTACGATTCCGTTCTTCTGTCTAGCGGAGCGAGCGAACCACTAGATGATCCATACTTCGCATTAAACCGTGACCAACATGTCCCGCCCGAAGGCACAACTATGAGACCAACCTGGTTGCGATGTCATTGATCGGATCCCCCTTCTAGAAAGAAGAAGACGGAGAATGGCCCGTCTTCGTGATCCAGCATAAGTAAAAAAGTTTCTTCAACCCGCCTCTTAAGGGAGAGGAGACAGTGGGGGCTACTATGTTATCTGACACCCCTCTGGATGATGAATGCGAGAAATCAAACTAACCGAGATCGAACCTTAAGATTTGTTTGAGCTTTCCGTACGACTGGCAAATAGAGTCATTCGCTCAAAAAAGAGATTCTAGGAATAGGTGCTTGGCATATCGCAACTTCCAGGCCTTTCCCAACTAGTTTGCCTTCTTCTTTCTTAGTAGAATATGTGGCCAAGCGGGTTACAAGAGGTTATAAAATATGCTTCTCACGCTAAGACTAGTACGTTGTCTTTCTAATCCGCCTTTAGCGCATGCCTCGGGCGTCCCTATTTCCTTCTGTCAATCGGATCAATCTACTTTCGTAAAAGGAAACCGAAAAGAGGCAACAAAGAATGCTCGCGAAAGTTGGTCATTTCTGGCTCGTTCTAACAAGATATTTGTATTGGCTGGCAGTAGTGTTTGCGCGGAGGTATACGACGCTATATGAGAATTCCAAGGATTTATAGGTTTGATGAAATGTGGTAGGTAAGCACATGTTTTCTTTCTTTGCGTGTACGGTATTAGTTGGTGCCAGTGGGATGAAAATGGCTTTTACGCGAGAAAGGGCCGGCGGGGACCCTCTTTTTGTATTCTGATTTGGAGATTTTGTAACAGATACGGGATCAGTTCTGGCCTTATCGGAATCCGTCTTTCCTCCTATGCTTCACTACGGAGACCTGCGCGAATGCTATGAGACAATACGAGTTTCCTATCTGACCGCATCGGAGGGATTCCAGACTACTAATTGAGTGACTTTATTATGAAGCATCTATTGTTTCATACGATCGTTGACGGTGAGAGGAGAAATGAAAGATTCTCGTATGAACTTAATTGCGAATAAACTGTCGTCAGCTCACTGTCTGTCCATACAAAAAGATAGTAATTGACGTTACATCTTATGTAGAATTGTGCGGGAAATTGCATTGACGTCCTTTTACGAGTGGCGTCCCAATACAGAAGAAGCGCAAAACCTTACCGGACGGTTCGTCTAGAAAGATAAATAAAGCGGTCACTCTATAAGTGGCAGGTTATTACCTGTTCCGCCTCGTACATGAACGGATACTTAGTAATGAATGTTGGGACGTTATACACGATCGAGCAGCAGCTAAGACATTTCAAAAAATGAAAGTATGTTCTCGTTCTTGTCTCCTCCCCCTCCATAAACCGCACGCGGGAATTGGGTTCTCCTCTGAGAGCGTGCAGGGGATATTGTGTGAATAAGTTGCGCAGATGTTCTTGAAGTTGTTTAAGTGACTGATAATGAGCTCAAAAAGTATCTTTTAACTGTCCCTTTCTTTCATTGTTTGATAACTCTTTCGCCTATTAGTAGTTCACCGGGAGACAGCGGGGGCAGTCCGTAACGAGAAGTATGGCCCAATTTATCAAGTCTTTTACATTTCCTGGATCAACTTAGAATGTATTGTACGTCCATTATTTAGATCCCTACGTTCAATCAGATCTAGGTTACCCATAACTCTCAAGGGTAAAACGTGAGTCCGCGGGCCTCATATATCGGTCAGATGGGGTACCCCGATGGAGACACGAGGCTCTATTTAGCTGCCACCTACTCGCTAACAATGAAATGAGTAGACGGCTTTTTCATAAGTAACTCAGCGCATGTGTGTCAAGTAGTCCAGAGGGAAATGAAAGAAAACAAGATAAAAGAAAGATCATGCAAGCAATGAGCCAACATGCGGACTATGATCCATTACAAACAACGATTTCTTTCTGGCTTGCTGCACAGCTGTAGGAACGGATCTGGACAAAAACAATAAGGAACTGCTCCTCTGGTAGAATCAAAATCGGGGAGCGGATCTTACCGGGATTCCGAAAAATCTGAAACTGAATTCTCTCATGCATCATTTTACCAGATAAAATGTCAAACACAGCAACAATGATTCTAAAAAATTCTGATCTATTCCAAAACCCTAGAGCCAAATGCAAAATCCAAGTTACCAAATTCCAAATCTGGGCCCCAAAATCAGAACACTACCTCCAATTCATGAAGATGCTTATACATAGAAGGCGAGTAAGCACATGATCAATCGAGCTCACACCGATCTCCGTCTTGAGTCCCTCCTCCTCTTCTTCCTCTTCCTTATCGATTTTCGGTTTCTTCGGCGCCGATTTCGGAGCCGAGGCCAGTTCCGGCGAGTTGGTGATCTCCGAGTACGGATCGATGCTTCTTGGACGCCGGAGCTTTAAGGGCCTCCGCCGCCGAGGCTCGCTTCTTCGTCGAGCGCGTGGCGTAGACGCTGTTTCCTTCGTCGTGCATGGTTGGTTGGATTGATTTGCAGAGGTCTAGGGTTTGCAGTGGATTTGGGGATTATTATTTTATTTTTATTTTGGGGGGGTTTGGTTTCGGTTACAGATCGCAATCGACAAAGAGGAAATGGCGGTCTTTTTAAGTTTCAAAATCATTTTTCCCGCTCATAGTTAGTTATGGTCTGCCCTCTGCTGCTACGACGTCGTTTGTCACATCTGTGCCATCTTCATTTTTCTTTTGCATGAAATATTGGTCACGGTAAAGTGAGAAGTGAATTGCAGTACAAGTTCTTGAAAAATATTAACGGGGCAGAGAGAAGGAATGCTGCAATGTGATGTGTTTCGAGTGATTTTAAAGTCGGCCAACGCGACTGGTTTATTAATCGTGTTATGCTCAAGCAACCTAGAACGGATACATACAAGTTTTGCCAGGAGAGAAGAAGAAACGGGAGCTGTGAGCAGGTTCTAAAATGAATATGAAAGAGAGATCATAAGATGGAAGATGCATAACTGCAAGAGCAATACTTGGAATTGATGATGAGCTAGTTATACAAGCAAAGAGCTGTCTCTAAAGCATCGAGAGGGGGACAGTTTGCTTGAAAGCTGACTTACCTGAAACAACAACCAGCTAAAATACCAAACAAGATGGGTCTCAACTGGGGATTAATCCTTTTAAGATGGAGCAGATTTCTTGACCCACGGGGCTCACTTTGCAAGGGGTGAATGGTTAAAATTAGTCTCCTAATTATCAAAATTTGAATCAAGCAACACATTTTCGTCGTCTAGTAACTCGACCACCTCTACGACTAGTTTCTGGTGGTGTCTTAAATTTTTCATCAAGATCCGATCCCCCAGGATCCGACTTTGATTTTCTCTTCCTACCCTTGGGGGCACTAGTCTTAGCTCTACTGCTTTTTGGAGTCGCCGATTTATCATCCTTCACATCTTGACTGCAGCTACTTGCCACAGCCTCAGCTGTCCCTGGTGATTCATTCTTTTGAGCTCCATCATGATCAGCATCATTGATACTAGTTTCTGCTTGGTTAGGTTGTGTTCTCATAGCTTGAGGCAAGGCCAGACCTGCTTTCACACAATGGCGAGCATTTTCAAACCATTTGCTTACCTGTAACAAAACAGCGACGCAGAAAACAGAATATAAGGTAACATTCTTTCTGAAGAATGGAATCTGTAATGACAATGCCTGAGAAGAGATAAGGTATGACCTGCTTAGCCATGACTCCTAGTTCTTGGGCCAGTCTTTCCTTCATACTTCGGTCTGGGTATTCATTCTCCTTGAAGGATGTATAGAGTCGCTGAGATAAAAGTTCACAGAGTATTTAAGCCTTCCGCTAAAGGAGTAAGAGAGTTTTTTAAACTTATTAATCACAACCATACATACATCATATAGAGTGGAACTTCTTTGAGCATAGATAAAAGTTCAGAGTATCTAAGCCTTCCTCTACTACACGCATACACACATCATTGTATAGCATAGTATAGTGGAAACTCTTTCTATAAAGAGGACTACCCGCATTTTCACTCCACGGGGACACGTTGCGGAGTAAATATTAGTTCTATAGTTTGAACTGTTCCTTTTTCTTTTTTAGTTTCAATTGAAGGCACTAAAATCCCACATTCACACACACTAGTTACTTCCTCTCAAGTACAAGATAGAAAACAATGAATCGAGTGGCACAAGAAAGAGAAAAATTGAACCCATGTGTTAGGAACACAATACAAAAACAAGACTACAGGCAGCCCTTTTCCCTTTGTTCCTTTTAATTAATTTTAAGAACCCATGAGTTAGGGAGCCTAGAAGAATTAGAAAACACAATACAAAAACAAGACTACATGAAGCCTTTTTCCCTTCGTTCTTTTTGGTTAATTTTCAGAAACCACAAATTTGGTTCACATGCAATCCATATATATTTGCTAAACCAGTCTTCTAATCCAGAAGCTAGAAAGAGTAGAAAAAAAAAACTCAAACCATATTACCTGAGTTACAGCTTCCCCGAGTCTTCGATATGTTGATCCTTTAGCCCGCCCACTAGTAGAACCAGACTTAGGAGAGCTTTTAAGCGATTCATTTGGTGAGCTACTGTTGTCATTAGCACTTGACTTTCGTCGAGGTGTTCTTCTAGGAGTATGCTCATTCTTGTCTGGATCATCTTTTATATCTTTGGTAGTTTTTCCTTTCTTAATGGTTGAGGGCTTTCCTTTTAGTGATCCTGGAGAGACTTGTCCAGCGCCTTTCTTCCTTTTCCTTGGTACAGCAGTTTCAATATATTCTTCATCGTCACTAGTAGGAATATCTCCATATTCCTCCTTTAGATATCAAGGTACAGAACAAACATCAATAAACTAAAAAGATGAATAGAATAAGACATTTTCTTTGGTCAAGGGACAGAACAAGACCAAAAAAGCAATGTTGAATTTACTAAGCATTTGAGACAAAGGCTTGAAGTTCAACTCTAAATCCCCAGGGGTAAACAAATCATTGGGAAAAAAAAAGGTAGAAAGGAAAAAACAGTAAAAACACAAGAAATAATGTCTGTATAAGCGCAAGAAAAAATATATGTGTGTATATATATATATATATATCCGTAATTTCAACCTCTACTTTTTTTTCTTTTGAGAAATTGTCCACTGGCATCTATGTTCAGGAACATTTATATTCCTCTCTACAAGATAAACAAAGAAGAACCGGCAATGGAATGAATCTTAATACAAACCATTTATGAATGAAGCACATCCTGCCAATCAGTTTCAGCTATTATCTATTTCAAAGGCAAAGGCCAAAATTTGAAGCACTACCCACAAACAATAAATAAAAAAGGAGTCTAGATCACATACAGATGCATATTCGTGAAATGTCAATGTCGAACATGGAGTTAGCCAGGACTCTACAAGCCACACAAGGCTAGTGAAGGTTTTTTTTTTTCGATCAAAGGCTAGTGAAGGTTATAAATGGCAAAATATATTTTCAGTTTGAATTGGGTCATAGCCAACCCATTTCTTCTGCAGTAAAAACTTAGTTTGTAGTTGATTTCGTGTTCTCACAGACAAGTTCAAGCAAAACCTTTTGTCTTTTTAAAGAGATCCAATGTGGAATGGATACGAGTGAAGATAGAGAAGACAGTTTGCACTGCTCCCAACATACAATACGCACTACAACATGATAAATGCCTGAGCTAGGAGCCTTCAAAGTCTTTTCAGGTCTCCCCATGCAAAATAAGTTCTGAAGTGATAATTTTTCGATTCATTTGCATAAAGAAAAGGAAATTAACACCTCTATCAGGTCAGAGCTATTAAGATGTACTCTGAGAAAGGACATAGCTGCAACAAACATAATTCAGAGGCCTAGAATAACATTTAGTATCACATCTATAGAGATGATAGTCTTATTCCCCAATGCAAAACACCACATACATTGGGGAACTTCTGCTGGAAAATATCAGATAAGGAAGCAAATGAAGAGGATAAATCAGTCTCATAGTCAGATAAAATTGTACTTTATAAAGACACTCACATCATGCAGCTTTTTGTAGTCCAGCCTCACTACGTGCCTTTTCCCAGAGACAGGTGTTGAACCATCTTGGCCAGGATCTGACTCTATTAAAGATGATAGCTCATCTTTTATAGAATGTCTCTTCTGGCCACGTTTAGAACCTTTTCCACCAGAGCCTCTAAGAAGTGCACTTGCTTCCAACACAGATGACTGAGGCCCTTCACCATTTTCAAAAGACTTGCTATCCTCATCTAGTACAGCTGCAAGATCCTCGGAGTCAGATGTAAAATCAGAGCTTGAACTGCCTTGCTTAACATCCTCCGTGGGATCTGGAGCATCAGGATTGAAATCGTCGTCCTCTGAATCATCAGAAGGAAGCCTCAAGTACTGCTCATCATTAGTTTTTGGGGTCTCAAGTCCATCAGATCCTGATGCATATTCAGATTCATCGGAACTTGATTCTTCTTCCTGGACTTCCTCATCCGTTTCTAGACCATCAGGGTCATAATCATTATCATCAGAATCATCTGAAGGTAGTCCCTGGTTGTTCTCCTGATGCTGTCCTGCTGATGCTGCAACAGCTGCTTCAAGAAATACCTTCTGCAGATGAAATAGGAGCAAGATAAGATAAAACAATATTTAATTAAAAGATAGAACAACTGCAGATTTTGACATTGACCTCCCAGCTGTCAGTAATAGAAAGATCTGTTCCTTGAGAGTCATTAAGCAAATCAATGCAATCAACTTTGCAGTCACATCCAGGGCATAACCAACCCTCATCATCAGGTGGAACTGCAAGCCAAATAAATAAATAAGGAAGCAGAATCATAAATATTAAAGAACAAGGGATTTGCTATAGAAATTACTTTCTTCACTCAAAAGAGGCGGTTCCAGACAGTGCTGGTGGAATCCACGGTCGCAAGCCCCATCACAAAGTACGATGTCATTATCAGCATATACGTCCAAGGACCCACATTTTGCGCAGAATATCTGCCCAACATTTTAAAACTAGAGTTATTCTATACATAAGCCAATATCCCAAAAAAAAAAAGTCATGCAACATCATTAAGCGAAAGGAAATATAAAACCAGATGGCCATAAATAACTCAAGGATAGAAACAGATTGCTTTGCTTAAAGCAGAAATTCTTAAAATAGAAGAATTATCCTACATCCTCACTGTCAATCTGTCCTTCTTCATCAAATAAAGATTCAGGAAACATTCCTTCGGCACATAGAGAATCAAGACGTTGAAAAAGATCTCTTATTTTTGATTTGCGTCGAAGTATTTCAGAAGTAGCTCGTTGAAGCTCCTTCTCTGGCTTTAGTTTTTCTAGGCTGCAAAATCACAAATATAGTCAGATGCTAAAGCTCAAGGTTTACGCACCAGAAGAAGAAGAAAATAAAAAATGAACAGACTGAAGAACAGAACAAAGCCACACTCCAAGACACATGATTGTGTTTCAGTATGAGCATAACTTTCAAACTAAAATATCATTCCTCCAGCATCTCATAAATAAAAATCAACTACAGATAAAATTTCAATGTTTCATAACTATGCAGATAAAAATTAAAAAGAATGTGTAATACAACTTATGCACCTGCTTCCTTTCCAACCTTCACCAGAATAAGCATCAATAAGAGATTTCTCATAGTTTATCCGGTTCAGAAAATATCTCAGATGTGACCTGATCCTTGAAAATTCATCTGCTGCAACTCTTTCTCTGTGTTTCTTCTTTCTCTTCTTCCTTTTCCCCTCTTTCTCATTGCTGATATTAGCAACACTATTACTTGTATCAAGAGTTGCAACATTATTATTTAATTCAGGAGCCTCAGGTTTCTCGCTTGTCCTTGAGCGCAGAACTCTGTCACTGCTTACCAAAGATCTTGACTTTCGTCTTGAACTCGAATTTCGCTTATCCTTGCAACCAAACTGGGCAGAATTTTTTGATGCATTCTTAGACGGTGTTTCTGATGGCTCAAGACAAGAATTTTGGGTTGCATCATTCGTGTGTGGTTTGATTAGTTCTTCGTTATGGTCCTTGCTTGCATCTTCAGGGGGTGGTTCCAAATGCCCAATAACAGAATTATTCATCTCTTCAACAGAAGGACCCAACTGTTCAAAACCAAAGGAGCTGGATACTGCAGTGCTATTTTTAACTTTATCATTTTGGGAAGGAAAAGAGCCAAGCTGATCTCTCTGTTCCTGTGGTTCACACTGTACACTTCCAGAACCAGATTCATTGATCTGATCCGATGCAGTTTGGAGAGAGCATGGAAGTTTATCAGTCTGACAAGTCTTGCTCACAGCTTCAGGAGGCAGTCCCGCTTGTTCACTAAGAGAAGGCACACTCACATTTTCATTAACCACCTGCAACTGTTCATTACCACCAGAGCTGACTCCTGGAATAACAGTTTGTAGTGGTTCATCTTGTACAAAAGAAGATCCCAAATTCTGGTTCTCTTCTGTTGGTTGACTATATGAAGTTCCAGAACTAACATCATTTATCTGTTTCAAAGTCTTTTTCACACCTTCACAAGGTAGTCCTGCTTGTTCATCAAGAGAACATATGTCAACATTTTCACAAAACGACTGCAATGGTTCATTACCATCACAGCTGGGTACCTCCACCTCCGGTCTAATTGTACCAGTCAAATATTGGCTTTGTAACACTTCGTTTTGTGGAACATCAGAGCCAAAATGCTGCTTGTCTTCTGCTAGTACACTAGATGAAGTTCCAAAACCAAAATTATTTGTCAGTTCCAATGTGTTGCTCACATCTTTAGGAGGCACTCTAGCTTGTTCATTAGGAAAAGTAATATTCACACTTTCAGTAATCAACTGCAATTGTTCACTGCCACAGCTGGATAATGGAATACTGGTTTGTAAGAGTTCATTTTGAACACTATCGGAGCCGATATGCTGCTTTTCTTCTCTTGTTTCACTAGATGAAGTTCCAAACCCAAAATCATTTCTCTGTTCAAGTGAAATCCGTTCAGAGCATGCAGTTTCACCAGTTTGACAATTCAAACCCAGATCTTCAAGAGAATCTTCAGGAGGTAGTTCCAATGGTTCAGCAAGAGAATTATTGGTCACATTGCCAAAAAATTGTTGCAAATAGCCACTGGTAGTGTAACCAGATAACGCTGTTGTGGTTTGTAATAGTCCATTTTGAATGTGTACAGAGCCGAACTGATGTCCATGTGCTGAATTGGCAAGAAGGTTTACACCACCTTGACTACTGTTGCTCGCATCTTCAGGAGGCAGTCCCAATTGCTCAGGGTGAGACTTCTCTGTCACATCTCCAAATGCCTGTGATTGATTATCAGCATTATTGGAAAAATTGCAGAATTCATGTAGCTCATTTTGAAGAATATCACAGCCAACCTTTTGCTTGCTTGGTACACTATATCCACTTTCAGGACCAACTTCATGTGCGTGCCCTGGTGTACTTTCTTCTTGGCATTTCGCAGTTTGACTGCTCACACAGTCTGGAGGAATATCCAGTTGTGCATCATCAGCCATATTCAGATGGTAATGCTATATTCACAAACAAATATCAGTAACTCTTATCTGTTTGACTCACTGAATAAATTGATTTTCTTTCTTTGGGGGTTTGAACCCTATGAACAAAGGTATAGATAACATTCAAGTAAAGTGGCTATTAACTGATCAAATACCTCATCTCCAGTCTTCTATCTTATCGTATAAAATTACAAAACCTTCAACATGCAACAAAAATCCAACTTTGCATCCACCACGGACTTGACAACACAAATGGGAATTGTTACTTCTGTAATTACATCTGATGATGTTGCGTTGATGCACCATACACCAGCAGGACAGAAAAGATTGCAAAACAGCAATGCAGACACCTAGGATAACAACCTATTTCAGGAAAGAGAAGAACAAATTGTAAAAAATCCTTTTAAATAAAATGCCAAATTGGACAACATATAAACATATAATGGCTCTCATGAAGTCTACATTGAAAAGGATTCATCTTACTACATAGGTTTCGTGGGAGTACAGTAGCAAAAGACGGACATAAGAAGTGATAAGAAAGTAAGAGAGAACTTTTTTATTGGTATAACTAGCCACTACATTAAACACTGATAGTTTAGCTAATGAGAATTGGGTCACAGCGGCAACTACGAAAAAGTTTGCCCAGCGGCAATTATGAAAGCCAAACTTGTAGCATTTTGTAATGTGCCAGTGTAATTGGTATCTTACTGTGACACTGAACCTACATTTGAAACGCCTCTTGGAAACCACTCATCCAAGTAAGCTTGTAACACTTCCAATAAACTTTTAGTAACATCCTGGACTATTTGTGAATTGTTACATGGATATGAATGGTTGAGATGTATCTCGTCTACAAAACAACTTTTTAATCTATATCCAACTTAACAGTGAAGAAAAAGGTTCTCAATTAGGGATGACCTTGTTACTGAACAAGTCATATTTACAAAGTCCCACAAAGAAAACTAATGCTCGCGATATCTATACATGAACCACTGATTACGTGATGTTTGATAAAATCCATAGCTGACGTCTTGATAATGTGACAAAACATACGACAACTCTTGCAAGGCAAAGCATTTGAAAACAATGCAGAAATAGGGCCGAATCAAAACCTAGAGCCTTAAACAGTAAATGTCGAATGCTTGGCATGCCGAATCAAACTACATTAAACCTAATTCGCCTACTTAACTTTATAGATGCTTAATTCCAGCTACTGCACTTCAAGCTATGCCCCTAAAATCTCCATTTCCGCGTAATTCGAAACCATTCCAGCTCACAATCTAGCTAATAATCTAGCTCAAAATGCACAGAAGCAAACCGAAAAGAATGAAAGCTCTCACTTCGTCACCAGAACCAAAAACCAGTAACATTCTCGCAGCACAATCAAACCAGCTGAGCAAAGCTCGAAACAGATTCAGAGTTCATGCAAAATTCTCCAGCACAAAATCAAAATCGAAGAAAACCTAGCTTCGGAAAGTAAAGCAGGAAAAAAAATTACATCGGGGGGAAAAAGTTACCTTTACCTGGTGAATGAATCCAGTAGTTTCTTTGGACCGCGAAGTTGCAGAGAGAGAGAAGAGAGAGAGAGAGAGAGAGAGAGAGAGAGAGAGAGGGAGAGAGGGAGGGTGGATTGATCTGGAAGTTGTGTGGCTCCGGATAATCGTTTCACACCGCCGAAGAAAAAAAGCGGTTCGCACTGAACACTATAAATCTGGGCCACCGTTGTTGTAAAACCGAACGCCTTGTTTTTTGTGATACGGGTTGACCCGACCCGGATCCGTCAGACAGGAAACCGGAATTTTTGGGGCAGCACGTCTACCAGCCAGGTGTTAGTTGACGAAGCGGTTAGGTTGATTCACCATTACCAAAGACGAGTAAAAGCGGTGTTTTTACTTTCTTTTCTTCTTTTTTATACAATGAAAACATGAACCTAGATAATAATGAAAAAGTATCAATATTGTGTTAGTGTAGGTTAAGTGCTCTATTATGGAAGAGTTAGATTTCGAGTCTCAATGTTCTCATGGATTTGCCCAGTATCATTTGGTTTAGCGGTATAGTTTTTCTTTATTTGGTGGGTGGTTGTGAGTTCGACTCATGAAGTTGTAATAATAACCTGATCAAAAAATAAAATATTCTTGTGGATCTAGATCCAAATACTGACTCAGTAGGTACTAACTCGCTAACATAACTTATATGGCTTGCTACATCCTCCAAAACGAATGAAAAACAAGCCAACTACTGACGAACCAAAATGACTCTTACAAATCTTTTTGAGGCATGACAACCTAAAATATCATGAAGTAAAGCCTAAGTCACAAAGTAATAATTCAAGTGACTTTCTCGTTCTTTTATCATTAGGTTTTCACTCTGTAGTGATCTGATTATAGATGGCGTTTTCTCCACCCTCCATGAAATGATTTTTAGTTGAACTCCTCTCAAAATGTGAGCTTTCATGTTTTCCTTGCTTTGGTGCTTTTGATCTTTTCTTCCTTTGTTTTCTAGGTTTTGCTTTGATGAATCATTTTAGACCCAAGTTTTCCTAGTTCACAATCTAGTTCTACTCTCAAATTCATTCAATATCTTGATTCTTGTTGTTTTCAGCTTTTGTTATGTATTACATAGTGGTTATTAGTTTAAGGTTTGTCTTATAAGGGCACATGGATCTTACCTAAAAGTGTGTAACATCGGGCTATCTATCTTGTGTGTAGCAATCAATAATATCCCTATGTGGATCTTAAGCTATCGTGTCTTTGTCTTATTCTCTATTTTTCTCTTTTGTGGAGGTGACCGAAAATTTCATTTGCTATATGTCTCTAAAATAGTTATTTTAGGTGTCTGCTCGGGTTTGCCGCCATTCCTCAAGATCACCGAATTGGCTTGAAGTTGTTATGTGAGCTTCTACGACTACATTGATTTCATACTGTGCTAGTTAAGGCATGCCTTATTTAGGCCTTGTATTTATTGGTTCTCGTTGTTTACCGGTTTGCCTAATTTGGGTCTATAACACTCTCTGTTCAAATATAAGATCCTGTTACTTTTGCCCAGAATGGAAAAAACCTTCAGTCACAAGAGCAGGAGGGCTATTAATCCTTACAGATGCAGACCCAGAAGAATGTTGCACACCAATTCAAGTATTTAACTACGTACAAGGTTTGCCACCATATTCCCCGTCTTTATGAATTTGCTGAAGTTGCACAAACTGAAAGTGACTCATCCTTGCATTTCATTAGACTGATACCAATTAGGGTGCAGGAAATGTTCTATTAAAGGCCTAGCTATACCAATATATATATATTAACTTTGAGTCCCATTCTCCAACTTCATCTCTGATGAATCCCCCAGCTCCTACGAATTCATTAGAATGCCTGAGACTTAATAAAAGCTCTATTCCATATGACCAAACAACAGTAGGTGAAGAAAATGCGCTATTCCTTTGCAGAAATTGATCGAGTGGTTTTCAGATGCAAAGACCTAATGTATGTTTGTGTCTTTTGGCCTACTACCCAAATGTTTCAATCAGACGCTGAAGAAATTTTGAACAAAGGAAAACATTGTTTTAGGAGGCAACAATCTAACACATAGACATGATCTGTTAAAAGAGGCTGAAGGGCGACCCGAATGAATTCCCAGTGCACGTAGGAGTGAAATAAGCGCAACTAGCTAGAAGACATTTCACTACAAAAGATGGAGACGTCTGGAATGTACCCAGAGGGTGCTGCACCCATATGTTTGTCCACGTGTCGGCGATACTTTTGTAACTATCGTAATCTGATATCACAAATAGATTACTTTAAGATTGTTTCTTGGTTAAAATAATCAAATAAACAAACCCTAAAATACCAAAATACATATGACTCGAGTAAAAATTTTCATAGATAAATTCAATAACGTTTTGATCATGAACAAATCCCTCCTTTGGCATATATAAAACTGAAGTAAAATACACATAAAGTCATAAAGAACAAACCACATTTTATGCTTTTTTCGTTGTTACGTTTAATTGGGACCCGAGGTGGAAAAACTTAGAGTTTGACTGAGGAGGACCGGAGACTGGAAAGTGTGGAAACCGGTGGTGCGCATTTTAGAGAGAACTGGGAGACGGAGGAAACATCCTACCCCTCGACGCCCTTAGGGTGCGCACTGCGCTCCCCACTTTAAAACCTTTCACGTGCAAAACTATTTTATTACACGGAAGACTTTTGACTTTGTAGTCAAAGCTTGAAGGGCGAACAAAATTAGCAAGTCCAAATACAAATGGTTGGTTTTCACCTTCCCTCTCCCTTACTTTGTTGCACGTTTTTCCACTTTGCGACTAAAATCAACTCTTTCGGTTTCTCTATCTAATCATTCCTTAATTGGGTCCATATATACATACAGTTAGAGAGTCCTTACAAGGAGAATTCTTAAGTTAAAGACTAGTTTAACATTTTTCAGTTTATCTTACTTTTCGATCTTATATCCGTATCTTGACAGTTTAGTTTATAGGTATTATAAGTAGATTAATTATGTAAAGTTTCAGCTCATTAAAAATCGTTAAGGTATTCATAAGTGTGATTTACCAATTATGAACTTGAACCGTTCATGTTTGACATATTTGGTTCGTCCATTAATTTGATCTAGTTTATTACCTTAACGATCACTGATTTTGTCAAGACCCACTCTGAATTTCACCCTAAAACTCGAAGTAAGTCTTGCGGGGTCCACCTCCAAGGAAAATTTACTGAAGCACTCGGTAAACCTCCCTTGAAAGTGGACAACCCTAACCCAGAAAATTCAAGAATTTACCCTCCTAGATGAATCATCCAACTGTCAATTCAACCCATAAATATCCAAATCAATCAACATAAATCTTAGCACACCACCATTAAAGTATACGCTACCCCAAGGGTAATCAAAGCTTCTAAGGAAAAACTACAGGAAGCAACAAAATACATTGGTAGGTTTATCAGGTAACCTACTGGTGAAGAGTGATGCAGAAGTGGGTAACTATGCCTCGCCTTCTACTAGTGCCAACCCGAACTCTGCAGACTGGACATTTTTAAAACGAAGGGCCCAGGGGAAAACATTCGAAAACGTGAGAGTGAGTTGACAAAATAAGAAGAATAAATAAAGAAAGTAATAACAATATTTATGCTTTCCCAATTTAAATTTCAAATAAAGTCGAATGCGTGTTCCACACGATAAATCTTTTATCTCAAAAGAAATATATACCAATATATGTATGTATTTACACATGTTCATACTCCCTATATAATTATTTTATAGATTTAAAATAATTTATATAAGGCTACTACGCTCGCGTCGAACGCTCACGTCATGCCTTAATGCGGTGCTACACTACGTCATTAAGGTGGACGGACGAGTGTATAAATATGTTCTCATACCTCCTATATGAATTAAACACTCATATAGGGCTACTACGCTTGCGTCTCACGCTCACGTCACACCATAATGCGGTTATATACTACGTCATTAAGGTGGACAAACACATATGCCCAGCTAGCATTTATATACATACTCTCCTCATAAAAATATTTATAATTTACCGAAAAATCCCCTTTTCGGTAACTCTTCAAAATAAATAAAACCAACAAAATATAATGACTTCAATAGAAGAAATTGTTCAGCTCAAAACCATAGCACGTATATTATTTAAAACAAAAGTCCACTCACAAATTAGGCCTAAGCCTGATGTCGGTCCGAGGCCTCTTCAGCTCGAGCCTCCTCACGTCATGTTTCAAACACATAAATTAATCTCCAACTGTGTACCAACGCTTGTATAAAAATAGACAAAATTAAATGTGGCATTATCTACTCTCATCTTTGCCCAACTTCTCCAATCTTAAAATCGATACGGTCCAAACTTCACCACAAATACCGGCAGCCTTAAACCAACCTTCTACAGCCAAAACAACAATAATCTAACGGCCGGATTCTATCCAAATTAATGGCCAAAAATACCAAATTTTGAAAAATCTCAAACCTATCCAAAATTCCTCTTAAAATTCCAAAATTCACATCATTAACCTCCCCTTAATATTCCACATCTAAAACCATAAAAATCCCCCTAACAGTGGCGGCCGGCTCCGGCGACCTCCAATGCCTACCAAAATTTAGCACAACCTTCCTCTCAACACGCACAACAATTTCCCTAACTAGCACAAACACTAATTCCAAGCCTAGATAGGGTAATCGAACCAAAACAGTGATTTGAGCCCTAGAACTTCAACTCACCGATTCTCCTTACCTAGCTCAAGAGGAAGCGAATCCTTTAGAGGGATTGCTACATGGGAGGAAGGCTTCCAAACGAGCCAAGTGGCTCTGGTTATGGTGGCCGAATGAGCGAGTTCCGGCGACCGAACCTCCACGGCAGTCGGGGCTTTCGGCCAGCTTTTCTCTCTCACGGAGGCACTAGGGCGGCTCCCACCGATTTAGGAATAGAGCTGGGTTGAAGGCCGACCGATTGGGACCAGTGCGGCGGTCAGCGATGGCCGGACGACGGCGGACAGCTCCGGCAGGGAGAGAGAGAGAGAGTCGGGAGGGAGGAGAGAGAAGAGAGAGAGGGGTTTTGAGATTTGCTGCCCAACCCGGTCCAACACCTCTATATAACCCAAAACAAAATTAACACCCCCAAAAATAATACCCTAATAAAATTTACCTTTTTACTGGGTAAAATTTACTATTTTTACCGTCGTCACAATTTTCTCCTACGAATAATATCCCCAAAATATTCGTTCATCAACACTCCTCTAGGGACCTTTGAACTATAAACTCATTTACGAAGACGGTAAAACTATTATTAATTCCAAGTCACTAAATAAGATAAAAATATTTAAGAGTCGAGATGTGACAGATTTGGCTGAAAATTTGTATGAATGATCTACTCATATACATCTAAAAACTGAATGAATGAGATGCCAAAATGTGATCGAAAAATGGGTTGGCTAAGTTTTAAATCATAAACCGAAAAGTCTTTAACGAGTCCTTATTATAAAGGTCATTACTAGAAGGGCTCCCCATATACTTATAACTTATATACATATATACGTACACACATTTAAATCAAATTTGATGATATATTATGGGCAAAATTAAGAATTAGTCATTGCGTATAAATGTTTCAAAATAGGGGGATTTTCATATACACCCAATTTTGAAGAGTGGTTTTAAATAAAACTCACATAATATTTTTTTCTGATAGACATCTAAAATATATCAATTATGATACATGTTATAAACTAGAACTTACTTTCTTTGTGAATAAACTAACCAATAGAAGAGAATGGAAGAATGGAGTGAAGTATATTATTGATTCTCACATATCTTCTTTATATAGAGAGAAGTATTACATAGCAAGTCCTCATACTATTAAGATATTGTATATTAGTCCTAAAAGTATTAATGGACAAACACTTAATATTTACAACACTCCCCCTTGGATGTCCATTAGATTGGACGCGCTTAGTGTTGCCTCGTCAAAAACCTTGCCAGGTAACAAAAACCCAGTGGGAAAAATAACCCTGGTCGAAGGAGAAAAAGAGTGCAACGCGCATGTTTTAGGTAGCATGATTCTGGATGCTCCCCCTCAATGAAAACTCCCCCTGATCATTGCATGTCAATTTTAATAGCTCTGATAGTCGCCTCAATCCGATGCCTTTGGTTAACTTCTGGAAAATGCACTTTGGTAGAGACTTCGTAAAGAGGTCGGCTAAATTCTCATCAGATCGAATTTGCTGAACTGCGATTTCTTCGGTCTTTTGGAGCTCATGAATATGGAAGAACTTAGGTGCGATATGTTTAGTTTTGTCACCTTTGATGAACCCTCCTTTGACCTGAGCAATACAAGCCGCATTATCTTCATATATGGTTGTTGGATTGTCAGTTACTGAATGAAGGTCACATGTCCTCCGTATGTGGCGAATAACTGATCTCAACCAGTAACATTCTTTGCCAGCTTCATGTAATGCCATCAGCTCCGAGTGATTTGATGAAGTTGCCACTAGTGTTTGCTTTGTTGATCGCCATGAAATTGCAGTATCTCCACAAGTAAAAACATATCCTGTCTGTGAGATGGCCTTATGCGGATCAGAGAGGTATCCTGCATCAGCATATCCAACAATGGTTGGACCATGAACATATGTTTTTTCATAAAACAAGCCCATATCAGTTGTACCACGAAGATAGCGTAAGATATCTTTTACACCGTTCCAATGACGCGTGGTGGGGGCAGAACTATATCTTGCTAACACATTAACTGCAAATGCAATATCTGGTCTAGTGCATTGTGCTAAATAAAGTAAAGCACCTACAGCACTCATATATGGTACTTCTGGACCAAGAATATCTTCATCGTCTTGTCTTGGACGAAATGGATCCTTATGAATGTCAAGGGACCGAACAACCATTGGTGTGCTTAGTGAATGAGCTTTATCCATGCTAAAACGTTTTAAGATCTTCTCAATATAAGCTGATTGATGGACTAAAACTCCACTAGCCAAATGCTCAATCTGCAGACCAAGACAATATTTTGTTTTTCCAAGATCCTTCATTTCAAATTCTTTCTTTAAATATTCAGCTGTCTTTGAAAGTTCTTCAGGACTTCCAATCAGATTAATGTCATCGACATATACTGCTACAATGGCAAAACCAGAATTTGATTTCTTAATAAATACACATGGGCATATTGGGTCATTCACATAACCTTCTTTTAGCAAATATTCACTTAGACGGTTATACCACATCCGTCCAGATTGCTTTAATCCATATAAGGATCGTTTCAACTTAATTGAGTACATGCCTTGCTGTTTTGTGGTTGTTTTAGGCAACTTCAACCCTTCTGGTATTTTCATATAGATATCAGTATCTAGTTCTCCGTATAAGTATGCCGTCACAACATCCATAAGTTGCATATCAAGTTTCTCAGAAACTACCAAACTTATTAGATAACGAAATGTTATGACATCCATCACAGGAGAATATGTTTCGTCATAATCTATCCCAGGCTTTTGTGAAAAACCTTGCGCAACAAGTCGCGCTTTGTATCTTGCAACCTCATTTTTCTCATTGCGCTTTCTTACAAAAACCCATTTATATCCAACCGGTTTCACATTGGGTGGTGTTTGGCCAACGGGTCCAAAAACACTGCGCTTTTCTAAAGATTTTAACTCTTCTTGGATTGCATTTTTCCATTTGAGCCAATCATATCGTTGTCTACATTCTTCAACAGAGCGAGGTTCAATATCATCGCTTTTTATTATTTCGGTAGCTACAGCGAATGAAAATACATCATCTATGGCCATTTCTCTACGATCCCAGAATTCATTGGTGTACACATAATTTACGGAAATTTCCTTATTTTCAGGTACCTGAGCCTCTTCAAGGGCTTGTGTTTCACCAAAGTCATTTGACCTTTGTGTATTTATAGAATCATGAATTGTGGATCGGACGT
Source organism: Fragaria x ananassa (assembly GCA_034370585.1). Classification (NCBI taxonomy): domain Eukaryota; kingdom Viridiplantae; phylum Streptophyta; class Magnoliopsida; order Rosales; family Rosaceae; genus Fragaria; species Fragaria x ananassa. Next base: position 3,071,940 of record CP139770.1, on the reverse strand, counting down.
CAACGTCTTGCCCAAGAGTATTTTCAGAAGCGATGTCATCATAATTCAGATGTGCCTTTGTTTTCCTCTTTCTAGGAACTGAATCTTTTGAACCTAGAGGTCTGCCACGCTTTAGGCGTGCATTAGATTGCTCATTTGCCGCCACATTATTTTGTCCAGTCGGGACATCAATTCGTGCAGGAGTATTAGCTGCTGGGATATGTGATCTTGTCACTTTTGCTGTGTCGGTGAATGCATCAGGCATTGAATTTGCAATGTTTTGGAGATGCAGAATTCGTCGTACTTCATTTTCACTTTGTTTAGTACGAGGATCAAGATGAGACAGTGTAGGTACTACCCACGATAATTCACGACGTTCTTCAGGAACTTTCTTATCTCCCCCTAATGGCGGGAATATCGTCTCATTAAAATGACAATCTGCAAACCTTGCACGAAATAGGTCACCCGTCAAGGGTTCAAGATATCGAATAATGGATGGTGAATCGAATCCGATGTAGATTCCCAATCGTCGTTGAGGGCCCATTTTTAGACGTTTTGGCGGTTCAATAGGCACATAAGTGGCACAACCAAAAATCCGTAGATGGGAGATATTGGGCTGGCTCCCAGTAGCAAGTTGGGATGGGGAATATTGGTGATTGCCTATGGGCCTCAAACGAATTAATGTTGCCGCATGCAAAATAGCATGTCCCCATGTATAAACAGGCAGCTTTGTTTTCATAAGTAAAGTACGTGCAATTATCTGCAGACGCTTTATGAAAGCCTCTGCCAAACCATTTTGTGTGTGAACATGTGGAACAGAATGCTCAACTTCTATTCCCAAAGACATGCAATAATCATCAAATGTTTGAGATGTAAATTCACATGCATTGTCTAGTCTTATTGTCTTAATTGGATTATCCGGGAATTGTGCTCGTAACTTTATTATTTGAGCAAGAAGTTTGGCAAATGCCATATTGCGAGTGGACAAGAGGCACACATTTGACCATCTTGTCGATGCGTCAACCAAAACCATAAAATACCTATATGGTCCGCAAGATGGTTGAATCGGACCACAAATATCCCCTTGAATTCTTTGTAGAAAAGATGGGGACTCAGTGTCAACCTTTGCATAAGAGGGTCTAATGACCAACTTTCCTTGAGCACAAGCTTGACAAGGGTTATTGCTTGGCAAAATTATATTTTTGGTCAACAATGGATGACCATTGGAATTTGTAATTATTCTACGCATCATGGTAGATCCGGGGTGACCTAAACGGTCATGCCAAAGCATAAATGTATTGTTGTCCTTGAACTGTTGTGTCACAACATGGTATGTTTCAATAGGCTTAATGGTCGTCTGATATAAACCAGATGATAGACCAACCAACCTTTCCAATACGCGCCGTTGGCTGCAGACATTGGAAGTAATGCAAAGGTATTCCACATTCCTGTCATTTGTGGTCTCAATATGGAAACCATGTAAACGAATATCCTTGAAACTTAGTAAATTCCTTCTGGATCTAGGAGAGTATAAAGCCTCTTTAATGGATAATTGAGTTCCATTTGGAAGACTAATGTGGGCGTTGCCGGAGCCTTCAACCAAATCGGCAGTACCCGATATGGTGGTCACAAGAGTTTTAGAAGGTACTAAGATGGAGAAGTATTTTCGATCACGCAGGATCGTGTGCGTGGTGCCACTGTCAGCAAGACAAATTTCTTCTCCATTTTCATGTTGAGCGTGTCCATGATCCATTTTCAAGCCTTCAAAAAATAAAATAAAATATATAAGCAACAATAGATTTTATTATTGCAAGGTGTTAAAATTACACGTAATGATATGATGATTTATGTAACAGTTTGTATACGAAATCACATCGAGAGCACATAAATTTGAATGCTTATTATAGTGGTCAAAAACAAATAACCATTAATTGTCAAATTTATCATTTCACCAGGATTTGGAAAGTAAAAATTACTATGTACTAATAATAAACAAATTAATTATAACCACAAACACTCATAATAATGACCTCAAAATTAGTCTATAAAGGAATTTGGAATGGTTGCAACACAATCACTCATATCACAGCTAGTGTTATTCGCCAAAATCACTAGCAAAACCACAAATTACATTAGGCATTCAAATTTACGTGCATTAAGCATTAAGCATTAAGCATTCAAATCACAAATCACATTAATTAAGCATTAAGCATTCAAATCACAAATCACATTAATTAAGCATTAAGCATTAAGCATTCAAATCACAAATCACGTTAATTAAGCATTAAGCATTCAAATCACAAATCACGTTAATTAAGCATTCAAATCATAAATCACACCCAAGAAATTCGTATTAAGCATTCAAATTTCGTATTAAGCATTCAAATCATAAATCACATTAAGTTCCTTACTGTTGGTCAACATTACACCCAAGAAAAATGTATATGTATCAATTGTACGTAATCTTGTTATTATGTTATTAAACAGAAATTATGTTATCAATTGTGCAAAAATGATGCTATAGTCATGAGCGTTAAAGAAAAATAATTTTATTAAACTTCCAAAAAAATGATAACAACTGTCAAGGAGCAATACTGGTGAAGACAAACTGAAAAACATAGGGAAATATTAATGCCTAAACATGGGCAAAATCGCAAAAAAAAAAAAAACAACTAATTGTTGTTTATAATTCCATCACTGAACATGTCATTGCTTCCATTGTCCACAAGATAGTCTGAGATGCTCAAAGGAGTAATGTCAATCGGATTATCATCCATTGGGGTGACATCCATTGGGTCCATTGTATCCCAAGGATCACTATGATCAATAAAATTTGTCTCGACCTTTTTCTTTGACAGAGATGCCTTGTAGAGTTCCACCAAATGTGGGGGTGTACGACAGGTACGAGCCCAATGATTATCACAACCACATCTATGACAACCACTATTTGCATTCTTGTTTGGTGCTGTGTTTATAGTGCTTTTGCCTTTGGTAATTTTTCCATTGGTTCGTTGCCCCAAATAGTTGTTAGGTCCATTACGACCAGTACCATTATGACGTCCACGGCCACCACGATGACCACGTCCACGAGCATTGCCATGCCTTCCTCGACCTTGATTGCCATTTCCACCATTGTGAACAGCATTTGCCTCTGGAAATGGTTTTGACCCAGTAGGGCGAGATTGGTGATTCTTCATCAGTAATTCATTATTCTGCTCAGCCAATAGCAGACAAGAAATGAGGTCAGAATATTTCTTGAAACCTCTTTCACGGTATTGCTGCTGCAACACAATGTTGTTTGCATGGAAAGTAGAGAAAGTTTTCTCAAGCATCATATCATCAGTGATGGTTTCTCCACACAGCTTCATTTGGGAGGTAATCCGAAACATTGCTGAATTGTATTCAGTCACAGAGCTGAAATCTTGAAGGCGTAGATGCGACCATTCATATCGCGCTCGTGGGAGAACAACTGTCTTTTGATGAGAGAATCGATCGGCTAAAGCAGTCCAAAGAACGACAGGATCCTTAACAGTAAGGTATTCATCCTTCAATCCTTGATGAAGGTGATGGCGGAGAAAAATCATGGCCTTCGCTTTGTTCTGTGGGGTCGCATCACCATCTTCTTTGATTGCTGACCCAAGATTTTGTGCTTCAAGGTGCATCTCAGCATCCAAGGCCCAAGACATAAAATTGTTCCCAGAAATGTCAAGGGCATGAAAATCCAATTTGGCCAAATTTGCCATCTTAACTGTAACAAGAAAAATATATATCATTATCGAAACTTCAGGTTCGTATCAAGTGAAACAATGGATACAAAGTATATGCACTAAACTTCAGGTTTATGCTTAAACAATTAGAACTACAAGTCTATTGTTATTGAACTTCGGGTTCATGATCTCGAAACTTCAGGCTCGAAGATTATTAGTGAAACTTCATGCTCACTAATATAAGTAATTGTAAATATAAAATTAATATAAACAAACACATATGTAGATTTAACAAAATAAGAGGTAAACCCATAGATCATGAGTGTGGATAATAAGCAACAAAGGTTGCACCAACATCTCGTAGACCATCATGGAGCTTTATAGAAATAAGAAGCGAACTCGTGCTGATAACGTGTTATAAACTAGAACTTACTTTCTTTGTGAATAAACTAACCAATAGAAGAGAATGGAAGAATGGAGTGAAGTATATTATTGATTCTCACATATCTTCTTTATATAGAGAGAAGTATTACATAGCAAGTCCTCATACTATTAAGATATTGTATATTAGTCCTAAAAGTATTAATGGACAAACGCTTAATATTTACAACAATACATATTATGTCCTATTTTTTCTAAATTTTACAGAATTACCACCATTCAACTATAACATATAAACATAATAAATAAGCTTAATTAATGTTTTCTTAAATACCTTGATTATGAGTTTTTCTTCTAACACTAACATTTTTCAATCAATTTGCAAGAATCATGCAGTTTTCTTCATTTTTATGAAAAAATCTAGGTGAAATAAATACATTATATGATCTATATATCAGGTAAAATATAATATAAATAAAATATCTGATTATTAAAGTAAAATGAACAAGAGAAGAATGAGTGGGCTCCGTTTCAAGAGGAATAGTAGACGGTGAGTTGGAGAGGAAAGTTAGAGAAGATGGAGGAGAGGAAAAAGATAGAGAATTAGTGGTGATGGGATTCAATGAGTCATCAGCGGAAGAATGATGTAAGGTGGTGGAATTGGAATTGTTTAGAGTAAGTGTAGGAAAAGATTCTGGAGAGATTGTAGGATTGGGCTCAAGGTCAAAAAGTGGGGATTTTGAAACAATTGGATAAGGTAGGGAATCAGAGTTTTGCGTAGACTTCTCCACTATGTGTTGATATGGAAACACATCTTTAAGAAAATCAACGTCTCTTGAATATAGAATCTGCTTGGTGACTAAGTTATACACTTTATATCCTTTCTTTCCATTTGGATATCCGAGGAAGATACACTCGACAGATCTGGGATCAAATTTGGATGGACGAGATGGGTGCGTTGACACAAAGCATTGACATCCAAAAACTTTAAGATGAGAATAGCTAGGTTGATGACCAAAAAGTTTTTCGAATGGACTTTGTCCTTGAAGGTTAGGAGTCGGAGTTCGATTAATTAAGTAGGTGGCGGTTAAGATAGCATCCCCCCAAAAAGGTTTCGTCAAATGTGCTTGAAAAAGAAGTGCTCTAGCAACATTGAGCAAGTGACGATGTTTGCGTTCAGCCACACCATTTTGTTGTGGTGTGTTGATACAACTCGTCTGATGAACGATACCTCGAGAGGAATAAAATGAGGAGAAAAAGTGACAGTGCCTATGTGTGTAACACGCACTGAATTGCCATCAGGAAGTTTGACCCAACGATGAGGAATTGTTTTATAAGAAGAGAGGAGATTAGGACTACAAACAATGTGATCAGTGGCACCACTATCTAAAATCCAGAAAGGCTCATTGCTATTTTGTGAGAGGTGATGGACTTTACCCGATAATTCTTCATAGTTTTGAATATTACCGACCAAATTGGCAGAAGTTGATTGTGATTTGGCTATGAGCTTGTTTAGTAAAAGTTGACATTCCTGTTTTGAGAAAGGAAAACCATCGATTTGCCTTTCTGTGACGCCATTCTATGTACCAACATGATTCGCTTTAGGCTGCTGTAACCCTCCATTTGTAATGTCATTCTTTCTTTTCCGACAATATGGTTGAGAGTGCCCCTTCATACCACAGTAAGAACATGTGATGTGAGCTCTGCAATATTTTGTACTGTGATTAGTCATATCACACTTCTCACAGTACCTGCCTCCTCCTTCTGGGCGACGGACATCTCGATTTCCTCTCCGAACAGAATTGACGGAGGTGTCAGCAGCTTCCTTCTCTATGAGACTTGTCTCTCGGCCTAAACCCTTGACGGAGAAGGCAGCAGATTCTGGCATCGCAGTAGCCTTGTCTGCTGCAACTTCCGATTGCTTTTCCTGTCGAAGTACAATGGCATATGTCTTGCTCAAGCTTGGCAAAGGATCCATTCCAATTATATTGCTACGGGTTTGTTCGAAACTCTCATTCAAACCCATGAGAAACTTCATTGTCTTTTGTGTTTCCATGAACGTCTTAATCTCAGCAGCTGCTTCACAGGTGCAGGAAGGAAAAGAGCATAAGGCATCTTTTTCATCCCACATCCCTTTCAGGTTTGTGTAGAAGGTGGTGACTGAATTGCTTCCCTGTTCACACTTGTGTATACTGCTTTCTATGTGAAACAAGGCAACAGAATTTGTTTGATTAAAACGATCCTCTAGTTCTAGCCACATACCTCTAGCCTCCTTGCAATGGATTACAGATTTGGACATGTTCTTTGACATAGCAGAGATCAGCCAAGTTTTGACAAGAGTATTGCATCTGTCCCATTGAAGGCGTTCTTCTGCGTTGATAGTTGGCCTTTTTAGGGTTCCATCAACAAATCCTGTATTGTTCTTGATATGGAGGGCCATCATCATCGACGATGCCCAGGTTGAGTAGTTGTCCTCCGCCAGAGGTTCAGAAACCAACATAGCTCCGGGTTGGTCTGAATGGTGGAGAAAGAGCGGGTGATTAGAGTTCTCCCATGGTGCTGCAGCTTTGGAAGTTTCTGATCCCTTCACAATTTCGGGGGACTTTGATTCATCATCGCCAGCCATGAGGATTGTTTGAGTGAAATATCAAGGTCTCAAGAACGCTGCTCTGGTACCATAAAAGAATAGAGAAGGGTCTGAATATTGTGTGTTTCATTCAATCAATGGCTATGCCAATATATACAGAAGCTACAACAATGATCCTAACTTGTAGGAACTATTTTAGGAAAGAAATCACAATTGACAGCTAATCTCTATTAAATACAAGATATCATCGAATCATCTAGTCCTTATTCTTAACAGAAATTTAGCTTTATATCGCTTGAAGGGCAAATCAGAGAAACTAAAAAATGAAGAAAACTATTAATTATAGACATATGCTCTATATAGTAAGTTTGCTTATGTAGAATGGGTGTAAAATGAAAGAAAAATATGTACGAGCTTATCTTAAAAGAGATCTAATATTTTAGATTTTTATATAATTTTCTCTTCAAAATATTGGACTATCGGACGAGACAAACCGTGTTATACTTCATTACCTGCTCTTACGCATCCTGATTGATCTTGGTCTAGTGAGAGTATGAGAGTCTCAGTACTCTGATGTTGTTACATTGATTGGCTTTTGGCAATTTCTTAAAAGACCGATGAAGAAACAAAAGATTACCGCCATTCCATATTTGATACTTCATGATGATTAGCTATATACAGAGATGGTTATGACACTGGTCGAATCAATCAGGCTGACACTCGCGATAACCGACTATATGGATAATTAGTATTTCAGATATGAAAATTTAAGCAACTAATTGTTAGTTTAAATGATACTTAACGAATCTTGGACAGACTTGAAGATGAAGTTGCAACCTGGGGAAGTACAAAGGACAGGTTCGTAACAGCCAGCTAACAAGATATGATCCAAGTATGTGTTCCGTAGTCCAACTAATATGTAGTTTGTACGGGCAAAAAGTCGGTCGAATATAATTGTTTCCACTGGGATTATATGATTGATTTTCCAATCTTAATTTGTATCACTTTGAGACTAATCAATCTTGATGTACTTGAATCATTATTCTAATAACCGACCAAATTGACTATTAAAACAAGTGGATTACTTGATTACAAGTTTACAACAAGTTTGAAACATTCCTATATGTTGTTCTCTTCATTATTCCACACACAACATTTCCAATTTGACCAGTAGTATTCGTCTCAGCTAGTTCAGTGTTTTTCCGTCAACTATTTTGCTAGACTGAAGTTTCAGATCGCTACTTATACCGGATTCCACTCACTCACTTCTTCTACTACTCGTCGTCTCGTCGTTACATTTTCCCCGATTTTTTCCGGCCAAGTTCTCTCCGGAAAAGATCAGTAGAGCTGGAGACAAAATGTACGTAATTAGGAGACACTAATTAATTATTAGAAGTATTACTAAGCAGATATCAGACCTAAATGTCCACTTGTTCTTGCTAATAACAGATATCTATATTGCATTATGACATATATGAACTGTTAACAGAACATGTTCTTGATTTTTATATCTCTCTCTATAGACTATAGTCTATATACCAGAAAATAGGAATTCATGTCCACCCAGATGGAGTTTATGACTTTGTCTACAAGTTTAATTAGTTGCTAACAAAACAAGGATCAGAAGCATATGCAAGTTTCCTATTGAGAAACACCTAAAACCTGTGTAATTATTAAGTAATTGAACACCAGCTCAGCCCCCAGAAAACAAGTTAACTAGCTAGAAGAAACCTAATACCTTCTTCTTAATCTCTGTTATTCTACTCAAGCTGCTGCTTGTCGTCCAACTTGTTCACTAAACAAATACTCTTCTTCGAATTCTGCAGAATATAGAAACCAAGAACTTTCCTATCCAATTGTTACACACTTGTACATTGATATTTTCAACTTAGGACTTTGTTCATTATATATAGATTTATTCATCAATCATCATCCTAGTTAAGTACTACATGCATACATAAACTAATCTCAATCCCAACCAGCAGGCTGCTAAATATATGCTCTCTCACAAAAGCAGGAGTTATGTTGCTCAATACGTACATTAACAAATACTGTTTCAAAGGGTAGTGTTCTAATCAAAACTCAATATATATATAATTAACCCGTCATTTTTTTAAATAAATAGTTTTTGGTTCATCTTACACACTAACATTATTTTGTGTTTTCCATAGACATATTCTATGTCAAATTATCGGATATGTTTAACCTATAAAATTAGAGTAACACCCAATTTTTTAAAGTGGTTTTGAGAAAAACCCATATATTTTTTGATACATTGAGTAATACAAATTAAAGTGCTCGTGTTAACAGTTTATCGCGCAAAATTATGTACATTTTAGGTACTAAGCATTTACAGCAATGTTGCTAAAAATGAAATTTGTCAATTTTTGAGGTAAATTGATGCTCAAACAGAATACATAAACCATTATTAAATTTGATAATTGCTAATGATCCATGTATAACTAAAGCAATAACTAAATCTTATCTCGTATCTCTTGTTCACGTGTCATTTTACAACATTGTTAAATTGATACATATATAAATTTCAAAATTCTTACTAAATATATCAATTTATGAATCTCACTACTGGAGATTCATTTAGATCCAGTTTAATTTTGAAAAAAATAATATTGTGCATGCATGTGGATGCCCATGATATATGCATGTGTGTTAGATTGAGCTATATATAGGTAGACACACAAATGAGCTTCTTATGAATTCCATTTTCTAAAAAACACAAAAGATAGCTAGGCCACCCTTATGTTTGATCAATTAGGAGCAAGAAACAATTCAGACACAAAGATATGTAGTCCATAGTGATGTAAATCAAAGGTGATGGAAGCTTAATTTAGCCTCATGACATCTATATATGTATAAATTCAATGGTCCATATCTATCCATCATCATATATATGAGCAGACAAACAAATTCAAAAGAAAAGTTTCTTTCCAAAATGCCCCCCGTTCTTTTTCAAAAGCTTGTTGGGCAGCATGTATAGTCTGGTGACAAGTCAGGGTCTTCAAAGCTAACTTTTCCATGGAAACCTATCCCTACCCACAAAGCCAAAAAAAAAAAAAAAAAAAAAAAAAAACTATGCTCAGAAATGGGGGAGTATTCGATTATTGACTGCTCCACGTCCTTCTTATCCCTACGAATCCAAATTGTTCCACCACAAATATTTGACTGTTGAAAAAAACCTAACTAGTATACAAAAACCATGAGTTTGATGATATAGAATAACTCCATGCATTGCACATTATGGATTCAGATTTCGTCACCGGCCAAACTACGAAGAAACTTGTCGAAACCGGCCGGCCGCAAGAAACGATGTCGTATCTTCTGGTACACGGTACAGAAGTTTCATTTGAACCTGGGGAAGTCCACGAAAATCAGTTATTTGGGTGGCAAAAATTTTGGAGTTTCTTTCATTTTTCAGAAGACGTTGATCGGTTTCTTTCGTGAAGCACTCTACAAAGGTGTTTGTTACGACTCTTGTAACCCTAAATGATCGAGAACTATATATATTGAAAACGAAATGTGCAGGTTGTGTGTGCATGAGTTGTAATTATGTTCGAGAGTCTGAGAGGTCGGACTTGGCAAATTTGATGAGGATGATGAAATGTCGGTTTGAGAGATTCTTGCTTATATTTTTATCTGACAGCAAAGACGAAATGAAAATGATAAAAAGATTCTCAGGGTTGGAGTGGCAATACATAATTTTATGATGGCGACGGTTACTAATTCATAGTATTCGTTAATCATACTAGCTAGTTTAATATGACAAGTAACCCATTGATGCAGATTGGCAGAGAATTAATCCTTATTTAAGATTGCATGCAACAATAGACTATCTCTATGGCTGACTATATCATGATCAATGTTTGTCCCTCGCTAACTACGATTTCAAATGAAGAGCTAGCTCTACGGTTCTATGCCCATGGGGGAACCTTATGATCTCACTCAAGCAATTCAAGGAGACAAAATGATGTAGACTACCTAAACATATATACATATGGTGATAGTGTATGAATATATCTTAGTTATGATCAGAAATCTGAACGTATCAACCGTAGCCTACGACTTCATTTTACTAAAGAAGTTCGAAATTTCAAAATCGTCTGATTTTAATTCAAAATAATTGAAAAACGATAATCAAAATACTTGTTGAGTTAGGTTATCTGTCTCATTGTCTCTTTTTAAAATAAGCAATAACATCAAATTAACAGTTTTATAATTTATTAAACCGTAACGTGATAATGTCTGATTATAATGAATAGAGCTGTGGCTTGGTTGGTTAAGGTGTTTAACTGATAACTTTGAGGTCATGAATTCAAACCCCACGACATATGTAGGATGTGTGAGTTATTAATAAATTTAAAAAAAAAAAATCTATAAAATAATATAATTTTTCAAACTCGCTAACTACAAATAAACCGCAAACACATGGATCGCGTAGATAACGTCTGCTTGTGAATTAAGTTAGACAAAAAGATAATGTTCAAAAGTGCTCACTCGTCACATGGTGTCAAACTTACAGTACTAGTAGCTAACTGTTAGATAATATGACAAATATACATAGGCACATGCAAGTTTTATTCTTATTCCTCAAACCTAATTTTGGCCCTCATTATCCCACTCAAAAATACAAACCCCATCTGTCTTATTAAGCATCCATGTTTTCTTGTTCTCCTAAAGATAAGCAAATAAAACTATGCTAATGATCAAATTTAATTAAAAATAATAAGAAAAATTGGTTTTTAATTTGATGACTCACGTGGAAACTCAGCTACAGTGGAAACTGCCTGGTGTGCCGCCACCCCATCGTTGTCCATGCCCAACACTTTAATTTATTTTACCCCAATAAATTAACAGCGCCGCGTGGTTATACGACGCGTAGCTTCGCACTTTTACCATCCTACCCCTCGCCGGCTGACATGTCCGTCACCTAACCCCACATGCCGCCTCCTCTCCGGCCATGTCTACGTGTGCGGGCCCCCACCTTGTCCCTCCCCTCCCCGACCGCCCTTCTCTTTTCTACTTTCCACACGACTCTCACCTTCGTCATCATCCTCTTCGATTTCCTCCGATTTTCGTTTCTTCCTTCCCTTACCCCTCTTGTGGTCCCCACCCACCCCTTTCCCGCCTTCCGCCTCTCCCTATAAATATCCCCCTCCCCAGCCCACACAATCTCACTCCACAGCTAAATCCCAACACAAGCAAGCTCGTCTTGCTCTCTCTTCTTCTTATTGCCTCTCATTTCTATTCTGTTTGTACCAAACACGCAATCAAATCAAAAACCGATTTCGATCTCTTAAAATGGCGGTTGACTCGTCCCTTCCTTCTCCTCTAGGCCCACCGGCCTGCGAGAAAGACGCCAAGGCTTTACAATTTATCGAAAAAACGACTCGAAACGCCGCCGGAGTCCAGGAGAGGGTTTTGGCCGAGATTTTGAGCCGAAACGCCGAGACTGAGTATCTCCGACGCTACAAGCTCGGCGGCGCCACTGACAGCAAATCCTTCAAATCCAAGGTTCCCGTGATTACCTACGAGGATGTCCAGCCGGAAATCCAAAGGATCGCCAATGGAGACCGCTCTCCCATCCTCTCCGCTCATCCAATTTCTGAATTTCTCACCAGGTAAATTCAATTCTCAGTTCTTCAGATCTTCATTTCCACAAAATTCATTAAGTTTAATGAAGAAAAGAAAAACTTATACATAGTATCTGATGGAAATTTTGATTTGAATTACAGCTCTGGTACTTCAGCCGGTGAGAGGAAGCTGATGCCAACGATTCAGGAGGAGCTGGATCGTCGCCAATCACTCTACAATCTTCTCATGCCAGTCATGAACCTGTAAGTCTAAGTAATCCATTAATATGATACTTTCTTAATTTTAAAAAGATATTTTAATTTTTGGGAGACTGAACTTTTATCTTTTTTTAATTGGTCCCAGTTGTGTGCCTGGGTTGGACAAAGGCAAAGGCTTGTACTTTCTGTTCGTCAAGTCCGAATCAAAAACACCGGGCGGACTCTTGGCTCGACCCGTTTTGACCAGCTACTACAAAAGCGAGCATTTCAAGACCCGCCCTTACGACCCGTACAATGTCTACACCAGCCCAAACGAGGCCATCCTCTGCGCCGATTCTTTCCAATCCATGTACACTCAAATGCTCTGTGGTCTCCTCGAGCGCCACCAAGTCCTCCGCCTCGGCGCCGTTTTCGCCTCCGGTCTCCTCCGCGCCATTCGCTTCCTCCAGCTCAACTGGCAGCAACTGGCCGCCGATATCCGAACCGGAACACTCAACTCCAAAATTACCGACCCGGAGTTGAAAGAATGCATGGAGCGGACTCTCAAACCTGACCCCGAACTCGCCGAGTTCGTCGCCGAACAATGCGGGGAGGAGAATTGGGAGGGAATCATAACACGAATTTGGCCTAACACCAAGTACCTTGACGTCATCGTCACCGGAGCCATGGCGCAGTATATTCCGACGTTGGATTACTACAGCGGAGGGTTACCAATGGCATGCACAATGTATGCTTCTTCCGAGTGTTACTTCGGACTCAACCTCAACCCGATGTGCAAACCCTCGGAGGTTTCGTACACAATCATGCCGAACATGGCCTACTTTGAGTTCCTCCCCTACGACCCCAATTCTATGGGTCTTGACCCGACCCGACTTGTCGACCTGGTAGACGTGGAGGTCGGAAGGGAATACGAGCTCGTAATATCAACCTACGCCGGGCTCTACCGTTACCGCGTCGGCGACATTCTAAGAGTCACCGGGTTCCACAACTCGGCGCCGCAGTTCCACTTCGTGCGCCGCAAGAACGTCCTCCTCAGCATCGACTCCGACAAGACAGACGAGGCGGAGCTCCAGCTCGCCGTCGACAACGCCTCCAAGCTCGTACTCGAGAAGCTCAACGCCAGCGTCGTCGAGTACACCAGCTTCGCCGACACTAAGACCATCCCCGGCCACTACGTCATCTACTGGGAGCTTCTAGTCAAGGACTCAGCCGAGCCGCCGAGCTCGGAGTCGCTGAGTCAGTGCTGCTTGGCCATGGAGGAGTCGCTCAACTCGGTATACAGGCAGTGCCGGGTGGCGGACAACTCGATCGGGCCGTTGGAGATTCGGGTGGTGAAGAGCGGCACGTTTGAGGAGTTGATGGACTACGCGATCTCGAGAGGCGCGTCGATTAACCAGTATAAGGTGCCGAGGTGTGTGAATTTTACCCCTATAATGGAGTTACTGGACTCGAGGGTGGTTTCCAAGCATTTTAGCCCGTCTTTACCGCACTGGTCCCCGGAAAGGAGACGGTAAAAGAATATATTGGTGCACCGGCGGGAAGTTTTTTGGTAAAATTTGTGTAGACTTTTTTCTATTAAAAAAAAAGTGCAAGTTGGATTAGGACGTTGCAGGGGCAGGGTTTTGTATTTTGGTTCGATTTGTTAGGCTTCTGTAAAAAATGAAATTTGTCACTAAATCGTTCCTTTTGTGGTCACTAACTTTTGAAAATGCATTACATAATCATCTTAGAGAATCTGATAAGAGGGAGGTTCAGTAACTAGATGAAATGTCAAGCGTGCTTTATGTATGATGTTTTGGTCATGTCATTTCCACAAAGGCTCGAATTGTGATGCCTTTCATTAGCAAGTCATACCAAACCATGACTCATGATTAACCAGATATTGGCCAGACCTCCATGAATGCTTATCGTAAATTAAGTGCTAACGGAACCAGTACGGTGGACATTTAACTGATTGGATACACGGAGTTGATGGCGATGCAGAATATATCTCGTGTTGTGATAATAACGACATTTTGTGTGTGATGATAATAACCCTTGCTACAAGGAGATGTAACATTAATTAGCACTTGTCTCAATTTTATTTCTCGGTATTTACAACTTCACAACATGTACTTTCTTGTTTGAAATACGTATCTAATCAGAACCAACATTAATACTAGATTTTTAGTTTTGCTATTCACATACCTTTGCATTTTTCCATCATTATAAATTGAGAAAATTAGATAAAAACCTAAAAGACTTTTATCTAATTGAGAAAATATATGGATTTACATTTCTAATGTACTTATTAAGCAGGACATGATATAAAAATATACCTAAAAAGAAGAAACCCAAAATTGGGTTTAGGGTATAGGGTTAAGGTACAAGGTTTAAGATATAGGGTTTAAGGTTTAGGGCTTATGGTAACACTATAAAATTTCTTCATTTTACTCTAATAATCAGATATCTTATTTATATTATATTTTACCTTATGTATAAATCATAGAATGTATTCATTTCACCTAGATTTTTTCATAAAAATAAAGAAAACTGCATGATTCTTGAAAATTGATTGAAAAATGTTAGTGTTAGAGGAAAACTCATAATCAAGATATTTAAGACAACATCAATTAAGATTATTTATTATGTTTATATGTTATAGTTGAATGGTGGCAATTGTGTGAAATTTAGAAAAAAAATATGACATAATATGTATTATAATTGATACATTTTAGATGTCTATCAGAAATGAATATTAGGTGGTTTTATTTAAAACTACTCTTTAAAATTGGGTGTATATAAATATTCCCCTTATAAATTTGATTGTGGTTTCTTTTTGATTGGCTCAGATCATGAAGGGGTGTTTGAATAACAAGATAATGTGTGTTAATAGCATCACCAAAAATATATTAGTAGTGGTCAAAATTATGCATCCCTAGCCTCATGTCAATGTATAATCAGAGACGATACATCACGGTTCCTTGAAATAACGAACATGTATATAAAGAGAATTTCTGCCCATTTAGCCCATGACTTACCTTCGTTTATAGAGCTTTAAATTTTCCAGTCACGAAATCGATATCGATGGTCAATTGCTCACTGATGAGCTACATTAATTGAAACCTTGCCTTCATTTGCTTTTACTGTATTTCACTCTAGTGTATCTCACGTAGTTGTATAGTTTATAACGAAAACACATCTTGCATTGTATATACACTTGCAGTCAATTTGGAGATCTACAAATCTACAATAGTACATGATCGACAATTGTGTACATTTACCAAGTTTGGTTGAAAACTTGAAAAGGCTTTTGCTTTTCATCAAATTATCAGTGACCCAACACCAGTATGACATTTTGGTGGTGTCAATTCCAGAAAGGTTCATATATAGTGAGATGCAGAGGCTCGTCGTTGGCTCATACAATGGTGAGGACCAGTTGGATATACATGCACCTAACAAGCGCTGAATGTGAGTCCTTCAAAAACTCTTGAACTTTATTAGTGAGTCCTTCAATAATTCATATAGTGCAGACAAGCGCTGAATGTGCTCTTTTTCTAAAGTATAATGATTCTTTCTAATGACATTAAATCCATAGACAATGAGAAAGCGAGGGAAAGCTTTGTATACCCATAATGGTAACATGAAATAGAAAGAATGTTGGCTGAAAGAGAGTGACGAAACCATCAACTTGGAAGTACGAAAAATCAACACGACCGAGATTTATAAAATTGTTAATTTTTAATTAACTTTTAATGATAGATTATGTATGTAATATCTAATTTGATATTAAAACCACAAATGACTACGTATAAGAGAATTGACCATGAAATTCAAAATATATGGCCGAACATACTAACACCACGTTATCATGATCGATTGTTCAAGAATCGGAATTCGCCGAACAAACCTTTATGGAGAACAACCACCATCCCCTAGCTAGCCAAACACCCTGGTATCAAACCACCATGGAAGCCCTAAATACAATTTGTCTAATCTTCCATAGACAACCATCCCCCTTAGACTAAGATGTGCAACCACATTCCTGCCTAGTTGCCTTTGCTTCCACATGGGCATCATTTCTCTTTGCGTAGTTTGGTTAGGCCACAGTGCCACAGTGCCACAGTATAAGTTTGTCAGCTTAGCCAAATGGTAATGATGATCAATTTGAAGCAAACATGTCAAAATGGGAGACAATTGATCCTCATATACATTTCACCAGAAAGAAAAACAGAAGTGGCCTAATGTTACATGTCGTCTCCTGATACATTGTCAGGTGCACTGGTCGATTTTGACTACTGGAAAGCAAGCGCTAGCTAAGCATAGATTTGACTTCCACTAAACACAGATCCATGGATAAGTTGAGCAGAGTGTATTTGATCGGACACTTGGCTTTTTTCGGGTGGTACAATATGCCCTCCTCTCATTAGTTTCTTTTTCCAAATGGTTAGCAAATACACCATGTAAATAATAAGCAAAATTACGAATAGTGGTTAGCAAATCACTTGGCTCTTCGTTTCTCCAACAATACCTTTCTCTTTCACCTACAAACTAGAAAGCAGCAGATGAACTCAGTAGAGTGATGACCGTCTCCTTCAGAACTTCATTGATGCTCTTGGACGTGGGTTTGATATAAAGGACTTAGGTTCCCTACATTATTTTCTTGGTCTCCAGGTCATCCATCATTCCACTGGTCTCCATATTAATCAGCTTAAGTATGCTCACGATATATATTCTCGTGAAGCATGATTTATTGCTCAGCAAACCAGTACGTACACTTATGTCTGCAAAATCCATTCTCACTGCTACTGATGGTTCCTTAATTGCCAATCCTACACCTTTTCGTGAGCTCGTGCATTCTTCACAGTATCTTACCATTACACGTCCTGATATTACCTTTGCGGTTAACTCAATCTCTCAGTTCATGAGTATTGTAATTCTTTTATAACATTTCAATGTAAATATTGCATCTTGATAACAATTCAATAATGAAAAACATAACACTGTTTTGTATGACACCGTGAGAACAAAGAACCTAGATAGTCCATCAACCAAATTCATTCTCACTTTGTTAGTGTTTCTGCATAAATCGGGAGGGCCATGCGGAACCACAGTAGAGAATGAACAGTAGACAACACAAGGGCATATAGTGGTTCACCATGCCTCGGAGGACATGACTACGTCCACTTACGAATCAACTATCATTGCCAATAGACCTTTGGTGTTACAAGAGCATCCATCCATCCCGCCCGGGAGGAATAGGGGAGGGAGAGGGAGCATCATATACAATCATTCTATATGTAGGGGGGATTGAGTCTGGGAGTCTAATCTCTCTATCTACACAGGAGGAGCCTTTCTTTTATAGATAAGGAATGTTTCCTCTTATTACATATTCCGATGTGGGACTAACTAGGAATTTATCTTATCATGGTGCCTTCTTGTGGAGCTTAGAGAAATACTTTCCCGATATGGTACCAATGATCTTTCACCATGGCGAGGTAGCCTGGACGTCGGTCTACAAGTTTCATGACTGGTCTATGGACATGTGAGGTAGTTTACTGACTACCGACTACAGTTAGTAATTAAAATAATTGGAGTGAATATACCTCCTTTACTAGCGTATAGAAAAAGTTGAAGGAGTTCTTAAACTAGTTCCTAAACTAGTTCCCCAACTTAAAAAACTTGAGGTCTATGTCTTAATCCCACATGAAATCATAGAGCTTGTTGCTAGCTAATATGCGGGAACAATTTATCTAACAGCTTTTCAAGTTGACACTCAGTAAATTGGTTATATAATATTTGATTGGATTCTCGTTGAATAGATGTTAATTCTGTTTTCAAAATCTCTATTGTTTCTAAATTAAATAATTTCATTCTGAAGAAAAAAGAAAACGAAAAATATTTAATTTATTCCAGTATCTCAAATGATACATTATGAATACAAACAGGTATAGTGAACTCGTAACCATTTGATTATATAGCCAAGGCTCATATATGTGGTACACATGACAAAACACATTAACCGAATGACATTTTTCTTTTTCAAATTTAATTTGCATGAGAAATATTTTCTAACTCATAACTTATGCCTAGTTTCAGCAACTAGAGAGCATCCGTGTTTTTGTGTTTACAACTGAAATGTTAAACATGCTTAATACATGAGGATTTACATCGTAGTGGGTTGGTCGATATATATAAGTTTAGTTGATTCTATGGTGTAATGACTAATGACACGTATTTAACCTATATATATATATATTTACCTATATACTAAAGGATTGTTAACTGTTCATAAGAAATGATGGTTAACTGTTCACAAGCAAGTGAATAGTGATTTTGTGAACAGTGATTTTGTGTGTTGTAAGTGACTGTTCATAAGCAAATGAACATTGATTTTGTGAACAATGATTTGTTTGTTGTTTAGGCCTGCGGTTTGCTGCAGAAGATTGAGAGAGAGTTCGTCCAAAAAAAATAAAAAATTAAGAGAGTCTGCGCCTTTCTGTGACCTGCAAGCGGACTCCGCGCCCATCTCACCAGCGGACTCCGCGCCCAGAGAGAGTTCGTCCAAAAAAAAAATAGTAATCTCCCAGCGGACTCCGCGCCCATATCTGGGAATGAAGAGGACAAAACCGTCATTTTACTATCATTAGTGAACAACGGACTCCACGCCCAGAGAGAGTTCATAAAAAAAAATAGTGATTTCCAAGCGGATTCCGCGCCCTTCTTTTAGTCAAAAAAAAATAGTGATCTCGCCCAAGAGATAGAAAAATCTAGATAGATTGAGAGAGTTTGTCAAAAAAAAAAAATAATGATCTCCCAGCAGACTCCGCGCCCTTCTTTTGGGCGGAGAAATAGAAAAATCTAGAGAGATTGAGAGAGAGTGTAAGCTTCAACTTGACTGCAAAAACAACTGTAATACTTGCAGGAAAGGATGGGTAAAGATTAGAAAAATTATTATTCAACAACTGTTCTCTCTAATATCTATTGCAGGAAAAAGATAAAAGGTACCGAATTTAAAAAATCATGGATAAAGTTTTAGCCCAAACATTCAATCAACACGCATCAGTGTAGATGGAAGAGTGTAAGTTAATAGATCCAAAAAAAAAAAGAAAAAAAAGGGATAAGATTCCAGGAAAAATTATTTAAAAAAAAAAATTCACAACCCACCTGATTTTTGAGATGATGAAGAGACTTGATGGAAACTGATAAGATTCAGGCGGTTTTGATGAATTCAGGTTTGGGTAAGCTTCCTCTTTTCTGAAATATTTCTTTTTCTATGTAGGATTCTTCTGGGTTTATGAGTTCCTTTCGTTTTGGTTTCGTCGCATGCCAGATCAGAGAAAGATGGAGAGAGAGGGAGAGCAGAGGTGGTGGTTTCGGTCGAGTACCCAACAAAGCTCTGAAGGGAGATTTTATCAACACCAAAAAAGGTGCTTCTTCTGCTCTGGGTAATTGATTTTCCGATTATAGATTCTTATAGAAATTGTCAATTTCGGCAAGGTTAGAGTTGGATGGATGCAAGAATGGAGATTATAGTTGGCGGTTTTGAACAGTAGAGGAAGATACTGAGACCAAATCTGGAAAGGATTTGGATTCGGTTACTGACTACAGAATATGAGAAGAGAGAGCGAGAGAATAGAGAGAAATCTTGGGCGACAGAATATGAGAAAAAACATCGTATATAAAGAAATTTTGGGCGGTAAAGAAAGCGAGAAAAATCTAGAGAGATTGAGAGAGAGTTCATTCAAAAAAAAATAGTGATCTCCCAACGGACTCCGCGCCCAACTCTGGGAATGAAGAGGACGAAAAAAAAATAGTGATCTGCCAGCGGACTCCGCGCCTTTCTCTTGGGCGGAGAAATAGAAAAATCTTGAGAGACTGAGAGAGAGTTCGTCCAAAAAAAAAAGAAAAAAGTGATCTCCAAGCGGACTCCACGCCCTTCTCTTGGGCGGAGAAATAGAAAAATCTAGAGAGACTGAGAGATAGTTCGTCCAAAAAAAAACATAGTGATCTCGCCCAAGAGATAGAAAAATCTAGAGAGATTGAGAGAGAGTTCGTCCAAAAAAAAAAACAAAAATTAAGAGAGAGTGATCTCCAAGCAGACTCCGCGCCATTCTCTTGGGCGGAGAAATAGAAAAAAGAAAAATAGTGATCTCCCAGCGGCATCCGCGCCCTTCTATTGGGCGGAAAATAGAAAAATCTAGAGAGACTGAGAGAGAGTTCGTCCAAAAAAATAAAAAATAGTGATCTCGCCCTTCTTTTGGGCGGAAAAATAGAAAAATCTTGAGAGACTGAGAGAGTGTTCGTCCAAAAAAAAAATAGTGATCTCCCAGCGGACTCCGGGCCATTCTCTTGAGCGGATAAATAGAAAAATTTTGAGAGACTGAGAGAGAGTTCGGCCAAAAAAAATAGTGATCTCGCCCAAGAGATAGAAAAATCTAGGGAGATTAAGAGAGAGTTCTTACACTTTATCATCTAGGTACTGTGCATCTATGGTCATTCAAGATGATGAAAATGAAGCAACTGTTACACTTATGGGGGTGCAAGCGGAGCGGCTCTTTGGTTCCACCTGTGAAAATTTACTGAACAAAACACCCCACGAAGCACTACCTTAAGAGAAAAAAAAATAATGATCTCCTAGCAGACTCCGCGCTCTTCTCTTGTGCGGAAAAATAGAGAAATCTAGAGACACTGAGAGAGAGTTCGTCCAAAAAAATAAATAAATAGTGATCTCGCTCAAGAGATAGAAAAATCTAGAGAGATTGAGAGAGTTTGCCCAAATAAAATAAAATAAATAAAATAGAAAAATCTAAGATTTGCAATTCTGCAAGACGATATTTTCTGACGACCCTAATGAGGTATGTCGTTTTTGTACTGCTTGCTCTGATTTAAATGGAATGACCTTTTGATAAAAAAAAAAAGCTCTGACATAACAAAATCTATAAATTGCCAAATTGCCGCTCCAACTTATTGTCTAAAGTAGATAATGAACCATCACAATGGAACACCCGGTTATATAAAAGTGCACAGAATTAATATCCAACATATTAAGAATATATGTAAAAAGGAAAACCCAAAGCATCAATACGCAAGTAAGGACCGACCTCACTTGGAGGAATTACATGCCAAATGAGGGAGGAGGGTACCAAACCCCAAATTAGCAAATCTATCGGCAACAAAATTTCCTTTGCGAAATAGATTTGTCGAATACGAGCCAAACAATTGTACCAAGCAATACGTAAAGGCCAAAGGGGGTACAAAAGAAGAAGAAAGACATTGAAGAGCAACCGTAGATAAAGGCCAAAAATGCCTTGGAAAGCTCCAGGCCTCTAGCAATAGGTTGGCTTAAATCTAGCATGGATGGTGCCTTTAATAAGGTACAGAGAAAGTAGGACTTTTTCGTGACTGCTGGTTTTGATTGTTGGAGGCATTTGTGTCCAGGTTGCTGCTCGAGTCTACTCTCCATTGATGGTTCAAGTTTTAGCTACACGTCTGGCAACAACGTTTTTGCTTCATCTAGAGGATTGGGTCCGATTCACTTTGATTCAGATTACCTCCAGCTTGTCAAGGTAGTGAAGAGGTCTTGAGGATGATGCGTCGGTTCCTGGAGGATGTAGTAGTGCATCTTGCAATGCTGCCATGTTCTATTTTATTCCACATTCCTGTCTAGATGCCATTGCGCATTACACATGGGCATCATTTGGTTAGGGCACACTGCCACGGTATAAGTTTTCAGCTTAGCCAATTGGTAATGATGATCAATTTGAAGCAAACATGTCAGAATGGGAGAGAATTGATCCTCATATACATTTCACCAAAAAGAAAAACAGAAGTGGCCTAATTTTTACATGTCTCCTAATACATGGTTAGGTGCACCGGTTGATTTTGACTACTGGAAAGTGGAAAGTAAGAGCTAGCTAAGCATAGATTGGACTCCCACTAAACACAAATCGATGGAAAGTGAAATTGGATAAGTTGAACAGAGTCATCTTCCATCGGACAGCTTTTTCCGGTGGTCATATCATGTTGCCGGTGTCATTATTTGATAGTAGAATCCATGCGTAACCAGAGCATATATCATGAGGATAATGCTTAGAAGTGGGATCAAATCTCATGTGGTATAAAGAGAACATAAATTATGAAAATGAACAAACATAGCAGTGTAAACACGAAAATTTCTGTAACAAATAACAAAAAAACACGTGTACAAGATAAAATATTTGTATTGATGAATTTGCAGGTCACAATCTCTGTTGGTATTCTTTTACAAGAATTTCCTCTGATTCGATCTCCGACGTCGATTTGATCCAAGGGTGACGAGCACTTAATCTTGAATTGAATTGTTGTAGTTTAGACTTCTTGTCATGTTGACGATTTGTAGAAGTTGATTGACTAAGGGCCGTAGAGGCTTGTTCTTGCTCGGACTTAGGCCACGAGCAGTGTCACGTGGTGCATGTTCTTCGACTTTGACGGGGGATGAATTGACACGTGTGTTCGGTGCTTGTTGATTATCCACGAGTTTGTTGAAGAACTTGGTAGAGGTTTTGATTTGTTGAAGACTTGAAGACGAGGGTTGATCAAGGGCGGTTTCACGTGGAGGCTTGATGTTGATCGGGTTTGATCCACGAGCGGTTTCACGTGGTGGTTTGTTCTTCGTCTTGAAATTGGTGAAGATGTCAGCTATTTGGCAGCTTGGTGACTCTTCGGAGTTTGACAACTTCTAGGCTTGAGGTTGATGAAGAATCGATCGGCTATTTGGCAGCTTGATGATTCTTCAGAGTTTTACAACTTCTAGGCTTGAGGTTGATGAAGAATCGGCTATTTAACAGCTTGATGATTCTTCAGAGTTTTACAACTTCTAGGCTTGAGGTAGATGAAGAATCGGCTATTTGGCAGCTTGATGATTCTTCAAGGGCTTGACAACTTCTAGACTTGAGGTTGATGAAGAATCGGCTATTTGGTAGCTTGATGATTCTTCAGAGTTTGACAACTTCTAAGCTTGAGGTTGATGAAGAATCAACTATTTGGCAGCTTGATGATTCTTCAAGGGCTTTGGGAGACTTCTGAGCTCTTGGGAGTGATTCTTTCTCTCTCTCTCTCTGGTTCGTTGCCTCCTTGGTTCGCTGCCCCCTCCTCTTGGTATGAGAGGGGGTATTTATAGTGTTAACATGCCTTCGCTTTTGGCAAGTAATGAAGATACTGAATCAATGATATTTCCTTAATCGAATCAATGAATCTTGACTGTTTACTTGCCAATTTTAACATAATCAAATCAATCAATCTTAAGATTTAGATATGCCCAATAAAATATAATTGATTTGGATTGAATATCTTGCTTTGATCAGGATCCTCAGTAAAGGGCGGGCCACCTCGCGGATATGAAAGGAAGGTACGTGGAATCTTGACTTCCAAGCAAGCGGGGAATTATGGTGCCACCTCGCGAACAAGAAACCTTCGACTCAACCAAAACGTACATTTCCGCATGCATGCAAACTCTGTTGTCTAGCTCCTTTGCGAAGTCTCCTACGCAGAGCCATCTCGCCTCGCCTTCATGTAAATCTACGCTCACGGAGCCATCTCGCCTAGCCTTCATGTAAATCTACGCGCGCGGAGCCATCTCGCATTGCCTTCATGTAAATCTATGCGCGCGAAGCCATCTCCCCTCGCCATCATTTATTTCTACGCGAAGTCCATTTCGCCTCGCCTTCGTTTACTTCTACACGAAGTTCATTTCACCTCGCCTTCGTTTACCTCTACGCGAAGTCCATTTCGCCTCGCCTTTGTTTACCTCTACGCGAAGTCCATTTCTTGATTCCATGCGAAGTCCTTTCCGCATGTGAACTCCATTATTCAGCTCACCAGACATCTGACGCGCCATCACTTGTAAACCAAGTTACTTTGGGCATGTCTGACTTCTTTTAATCAATTTAATTTAATCGATATCTGATCATCGATCGACACTTAATAATTGATTTTGATCGGGATTTAAGGTTTTATTGTCGGCCGACCATTCCCACGTTGCCACGTGTCATTTCTAACGGCTTTCCAACTTTGTCGATTCATGACACACGTATGCAATTTGTCGGGTCTACGTGTTGCTTGAATTATTCAACGATTATTATTATCGTTAAATTTTATGTGTCTACAAGCAGTCAAACAAATCAAATCTAAACCTTTGTCCTAAATTGATCTTGTAGGAACATTATTTCTTACAAAGGTCTGGACTACGTTTTGCTACTCATCCATGGAATCTGTTTGTACTTTCTCCACGTGTGGTAGTATCAGGCAACTTAAGAAATTTGAGTATCAGTAGTAACAACTAAATACTGTGGCTCATTCATGAGCTGCTACCAGTAATTCTCATATATGACTTCCTAATCATCTCCATTCCATTATGTAGTATACCACAGTATCCGAACATGTAGATCAGAACACTATTAAGTTCAGATACTAAAGGTGACCAAACTTCACTAAAATGTAAGCCTCTACTGTATTGAGTATTTGAGATGTGTGTAGATGCTAAAGGCAGTTTCTGATCCTTTATCAGGCTTCAATCCTACCCGGAAATGTTATCAGCATAATCATGTCCAAGCCACCTGGATTTGAGTACAATCCATATTTCTTCTCCTGTTCTTAAGAGCACAACAGCAGATGAACAACACTGGTACAATTCATAATATCTAGCAGGTTGTTTCTCACTAACATGCTAGCTCTTCTTGGTAACTAAGATATTATCCACTTTTGACATAGGGATTCAATCACAGAAACTAGGTACATCAGCAGGAAGCCAAAATTGTTTTACATCATCATGTTTGACACCCGATGACAACAAGAAATCGACTGCTCATTTCTATTGGGTTACCAAAGAACCAGGCTCTTTCAAGTGGTTTAAAGGAGTCATGGATGAAGTGACAGAAATGGATTCACAATGTAAAGCAATGCATTTCTAATCTCTTCAGAACATAGATATATCACTTTAGGGATGTGCTTCCTGACTCTCAACCCTTTCTCTTACAGGGTCAGATTGAACTTCACAACTAACTTACGATTATCTACAGAGAGGTGATTCTAATGACCATGATCCAAGCTCTCAACCATGCCAAACATGGAGTTGCATCCTATCTGGCACCAGAGTACAATATTCCATTACCATTTCCCTCAACAAACAGTTAACGGGAAAATACGTTCCTAAGCAATAAATAACCTTTCAACATTGATGCTTTGCAGGTAATGACTCATTTTGCTAGACCTAATTGGAAACAAGTGTTTACGAAGATAGCTTCAACGCATCCATCTTCGACAGTAGGTAAAGATAATCTACCAGTATCATTCTCGTCAATCGAGAATTCAAAAATAGCTGAATCTAACAATCTGTTATTTTGCATGGATATTCTACTGTGGGATGCCAAAGGCTGAAGATGCTATACTTGAGCTCAGTCGCAAGACATCGACACGCTTTGAAATCCACAAGAAGTACTTTTAAACCTAGAAACTTAGACAAAGATGATCCACATTTATTTATTTTTTTTACTTCAAAGCATGTAAACCAACAATACAACACCATGTGAAATGATTCATTCAAAAAAGCAAAACATTTTATAACATTAACATTATTATTTAAGAACAAATACTAAAACAGAAAAATCTTTGGAAGAAATCTCAGGAACTAACCAAACCAAGGAGGTTAACTAACCAAAATTATCTCAACTGATGACGCTTCAAATGTTACCAGCCACCCCCACCACCACTACGACCGCCAACCACACCGGCACTGCCACCCAACCACCACCACCACCACCCCTACTGCCACCACCACCCCAACCCCCTCTCATTCTGGCCTGATCCTCAACTGCTTTTTCATCTTGCAATATCTATAAAATCTGGCGAATCCTTGGATTGTGAAAACGGTCATAGATACACTTCTTCTCCATAGCTTTTATCTCCTTCATAAAACTGGGATACCGGTTGGGAGGAGGTCTCTTTCCTTGTTGACGTGCAATTTGCTTCAACGCAGCATACACCTTCTTCACCTTTTTCTCTGCTCGGCAATCCATCTAAAGGAGACAGGAAACAACATTCAGAACTCAGAAGCAACTGAAAAGAGCATATATTCAAGGATAGGAAATCCATTACATACATCAACTACCGCCATTGCTTGCTGTTCAGAGACCTCTGCTCCTTCAACTCAAGCACCCGAAGACCAAATGTACGGGCTGGAGGATTATCAAAAGCAGAAAACCTGTTCAAACATAATGTCTGAGTCAGAAATACTCCCTTCCCTTAGCTTCACATTGTAAAAATTTCAAACTTCACACTAATAAACCCAATTTCCAGTTGGTCCCCACCACCCAGGTAACCAAGTTTGAGAAGGTTTTATTGAATCATCGTGGTTCTGGTACTAATGTGAGGTTTCCATTAATCAATATCAATCCATATATACACGAAATAAAACGCACCAAATGGTTACAAGAATTTTCAGAAGTACAAATAATTTCGGCAAAGATGATCGTATTTTGGAAAAGGATATACCAATTATCTGAAGCTTCCAGAGCAACAAAACAACTACTATTTCAGACTTCTCAGCTACCATCGTCTTCCTTCACTGGATCAGAGCTCACAACAGGAAGGCTTTTTCTATACTGTGGAGACATCAGCCTCCTCTCCAATGGTGTTTTTCTCTTACTGACCACAAACCGATTCACTCCTTTATGCATCGGCATTATTGATGGGAAATCTTCATCAGGAATCTGACTCAGCTCTGAGATGTCTTCAACCTGGGCAACACGCTTAAACCATCTCTCTGCCTTTGCCTCCTCGGACATATCTAAAGGATTTGGTTCCTTCACTGCCGACCCCTCCAAACTCTTCCCGGTCCAGCGCTGTATAATGTTCAGTTCACTGGAAGGATGGTGTAATTCAGTCTCATCAAAATTCCCTGAGCATCCACTGTCCAATTTGTCTGTGCTAGGATTAGAAAATCTGAAGGCAGAATTTCCACTTGTTGGGGGTCCATTAATAGAGCTAGTCCATTTCTTTCTAAACTTATCTTCAAAAATATCTAGATTTCGAGTTAGCAACACGGCTTTCAAGACTTTCCATCTGCTGACTATGACCAGTGTTCAGCTTCCCAGATCTCATGTCAAACAATTTGTTTGGAGGTTTATCTGGCATCATAGATGGAGTTGACTTAACACTAGTCTTGTTATCCATAGCTGTGCCGCTTGTCTGCGGATTTTCAACTTTAGCAAAGTAGTCAGGTAGGAAGGGGACGAAGGGAACATAATTGGCACTGTTAGTTTGTTCCATAGCTGTACCTCTCTTTAAATTATTTTCATTGGTATCAATTGAGACCTCAGCGGGTCGCTTGCCATCACACCTCAAGCATACCATGTTACTCCCCTTGTCAATAAACAAGAAAATGCAGAAATAAATAAGCTAATCAGAGAAAGATGTGACAAAGAAGCAATACTCACTGAGGACACTCCCACTCTCTGCCAGTCAGCTGTCTGTTTGGCTTTGCCTCATTGCATTCAAGGCATTTCATGTTTTTGGCAAAGTTCATGAAATTACACCTGCTCATAATAGATAGCAGTAAATGTAAAACTCTATGAAAAAAAAAATGCCAAATAAACAAACCAACCTATGTCTGGCAATCATTGCATAGAAAATGCATTGGATTTTTAACAAGAATTTAAGCAACACTCACTAAGCATTAACCATAAAAAACTATCTACCTTGAGCAAATCCAGTCCCCTCTTTTCATTTCAATTGTTTTGCCACGAGTTGCTCCATGATTATTAGGACATTGATTCTGCAGTGTCCCAAAAGAGTTAAGACTCTGGAGCGGTATAGCAAAGCTTTGACATTTCTGTCAACAGATTACGGATGGAGGATTCAACAAGATGTCTATTGTAGAGGTTGCTTGGCTCTGCAGAAAAAAACAGGATCGCTAGCATAACTCAATATAAATTTCATCAAATCAACCGTTTGTGCTTTATCAGTAGTATCGAAGGCCTGGAAGAGACAATAGGAGCATAAAGAAGACCAAGTTAGTAAAGGTAACTCAAATAAGTTACAAATCATACAACCGGAGGTGAGACCGCTCCGGCCAGGGGTGGTCGGCAGAGGCGTTGGAGGAGTGGAAATGTAAACCATGGGAGGAGGCTCAACAACCTATTGCTCGCAACAACCATTTAGCGATCCGCAAACTATCAATTCGCCAGAAACGTAGCTCAACCAACCAGCGACCAACTCTGACTCATCTCTCCCCAACTTCAATTGCCTGCCAAATTTTGAATTAAGAAACTGACAAGTGACAAGTAGCATAGTTTTGTTGGGTACAAGTGGGTAACCCCAGAGAACAATTCATCTGAGGTTTTCCAACTGACACGATTTTTTTTTTCCGATTACATGACGTTGTGACGCGTGTTTTCAAAATCTCATTTGTTTACAAAACTTAATTAATTTCAATTTTTTAAAAAAAGAAAAGAAAAGAAAAAATAAAATAAAATAATTTATTTCAGTATCTCAAAAGAGTGTAACTATTGGAACTTCCAAATTTGCTCACTTGACCTTCATTTATTATGAGTATTGAATGACAATTATCTCCTCTACCGTAATGACTATTAAAGATAATAATCATACAAAAAGAAATATATTTATTCTCTCTAGATTTTCTAATTTGATAATCAATTGATTGTAATTCTTTATTATTTTCCTTGTATATTTTTACTTTCTAATTTACTACTTTTTAAATTTTACTGCATACATATATATATATATATATATATATATATTTAGGGTCTGGTTCAATGGACACAAAATTTGACACTAATTTTTACACTCTTTGTGAGCCTTTAGATTTTAAGATATTTAACTGTTTAGATTAAATGTGAGGATGACATCACATTGTATTTATTTGATAAGAAAATGTATTTTAAATAAATAAATAAATAAATAAATAGAAGTGGATAAAAAAATTTTTGGAGTTTTATTAAGAGTAAAATACCAACAAGAAATTAAAAGAACAGAAGAATACGATTACAATTACAGAACAACAAGAAGAACTGCATAAGAAAATAAAACAGCCATCATGTTCATCTTCGTTCACAATTTCATGCCTTGTTCTAAAATCAGTTTAAACCCCCTTCACTGCAATTCTTCTGATCTTTTATTTTTGATAATACTAACAAGTTAAATCAAAAGTTAAATATAGAAAATCCAGTTCTCAATTGCGGAATGAGTATCTCATGATTTCTTAATTTGGGTGCATATCACATAATCCTCCATCAGCTTGTATCGGCTTTAGAAACACAAGATTAATCATGTCCATCGTTTTCTTTTTTTATTGGTGTTAAAGGTCTTTAATACACACACAGGATACATAAAATAATATATGCATATATATAGCAGATTCAAAAACTCATGATTCTCAGTTTTTATATTTGGAATTTGGGGAAGGTGATGGGGATGGAGCTCGGGAGGACGATTTGGTGTTCTTATTCTTGATATTCTGTATTTGTTTCCTTCCTTCTAATGTTTTATTTACTTTTTCATCAGAAAAGAAAATTTTATTTCTTTATTTTAGTTGATAAAATTATGTGTTTTTACTAATGCCATGTCATTGTCACATTTAATCTAAACCGTTAAATATCTTAAAATCTAAAGGCTCACAAAAAGTGTAAAAATTAGTGTCAAATTTTGTGTCCCTTAAACAAAACTCATATATTTAATTAAAGCTAAAACTATGATCAATATTGACCGTGTAACATAAATTTTTTTACTACCATACATGTTGAAAGCATATATATACAAGGTGAATGAATATATATGCAAAAA
Organism: Fragaria x ananassa; assembly: GCA_034370585.1. NCBI lineage: Eukaryota > Viridiplantae > Streptophyta > Magnoliopsida > Rosales > Rosaceae > Fragaria > Fragaria x ananassa. Next base: position 3,041,662 of record CP139770.1, on the reverse strand, counting down.
CAAATCGACAATGAAAAATTAAATAACTATTGACATAATTTCAAGATGTACATAAAATAGAGGGAAAAAAAGAACATACATAGTATACAATTGTTATCCTTGATCGTTGTTTAGCACAAGTAAAATAGAAAAATAAAAGCTAATTTATGTTAGAATATTTTCTTGTTGGTAAATATAAGTTTTTTTTTTCTTCAGATAAACAACTAATATGCTACAACAAGTCTATTATGAGTCGAACTCACGACCTCTCACTTATAAGGAGAGACGATACTAGACTGGTATAAGTTTTTGAAACCCAATACTTTGTGTTATTTGATTTTTAAGAGAAAAATTGACGTCATTGAAAAAATTTTCTTACAAATTGATCAAATAATGGAGGTTTGGTGACATTATATGGGAAATAAAAATATCAAGGAATCGAGGTCGTGAAAGAGGTTTGTGTTTACACCCAAATTAATATTTTACTGGACAGTAGATGTCTATGTGAATATTAATTAAATTCTTGGTCCATGTCATACCGGCGAGCCCAAGTTCTTTAAGTTTACAAGTAATGGCCGCCAGTGAGATCAAGTGAGTTGAATTGCAAAGACTTCACGCGGAACACATAGCTCGCGTGCGGAATAGACCACACGAGCTAACTTATAGAGTTCGCGTGCGGAATGACTTCGCGCGGAGTAGAGAGTTCGCGCGAAATACATGGATAGTACTTTGCGTGTGATCTCGCACGCAGAATGACTTCGCGCGTAGGTGAGGCGCAATAGTACTTCACGTAAAAGTCCTAGGCGAGGCGGAATATATTAAGGCGAGCTGGCTCGCTGGCTCGCGTAGGACTTCGCGAGGAAGCAACAAGCGGAGTCCGCGCGCACCACATTAATCGTTGAAGACTTTTACAAGTCTTTGACATGCTTCGGGTCAATCCCTGTGACCCTTTGAATATAAAAAACCCTTCTAAAGCCCGCCAGCTAGAAAGCCCCGCGAGATGGAGACAAGCTTTTTGACCCCACGGGATGAGGGTATTCCTAATTCCAGTTCGCATAGGAGTCTATAATTGAGTGGCAGTGTCCTATGTGAAGTGTGCGAACTGGATATGTGTCACAAGATGGTTGGTTCGCGTGGACGAAACAGTGCTCTTGTGCTATTAGGGTTTTAGAGTCCGACTTGAATTATAAGCTATCTTTCTTCTGCCGCAAGTCGAACCACTATATAAAGGGCTCGAAGGTTTACATCAAAGGACTCTCAATATATCTCAACAATCAATCTTACAATACAAACCTTCGACCCAGTCGAACCTCCAACGCTCCCCGGAGCTCTGCCTTCGCTTCCCTGTTGAAGTAACATAGAATCAAATCTCTTAACAAATACAACAGAACTTTTCAACCTAGTTGAAACCCCTTTCGAGCCTCTTGAAAACCCTAACCCTAAGCGCACCGCCGCCTAGGTTTTCTCAGAGCCCTCCTGGACTCGCCTCCGATCACCCTGATTCTCTTTGTTGCTCTGCTCACGTTCTGTCATGAGTATCGATCGCCTTGTGCTCGTAAATTCCTCATCTGAGGTGGCACCTGGAAACCCCCCTTTCGCCTGATCAAGAAGTCAAGCTCGCATACAAGCTTTTTCCTCGTCCGCGAGGTGGCATGCCCGCAACAATCTCCCTCACTATTTGTTCGCTAGTTACCTCTGCTCCACGCACTGAGGATCGTGGTCAAAACAGTTTGAACGGAAAAAAAATCAAGGAATAGAGGTTTCGATGATAGCATGCAAAAAGAAAAAAAATTATAAGAATGAGAGGTCTAGAGAATAAATAAGAGGTATAATGAGTAAATTATTAAGATATATGTGAATAACATACCTAAGATTATTTTAGGAATTTGAAAGGAGGTCTAGTGAGCAAATGTTTGTAGTTAAAATTAAAAAAGAGGTGTAAATAGCATGAGAGGTATACTGAGCAAGTTTGGAAATCCCAATAACCGCACTTTATCTGAAACCATATATTGAAATTCAATCATTCATACATGTCTTAACTCTTAAGTCTTAACCTAACAGAGAATACGGAACCACCATTCGATTATATAGCTAAGACTGATATTTGGTTATCCGTATCTAAAATCATTAGAAAAAAAAATTATACCAGTTATAAAACCTTATAACTACACTTAACAATTTAATGACAAATCTAAACCCTACATTTCACATACGAATTATTAAATAATTTTTGTTAATTATTTGTTTATGTCCTTTATTGATTAATTCATTCCAATTTACTATATACTAATATGCGTACAGCCTGTAACTGTTCATAAGGACCCATGCGAAGTTACTTTTCTGTTCTTATTTAATCACACAATTTTCAGATACTCTTCACTAAAGTTATAAAAGACTATTTTACCCTACTCAGATAACTTAATTACTTATTTGTCATGCTTCCACTCTAACCCCCGCAGCAACGCGCGGGTCACTACTTAGTATCTCAAATAAGACAAAACTACCACAAGTATTAACATATCAGTGGATGGATAACAATCTTTTAAATACATATATACACACACACACACATCTAATTAGTAACGATGCGTGCATATGCTCATCATGACTTGATTCACATATAATTTACATGAGAAAGTAATGAAAGCAATTTGTTTTTAGGACTTCAAATGTGGGCTACACACAAAATAAGTGCTCACTTCAAACGTTACGAAATACCAAAATACAACAACTACTACTCAAACCAAACAAACTACTCTAATATCATCCATGAGTTAATATTAGTACAACCTAAAACAACCCATATGAGTCAAGAACAGTCCTAACAAATAAGGAAGTGTAATATAGTACTAAGTACCAAACGTGCACGAGCCATGAACATCGATTAGTTATGCACATAGATGATATCGTACAAGTTACATTATCCTAAATTCATAATCCTACATTCCTAACTTTTAAATCACAAATGGCATTGAGGAGCATCAGCTCTTCTGGTCTAATACTTTCGGTACGTGTTGGTTGTGTTGGGTCCAAAATACCCATATACAGCCGCATAACAAAACGAAAATAAAATAGAGAAAATTACATAGTAGCACATGACCAAATTTAAAAACACAAAAAACCTACTTTGAATAATATTTAGACAAATTAAGACATAAGCTTGAGGCCCAATATCAATAATACCAAGCCTGATCCGATTTTTCATAGTTAATGACCAAAATAACATATTTTTCAATAAAATTACGAAAATTGCTACGAAACTATTATGTATATTCTTTCTCTCTCTCTCTCTCTCTCTCTCTCTCTCTCTCTCTCCACAACTCTTATCCTCGACGCATGAACAAGACGCCAACAATGCTTGGAAGACGAAGCTCTAGACACCGATGACGCTTGGACGCCAACGACTCGATTTGAACACTCGATCTGGACGCCGAAGACGATGGACGCTGAAGACGCTGAACACTGAGGACGCCTGGATGTCGATGGCTGGGAGATCTAGTCGACGAAGGTTGTGTACAATTCAGCAAGCAGAAGGTTAGTGCTCAACTTCTTCGAGTTGTCGAGTTGTAGTCGCTCGAGATCTCGATCTCACTGGGGAGGACTTGGAGGTCGATGGTGAGGGAGATGAAGTCGCCGACGCCGTCAACGGCGCATCCAAGGAAGACAAAACCTGGGCCGCCACGGTGGCCTTGATGGAGGTGAAGCGGGGTTCAGGCTCGGCGTTGAGGATGGTGGTTCGGAGGGGAAGGAGAGGTTTGCATCAGAAGGGGTTCTAGTCATGCTGCTACTGCTTCCAATTCGATTTCGAATTGATTCCCTAGGTGGACTCAACGGTGAGGGAGGTGAGGAGGAATGTGAGTCGATTCTTGTTCACACAATTTCAATTCTATTTTCGCTGATTTTAGATCAAATGTGGCAATTTAAAATCCTAAGTGTGGACGAGTATGAGTTATGCTACTGCACATTCGGTAGTAGCAGTAGCTATTCAGTGGTCAGTAGTAGAAAGTCTCCAATCATAATAGTAGCAGAAGGTTTCCAATCGCGACATAGTAGATTTGTTTGTTTGGTTCTGGGGAGTTGCTAGAAAAATTACAATAGCCACTGACATTAGCACTTTTCTATTGGCAGTAGCATGTACATTTCTTCTGGGCAGGGCAGTAGCACGTACATTTCTTCTCGGCATGGTAGTAGCATGTACATTTCTTCTCGGCAGTAACTGTAGAATATGCAGTGAATGGTGTTTTGGTAAATTACAGTGAAAATTGACATGTGTATATTAATTTGTCCTGATTTGTTAATTTATGTCCTTAATTGTGTAAGATAATGTGTAAATGATGTATTTGTAAACTGAAATTTGGTTAGTAACTTTAAAGTAATTTACTAAATAAAATATGAAAGAAGGTAGCTGTTAGACGGGTCGGGTCGACCCATCCGTCGTAGTTTCCGTTACGGAGACGAATTGTGGTTGGTGTTTTACATAAGAACAGAGAGCGAAGGCTTCTCTAGTAAAGAGGAAGAAGAAAGAGAGAGAGAGGGAAAGTGGTGGCGGTTGCTATTCCCATGGCCACCCTTCGCTCCTTCATCTCCTCCTCTTCTTCTTCTTCTTCTTCTCTTCCTCTGCTTCCTCCTCCTCTGCGTGGCTCTTCTCCTCCTCCTGCTCCGCCTATCTTCCGCCGCGTCGCTAACCCCAGAAGATTCTCGCGCCTCGTTCTCGCTTCTTCTTCGTCGTCTCCGCCTTCTCCTTTCGACGATCTCCGAAGGCCAACGCGTCCGGTTCAATCCTCCAAAGTCAGCTATCGACTCTCCCTCCCTCTTTCTCAATTCAATTTCTGTTTTGTAGCTTGTAACTCATTTTTGTTGAATTAGGGTTTAGTTTTCGAGTTGAGCTGCAATTTACTTGATTAAGCTAGAATTATGATAGAAGAGGTTGAAAATTGTGAATGTTGAACTGAATTGCCAGTGAGGAATGAGTAATTATGCTTATGATTTGCAGTCGAGGGAGTTATAGGATGCTAATGACATGCCCCGGAGATATTGTCATTGATCAATTGGATTTGTTACATTTCATTTTCTTGTAGAAATCGGTGCTGTCGAATTTGATACAAGAGATAGAGCCCTTGAACGTGAGCCTTATTCAGAAAGATGTTCCGCCTACGACTGTGGATGCTATGAAGAGGACTATTTCGGGCATGCTGGGCTTACTTCCGTCTGATCAATTCCAAGTTGTTATTGAGGCTCTATGGGAACCACTCTCCAAGTTGTTGGTTTCTTCAATGATGACCGGGTATGCAATCGTTTTCGTTTATATCAAGAACAACAATTTAGATTTCTTTTATCATTTGCGTTTTGTGTCTTGCGAGAGAGAACTTACATTACTCTGTCTTGAATCTTTGAAACTGTTCCTCGTTATTTTCCCCTGTTGAAGCTTTTATTTTGTTTCACCCGCTGAATAATCAGTTCAAAGTTCGGTTTAGTATTCATTTGATGCAACTCAGAGTTTTATCTAGCTTAAAGTGACATACTTTATTTTACGTTAGATTTTGTCAACTAATATCAATCAAGGTTCTGAAAACTTTATTTTAATTTCTCCCACTCCTTAATCGTCCAAAGTTTGGTGTCCATATTCATTTGATGCACTCAGGTCTTAATCTAGCACACTTTATTTGAAGTATAGTTTGATTTTTGTTAACTAATATCAATCAAAATTTTGGAGGTGTACTTGACATTGTATGGATTTCTTATTATTATTACAGGTATACTCTAAGGAATGCTGAATATAGACTTTGCCTAGAACGAAATTTTGATGTATCTGAAGAAAATCTTGAAAAGCAAACATCAGAAGGTTCTAAAGTTGAGATGTTGCTTGAAAGTGCAAACCTAATCAAATTTCATGCAAAAGACGAGTTGTCACCTAAGGCTGGAGAAGTCATGGAAGATCCATTGGAGAATCTTGATATTCAAGGCCTTGGCGAAGTGTCACAGGAGGTTCAACAATATATTCTCCATTTGCAGGCTCATTTGTCTTCTGCCAAAAAGGTATTCAATAGTATAGATGGAATCTTTCATTGAAAAGGAAATCTAATTAATCACATGAGTTTGTTGGATGTCATGATTTATCAGTGTTTTACAAAATTTATGCTAAAGCAACTAAAGTAATGTTTTGTTTTATCTCATGCTTAATTCTGGATATAATTAAGTGATATGCACTTCTTAGAGGCACCAAAGGACAATTTCAGAAAGTGTTAATTACAATCCAAGATTCCACTTTAGGCCTCAGCAAAGAAAAATCTAAGGGTTATAATTTGTATTTCATGCTTAATTCTGGATATAACTAAGTGATATGCACTTCTTAGAGGCACCAAAGGACAATTTCAGAAAGTGTTAATTACAATCAATCAAGATTCCACTTTAGGCCTCAGCAAAGTTGCATCTAGGGATTGTATTTGTTTTTTCTTATTTTTTTTTTATTCTAACGGCTGCATTAAGAACTTTTCTTGTATTTAATTGTTTGAGAAAGTCATTGCGTAGTGCTATAGTCAATTGATGTTTGTGGACTTGGCTAGGTTGTGGTTAGATATCTAAGCTGGGTTCATTTTCTTCATATTGGAGATTGCAGTGCCTGATTGACATGGCATGACATCAAGTATTGGAGATTGCAGTGCCTCATTGGACTGGCCTACTGATGTCATGCCATGTCATCAGTTGTGTATCAGGGTGAAATGAAGGGTTTTGTTAACACGAAAATTCAATATAAACTATTGTAATACATGTTAGAGACAAAAATCATCACAGCATGTTTGCTTTTGTTTTCTATCTCATGTTCAGTGGTGCTTGGTTTTGATTGAGATCTTTTTCCATTTCTTTCAACCACAGATAAATTGTTTTATTTAAAAGATTTTCACATTTTTTTGCTTTCTTGAAGGAACTCCATGATGTCAAAAGGAAAAGTGCTGCCCTTCAAATACAACAGTTTGTTGGGGAAGAAAGGAATGATTTACTGGACTATTTAAGATCACTACACCCCGAAAAGGTTTGTATGAATTTCTGCTACTTACAATAGTTTTTTTTTATTTTTTTTTTATTTTTATGTTTTCCTGATTCGATCTTTGCATATAATCATATGCTAGTGATAGATACAGTTAAACAAGCTTTACATTAAGTGTGATTATTATTAGGTCTTTTGCTGCTAAAACCCTAGTTATTGTACAGTGTACACCATTACCATCCTGCAATTTATAGCTTGTTATGTCTTTGGAGCCTGATGTTGTGAATTGAACCTTTTTCTCTAGAGATTTTTCTTACAACCTCCTATTATCAAGATGTTTCCTTTTCCTTGCGAACCCGTTGATAGGATGAAATAAGAAAGATAACTGAAATTGTGGCAGTTGGTCTAACAATGATTTTCCTTTCTCATCCTCTATACATCCATAATGGTATTAGAAATTTAAGGTTGACCGCAGTTTCAAATATCTTTATTTGGTTTAACTGGGGCAAACACCAGCTTTGAACTGAGGTTATGTTATTGGCATGACGAGTGCTAACTTCATACCTCTAACAGTGTGAAATAGTTTATCTTCTTTTCCACGGAACGATTTGACTTCACCATGCTTTAAACTCTCAGAGTAGTCCATGAATGCAAACCTTCACTCCTCCCATGTTTTCAATATGATGACATGTCAGTCGTCTAATTCATGTCCATATGGATGTATAGGGATGAGGTGTGGCTTTTGGTTAACTTTCGGACTTACTTGGAAATCAGGTTACAGTAACATAATTTTACTGATACATGTCTAATTCTCTAGTACTGTACTTGATAATTGTTACCCAATTTCTTCATCTGTGCAATCTTTCACTATAGTTGTGCTCTAACCTTGGGGTATGGGTGGGTAACATTTGTAACTATGAGTCAAATTTAGCTTCTTTGAGTGCATAGTTATCTGTTTAAGTAGGTCTCGATTGCACTTTTATGATCGACTTATTAACTCTATGAACAGGTAGCTGAGCTATCAGAACCAACATCCCCTGAACTTAAAGAAATAATCCGCTCTGTTGTCCATGGTCTACTTGCAACCCTCTCTCCAAAGATGCATTCTAAGGCACCTCCTTCATCTGAGAATACCTCAGCTGGAGCAATAAATGTCGGCAGTGAAGATTGTGCTGAACTACTTGAGAACACGTCACTACAGTGTCAGCCCCTTATTCTATTAACGCGGGACTACCTAGCACGCCTCCTCTTCTGGTAGGGCAATCCCTTTTTATTTATTTTGCCCATGTATTTCTTTGCTTTTGGTTGCCTGGTTGTGTGGAAATTGGAGTCTTCTCTGTGCATGAATAAGTTGAACTCTCCAAGCCAAATTGTTATCAGTGATTATTCTTCTTTATTCTATCATCGGTTTCCATTTTTGTTAATCCATTTTCTCTTGTTCTCAAGGTGCATGCTGTTAGGACACTACCTTAAGGGCCTTGAGTATCGAATGGAGCTAACCGAACTTCTTGCCCTGACTAGTGATCCTGAAGGTGATACCCCTGATGGGCAACAAATTGCCTAAATGTATGTCTCCCTTCCTTGCAATTGTACATATAGATGTGTTGATAGCATACAAAATTTGTTCTTTATTATGAAAGACACCGTAGAACGGAAGTGGGCTGTTTACCCTCAAAACATGTACATTTTCCTTTATTGTAATTTATAGTGTACCGCCTTTATCGTTCATAATGTCCGTTTAAGTTATTACAACCAGAGTGCTGCCAAAGGGTACCTTCGTGCTATGTGATTAGGGCTGTCAATGGGTCGGGTTCGTGTCGGGTGAAGGAATCTCATGTGTCAAAAGATACAAACTCAAACCCAACCCATTTAATAATTTTGTCAAAAATCTAAACTCAAACCCAACCCGTTTGTTAGATGGGTTACCCGTTTAATATATAGGTCGTGTCGTGTTCGACAAAATGATCCATGACAACTGTGACCTATTTAATAAAAAAAAATATTACTTGATTATATTCATTAAAAACTTCACAAAAACATAATTTTATAATTCATGAATAATCAAATTCAAATTTTCAATATAAAGTCAAACACTCCCGATCTGAAATGGAAAGACATAATCCATAGTTAAATTTGAAGTTTAACTTTGAAAATAAAAGCCTTAAATCCTAACTTCCAAGTTCCAAGAATTCAAGTCTTCATTTTATTTAGCTTCATTTTATTCAGCATAAAAGGCAAAGCAAGTAATCTCCACCTGCAATCGGAAACAAATTCAAGTCAGTAGACTAGTATCAAACTCATAAGCAAACATTAGAATACATAACTGGAAATCTACTTCCTCACAATCAAATAAATGATAACAAAAATAAAATCATTTACGTACCAAGAAGAGAAAGATTCTTGGCAACAAAAATGATGCAGTATTTGTTTCTTGGCAAAAATAATTTCTTCGCCTCTTACCACACTTTGGAGATGCAGCATTTGTTTCTTGGCAATCTTGCATCACATTCTTATTGGTCTCGGCAATATCACATTGAGCGTCTTGAGTATTGTCATGAATAACATCCATCTATCATACATAATACAATATATTAGTAACTAAAAAGCTATAGGTAGAACAACGTTTTCTCTTAATTGTGATTAAGGCTGAATATATAACAAATGTATAGATTTCATGTAGTTTATATAAATAATGGTATCAAACAATAACCATAAGAAGTTCATGAGAATTTGGTAAAAAATTGGTTCACACTAGCATGTGGACTATTTGCAAACTCAATTGAGATTTATAATAAGTAATAAACATCACGTAAAACAAAACAAGAGAATAAGGATGGAGTGGGAGACACTAAATTGATAACAACCATGTCTCTCATCACAAAAGTTGATCAAGCAAAACTAAGAATCAGTCAAATAATTCTCATATATAAAATTGTCATTGATGTGATCAAAATACCTTTGCAAAGAGTTGATGAGTCACGAACACAGAGAGCTAATGAGCCGTGAACCTTAGGGTTTGTGTATTGAAACAAGACTGAAGTAAGAGAATTCATAGTGTTTTGATAACCCTAGGGTAAACTGAAGAAAGACGTACTTGACCCTTATACACATGTAATATTACTTTTTAAATGGGTCGTGTACGCGGGTTATATATTATGTAATCCAACTCATCTAATAAACGTGTTATTTGAGTTCATTTCGTGTTAGCGGGTTGACCCGCGGTTGACCCGCTTTTTAATCGTGCGGGGTTCTACCCGTTTTATTTCATGTGGGTTTCGAGTCGAATTAGAATTGACAGCCCTATATGTGATTAAAATAAAGGACCTTAACATTAAGGGATATAATTGAACCGAGACCTTTCCATTTTTTGTAAATCTGATCATTATGATTGACGTATAAATCTCCTTGCCTGCATATTTCTCCCCTGCTGCAATTGGAGAACTGGAATCATGTTCTGTTATGGTACAATTTATCATATATAGATGCCAGCACAATACTAAATCTGCATTCATAAACTGATCATGAAATTGATAATCAGGTCAATCTAATTGATATTGTAGATTACAAAATATTTGAGGATCATTAGCTAATTAAGCTGGTATTGGCACTGATGGCCTATAACGGAGGGAACAAATCTATCTGTCTATTCTCTGTAAGGTCCCAGCCGTTGGGAGGATCATATTCGCAATTGTTGTCAGGGCAATCTTTTGTCCGGTGCTCACCAACACTCACAAATACAACAACAAAGGAGTTCCTCGTAATGTTCTTCCTTGTGGCCAGCCTCATTTTTGTATGGTGCATCATCACAAAGCACTACATATCCCTTGGATCTTTCGGGGCACGTTTCAGTACTGTGATCACCTCTCGTACCGCAAATCCTACGATGGTTGTCATGAGAAGGGTCTTGTTCTTCTACCTTGCTACCTGTTTGCACTTCCATTGTTAAGGTAGTACTAAAATAAAGGTTTGATATATATATATTTTTTATGCTTATAAAGGGTTGATATTGATCTCAGTAAAACTGTGACAACATGACATCGTACACATGCATGATTGACAAATAAAGCAAGATGGGGATCATTGAGAAGAAATTTATCCGAAAAAATTTGGTTAAAATTTCATTCATTCCATGCCATTGAATCGAAAAACAAGACCCTGAAAAATAAAATGGAAAAAGGATCAAAGCATTAAGCATACCTGTATCGATGAGAGTCTCCTGGAGTTCTCCCGGTCGAGGATCATGGAGCTTCGCCGGCTGAGCCTGCTTCTGGTGCTGGCCAGTCGAGCTAGCTGCTGTATATGTGAAAGAGAGAGAGAGAATTGGATTTTGTTTAAAGTTAATAAGCACTTGGCATATTCAGGCAAGAAGGTAAATAAATAAGCATAAAAGAACAAACCGTGAAAGTAGCCGATAATTTTCTTCACGAACCGTGAAACAAAAAGCGTACCAGGAGACTTATGGAGCACCTGGTTGCAGATCATCCGAATATTTATAGTTGAAGTAGTCTCTTTCTATGAGAAGTCCTCAATTACAGAGAATCGAGAATGGACAAGTTGGGTTTAGGTTTTCAATCGAGAATCGAGAATCGAAATGTGATGCTTCTCATGGGCCTGCTGCTTTCATTTGTATGCAAAAGAGTAGCGATTTTTGCAGATGTTAATGTCACAAAGGCTTGAAATCTTCATTTTGATAATCATGTCGACTCCATGCCCATAGCAACTGTTGGGACATTTTAACAGAAGGCAGAAACCAAACACAAATTTGCTAAAGCAAATCAAGCAAATCATGATATGGTTTCATAATTTCACTACCCAATGAGGAAGCTCCCAAAACCTTTTCTCAATACAAGAACACAAACTACAGTAATACCATCCGAGGATGATCTCAAGTCTCACAAGATATCATACAAAGTACAGGCATCAATACATCATTTATATGAAGCATAAATGCTCCAATTTCCAAAATAAATGAATTGGATAACTGTGGTACGTTTTACTCTGAATCTGATGAGTCAGCCTTGCTGCTTTGCCGGACACTCCTGGTTTTCGCACCGGACTTTAAAGATGATTCACCTTCAAAGAATATGACTTGAGCTCTAGCCAACCTCTCCTCTAGTTCTTCTGTGCTGAAGTCGTCTTTCCCACCCAGCTCATCGAATCCAACCTATTGCATGATGAAACATTGTGGTGTTAAATTAGGATAGCAAACAGTCAAATCAGTATGTATTTCGCAAGTCCTTCCTATAACTTACCACATAATCATCCACTTTTGCATTCTTAATAAGGGCAAGGGTCGGAAGAACAACAATTTTGAGCTTCTCTGCTAAGAATGGACTTTTCTCCGCGTTGATCTTCATAAAACGAGTCTCTATGTGTTGTTTTGCCAATATGCTTAAGTGCTTGTCCACAACCTGAAAATGAACTGTAAACATGAATCATTTGTCCTAGCTTTTGAGTTTTATTTCAAAAGTATGACACAACATCATTTACTGAACAAATCCATTCTAACAGCTGGACCAGATGTTTAAATATCCAGAATTCTGCATTGGGAATAAGCACAACCATAAATAGGTACATTCCCAAGGTAACGACTAACGCACTGGAACATCTTAGGAATAATAATACCCTATTGGCTTATTTAGATGATGAGTGGGATGAGGGTGGAAGATTAGTAGTACCCTCTCACATACTTTAACAGTGAGAGATCAAAGAATGAGACACAATCACCAGACTAGAATATGAGCCTAAAATGTCAGTGTTTCCTGTCAGCTTATATACAAGTTCAACATTTTTCACAATAGTGTAAAGGATATACAAGTTCAACATTTTTCACAATAGAATCCCAATAAACTTATATTGATCATAGTTACTTCTAGGCACTCTAGAATAGCAAATCAAATTTATAAAACTAATGAGCTAAAATCAAGAAAGCTTTCACCCTATGAAGGCTATGCAGATTAAATCCCTCTGTCATCTAAGATCTAGGACAGGTCTCAGGACGTATACAGATATCATCACCAATTAGGGTTAGTATTGGTGTAAGAAGTTGGAGGCAGAGTTGGACGAATTTGAGATGAGGGACTTGCTGGACTTCACAAGGAGAATGCATGAAATTGGTGAAATGAGGAAGGTAGTGGATAAGAGAATGGGTGCAGTATGGAGATTGGATTGCTTTGCACACTGAATGTGAGCAAAGGGAGGCCTAGTATGGAACACTTTGTGGAGTTTCTGTGCATGGAGAGGTTAATCCCCGAGTTGTCACAAACTCAACCTGTGGCTTTGTTCCCCTACAACAGCACCAATGATCTATATGTACCGGTATTCTTGTGCTCCTTCAAGTGAAGGATAGCTCTGAATCTCCTTTGGCCTTTTTAAAAAAATTTATAAGCATGCAAGTATATATAGATTGCAAAAACTAATTCTAGACTTCATAGAATAATATATTCTAATTTAATTTCTCTAAGGACTATTGTTGTCTTGAAATTCTACTAGTGTGTTAAGTGACGCATATCAGAATTCAATTCTTCAACATTGCACAGGTTTCATCCATATTGTTTGTTTGAAAATCGATATCTATCTCATATTCCAAACAAGATTTTTACAACTCCATAGAGACCAAATCTTTGAACAAAACTTTTATCAACTAGGAGTTTGGAAGTGCAATCTATGACATCTTTTAACCTTCTTCTGTACTCAATTTGTGAAACAATGAAATCAAACCCAAAATTTGCCGGAGTATGTACTATGAAATTGATCGATTTCAGTATCAAAATTTGGATAACCAATGTGTCTTTTTGATTATATCTCTCAATATCCTAACTGGGTCTCCTAAAAGTCATCTGAAATTCCAATTCAGCAATAAGCATCCAAACAATTCCCCTCTCCACTAAAGTCTCGTGCTCCCGACCCCATTCTCCAATACATTCCTGCTCCAACACCTCACAGCTATACTCATTAGCAAGCATGAGTCCCCCAAAGAACCTTTACCCAATTCTTCCCACTGTAAACATCACTCCTCTAATCAAAATTCAAAATTTCCCACAATGCTCTATATCCTAATAGTAACACTTCCACTATAACGAGTCACATTTCAACCAATTATACCAATAAAATCAAATCTTTAATTACTGAAATTGAATTTGGGATTAATGAAACCTTGCAGGGCCAATTTTCGCGGTAAAAATGGCAGACGACGCGGTCACTGGCCTTGACGGCGGAGAAGAAGTCCTTCTCGGAAGGGATCTCGGTGTACTCGCCGTGACCAAGAGAGATCCAACGGCTGCGTTTCTCCGCCATCTTCTTCATCTGCTGCAGCCTCCGCTCTCGGAGCACCTCCAGATCGTCGTCGTCCACCCGATCTAGGGCGGCGATCTCCTCGTCGAGCTTGTCCTCCACCGCCTTCGCCACCGTCAGCACTTGCTGCTCGATTATCTACACACAAAAAAACGAATCATGGTCAGAATTGGGATCAATTCCTTGTTGGATTGGATGAGAGAGAAAGAAGAGAGAGAAGGCTGGGTGTACCTCTTGGACGGCTCGGTTCGCCATTGTTGGATTTGATGTGCTTTTTGCAGAACGAGGGTTTGGTTCAAAATTGAAGAAGTGAGATTTGAGAGCGGAGAGAGGGGAGGGGGAAAAAGAAAGAGGCGCGGGTCTCTCGTTCTATGCTACAAAAGCCTCACAAACGGCGTCGTTTTGTAACGAACCCAATTGTAAGGGCTAAATAAAAGAGTTCACTTTTGACAGAAAAGTAAAAGCCTAACATTACGGCTCCTTACAACAACAATGAAATTTTTTAAATAGCTAAGCTAAATACCTAGGGCTCCTTACTGAAGCAAAAAAATTTGAAAATACACTAGCAAAACTAATTTAAAACAGTAGAGGCCCAAAAAAATGGGCTTATAAAAATAGAAAGATTAGATAAATAAAGACGGTTGAGCCCAAGCCCAACCTCGTGGACGTGCCACCTCGCGGACGAGGAAAGAGTAGTAGGGTGAGCTAGACTTCTTGATCAGGTGGAAGGGGTTTTCAGGTGCCACATCAGGAGAGAAATTTACGAGCACAAGACGATCGATACTCACGGTATATCGTGAGCAGAGCAACAATAGGGAGATCAGAGATCGGGAGTGAGTCCAGGAAGGCTCTGAAACTAATGCGGCGACGCACTTAGGGTTAGGGTTTCGAGATAGCTCGAGGGGTAACTGGTTTGCAGTTTGTGTTTTTGTTGAGAGATTTGATTGTGTGTTGCTTCAACGGGGAAGCGAAGGCAGAGCTCCGGGGAGCGTTGGAGGTTCGACTGGGTCGAAGGTTTTGTACTTCTGTTGAGTAGTTGATTGTTTAGATGTATTTGAGAGTCGTCCTTTTCTGTAAACCTTTGAGCTCGTTATATAGTGGTTCGACTTGCAGCAGAAGAAAGATAGCTTAGAATTCAAGTCGGACTCTGAAACCCTAATAGTACAAGGGCACTGTTCCGTCCGTGCGAACCAACCATCATGTGACACATGTCCAGTTCGCACACTTCATTCTGCATAGGACACTGCCGCTCAATTATAGACTCCTATGTGAACTGGAATTGGGAATATCCCCATCCCGCGGGGTCAAAAAGTTTGTCTCCATCTTGCGGGCCTTTCTAGCTCGCGGGCTTTAGAAGAGCTTTTTCTATTAAAAGGGCCACAGGGATTGGCCCGAAGCATGTCAAAGATTTGTAAAAGTCTTCAACGATTAATGTGGTGCGCGCGGACTCCGTCTGTTGCTTTCTCATGAATTCTCCTACGCGAGCCAGCTCGCCAGCTCGCCAGCTCGCCTTGATATATTCCGCCTCGCATAGGACTTTTACGCGAAGTACTATTGCGCCTCGCCTACACGCGAAATCATTCTGCGTGAAGTCATGTAGTCTGTATGCGAACTACGTAGATCGCGCATAGTCAATTCCGCGCGCGAACTGTGTAGTCCGTGCGAAGTCCCGTTTCCACGCGAACTGTGTAGTTCAGCTTGCGTGGTCTCACTGGCGGGCCATCACTTGTAAACCCAAAGGAATCTGGGCTTGCTAGTGTGACAATGATCAAGAATTAATTAATATTCACATAGACATTTATAGTCCAATAAAATATTAATTTGGACGTAAACATTGCCCCCTAGCCTCGAAGTCATGGAATGTCGGGAATGACTGAAGAGGTTTATGTTCATGCTGCGGTATGGCTCTTCTCCTGCATTCGCCTACATTCCTTCTGCCTTCGCCTGCTTTACTCAGAAGATATAGTACATTGTACATACCGCGAGCAGATGTAGCTCGCATGGATGTATCGTGAAAGGATGTACCTTGAGCAGACGTTTTCTTAGACTAGATTCTAAAAATAGCCCTTCACGAGCTCTTGGCAATGGCGAACCAACTTGGTGATAAACATTGAATGACATTTGGCCATGTACTTCGCTGTCCCCCCAGTGCGAACCAATGAAAGGAAAACAAAAGAGTCGGCAAATGGCCGTAGAAAGATGAAAAAATTTAAAGGCCATGCACTTCGTTGCCCCCAGTGTGAACCAATGAGAGGCAAACAAAGGAGTCGGCAAACTGCCGCATAAAGCTGGCGAACCAACTTTGAAAACTTGGAGGCCACATAGATTGGCCTAAATAATGACTAAGACACTTGAAGAAGGTTTAAAGTCTTAATAACTAGAACACATATCCAGCTCAATGTGCCCCCCAGTTTTGATGTCTGTTCGCCGAAGCTTCTTGAGAAGAATGAAGGACATCAAAACTTTAGCATGCCCCCCAGAGAAGGAGTTGTGGTACCAATGCCCCCCAGTGAGGAAAGCAGGCTACGAGGTCATGAAAACACATTGAAAATGCGCATTGCAAATTCGCGCGTATCCTGACCACGATAAAGAGTCCATGGAGTAAGGGTGACTACGATGAACTCCAACTTGCGGAATGCTGTTAGTTCGGTTGGCGGGTGATGAGCGAGGAAGTCCTCTATGGCCTGTCCCTTAACTGCTTTTTGCGGAACATATTGCAAAGAGAATTCAGACAAAGCCAATGTCCATTTACCTATACGTCCTCGTAGGATAGGGCCGGAAAGCATGTATTTGACGAGATCGGACTGAGCGATCACCACCGTGGTAAAGGCTAACATATAGCGGCGGAGCTTGCAACACGCGAAGAATAGGGCGAGACACAACTTTTCCATTGGGGAGTAGCGTGTCTCGCAATCAGTCAACAACCTGCTAAGATAGTAAACGGCGTGTTCCACCCCGTCCTCGTCGTCTTATGCCAAGAGTCTGCCAATAGACAAGTCAGCAACGGCGATGTAGAGCTTAAGCAGAAACTGCCATAACTCGCCGTATCCTGACCTGTCTGCATTCAAACTGCCATAACTCTCTATAGGAATGTCAGAATGACGAACTGTAAAATCCACTGGAAATAGACATCCAGGGCTTTCTATTGATATAAGGCGCGCCGGCTAGTTCTTCCTGGATCATTCTAGTGGAGTCCGCGAAGTTGACTGTCCTGTAGTGGCTGCTGCAATGTTTCAGAATGCCAAATATGTCTTCAATTCTCCTCTAACATTGACTTCGCTGGCAGTAACTCAAAGGCATGTGAAATGCCTGTTGTCGTCAAGCCTCTGGGATAGGCTCCTATGTAAAGTTCAAGCCTTTTAGAGGCAAGAATGTTGTCTTGCATTTCAGCAAAACCAAAGATCTCTTTTTGTGTTTTTTGCTATTTGATTTTTTTAATTTTCTTTTTCAATGCGAGAAAGGAAAGGAATTGAAAGAAAACGGAAGTAAAGACTGAATTAAAAGCTAGGAGCGAAGAAAAGAAGGAATCATAGCTTGATTAGATTATCCGTCGTTAGGCCACGGGGGAGGCCACCAATGCTTCACTCCAAGTCTCGACGTCGTCATGTTTCCAACGTGAGACTGTCGCTGTTGAAAATTTCCAAGTGTTGAGCAGAGTTGTTCTGCATCAACAACTTGAAAATTTAGGCAAGGTATTTCGCAAGGTACATCTCGTTGCCCCCCACTTATCCTTTTTGGTTGACCAAACATGATCTTCAACTACATTCTCGTTGATCGTATGATGTTGAGATCTGCCTTGTTGCCAAATGTCATGTCATCATGCATGGTCTTATTGGGAACAACCATGCATTGGTCAAGGAAGAGAACCACTTGTTGGTCTCTTTTCACCTTATCAAGAGCTTTACTAGGATTGAACTCTTGTGACATATGATTACGAGACATATGCAACAATGTATAGTCTTCGTCGTATTCATCATAAATTGGCTATATGTCAAAATCAAATGCAGAATCAACAAAGGTCGGTGGCTCGACCTTCTTTGCAACCATAGGCATGCATGGGACATGTACATACTTCACATATAAACCAAAGTCCCCTTTAGGCCTCTGAACTTGCGTGCAGAGACTCCAAGTATATTGCAATGTAAAACCATGGATTGGCCTAGGGATACCACCACGCCATATATAGTTAAGCTTAATATGACCATGGTTTGGCGAAGCGGACTGCGTCATCTCGCTGGTGAACATAGGATCGGCGAGACAAATCATTAGGAGAAGAGACCTCACCAGCCTTGACGCCCTGCGTGTACAGGCTGAAAAAGAAACTCAAGAGGCTCTGGTCCAGCTTCACTTCACTTGTCATGACATGATAAAGAAAGCAAGCGAGCTCCGCCTTGCCCCCCATGCGGCTGACCTGTGTCCACATATACATCTTGCATAGGAAAGCTGGCGCCTAGGTTACCTTTCATGCGAACTTGTGGTTCGCCATCATCATTAGTGTGCGAACCAATTTCTGCTTCTAAGATGGACTGCTCTGTCCTATCTTCAAGCTTCTTTTCCTGAGGAACACCATGAAATTTCGAGATGGGATTATCATCCATAATCTTGCCGGCCTCAACCTCAGGCTCTTTGTCATTGATTGACAAAGTAGCTTCTTCTTTGGACGTAGGTGCGTCCAAAGGAAACTCCTCATTATTAGATTAGCTGCTAGGCAGTTCAATCTGTTTACCAGGGTCAGTGATTTTGTTATGACTGGCCTCCCAAAGGGCTCTGTCTGGTCTGACCTGTTCAGCAAGGCCGTCAACCTTCCCAGCAAGGTCGGTGACGCTTTGTTGAGTGACGAAACTTTGACTTGTCAACTGCTCAAGCATCTGAGAAATTCGCTCCATGGACGGAGCGAACCTGTGTCTTGGGTCGGCTGAGAGCCTACCATGGCAATCTCGCTGAAGTCTGGGTCACCAAACTGAGCAAGGACCTGTTCTTGAGTGAGGGATCGGCAAGCCGCGCTGTTATGGGGCTTATACTGTAGTGATCTGTGCTTGAGACACTAAAGCTGAGGCTTCCGGTACGGCGCTTTCTTTGGTTTCCCAATGGTGTATCGCTTGTACTCCCAGTCTCATCGGGCGTGCCAATGTTTTGGGCACGATCCTCAATGCGCGGGCGAGAGGTAAATAGCGAACAAAGAGTGGGGGGTTGTTGCGGGCATGCCACCTCGCAGACGAGGAAAGAGTAGTAGGGTGAGCTTGACTTCTTGATCAGGCGGAAGGGGTTTCCAGGTGCCACCTCAGGGGAGGAATTTACGAGCACAAGGCGATCGATACTCATGGTATATCGTGAGCAGAGCAACAATAGGGAGATCAGAGATCGGGGGTGAGTCCAGGAAGGCTCTGAAACTAAGGCGGCAGCGCACTTAGGGTTAGGGTTTCGAGATAGCTCAAGGGGTAACTGGTTTGCAGTTTGTGCTTTTGTTAAGAGATTTGATTGTGTGTTGCTTTAACGGGGAAGCGAAGGAAGGGCTCTGGGGAGCGTTGGAGGTTTGACTGGGTCGAAGGTTTTTGTACTTCTGTTGAGTAGTTGATTGTTTAGTTGTATTTGAGAGTCGTCCTTTTCTGTAAACCTTCGAGCCATTTATATAGTGGTTCGACTTGCGGCATAAGAAAGATAGCTTAGAATTCAAGTCGGACTCTGAAACCCTAATAGTACAAGGGCACTGTTCCGTCCGTGTGAACCAACCATCCTGTGAAACATGTCTTGACAAGACCCGCCCCGAATTTCACCCCGAAACCCGAGATGAGTCCTGCGGGGACCACCTCCAAGGAAAATTTACCGAGGACTCGGCAAACCTCCCTCGAAAATGGACAACCCTAACTTAAAAACTTACGAATCACCTTTTAATCCAAAACCAATAAATCTTCAGCTACACTCCAAAAGTAGCCAGAATACAAACATATGAATTCCAATAGTATTCAGAGCTACTAAAAAAATAAAATAAAATACAACGGAAGCTAACAAACTCCTAGTAGATTAAACAGGTAACCTACTGGCGAAATGTAGCTGATAGCTGGGTCACTATGCCTCGACGTCTCCTGCTGGACCTCACGCGAACTCTGCAGACTGGGCATTTTAAAAACGAAGAGCCCAGGGGAAAATATTTAACACGTCAGAGTGAGTGGACAAAACTGATCTGGCAACAAATAAATATTTCCCCAAAAGAAATGCTTTCCACAGTGGCAAAAACACGAACACCACTGGAATGATTCTGAACTGGGGTCCAGCCTGGCTAGAACCCCCAGACTTTAAGAAACTGCCTCTCAGGCCTGGATATTATATATGTATGCACACTCGCCTGACTCTTGGCATGATATCTATGAACAACTTGAATAAAGTAGATATCATACGAAGCTACTATGCTTGCGTCTAACGCTCACATCACCCCACACCGGAATTGTACCTCGCATATGGGGGAAAGCGGCCGAGTGGTAAATACAGCCTCTCAGGCTAAAATAAAATATGTATGTATTACACTCGTCATATCCCTTGTATGAATTTTCTTGAAACAACAAACACAATAGAAAATTCACACAAGGCTACAACGCTTGCGTCTAACGCTCACGTTGCACCATAATGACATTTTACCTCATTATGGTGGAAAAGACGGTGTATAAATATCCGCGCATATCCCCTATATAAATTATTATTTTTATATAGGGCTACAACGATTGCTTCTAACGCTCACGTTGCGCCATAATGGAATTTTACCTCAGTATGGCGGAAAAGCACGGTGTATAAATATACGCGCATATCCCCTATATAAATTATTATTTTTATATAGGGCTACAACGATTGCGTCTAACGCTCACGTGGCGCCATAATAGAATTTTACCTCAGTATGGCGGAAAAGCACGTATAGCTAGCTAGCATTCCCTCATATACATATTATTCTCATAATCATCCAAATATGGATATATATATATATACATACTCACCGAAATTCTCAATTTCGGTTATTCTCTTACATACTATTCTCGGAATTGTACCTCGAGTATAATCCACCGAAATTCTCAATTTCGGGAAATATCCAATAACAGAAAAATCAATCAAATGATAAAGCATTTCAGATATAATATTCAAAACAAAGGTCCACTCACAACTTAGGCCTAAGCCTGACGTCGGTCGGAGGTTTCCTCAGCTCGAGCCTCCTCGCGTCTTGTTCCATATACATAAAACCTTAAATGAAACATCGACGTTTAAATGCAAAACATGCATAATTAAATATGCTTCGCGCTCAACCAAGTCTAACACTCCAAAATCTTAAATCCACTGCCAACCTCAAAACTCCACAAATTTTACCGACAACCTCGAAAAACACTTTTCACCAAAGAAAATCCAATGGCCGGATTATTAATTAATAATCCGTCAAAAATACTTAACTTCAACAAATCTTAAACCTATCCAAAACTCCTCCAAAAATTCTAAAACTTATTCCATTAAACTCCTCACATTTTTCTCCACCAAAAACATTTTCTCGGCGGCTCCGCCGGAGGCGGCGGCCGGCAGCCATTTTCCGGCGACCTCCAATGGTCACCAAATTTTGACAGAATCTTCCTCTCTACCTCCTCTACAACATTCCTAACTACCACAAACTCCAATTCTAAGCCTAAGCACATCAATCGAACGGAAAAACACAAAAAGCCCTAGAAATTTCAAATTCTGATTTCTCCTTACCTAGCTCACGACGTAGCGAGCCCTTTGGAGGGATTGAAGCACGGGAGGAGGGCTTCCTTTTGGGCTATGGCTCGCCGGATATGGCGGCCGGAGGAGGGAGTTCCGGCGAGAAAACCGGTTCGGCAGCCGTGGCTTTCGGGAGGCGTTTCTCCCTCACGGCGGCGCTAGGGAGGCTGCCACCGGTCTAGGAATGTAGCTGGGAGGGAGACCGTTCGAACGGGACCGGTCCGGCGGCGAACGGAGGCCGGACGGCGGCGGACGGTCGGCCGGAAATTCCTGGGTGTAGAGAGGAGAAAATCGGGTGCGGGAGAGAAAATCGGGAGAAAGAAAATGGACTTGGGCCTTCAGCCCACCCGGTCCAACACCTCTATAAACCCAAAAATCCAAAATTTAACACCCCGAAATAATACCCCAATAAAATTACCTTTTACTAGCAAAAATTACCATTTTTACAGTCGTCAAAATTTCTTCCTTAGAATAATTCCCTCAAAATATTAGTCCCTCAACACCCTCTGGGGACTAATTAAATTACACACCTAGTGACGAATACGGTAAAAACTCTTATTACCACTATGCCAGTAATAAAGGTAAAAATTAAGGTTCGGGGCGTGACATGTCTAGTTCACACATTTCATTCCGCATAGGACACTGCCACTCCCTAAACCAAAGTCTCTAGTAAATGTGTTCCTCCATGAACACATAGATCACATTGCTAAACTAGTGAATCTATTTTATCAAATAAAAACTAGTGAATCTATTCCTCGAAGGCGAAGGAGGGATTGGCACCAGGAGAGAATCTACTCCTATTCCTCTAACATGTTTAAGATGTCATCAGTTATAAGCTACGTGATTACTACCAAACAAGCATAAAGATAATTACTTAAGTGTTTTCAATTCCAAAAGCTAGAACAGCGTTTGACAATGACTACTAAATCATCATAGAGAAACCAGATATAGTTGTTGAGATATAAATCTCACATCTGGAAAATGAGATCGTACTTGTGGTTTATAAAGGTTTGGGTCACTTCACCCATTGTCAATTGGTTTTGGATGTGAACCCCATAATATTTTATAATACTAACGTAAGGCATGCACGTACATTGAATCGTCACAGAGAAAGCATAGACGTCTCAAATGGAATGTAACATATCATGATCATCATCTCTGAAATTGTAAACCGGATCCAAACATGGATGGAAGTGATGTGGGCAATACCTTGTACAACGCATAGTTTTCCACATACTTATCGGCTAGCTGCTTAAAATCAGCACTGGCGTCATAGATGCAGTCCGTTATGAGATTGTCCATCAGTGCATGTACTAATGGAGTTGCCATAACAGGGATGGATAGTTCATAATGTTCTATTAGACCACAGGGTACCTTGCGACTAAGTCCATATTCATCATATAGGCGCATAAAATTGTCCTGCTGTTTATGCCATACTTCCTCTTTCAGCAGGTGGTCATTCATGTTGTGTTGGGAAAATAATATAATGGAAGTAACAACTCAAAATCACACAAAGGATAAATATGAAAAGATGTAAAAGATAGAGGAAAGGGAACACCGGATATAACGTGGTTCGGCGATGTGCCTACGTCCACGGGGCAGCAATAACAAGAACTTCCACTATAAAATAATGGGTACACGAGATACACAACTTCAAGAACAGTACTTGAAGGAAACCCTCTCTCACACTTGTTTTGCTATCAACTACCCTACACTCTCAACTTGGAGTGGACACTCTTCTCTACTTGGAAGATGGATGTTTCTCTCTTGGAAGAAAAGCTTGAGATGGATGAGATGCATGGAATGAGCAAATGACTGCTTTTATAGGCTAAGGAGGAACCATCTAGACCTCTCATTAGGCTCTCCCAATAAATGGTACTTCATAAATCTTCCTGTAACTCATGCCTTGACTATAACTCCAAAACCATCCATGTAACCTTGTGTAACTCATGTAACTTTTGTGTAACTCATGTAACGTTTATGTAACTCATGTAACTTATGTAACTCATGAAACCTTTCATATTATTTTCATTACTATTTTATTTATTTTGGTCTGGATATTATAACAATCTCCCCCTCCAGACCAACCCGGGGAAATACGCGACAAGACTTCTACTTGAAGTCCATCCCAGCAGACTTGCTGCAATACTCCAACTTCTGTTGTGGCACAACCTTAGTCAACATATCTGAAGTATTATTGTTGGTGTGAATTTTCCTCAACTGCAAAAGCTTCTTTGACACTATATCTCGTATCCAATGATAACGTAGATCAATGCTTAGTGCGAGGGTGATAAACTGAATTTTTACTCAAGTGAATTGCACTATGACAATCATAATGCACCATATACCTTTCTTGCTTCACACCCAACTCCTAAATGAACCTTTGCAGCCATATCATTTCCTTGCATGCTTTGTTTGCCGCTATGTACTCGGACTCAGTGGTGGATAAGGCAACACACTTCTATAACTTAGACTGTCATGATACAGCTCCCCCACAAAATATAAATAAGTACCCAGAAGTGGACTTTCTATTATCAAGGTCCCCAGCTAAATCTGCATCTGTGAAACCCTCCAAAATAGGTTCGGATCCACCAAAAGACAAGCACAACTTTGAGGTGCCCTTCAAATATTTGAGTATCCACTTAATAGCTTCCCAATGCTCTCTACCAGGATTAGATAAATATCTACTAACAACTCCAACTGTATGAGCAATATCTGGACGAGTACATACCATGGTATACATAAGACTACTAACAGCCGATGAGTAAGGGATACCTGCCATCTTGTCTTTCTCCTCTTGTGTAGTTGGGCATAATAATCTACTTAACTTGAAGTGATTACCTAGAGGTGAGCTCACTGACTTGGCTTCTTTCATGTTGAACATTTCAAGCACCCGTTCAACATACCTCTCCTGTGACAACCATAATTTATTTGCTTTCCTGTCACGGGTAATCTCCATGCCCAAAATCTGCTTAGCTGGACCTAAGTCTTTCATATCAAAATACTTTGATAAATCTGCCTTCAACTTGCGGATCATAGAAACGTCTTGCCCCACTATCAACATATCATCAACATAAAGCAATAAAATTATAAATTTACCTCCAGTGAACCGTTGAATGTACACACATGGGTCTGCATCAGTTCTTTTGTATCCATGACCCACCATGAATGAGGCAAACTTCTTGTACCATTGTCTTGGCGCTTGCTTCAGCCTATACAAACTCTTCTTTAGCTTGCAAACCATGTGCTCTTTGCCTTGACCTTAAAACCTTCCGGTTGCTCCATGTATATTTGTTCCTCCAAATCACCATGTAGGAATGCCATTTTTACATCTAACTGCTCCACCTCAAGATCCATGCAAGCTGCCATGCCCAAAATAACTATGATAGATGTCATTTTGACAACTGGTGAGAAGATCTCATCAAAATCTACTCCTTCCTTCTGCCCGAAACCTTTGACAACCAAGCGAGCCTTGAACTTTGTCAACTGTTCATTCTCGTCCCTCTTCAACTTGAACACCCATTTTTTAGTGCTTTTCTGCCTTTAGGAAGCTCCACCAACTCGTAGGTGCCATTTTTCAACAAGGACTCCATCTCAGACTTCAAAGCTAATATCCACTTGTCGCCGTCTGCATGAGTCTTTGCCTCCTCAAAGCATTCAGGCTCTCCATCACCAGTCAACATAATGTATTTGGAATATGGATTATCTCCATCACTGGTGAGCAAAATATATTAAGAAGAAGGATACTTGGTACTTGGCTTCAGCACTCTATGAGATCTTCGAACTAGTGCTTGGGCATTTTCTTGTTGCTGCTCTTGATTAGGCTCTTCCTGATTAGGCTCCCCTTGATCATGATCATCCTGAACCTGATTCTCCTGGTCATCATTTGCAGCACCTACAGCTTCTGGTTCTGCCGTATCAGGAACGTCTTCATTAACCATTTCTTGAGGTTTGTTAGACTCTTCTTGGAGCGGAGACGAGTCATAAGTGAGATGCTCTACATTTTCTAGTATGTTCTTGTCAAAAATTACAACAGTCTGATCCTCATGGAACACCACATCTCTACTTCTGAATAACTTCTTGGTTATTGGATTCCACAACCGGTAGCCCATCTCTTCATTACCGTACCCAAGAAAGATGCACGGCACAACCTTGTCATCTAGCTTTGACCTTTTCTCTTTTGGAACATGTGCAAATGCTTTGCACCCAAATACCTTCAAGTGAGAATATGAAGCGCTTCTACTGGTCCACACACTCTTTGGAGTCTCCAAGCCCAATGGTACACATGGTGTTCGGTTGATGAGGTAACATGAGGTTATCACTGCTGCGCTCCAAAACTCTTTTGCTAGGTTAGCTGTCTTTAGCATGCTTCTCACTTTCTCCGATATGGTGCGGTTCATCCTCTCTGCTACACCATTATGTTGTGGGGTGTCAGGAACTGTCTTTATGTGTCTAATGCCATGCTTCGAACAATAACCTCTAAACTCATTCGAAGTGTACTCTCCACCATTATCACTGCGGAGACACTTGAGGGTTCATCCCGTCTCCCTCTCAACCATGGTATGGAACTCCTTGAAGGTTTGGAACACCTGGTCTTTTGATTTCAACAAATACACCCAAACCTTTCGTGAAGCATCATCAATAAAAGTAACAAAATACTTGTTATGACCTAATAAGTCAATTTCCATGGGGCAACATACATCAGTATGTACTAGGTCTAAAAGATTCTCCTTCTTGGCGAATGTATTAGAAAAGCTGACTTTCTGTTGCTTACCAAATAAACAGTGATCACAAGAGTCAAGAGAGGTACATTTGGCAAAGGGAATAAGAGACTTCTTTGCCAGAACTTGCAATCCCTTCTTGCTCATGTGGCCCAGCCGCTTATGCCATAGACTTGGGGAAGAGTGTTCTCCAACGTTCAACTCCCCTTTACATATCTTGCCGTATGTCTTGTAGAGGGTACAACACAGCTTCCCTCTAGCCACCACTAGTGATCCTCTGGTAAACTTCCACTTTTGGCCTCCTCCATGATGATGATATCCTTCCCGATCAAGCACACCGGTTGACATCAAATTGAGACGTAAGTCGGGAACATGTCGAACATCTTTCAACATAAGCTTGTTCCCCAAATCAGTCTCAAGGAAAACATCTCTAACTCCTGCAATCTTGGAGTAGCCTTCGTTGCCCATTTTTACAATCCCAAATTCTCCACCTCTATATGTAGAGAAGAACTCCTTATTTGGAGTGGCATGGAAAGAGGCTCCATAATCAACGACGACCCATGGAACACTGGGAGTATCGTCATGAACATGTAGGCATTCTCCTTCAAGGCAAAGGAACTCATACACATCATTGCACACGGCAACAGTTGTGTTCCTTGTGTCATCCTTTGGTTGAGAACTGTCTTCTCGCACCTCCCTTGGATCCTTTTTCAACTTGTGACAATTTTTCTTCATGTGCCCAAAAATGCCACAATGATGGCATTTTCCGTTGAACCTCGTTCTGGAATGGCTTACACTCCTTCCATGACCTTTGGGTCCTCTACTCTTGCTCCTTTCTCTGTTCTCTGCCACGAAGACTTGGCTACTGTCGGAGCTTGAGGCTTTTCTCCTTGTCTCTTCATTCAACAAGTTACTTTTGACATTATCCACAGTCAATTTACCATTAGGAGCAGAGTTACTTACAGTGATGACAAAAGTCTCCCAATTGTCCGGCAGCGACCCCAACAACAACAGTGCTTGTAATTCATCATCGATCACCATCCCCATGGTTGTCAATTGATTAATTGTACTTTGGAAGTTGTTTAGATGCTCAGTGACCCTCACGCCATCACTATACTTCATGTTGACAAGCTCTTTGATTAAAAAGGCTTTCTTGGCGGCAGTCTTCTTCTCGAATAACTACTCCAACTTTGTCCACAACTCATGCGCATCAATTTCATTTGCCACATGGTGGAATACACTATCATCCATCCACTCTCGGATATGGCCGATTACCTTACGATTCATCTTTGTCCAATTAGCATCTGAAGTCCCTTCCGGCTTAGCCTCAACTCCTTCGATGGGCTCATGCAAATCTTTGCAATAGAGTATGTCCTCCATTCGTGACTTCCATGTAATCCAATTTGAGTGGTTGAGTCGAACCATTGTATTCCTTGAACCTTCCATTTTAACGCCCACGCCCTACGAACCAAGGGCTCTGATACCACTATTGGGAAAATAATATAATGGAAGTAACAACTCAAAACCACACAAAGGATAAATATGCAAAGATGTAAAAGATAGAGGAAAGGGAACACCGGATATAACGTGGTTCGGCGATGTGCCTACGTCCACGGGGCAGCAATAACAAGAACTTCCACTATGAAATAATGGGTACACGAGATACACAACTTCAAGAACAGTACTTGAAGGAAACCCTCTCTCACACTTGTTTTGCTATCAACTACTCTACACTCTCAACTTGGAGTGGACACTCTTCTCTACTTGGAAGATGGATGTTTCTCTCTTGGAAGAAAAGCTTGAGATGGATGAGATGCATGGAATGAGCAAATGACTCTCCTTTTATAGGCTAAGGAGGAACCATCTAGACTTCTCATTAGGCTCTCCCAATAAATGGTACTTCATAAATCTTCCTGTAACTCATGCCTTGACTATAACTCCAAAACCATCCATGTAACCTTGTGTAACTCATGTAGTTTTTGTGTAACTTATGTAACGTTTATGTAACTCATGTAACTTATGTAACTCATGAAACCTTTCATATTATTTTCATTACTATTTTATTTATTTTGGTCTGGATATTATAACATGTTGAAGATGGCCACTGTCATTTCATTTTAATGCCAACTCTACATTTGAGATATGATCCTTTTCCTTGTACAACTCGGATTACCTTGGTAGACTTGAAAACCCATATCCAACATGAAGGTATAAGGATATTTGACAATCCGTTTAGCTTCCAAAACACTTTGAGATTCTGTTATCTGATCAAGAACAAGAAACCCACTAGCATCCCTTATGGCTCAGGTAAATCATGCATATGCATATCACTGTTTTTCTCAGTGGATAGCAGCCCCGCTTGCTATCCTAGTTCTGGTTCATCTGCCTAGTTTGAACTCAAAGAATCTGTTATATTAGCTTAATAGATTATTGCCATCTTTCAATTTCAAATTGACAACTGAGTTGAGGGAAGTGCCTTAGCGTTTAAACCAGTCTAAGGGTTGAGATCTTTTGTTATGCCAACCCGTGACCAAATGGTTTGATGCTCAAGGCTCCAGCTTGGATTTCATGATACGTTATCCTATGCAAAGATGGTCCCTGTATGATTCAAAGACCAGTCGCTTTCGACTGTGACAAGTCCTTTGATGGACTGAGTAAGAAGGTCTGAATCCTCTTTGCTCCCTGCTTTGAACCATTCATATTTTAGGAAAAGTTTCTTTGTCTTATTGAGATTGCTCTTGTCATCTCTTTTTTGGTTACATCGCTCTCAGCTTTATAGCCAAAGGCTACTGTCCAAACCCTTCTAAAAACTGCTGAGGTCAGCTAGCATCATCCTTGATGCCTTGTCTGCCTATATATAGCTATAGCTTTGGCTTTGCTCAATGGTTGTTGAAAACTGCTGTGGTAGTATTTTCCGTGTTGAGTCTAGTTTTTAGCTAGCATTGTTCATGCTGCTCTAAGTCTTTCTCGTGACTGTAAGCCTTAGAGCTTGAACTCAAAACTTCTTTCATCAACTCATATCATGTTGCATTCCATGTGGGATGTGTAGTGCAACCAACCCAAGATGCGTTCAAGGCTGAATCCGCTAGTGGTTAGCAGAATTCACAGACAAAGCTTCTAAATGTATTCCATGTTGTAAGGGCTTAGGAACAAGAGAGGGAATAGGTCTAGACTAGTTTGGGACTAGGAGGGATAACACTGTGGTAGTGTATCACTGGATCTATTATTCTTGTAAAGAAGTCACTTTAACTTAGTGGAAAGATTTGTCTTTCTAGAGTTAGAGACACACAGTTTTTCTCCCTGATTTCAGGGTTTCTGCGAGAACAAAAACATCCTTGTGTTGTTTCTTTTCTTGTTGAGTTTTACTTTCTGCATTCTTGTATAGTATGAATCTGGGATAGCACTCGCTATTGCTATCCTCAGATACTAAAGTTATCAAAAATTAAAAGAAAGGCCTATTCACCCCCCCTCTAGGACCTTCAAGTGGTACCAGAGCAGTTCCTAGCCTTTGCTAGTAAGATCCTCGGGTTTTAAAATGGGTGATAGAGGCACTTCCGTGAACTGTCCTCCACTGTTTGAGGGAAGGAACTTTTCACAATGGAAAATCATGATGACCACATTCTTTATTTCTCAAGATGATGGGAAACAATGGATAATGGTTGAAGATGGCTGGTCAGCTCCAGAACGGACCTCAATCATGGCAGGTGCAAGTGTACTAAAGCCTAGATCTAAGTGGACCGATTTAGAAAAAATTGCTGCTCAAATGAATATCAAAACTATCCACAGTTTGTACTCGGCTCTCTCTGAGGGTGAGCACAAACAGATCATTACCTGTGTCTCGGCCAAACAGGCTTGGGAAGTGTTGTTAACAACTTATGAAGGTAATGAGCAAGTGAGAGAACAGATGCTCCAAGATATTCTGTTAGATTTTGATGAGTTGAAAATGTCTAAAAATGAGTCGATAGATGAGTTTTATAGTCGTATCTTGAACATAACAAATCAGTATGCTGGTCTTGACTCTCCCTTAGAGCAATCTAGGATTGTCAGAAAGCTTCTTAGAGGTATTCCCCATAGTTTTGAGAATAAGAGAGTGGCTATACAGGAATCCAAGGACTTGAGAACTTATTTTTTAGAGAAGCTAGTAGGAAACCTGAAAACCTATGAAGCTCATAAGAAGGGTCTAATGAAAGAAAAATCCATTGCCCTCTCGTCCGTCAAAGAAACTGAGTCAAGCCTACACATTATGATTCCAGAGGATGTCGAGTACAGTCTAGAAGAGTGTGCCCTCCTTACAAAACAGTTTGAGAACTTTCTCAAGAAACGAAGGAAACCTTTTTTCTTCAAACCTGAGTTTTGGAAAATCTAGATTTGGTGAGACGTCACAAGATAGAGGTCATGACAGATATCCTAGGAATTCTCGTGCAGAGTCCTCTCAAGATAGAAATCCTAAGGGTAAGTGTTCCCAAAGAAGAAATGTGTGCTTTGAGTGTAAGGGTGTGGGACATAGAGCTGTTGACTGTGCAAATAGGAGGATTCGTCCTCAAAAGGCTCTTGCCGTTACTTACAGTGACAGTGAAGAGGATCCCTCGTCTGATCAAGAGGAGGACACTATAGCTTTCATAGCTCGGGTTGTCCCCGTTTCCTCTTTGGATCATGTTGAAGAACCAGTTGCTTTCATTGCCACGGTATCTCAAAACGAGACTCCGGATAATGATGATGATGATGATGATGATGATGATGGAATGCAAAAGTTCACTGAACTTGTCAATGCATCAAAGTCCATGTTATCTAAGATAGACATTCTGACCAAAGACCTTGCGAAGTGTGAAAAAGAGAAAGCAGGGATACAAGCTGAATTGCTATCCCAGAAAGAAGTGTGGAGAGCTGAAAAGCTGAGTCTAGAAAACTCTCGTAGTGGTCTTAAAACAGAAAAACTAGCGCTTGAGGTTTCTCTCAAAGAATCTCAGCAACAGTTTTCTAAGTTCTCAATAGGGTCTGAAAAATTGACCAAGATGTGTGGAATGGGTAGACCAGATAAGAATAAACAAGGTCTAGGGTTTGAAACTGGCGAGAACTCTAAGAGTAGTGGAACTGTGTTTGTCAAAAGCAAAGCTCCTGATGTTAAAGTAGTGACTAACAATGTTGGGTGTCCAAAAACATTCAAACCTACTTGCCATCACTGTGGTGTTCCTGGTCACATTCGACCTTTTTTTAGGAAACTCTAAAACAGCCAGGCATACCCTAAGAGAAACCACGAGTCTGTCAGCCTTTAGA
The DNA here is from genome assembly GCA_034370585.1 of Fragaria x ananassa. Taxonomy (NCBI): domain Eukaryota; kingdom Viridiplantae; phylum Streptophyta; class Magnoliopsida; order Rosales; family Rosaceae; genus Fragaria; species Fragaria x ananassa. Next base: position 3,009,682 of record CP139770.1, on the reverse strand, counting down.
ACAACAAGTCAGTTGCTAGTTTCTTCACATCTTTTCAAGCTACTCTAGAAAAATCTCTGCAGGAATTTGCTAGGATAGCTAAGGGTCTATCTAGCCCCGTAACTAGAAAACCAAACAGGAACTCAGCTTGGGTTAAGAAAAAGGACTCTAGACCTTACACTCCCAAACCTTCGCACTCAGATTCAAACCTTCTTGATGAATGTGACAGTGATCTTGAGGTGGAAAACATTGTCTGTTTCTTGTTTCGTGTTAGGACTAGTCCAAGATCTGTTGATGAGTCTAGAAAAGTAGCAGTGTGTCGCGTAGCCCTTACAGCCCTCACAGCAGGTTGTGCTGATTCTTGGTATATAGACAATGGTGCTTCGAGGCACATGACCGGTGATCCCAAGTGGTTCTCATCCATGGATGATGTTCATCCAGAAGGGAATGTTGGTTTTGGGGATGGAGCTCGAGCTCCAATAGTAGGAAGTGGGATAGTAAATGCCCCTGGTCTCCCCAGTCTGAAAAATGTCTTACTGGTCAAAGGTTTAGAAGTACGTCTGTTAAGTGTGAGTCAGATTGTTGATGAGTATGACTCTGTCACCTTTGATAAGCAGAAATGTGTGGTTTTAGATGGTAAAGGGAAGAGCGTAATGAGAGGAAAGAGAATTAGGGATCAATGCTACTGTGTTGTAGCAAAAGAGAAGTTTTCACCACATCTATGCTTTAGATCTATGATATGTGAGGAACCTTTAGATCTTTGGCATAGACGTATGTGTCGAATCATCAGGATATGGTGAAGCTGTCCTCAAAAGAAGCCGTCAGAGGAATACCAAAGCTTGCTGGTATTCTCCAAGGTATGTGCAATGAATGCAAAGTTGGTAAGATGACTAAAATCTCTCATCCTCTGTTGAATGCTAATCCCACTACTCGTATTCTTGAACTGTTGCATTTAGACTTGGTAGGACCTGTTGAGACTAAAAGCATTAGAGGTAGGAAATATGCTCTTATTATTGTTGATGATTTCTCTAGGTTCACCTGGGTGAGATTCTTGTCTAACAAAGGTGAAACTTTTGAAAATTATTACAGTGTTGCTAAAAGAATCACGAATGAGAAATTAAATGATGACATGCATATATTTAGAATAAGATCAGATCATGGCACTAAATTTGAAAACTCTTATTTTGAAAATTATTGTGAAGAGTTTGGTGTGCATCATGAATTCTCTGCTCCTATCACTCCACAACATAATGGCATTGTAGAAAGAAAGAATAGGGTTCTTGTGGAATTGTCTAGGGTAATGCTAGCTGCATCTGGTCTTGATCATTCTTTTTGGCCAGAAGTAGTAAATAATGCTTGTTACACTTTAAACCGTGTAATTCTTAGACCTGGAACAACCATGACTCCCTATGAGATCTGGAGAGGTAGGAAGCCAAATATCTCTCACCTCAAAGTGTTTGGAAGTCCCTGTTTTATCTATAGGGACAGAGAGTATTTGAAAAAGTTTGATGCTAAAAGTGACAAGGGTGCGTTTCTTGGCTATGCTGGAAATAGTCGTGCTTATCGGGTGTATAACAAGAGAACTTGTAAAATTATGGAATCAGTAAATGTGACTGTTAATGATGCTCTTGTTTGCAAGAATGATGGGTGTGTTTTTTCTGTGCAGGTATCCGAACAGGAAACTGAACCTACCTCATCCGAAACCAAGTCTGATCAAGGAGATGATGGTTCAGGGATGGATGATGACACAGACCTTCCAGAATCTGGGAAGGATGCTACACTTGCCAGTCAGCCAATTCATCGAAGTGGCAAAAGACAAGTTCAGAAGGACCATGATCCTTCCCATGTAATTGGGGATGTGTCTGAGCCTAGAAAGACCAGGAGTAAGACTGGTCGATTGGTAAGTAATTCCTCAGTGTTTAAATGTTTTGTTGCTGTGCATAAAGATGACATCAACACCATTACATAATATGGCTTTGTGTCTATAATTGAGCCAAAGAATGTGAAAGAAGCCTTGCTTGATGCTGATTGGATCAGTGCCATGCAAGACGAGTTGAATCAGTTTGAAAGAAGCAATGTTTGGCATTTAGTGTCTAGGCCCAAGGATAAAAATGTCATAGGAACCAAATGGGTGTTCAAGAACAAAACTGATGAAAAGGGTATTATCACCCAAAACAAGGCAAGACTTGTTGTGCAAGGATATTCTCAAATAGAAGGTCTAGATTTTGATGAAACCTTCGCTCCCGTAGCTAGACTTGAGTCAGTTCGTCTTCTCCTTGCTGTTGCTTGCTACTTAAAATTCACCTTGTTTCAAACGGATGTGAAAAATGCTTTTCTGAATGGTGTCCTTAAAGAAGAAGTGTATGTGGAACAACCCCCAGGATTCCAGAGTCTTACCCATCCTGAACATGTCTATAGGTTAGATAAGGCTCTTTATGGTCTTAAGCAAGCTCCTAGAGCTTGGTATGAGAGATTGTCAAATCACCTTGTTAACCATGGGTATGTGCGAGGCTCAGTTGACAAAACAATGTTTGTCAAATGTACCTCAGAGCACATTGTCATTGCTCAGATATATGTTGATGACATAGTGTTTGGGTCTACTTCTCCATCCTTGGTGCATGAATTTTCTGAGCTCATGAAGAAAGAATTTGAAATGAGCATCTGTGGTAAGTTAAGCTACTTCTTAGGTCTTCAAGTTGTGCAAAATCGATATGGTCTGTTTATCTGTCAATCTAAGTATGCACATGACCTTGTTAAGAAGTTTGGGATGGAAACGGCCTCTGTCTTCCCCATTTCCATGAGCACCAGTTGTAAGATCAGTGCCGACATGTTTGGTATTAATGTGGATCCAACCAATTATAGGAGTATGATTGGTAGTCTTATGTATTTGACTGCTAGTAGACCAGATATTGCTTATAGTGTTGGTGTGTGTGCTTGTTATCAAGCTAATCCTAAACAATCTCATGCTAAGGCAGTAAAGCGCATAATCTGATATGTTGCTAGGACTCATTATCATGGAATCAAGTACACCTTTGACACCAATGTTGAGATTGCAGGGTATACTGACTCGGATTGGGCTGGAGATGCGAATGACCAGAAGACCACCTCTGGTGGCTGCTTCTTCGTAGGAAACAATCTGGTTTCATGGCACAGCAAGAAACAAAATTGCACATCTCTCTCTACCGCTCAAGCTGAGTACGTAGCAGCTGGAAGTTGCTGCACGCAACTCATGTGGATGAAGCAGATGCTTGCAGACTATGGTTTCTAGCAAGGTACGTTATCTCTTTCTGTGATAATACCTCTGCCATCAACATTTCAAAGAATTCAGTGCTGCATTCTAGAACCAAGCATATAGAGATAAGATATCATTTCATTCGTGGCTTGGTTGAAGAGAAATTGCTTGAGCATACCTTCATTCCAACTGAAAAGCAATTGGCTGATTTGTTCACTAAACCACTTGACAATGCAAGGTTTAAGTCTGTGCAAAGCTATAGGGTTGTGTGACAACAAGTAAATACTTCCCCTGCTAGTGTGTGTTTTTTTATGTACATATGTTCTGAAAAAGAAATCTTTCCTTCAGTTCTCCTTTACAGGTTCAAGATACAAGACCTTCATGGTATCCTTAGTCTATTTTTGAACTTGACCTAGGTGACAATCTGTCTTTCGTTTCCTTGGTTTAGTCTTACTCTTCACATAGGTGTGTGCACATGTTCTGATGATGTTGTATGTGGTCTGATTTTTTAGTGCAAAGATGCAATCCCTTTTGTTCACTCTTAATGATCACCATGGCTGCACTAAATCATGGGCTATATACTTGAGATGACAGTTTATTCTGAGGGGGAGTTTGCATACCAAACTAATCTCAAAGTAACCATTCCTTGGTTGTGGTGAACAATACAAGGGTGGGCAGAAACGAGGTTGGTTTGAAGATTGAGGTTCAAAGAACTCAATATTCTAGGCTAATCTCAAAGTACACATTCCTTGGTCTTGATGAACGATATAAGGGTAGGAAGAAACGAGATTGGCTTAGCATTAGGAAGTCTGGTTGGAACAAGTTGTAAAAAGAAAATGTAAACGCCAATCCCAAATGACCTCTTGAATTAGCTAGTCCTCCACTTGTCTTAGCATGCAGTGGGGATTTCTGAGATGCATTCTATCCTTCGATGGGTTCGGATGATGTGTCTATAGAGTGTCCTTGTTACACATATTGTCCAAGGTCAACTGATCTTGTGAAGCAATGCCACATTTTCCGCTACTTGAACCTATGAGGATGATCTCTCAGTTGAAGCTGTGCACTTTATATTAGACAAAATAATCTCTCGGCTGTTTGTAGCCTTTGGACTTTAAACTCACTTTTTGGAGAAATAAGAATGGAAGGACTAATTGATATCCCAGTATGACATGGCTCCTTCTGTAAAATACTCAGTTGATGCCCTTCAAGTTTGACAAGCACCATGTGATATTATCTCACTTACACATTCACTCTAAAGTGCTGCATATAAAAATAGAGACCATTGGGACTTTTCACTATCACAAATCTATGTGATTTGCTTTTGTTTGTTATGATATGTCACCTTGTGAGTCTATGCTTAGACTGACTTCAAAAATAAGGATGTCAATTGAGTGGTCTTGTTTATAAACTTGTGTGCAGTCGTTTTCTTCATATCTGTCATTCAGAAACAAACATCTTCTCACTTTATCATATGCATACTCTTAGGGGGAGTATAGACTTGCGTGGTCTCTAGGAGTGTTTTTGGTTATCTACTTATGCTTACATGGTTTTTCCATAGGATTTCATTGGCTGCTCTAGGCGGTGTTGATTTGTCACGTCTCATAACTTCATCATTTCATGGGTTTATTATTATAATTGTTTTGAGCAGTTGGGATTAGTGGGTTGACGCTTTTCGAGACACTCTGATCGTGTTCAACGCTTCCGCCTTCTCATTAACCGGTCATTTTCTCTTCTTTGTTTTCCTCAAACCCACTCCCTTCATTCTCTTCATTCTCATCCTCTCTGCTCTCAAGTTCGTCTTCCCTCATTCCATATCTTCAGTTTCAAACCAACCCAGTTTTCTCTGCCCAAACATGTCGAACACTCCCGCTGGCCCTAATTTCGTCAATCTTGGGGATGAACCCTCTATGGAGGAACCTCTCAATCTTCTTCCTATTCAAGCTGAAATTCCATTTCCTAGCGGTCAATCGCTTCGGCTTTCTGCTACCCCTGGAGGTCCTTCCATCTCAGCCAAGCTTCAAGCTCTGCTAGGTCCCTCCGTTCTGGGTAAACGCCCTCACTCCTCTTCTGGTGGAAATCAGGCAAAAGTTGCTAAATCTGTCTCCCCTGTTGGTCGAGGTCCCTCATCAGCGGCCCTCTCTCCTCCGCTGTCTCCAGCTCGGTCTTCTCCTCGCTCCCATGTGGGTGCCAGGATAGAGGTGCCTGTCTCTGTCCCCGAGGCTAAATCCAAAAGGTGCACCTCCAAACGAAGGGTCACCAGATCCTCCTCGGTCTTTCCAGAGCCCTCTGTGCCACCTGGCGTTTCTACTCCGGCTAGGGACGCCTCTGAGGTCTCTTCTTCTAGATCTCTTGTTTCTCAGCGTCCTCCGCTATCCAAGGCTTCTCCCAAGCCTTCCTCTAGCTCCAAGCCCTCTCGCTCTAGTCCTCGAACTTCGGTTGATAAGGGTAAGGGCCCCATAGATGGCAGTAAGGCTTCCCAACCCTCCATGGCTCCTCAAAATCGGTCTGCTGCGGTATCTCACTCTTAAGTTCCCCCTCTCTCTCATTTTCATTCTGAGGCCGGTAGGGATTATTTCTGCACCTCCATTGTCAACAGGCACTTTGTTTTTGAGCGTCCTATAGCCTTTGAGTCCTTGCATCCTGAGGTCCTGAAATTAGCTGTGCATTGGGGATGGGACAAGGTTCTGTCATCCTTCCCTAGGGTCAATCGAACTTAGGTCCAAGAGTTTTATGCCAATTTTCCTCAGAATGCACCTGAGAAGGTGAAGGTTCTGACCCAGCGTCCCGTTGTTGTCAAGGTTCGGGGTAAGGATATTGATATCTCCCCTCCTAGGATTCGAGCTAGTCTCTCTCTTCCTGACACAGAGCCTTCGTCCGTCAAGTTGGTTCTTGATTTCATTAAGTCTGCTTCTATTGTTGACCTCGGAGTCACTCTGTAACAGTCCACTTTTCCTCAGCCTGAGGTCACTACTTCTCACCTCTCCAGCCAGTATATGTTTGAGCTGTGCAAGCTTCTGGGGTTTGTGGTTCGCTCCCTCTTGACTCCCACATCCAACACTGGTAAGATCACTCTTCAGCAAGCAGCTCTGATTAAATTTCTTATTTTGAGCCCTTCTCAGTCTCGCTTCCCTGCCGAGTACTTTATCTACCGAGCCATTAGGAGCGCGGGTACTTCTCTCCGAGAGAATAGCTCCCTTGTCTTCCCCGCTGTAATTACCCAACTTTGCTTGGATGCCGGTGTTCATGTCCTTGACACTGATGCTATGGCAAGTGAGAATGAAGCCGCTCCAGATGACAAGCTCTCTTTGGCGAAATCTATGAGCCATTCTGAGGTCTATGTGGAGACCCTTGAGCAGACCTTGTTGAAGCAAGACATCAAGCGTCAACTCTCTCAAGCAGTTGCAACTCTGCAAGCGTCCTTCACTGCTCAGTTGGAGGCCCTGCGCTCTGAGCCTGCTCTCTGTTATGGGACCACGTGTGCCTTCTGCTAACCCCTGTGGTGGGGATGGAGCCCCTGCGGAATCTTCTGGCTCGGGCTCTGAGGAATCTTCTGGCACTTCTGCTGCGGAGTCTGAAGAAGTTTTGTAATTGTTGTTGGTTTCTTCTGTTTCGGTTTCCTGTTTTAAAACCTCTCGGATATTTTATTCTCTGTTTTCCCTTTAGAATTCCTTGCCCAAAAGGGGGAGAATTAATTGTAGGATTTGATGTTTATGTTTGTACGATGTTGTTGGTTAATGTACTCATAACTCAGTTGTTGTTTCTGTGATTCTTCACTTGTTCTTGAAGTTGTTTTCTGCAGGTTGTTTTCCTACAAATGAAGTGTTTTGTGAAGGAATGCCAAAGGGGGAGATTGAAGGTATAAGGATAGTTGGCAATCTGTTTAGCTTGCAAAACACTTTGAGATTCTGTTATCTGATCAACAACAAGTATCACTAGCACCCCTTATGGCTCAGGTAAATCATGCATATGCATATCACTGTTTTTCTCAAAGACTGCTAGTTTTGAGTCTTTCATCTGCCTTGTTTGAACTCAAAGAATATGTTATATTAGCTTAATAGATTATTGCCATCTTTCAATTTCAAATGGACTACTGAGTTGAGGGAAGTGCCTTAGCGTTTAAACCAGTCTAAGGGTTGAGATCTTTTGTTATGCCAACCCGTGACCAAATGGTTTGATGCTTAAGGCTCCAGCTTGGATTTCATGATACGTTATCCTATGCAAAGCTGGTCCCTGTATGATTCAAAGACCAGTTGCTTTCGACTGTGACAAGTCCTTTGATGGACTGAGTAAGAAGGTCTGAATCCTCTTTGCTCCCTGCTTTGAATCATTCATGTTTTAGGAAAGGTTTCTTTGTCTTATTGAGATTGCTTTTGTCATCTCTTTTCTGGTTACATCGCTCTCAGCTTTATAGCCAAAGGCTACTGTCCAAACCCTTTTGAAAACTGCTGAGATCAGCTGACATCATCCTTGATGCCTTGTCTGCCTATATATAGCTATAACTTTGGCTTTGCTCGATGGTTGTTGAAAACTGCTGTGGTAGCATTTTCCGTGTTGAGTCTAGTTTTTAGCTTGCATTGTTCATGTTGCTCTAAGTCTTCCTCGTGACTGTAAGCTTTAGAGCTTGAACTCAAAACTTCTTTCATCAACTCATATCATGTTACATACCATGTGGGATGTGTAGTGCAACCAACCCAAGAAGCGTTCAAGGCTGAATCCACTAGTGGTTAGCAGAATTCACAGACAAAGCTTCTAAATGTATTTCATGTTGTAAGAGCTTAGGAACAATAGAGGGAATAGGTCTAGACTAATTTGGGACTAGGAGGGATAGCACTGTGGTAGTGTATCACTGGATCTATTATTCTTGTAAAGAAGTCACTTTAACTTAGTGGAAAGATTTGTCTCTCTAGAGTTAGAGACACGCAGTTTTTCTCCCTGATTTCAGGGTTTCTGCGAGAACAAAAACATCCTTGTGTTGTTTCTTTTCTTGCTGAGTTTTACTTTCTGCATTCTTGTATACTGTGAATCTGGGATAGCACTCGCTATTGCTATCCTTAGATACTGAAGTTATTGAAAATTAAAAGAAAGGCCCATTCACCCCCCCTCTAGGACCTTCACAACATGGAGACATCCTTGTACGTACTATTTCTACGTTCCTCGTACAATCCCTCTGCACTATTTTCTCTACGATTCTTGGCCACACCCCACTTCATACGTCCAATTACCTTCAGGTAGAACTATGTCACTTCTATCAACCTTTGGCAAATGGAAAACAGTACGTGGAAGCGGTTCAATTTCGAGGAACAGGAGGTTGGGGAGCTTTTTTAACACAAGCTCTAGTCCAACTGCAAAAAGAACATTGGAAAATTCGGACAAGGATATGTAGGACACAAAGTTGATGTCAATGAAGATGGTCTGGGATTCAAACTGATATATTGTGTAAGAATTCTCGCATGTTTCATTATGATTGTGGTTACAACTTTGATGTGGGCATTGATCATGCTTGTACTCCTACCATGGCCTTATGAGAGGATTAAGCAAGGTAATGTGTATGGACATGTCACTGGTAGATTGATAATGTGGATTCTAGGGAATCCTCTAAAGATTGAAGGAGATGAATTCGCTAATAAGAGGGCAATTTTTATCAGTAATCATGCCTCTCCTCTAGATATTTTTATCAGTAATCTGCCACCATTGTCATGGTGTTTGGCGTTATACGATTGCCACATCTAATAAAATTTTGAAACTTGGATATAATATCAACTTAGAGATGATGCCAAAAGAGTATCATATGCATTGAGGCCAAAGCACATGATGTGCTATTCTATATATTTTTTTTGTTTTTCCTTCTTCTGCTGCTGGTCAATAAACAACCTTACATAATAAAATTTGAATTCAAGGTTCTGGGTTTATGTTGTCACTTGCAGAGTTGCAGTTGCACAGTTCAACTACTTCAATGACACAGGATCTAGTCGGTCTGCATCAGAAGAAAGGACCAGGCATTTTACGACTCCCTAAAGATTCCCTACCAACCCTCTCACCTAGCATTCATGTCTACCAGAATCTATAACACTTGCTAAGTATATGTAAATGGTATGATGAAGATGATAATGATTCAATTAAGCTGTAACTCAAGCTATAAACGAATTAACGATGTATATCAATACTGTTTTTGGTTATGAAATTAGATGAAGGCCAAATATTTTCAAGACTAGAGCTTTGATGAGAAAACCACCAGGTTCCAAAACCCTTGTAAAACTAATAAAACCATTCTTATTCATCGTTTTGCACAAACCCAACTAGAATTAAACATTGATAATCAAAGAGTGCTAATCAACTTCTAAGTACTCTAGATCACTCTCACTAAATATTATGGATCATATATTATAACACCAAACTGACACACTTTTTTACTCATTCCAATTAAAATTATTTATAACTGACTAGTAGAGTAGTAGAGAGTAGACGCAGATCAGATTTGAGCAGTTGATTTGAGACCCTCTTGATCAAGTTTCAGGGGCACTTGGGTCTCCCCTTGTTGTTCTTCTTGTCCCTGTAGCAAGGACACTCATGCTTGTTGCCATAAGTCCCAGAAGGGACACACTTGCACTCTTCACAGCATATCCCACAGTACTTGAGGCATCGATCTTGAGCTCCTGCAACTGCACACCGATTGGAACACTTGTTGCTGCAGTTTGCTGATTTACAATTATCCCCAAACAAAAGATAAACCCTCATCAGTATCCAAACAATAGCAGAGTAAACCAAACACTGAAAAATTAGCTTCAAATGCAACTTAGTGTAGTGAGATTAGTTGTGCACAAACCCATCAAGGAAATGAACAATTACATTCTACTTCAGCTAGTAGAAAAGAAAATGCAGCTTACAGGAGGTAGCAGAGAAGGCTGGCTCCATCAAAGAGGAGCTCAGAAGAAGAAAACAGAGAAGAACTGGGAAGGAGATCTTCATCTTCACCTTGAAACTAAGAGGTCACAGTTGGGAAGTGTGCTTGAGGCAATGTGGAGGAAACCTCAAGTGGGGGGTGTTTAAAGAGCAAGGGAGGTTAGACTTGGTAACTTGGGAACTGCCCTACCTCATTAACTGTAAATTATCAGCAAGACCTGTAATTTACATTGCCATTTTTGTCCCCTTGTTGTACATGAGCAGCTGAGCTGGTAAATGATGTATGTAAGGAAAGAACAGCTGGAAGTACTGCAGAATTTTTTTGGGTCGGTGGAGACAAGGCAATGTGATCAGGTCCACGCGGTTTCTATAAGTTCCAAGGTTAGGTTAAGGTACTAGTAGCTTCTTGCTTTTGGTTGTATCTGTGAAATGGCCTGAAGCTGAATCATAAATCTTAAACCCTAAACCTCATTGCTTTACCAAACATAAAAAAATTCCACAACCAGTGAACCCTTTCTTTGTCACATCCCGGTTCTTAAGTCAATTTGCGATTATTTACTTTTGGATTACTTTGACGTTTTACCGTTTTAAGTAACTGTTACTATTTAAGACTCCAAAAGTTGATTTTTTCTTCCGTTTGGAATTCGGGAAAACTTCCCTCATGAAAGTCGTAGGGGATGTTAAACGGAGCTTGTGGACGCGCGGCATGCTTAAAACGGAGTTCGTATGAGAAAATTATGGTCTAAAAATGGAAGGTTTCTATTTCGGTAAAGGGTATAAGAAGAGAGAGAAAGGTTCTAGTGGGATCGGTAAAACCGACCTATTTAAATTAAAAGAGGAAAGGAAGAATCGGGAAAAAAAAAAAGAACGAAGGATCGAGAAAAGTGGAGAAAAAGGATGAGTCTTCATCGACCTTGGTGGACCGTGCCTCCGGAGTCGACAGACGGACCAAACTCTCTCTCTCAAAGGGGGGCTGGCTGATTTCGGGCGAAGGAGAAAAGGGGGAGAAAAATCAGAAAATTCACCTCACCTTTCTCTCTCTTCCCTCCCACGTTTTCTCTCTCTCTGCCGAAGCTTCTTCGCCGCCGTGCGCTGCCGCCAGGCCGAAGTGGGCGATGATCCGGGTATCAACAGGAAGCTAAGGAGAAGGCCTATCGATCTAGGGTGGTGGCGGCGTCCCTATCGCCGCCGTTGGGGAGAAAACACGTCAAGAAACTTCGATTGTTCGGGTTCGGTTTTCACCGGATTTCTCCCTCCTCAGGCCACCGATCGGTGAGTTCTTTATATGATTAGGTTGGGTTTGATTAGTACAACATTTCTCTAGAAGCTTGCAACTCGATTCATGGTGTGTGTGAGGAGAAATTGAGATTTCAAAATTTTAGGGTTTTTAGCCCCAAATCGGGTTTTGTTGTTCTTGATCAAATGAACTATTTAGAGCTAGAATTGAGCTTAGTGTTGGTCGTGAAAGTTGTTCGAAATGTTGAGAGGAAGGTTCTGTCAAGTTTTGGGGACAATTGGGGGTGGCCGGAGATTGGCCGTTACCGGCCGCCGCCGGCGGCGGAGTTGGCGGTGGTGCTGCCTCTTTTTGGGCAGTTTTTCATGCTTATTAAATTGCTAAAAATGAGAGAAACCCATTGGTGGAAAGTTAGCAATTTTTGGAGTAATGTAGGTTAGGTTTCGGATTTTCCGAAGACTAGCGATATTAATGGTTAAAATTGATAACCGGGTATAGGAATATTACTGTTAGATAGTTGTTGGATTGTGCTTATGCATTGAAGTGGATATTGGAGTGATATGTATGGATTTGGGATTGGTGTTAGTTGAAATGGGTGTCCATAGTATATCTAATTAGAATGTTTAGTAAACTTGGGTTCAAGGTGAAAGAATGCATGTTGGATGATTTGCATAAGTATGGTTTGATTTTGGACTTATGTTGGTTAATGTGATGTGGGTAGAGAAGGTAGAGAAGTGGACTAAAATGTTGAACTACGAGTGGCTTGATCCCTTTAAAAGGGTACGTAGGCAGCCCGATCAAGTTTTGGGTGCAGCCACAAATTAACAAAATAAATTTAAGTTCCAAACGCAGTAAAACTGCGTTGTTGTTTTGTTTGAGACTTAGATCCTATCTCATTTTTGATTTTAGGATTTTTCTTGTGATTTCTGGATTTGAGGTATTATACTGAATTGTATATTATTTGGTTTTTGGAAAGATGCATGGAAGTTATTTATTTTATTGAGCATCTTAACGTGTGAGACACGTTGAATATAATTAACTATATTGCTCTTAGAATTTTTCCAAGTACGGTTGAGAATCGTACTTGTATTTATTTATGAGTTTCGGGGAAACTCATATGATTTATATTTTTCCTTATGCCATATTCTTGGAATATATATGATGTCAATGCTAGTATGTCGTTCCACCTTTCGAGGTGATGTGACACCCATGTTTCAAGTGGGGTCACGCAAGCCCTTTTCGCCTTCGGGTGATGTGATGTAGTCGACGACATCACGCAAGCCCTACTCCTCTCTGTTATCATAACATGAAGGTGTAGGGAGTATGGGAGTACTATGCCTGGGAGGCAACCGAGTCTGGGAGACTCACTTAGCATGTCGTTCCGCCTTTCGAGGCGATGTAACTTCCACGTTTTAAGTGGGGTTACTCAAGCCCTTTCCGCCTTCGGGTGATGTGATATAGTCGATGACATCACGCAAGCCCTACTCCTCTCTGTTATCATAACATGAAGGTGTAGGGAGTATATGAGTACTATGCGTGGGAGGCAACCGAGTCTGGGAGACTCACTTATATGGCCATATATGATATCTTATTTGAGTTGTTATTTTGACTAACGGGGCTAGTCAATTGTTTTGGGAGAATCCCATATGAGAGGTGTATATTCCTTTTTACAAAGGTCTTTATTGTTGTTTTGACTAGCGAGGCTAGTCCATTATCTTTGACACTTTCTTCATTGAAAGTTATTATTTATCTTTGTCATTAATTTGACTAGCGGGGCTAGTCCGTTTTCTTGGGTTTTTCTTTATGAAAGATTTTTGTTAACAGTTGCATGCAACGCATTTATGGCATATTGGAAAGTGGGAAAGTATTTACATTTTGGTTATAGATTGGTTGTGGGATTAGTTTAAGTGAGGAATCCATTATATTGGGAGATGTGGTGAACTTGGGGAGCAGGAAGGCTCCAGGTGTTGAAGATGGATGTTTGGTTATAGAAGTGTTAAATTGGATTTTTTTTTTCAGGTAAGGGTCGTCCATTTTTAAGGAGGGTTATGCCGAATTTTCGGTAAATTTTTCTTGAAAGTGGACCCCGCAGGATTTACCTTAGGTTTCAGGGTGAAATTCGGGGTGGGTCCTGTCATTCTTAGATCCACAAGCATATAAACATAAGTATGTTAAAATGTTTAAACCCTTTAAAATGTTGGATCAAGCAACAGTTAAACCCTTCCCTAGACAAAAGTTTAACACTCTTAAACCCTAGCTTCCCTAGATCAAGAAGCATATGATTAGATGTCAGTTAAAATATTAGATCAAGAAGCAGCTAAACCCTTCCCTAGAAATAAGGTGAGTACTCTTTATATGTTAGGTAATGATATTACTAAACTGTTGTATGTTTTAATATAATATAGTACTCGCAGGTGCACGAACCACTTATAGAATAGAAGTGTAAGCATAAAGTCGTTCCCTCTATGGATTGATTAAAACAACTTATTGTGTCAATTATACTACACCTAATAAAATAACAATATGATTTTTGTGATGTTGATGAGTGAAAACAGAAAATTAAAGTAATAAAATAACTAAAACTAAAGACAAAGAAAACAATGAAATTCTCAAGAGTTTAAGAACAGATTATGGAGACGCTAAATCATTGAATCCACCACCTAATACTCCTACCCTCCTCTCTAGTTGATAGCAATTGAACTCCCTAGATTGCATGCTAAAGATCTCCGTACATAAGCCTTAATGATCCCGGACATATGTCAAAGTTCTTCTAAACAATGAATTCTAACTTATTGATCTCGTATAGAACTCAAGCAGTCAAACTATAATCTACTTCACGTTATGATCAGGTTCAAGTAAACATGTTCAACTCCATTAATCACAAAAGAACTAGGAAATGTAAACAAGAATATCGACTATAATCAAGCACTTGAAAAGATGATAATTTGGCTAAGTGAGTTTTCATTGAAACAAAACTGATTACATATACAGGGAGCTATGTATCACACAAGGAAACTATCTTACATAAGGAAACAAATATACACATTCCAAATACAGAAGATATATTAAATTAAATCCACAACAACTGTATATTTTCCTAATACTCCCAACATGCGAATCATAGGAAGAAAAGTTTCTTTCACCAAAGCCTTGGTCAGAATGTCTGCCAACTGATGTGATGAACTTACAAATCTCGTAACAATGGATCCATCTTAAATTTTGTCCCTGATGTAAAGGAAATCCATCTCAATATGCCTGGTTCGCTCATGAAAGACGGGATTTGCTGCAATGTGTAGCGCTGCCTTATTGTCACAATAAAGTGAAGCAGGTTCTCGATGCTCTATGCCCAAATCTCTCAGTAAGTATCGGAGCCAAGTCATCTCACAACATGTTCCAATCATAGCTCGATATTCTGCCTCTGCTGATGAAAGAGATATAGTCTTCTGGCGCTTTGATCTCCAAGAAACTAGTGAGGGTCCAAGAAATACACAGTAGCCCGTAGTAGAACGTCTAGTGAGCGGGCAACCTGCCCAATCCGAATCAAAAAATGCTCTTAACTTGAGGTCATTATTGGATGAAAAAAAGAGGCCTTGACTAGGTGCATTTTTGAGGTAACGCACAACTCTAAGTGCTGCCTCCATGTGAGATTTTCTCGGCTGATGCATAAAGCGACTCAAAACATGAACTGCATGAGTAATATCTGGCCTTGACACAGTCAAATATATTAACCTTCCAACCAATCTTCGATAGCGACCTTGATCCCTGAGCAAATCACCCTTATCATATAACTTTAAACCTCGTTCCATTGGTGTATCAATAGGGGCTGCACCCAAAAGTCATGCATCCTCAATAATCTCCAATGCATACTTACGTTGGGAAATAAAAATCTCATTCTTAGAAGCAGAAACCTCAATGCCAAGGAAATATTTTAAATCACCAAGATCTTTGATATGAAAATGACTATGCAGGAATTTTTTTAGTTGCAGCAATACTTTGAGAATCATTTCCAGTGATCAGTATATCGTCAACATATATCAAGAGGGCTGTAAAGGACATGCCTTGCTTCCTGGAGAAAACAGAGTAATCTGCCCGGGACTGTACAAAACCTGCAGCACGAATGGCTTCTAAAAACTTGGTGAACCATTGACAAGAAGCTTGCTTCAGGCCATATAATGATTTGTGGAGGCGACAAACCAAGTCTTCCTCCCCCCTGTCGCCGGAGCCCTGGCGGCGGAGACATGTATATCTCTTCCTATAAATCACCATGAAGGAAGGTGTTGTTGACGTCCATTTGATGCAGAGACCATCCCCTGGCAGCAGCCAAAGTAATTAGGCAGTGGACAGTGATAATTTTGGCTGTGGGGGAAAATGTGTCTTGATAATCAACACCTTCAAGCTGAGTGTAGCCTTTGGCGACCAGGCGTGCTTTATATCGCTCAACGGAGCCTTCGGAACGATGTTTAACCTTATACACCCATCGGCAGCCAATTGGTGTCTTTCCCATTGGAAGTTTTGTCATGGACCAGGTGCCATTAGCCTCGAGAGCCTGCAACTCAGAATCCATGGCTGCTTGCCACTCAGGATGAGCAGTGGCCTCCATATAATTCTTGGGTTTTGTAAGAGCATTGATTTGAGCAACAAAATGTCTATAGGCAGGCTTATATTGATGATAAGAAACATAGTTCACCAATGGATATCGTGTACCTTTTGTTGGACCTAGAGTTAAGGAAGACGATTGATCGAAGCAAACACATGAGCAGACATAATCGGTCAATTTGACCGGAGGAGCAGTGTGGCGGCTTGAATGATGGAGCGGTTGGGGAGCTGGTTCCGGAGGGATATCTAGCGATTGGAGAGGCAGGTCAGCCGGGGAGGCATGATCGACAGGGGAGGACGGCGACGTCGGGGTTGGCGACGCTAGAGGAGTTGACGGCAGAGGGTCAGAAAGAGGATCATAAGCAACTGTGATTTATGGAGGAGGAGGCTTTGAGCGACGAGAATATGTTTTGAGAAGAGGAGAAGAAGGATTGGTGGTAGGAGGAGAGATGGGGTCGAGACCGGTGCCGGAGAAGAGGGATCGGTGGCAGGAGGCGGAGATGGTGGTGATGTCGTGTTGTCTGGATTGGGAAGAAAAGAGTTGTCGTCTGGTGTGAGGGGGGCCCGTGGTTGGGTTGTGGGAGAAGGGTAATCAAAAGAAAAATCAATGAAAGAAGGAAGGGGAAGTGGGCTTGACTTTTGGGCTTGCGAAGGAATAGTTAGATTGGGCTGAGAAGGAGCATAAGGAAAAATGAAATCGGCATATGGTGTTTTGAAAGAAAGCAGCAGGGAAGGTAATCGGTTAATGATATGGACACCGGTGAGAGCACACTCCCCCCAAAATTGGATAGGGAGGTGAGCATGAAATTTCAAAGCTCGGGCTACTTGTAAAATATGACGGTGTTTGCGTTCCACAACCCCATTTTGTTGAGGCGTGTAAACACAAGAATGTTGAAAGATGACACAATTATCTTGAAAAAAAGAACGAAGTGAAAGAAATTCACCACCATTATCACTTCGAAAGGTTTTAATGCGAGAGTTAAATTGTGTGGAAGCAAAGTTGAAGAAACGTTTTATAAGAGGTTGAATCGCATCAAAAAGATCCATGTGAAATGTGTATAATCATCAACAATAGTCAGAAAATAATGAGAACCAGAGAGAGAACGATGTCGATAGCGACCCCAAATGTCACAATGAATAATCTCAAAGGGTTTTGTTGAAGAAATAATACTAATAGTGAAAGGTAAACGACTTTGCTTAGCCAAAGGACATTATTAAACTGAATGGGAAAATGCAAAAAAAATCTTGGCAATAAAGCTCAAACGAGAAGGTGATACATGGCCTAGGCGACTGTGCCAGAGATCGGTGGAAGAGATGGTGAGGTTACAAGCTGATATGTTTGATGGTGAGGGTTGGTTGGTCAAAGGATTCTCCGTCGCTAGTGCCGCCAGGTAGTATAGTCCGTCACGTTGTTTACCGAAACCAATTGTCCTCCTTGTAGCCAGATCTTGCAAAATACACCAATATGGACAAAATGTCACTGAACAATTCAGACTTCTCGTCAAACGACTAACAGACATCAAATCAACTTTGAATGTAGGCACTGATAATACATCAAGCAGATAATATTTGGAATTCAAAGGAAAAGACCCTTTTGCAACAATTTTGGCTTGTTCTCCACTAGGCAGTGATACAAATGGCAACGAATAATTCTGAACATTATGCAACATTTTAGATGAGGAAGTAATATGATCCGTAGGAGACTTCGCGAAGAAGCATCAGGCGGAGTCCGCATGCATGTGATCACCCATATTTATCGTTGAAAACTCTTACAAGTCTTTGACATGCTTTAGGTCAATCCCTGTGGCCCTTTTAAGGAAAAAGCCTTTTAAGGCTCGCAAGCTGTAAGGACCCGCGAGACAGAAACAGGCTTCAGGGGTGCGCGAGATAAGCTTCAGGAGCACGTGAAATAGTCTTCTACAAAGACTATGACACCTCGCGGGATAAGTTTGAGTCTGCATAGGAGTCTACAGTTGAACAGCGGGCGAGGCCGTATCCTTGTGGTACTCAATTACTTCCCTCTTGGCAGCGAGCTACTATATAAAGGGGCTCGAAACCCTAATCTCTCTCTACACACACAACTTTTACAACAACAACTCAGAGACAATCTCTTTACAAACTGCAACCCAGTTACCTTTCGAGCCTCTCGAAAACTCTAACCCTAAGTGCACCGCCGCCTAAGTTTTCTTAAAGTTCCTCCTGGACTCACCTCGATCACCCTGATTCCTTATATTTTCTCTACTCGCGTCCCGCCGTGAGTATCGATTTGACTTGTGCTAGTAAATTCTTCGTCCGAGAGGTGGCACCTGGAAACCCCCCTTCGCTAATCAAGAAGTCAAACACACCCATACAACCTTTCCTCGTCCGCGAGGTGGCACTCCCGTAACACCTCCTCTTCTCTTTGTTCGCTATTCACCTCTGCTCCGCGCGCTGAGGATCGTGGCTAAAACAGCGACTTTAGACAAACCTGGTTTTGTTACGGCATTGGCCTTGGAACTAGAACCTTCAACTTGAGACTTGGGGATAAGTGACAGCAACTATTTGAATTCATTCTCTGGTATTGAGACTAATCTTTCCTCCGATGCATAATTAGCAGCATCACCCTTATTATTGTTATTTGCTTCTAGTACCCATGCAGTTTATAACAAGTCTGAACCCAATAACCCAAATCATCACAATATGAACAGTGAGGCCTTCTTCTCTCACCAAAATGACGCTGATTTGAGTCAAAGCGTCGTCCTCCATTTCAACCACGATTGGCTCCTCCTTGGCCCCGATGAGCTCCTCCTTGGCCTCGATTAACTCCTCCATTCCAGCTGCCTCGGTTTTCTAGAGGACCAAACCGATCAGTTCGGTCTCTCCTTACTTCCGCTGCCGGTCTGCTACTCCATTCCACTGCTGTTCCGCTACTGCCGGATCGCACAGCCATGGCGGCACTACCAAATCCCTTCGCCATGTGTGTTGCAGTGATGAGGCGTTGTTTTTCTTCTTGGAGGACAGAGGAAAAAGCTTGACGGACAGTGGGTAGAGGCTTCATGAGAAGAGTTTGTCCGCGGATAGCCTGGTATGTTTCATTCAATCCCATTAGAAACTGCATCAATCTTTGTTGATCTATTGTTTGTGCTGCTTGTATCTCATCTAGTGTGGCCAATTCATCCCATAGAGCCTTCAATTTCGTGTAGTAGACTGAGATAGAAAGCCCTTCTTGTCGAAGAGAATAGATATCTCTTTGAATTTCAAAGATGTGGGTCACATTTGCTGGAGAAAAGCGTTCATGGAGGTCCTCCCAAACTTCATGAGCATTAGGATAATAGGTTACACTATCACCTATTTCTGGATTGCAAGATTTGACGATCCAAGAATGAACCATATCATTGCATTGCGACCAAGTCGCATATCCTTTAGGATCAGTTTCTTTTTAGGGAGCTTTGATGGAACCATTGACAAATCCAAGTTTGTTTTTGGAATTTAGAGCTCTAACCATAGCCCTTTTCCAACCAGAATAGTTATCCCCATTTAGGAGTTTGGAGACGAGAACCAATCCGGGATGATCTGAATGGTGAATGAAAAAAAGGATTTCTGACGGGATCTTTGGAATTTCTGATGAAACAGAGCCATCAGGTTTGGGAAGTGGTGGGGTGATATTGTCACCTACCATGATGATGATTGAAAGAGAAGTACTACACAAGAGATTAGAGTGTAGCGTGGAGTCAGGATCTTAGACCTGCTCTAATACCATGAAAAGATGATAATTTGGCTAAGTGAGTTTTCATTAAAACAAAACTGATTACATATACAGGGAGCTATGTATCACACTAGGAAACTATCTTACATAAGGAAACAAATATAAACATTCCAAATACAGAAGATATACTAAATTAAATCCACAACAGCTGTATATTTTCCTAATAGCACTTGTATTCTTAACTTACAACTCTCTAATCACAAGATTAAATAAATCCTTTGGAACCCTAGAAAACATCTACTCTCGATCAAGCCTCATGTTTTCCAACCAAGTAACTAATAAACAAAACCTAGGTCTTATTGATCCCGAACAAAGATTTTGAATAAAACTTCTATTGAAACGGTGATTGAGAATTTAACATAGCAATCCAAGAATTCAAATACAAATTTGTATACATATAAAATTTAACGATAATAATAATCGTTGAATAATTCAAGTAACACGTAGACCCGAAAAATTGCATACGTGGCTCATCAGTAGACAAAGTTGGAAAGCCGTCGGAAATGACACATGACAACGTGAGAATGGTCTGCCGACAACAAAACCTTAAATCCCGATTAAAATAAATTTGCAAGTGTCGATTGATGATAAGATATCAATTAAATTAAATTAATTATCAAAACAAAGAAGTCGGACATCCCCAAAAATAATTGGTGATGGTTCGCTAGGGTTCAGGTGAGCTAGATAGTAGAGTTCGCATGCGAACTGGACTTCACGTAGAAGTAAACGAAGGCGAGGCAAACTGGACTTCACGTAGAAATAAATGAAGGCGAGGTGAGATGGCTCCACGCGTGTAGATGTAAATGAAGGCGAGAAGAAATGACTCCGCGCGCGTAGATGTACATGAAGGCAAGGCGAGATGACTCCGCGTGCATAGATGTACATGAAGGCGAGGTGAAATGACTCCGCGCACGTAGGTGTACATGAAGGCGAGGCGAAATGACTCCGCGCGCTTAGATGTACATGAAGGCGAGACGAGATGACTCGACGCGTGTAGATGTACATGAAAGAGAGGCGAGATGGCTCCGCGTAGGAAACTTCGCGAAAGAGCGAGACAGCAGAGTTCACATGCATGCGGAGATGTACGTTCAAGTTGAGTCGTTCGCGAGGTGGGACCAAAAATCACCACTTGCTTGGAAATCAAGGTTCCGCGCACTTTCCTTCCATGTCCGCGAGATGCCCCGCCCCTTACTGAGGATCCTGGTCAAAACAGAACATTCAATCCAAAGCAATTTGGGCAACTAAATCAATCGATTAAGATTGATTGATTTGATTATAGCAAGTAAATCAATCAGTCAAGATTCACTTATTCGATTATCACCATTAAGGAAATATCATTGATTCAGTATCTTCATTACATACCAAAAGCGGAGACATGTTAACACTATAAATATCCCCTCTCATAACAAGAGAAGGGGGGCGAAGGAGGAAGCGAACCAAAGAGAGCAAAAACGAGGCAGCGGACCAGGGGCAGTGAACCCGAAGAGCAGCGAACCCCAGAGAGAAAGAAAACTCACTCTCAAGTCCCGAAGTCTCCTAAGACCCTTGAAGAATCATCAAGCTGCCAAATAGCCGATTCTTCATCAATCTCAAGCCTAGAAGATGTCAAGCCCCCGAAAAATCATCAAGCTACCAGATAGCCGATTCTTCATCAATCTCAAGCCTAGAAGTTGTCAAGCCCCCGAAGAATCATTAAGCTACCAGATAGCCGATTCTTCATCAACCTCAAGCCTAGAAGTTGTCAAACTCCGAAGAATCATCAAGCTACCACATAGTCGATTCTTCATCAACCTCAAGCCTAGAAGTTGTCAAACTCCGACGAGTCACCAAGCTGCCCAATAGCCGATTCTTCATCAACCTCAAGTCTAGAAGTTGTCAAACTCCGAAGAGTCACCAAGTTGCCAAATAGCCGACATCTTCACCAACTTCAAGACAAAGAACAAACCACCACGTGAAACCGCTCGTGGATCAAACCTGATCAACATCAAGCCTCCACGACCCTTGATCAACCATCGTCTTCAAGTCTTCAACAAATCAAAACCTCTACTATGTTCTTCAACAAACTCGTGGAGAATCAACAAGCACCAAACACACGTGCCGATTCATCCCTTGTCAAAGTCAAAGAACACGCACCATGTGAAACTGCTCGTGGCCTAAGTCCGATCAAGAACAAGCCTCTACGGCCCTTGTCAATCAACTTCTACAAATCGTCAACACGACAAGAAGTCCAAACTATAACAATTCGATTCAAGATTAAGTGCTCGTTACCCTTGGATCAAATCAACGTCGGAGATTGAATCAGAGGAAATTCTTGTAAAAGAATACCAACAGAGATTGTAACCCGCAAATTCATCAATACAAATATTTTATTTTGTACGTGTGTTACTCTATTATTTGTTACAGATTTTTCGTGTTAACAAAATCAACTAAAGAAATAGAGTAATCATACTAGGGGCTTCATCTCAGCCCTAGCTAGAAGTTTAGAAATCCATAGATAAAGAAAACAAGACTAGAATTAAAGATAGCACGCATGGAAGAAACAACGGAAGAGATAGGAAATCGGGTTGAGCGATGGTGAGGCTCTGTCTTTTTCTCCTTCTCTACGTTCTTGATGCGTCTCTGTTCTCATTTTTACGTCTTTTAGGGTTTTACTTTTATTCCTCTTGAAATCCCAATTGATTTGGGCTTTTCGGACTCTCCTTATCCAATATGGAATAACTTTCTTCTCTCCAAATAACATAAGATTATTATCGTCAATGCAAAAGTAACTTTCCAAATATGTGGACACGTTCAGCCCTTTTTCTTGTAGTATTAAGATTGATGGATTTGGGCCTCACAAATTGGAATCCTGAGAAGATATGCAAAATTCGTCAGAATCTGCCTTCACGCGCTGCGTTCACTCAAACCTTCATAACTTGCTCTAGAAAAATGCAAATCCACTTCTGCAAAATTCCTCAGAAAGTTAACGCCCGTAGCTTTCCAATGGTGTATGGAACGTCTTCAGATTCCTTGTGAGTTGGTAGAGTTTAATCCTCAAAGTTCATACATAGCAGGACAGTTTCTGGATCACTTGTTGTAGAAAGCACCTTTGCAATCCTCATTTCAACTTTTAGCTCCAAATTCTCATTTTCTCCAACTCGTCCTATAAAACATAAAAACCAAGTAAATGACTCACAATTGACAAGAACTAAGCATATAATCCAACTTTTAAGAGTATAAAAATGTATGAAATATGAATCTATCAAATACCCCCAAACTTAGATATTTCTAGTCCTCAAGCAAAACAAGAAAACTAAACATAAACCTAACGCCTTCTAAACATATCAGAGAACTATAATGCGCACACATATGGTCAATCAAGATTCAAATAGCAGTCACAATATTAATCCACAATCTCACTTTAAGGCTAATCCATTTTGATAACCATCATGCTCAAAATCTCATGTTTCAAACAAGCATCAACTTGATTCCTCACAAGGGTGCACTCCAATCTTTTCACTCATGATTTTCTGACTTTTTGCACACATCCTATGTACGTGAGAGAGATAATAAGCACAAAACAAATAACTCACGTAAATAACAAGAAGACTCTTTATAGATATAATGTTTCATTAGATTTCAAGAATGATACCAAACATTGACCAAATGAAACCCAAGCCATATGCTCATCTCCACACACAAATCTCCAACAGACCAACTATCATCCCCAATGATCAAATAGGACTTTGTTTCAGGTTGTAATGGGGTCAAAGCGTGTAGGGTTTCATGAAAGAAGGGATAAGGAAACACAAAGATCTTAAGGAAATTTAGTAGAGCACTAACAACGATGTCTCCTTAAGGCATTCAACTCAGAATTTCATGAAGCAATTATTCATTTTTTTTTCTTTGAAGGCCAAATGTCATCTTTTTGAGCCTTTGTTTCATTCTCTCCTTCCCAACTACAACCAACAGTGAATCATATTCAAGGAAGCTAACTTTTTACATCTTTTGATTTTTTTTTCCTTTTTGGCTATGCATATTTTTTGTTTTCAACAGCCAGCAATTTTTTTCTCTTCCTTGAATCGATAAGTAGCTCTCTCAAACTTGCTTACAATAGTACCACTTAACCACAATGAATCCTCCAAAAATATTGTGCTCCACTAATTTCTTAGGATAGGGTAAAGATATATCTATACTAAGCTCAAGGTAAGGAATTTTGTGGTTTAGAAATAAACGGCTCAATGTAGGCTCAAAGGGTTAATCTAGGGGGTAGCACAACTTGTGTGCAACAATGGGACACATGCTTATTTGGCTTTGGCGGTTAATGCTAATAATGCCTATATCCTTTCAGAGGTTCCAGCATTTAACTGGCAATAAGTTTTGACAGGTGTGAAGACAAGTTCTATCATTCTCTTGTTTCATTAAAGAGTTGTGGTCAATGACTAGTCAAGATGAAACGAAATATGAAATCAACAAAACTTCATGTCATGAAATATGGATGATCTAAATAATCACTCAGAAAAGAAAAGTACAAATAGGCTCAATAATCTCACATAAGGTTTAAATCAAGCATCAATGCAAAACAAATCAAGCATGATAATCATAAAAATCCATTAGCAATTACTTAAGGTTATGGATTAACACATGCTTATTCTCATCTCATGACCATATAATTCCTGTAAAAGTTCTTACTCATCACAATGTTTGGAAGACTCCTAAGACACAACTGAAAATAAACCTAAACTAGACTCTTTTTTTTATTAATTTTTTTTATGTGAATAAAAGTACTAAAAACAACCTAAAAATCACACACAAAAAAAAAAACAAAAACACGAAATCCCCACCCCCAAACTTAAATTGAGTATTGTCTGCAATGTGAAGAAAATTCAGCATTGAACAGGGATTGCAACACAGCTTGCAATCCCGAAAAGTTGCAGAACATAACAGTAATAAAACTAAGGGGATAATAAAGCACGACCAAAACAACTAAAATCTGAAAATTAACAATAAAAATAGGAGAAAAGAGATAGGGAACGTCCCTGGTATGAAGGCAATAGATAGGAGTACATTGAGAAGCCTTCTTCCCTGCTAAACACGCATCCATCTTCTTCCAAAGGTCATCGGGTTGCCTCCCGAAAAGTGCTAAGTTTATTGTCTTCAGCCATACCATATGAAGCTCATTGTCGTGGAGGATTAGTGAGAGGAACACGCTGCACATTGGTCTCAATAGTTGTCTCCAAAAAAGGCTCGAGACGTTGACCATTCACCTTGAATGTAGAGTTGTTCCTCAAATTCTGAATTTCAATTGCTCCATGAGGAAACACCTTTGTAACCACAAAAGGACCCATCCACCTTGACTTCAACTTCCCTGGAAAGAGTCTAAGTCGAGAGTTGTATAGCAACACCTTTTAATTTGGTTCAAAAGTCTTTTGAATAATGACTTTGTCAAGAAGCTTCTTGGTGTGCTCCTTGTAAATCTTGGCATTCTCATAGGACTCATTACGAATTTCCTCTATTTCATTCAGCTGCAATGCTCTTCTTTCACCGACAATAGGGATTTTGTAGGCTGTCCTATACCCCCAAGGAGCATAATTCAACTGTCGAGACCTATCCTTCCTGTAATACCCTAGATTTTCATATTATTTTCCTTGTATTATTCCCAAAATTAATGAATGATTATTTATGGAAATTCTTATTTGATAGTGCGAAGTTAAAGTTTCAGGAGTAATTTTTAAGGTGCTTTGACCTTTAGGAGGCTAAAATTTGACTTTCTTTTCTGTAAGTTATTTGTGAAAACTTCCTTCATGAAAGTTGTAGAGTTTGGCGATACAAATTCATAGACACATGGCACATATAAAACGGATGTCATATGAGAAAGTTATGGTCAGTGGAAATTTTTGGCTTTACGGGATTTTGGGTTAAATAGAAAAATTTTGGGGGTAGAAAACCTAATTTTAGAAACTCAACTCTCTCTCCTCCTCCCCGAGACGCACGAGTAGTCATTTTCGCCGGAGAAGAAGTCGGACGTCCGACCATCGTTTCGGCCGCCACTGGTCCCATTAGCTCGGTGTCGCCCTCACCAACCCAACTATGTCGATCCCTAACACTGGCGACCGGCGTACAAGGCGCAACAAGGCCCGAAAGCCACTGCCGCAGTGACCTCTCACCGGACCCTAATCTGTTGACCTCCGACGACGCAGCTAGCCTAGTTAGGTTTGTCTCCTTCGTGCAAAGCCTCCTAGGCAAGTAGGTGGCCTCACCTTGAGCTGTAGCAGCAAGAGGCAAGTGAAGCAGAGTTGGCCGGAAGTTGCAAATTTCGGTGACGGCAATAGGCAGTGAGAGGTAAGCCATGAAGCTCTCTTTCTTCTAAGTATGATATTGCTAGTCATACAACTAGATTTTGAGTGTTGGGAACCTTGAATTTCAATTTGAGGCTCAAGCTTTGTGGGGGCTGTTTGGGGCAGTTCAAGGCCGAACCAAGCTTAATCTCAGGTACAAAAAGTGTTCCTTATGCTGTGACCATCAAGTTTGATGTTGTGAGTTTCCTCAAATTTTGAAGTTGGTGGAGGCGCGTGGGGTTCACTCGCCGCCGCCTGTGGCGG
Source organism: Fragaria x ananassa (assembly GCA_034370585.1). Classification (NCBI taxonomy): domain Eukaryota; kingdom Viridiplantae; phylum Streptophyta; class Magnoliopsida; order Rosales; family Rosaceae; genus Fragaria; species Fragaria x ananassa. The sequence goes on along the minus strand of CP139770.1, from coordinate 2,983,415 downwards.
CGCGTGGGAGCACGTCCGGGTAGTGTGGGGGCTTTGGATGCAGTGTTAGCTAGTCCTTATAGTTACTAATGTCTTGTTGTATGTGAAGGCTAAGTGTTGTTGTGTTTTTAGCATCTTAAGTGCTATTTTGTTCTTGGGTTTATTAGGTCTTAAACCTTGAAAGATTGATCTTGGAGGTAGTTTGATTTGTTGTTGAGTGTCCAATGACCTTGAGAGGTCTTGGAGGAAGAATTGCCCTTCTTGGGAAACCTTTAGGTTAAGGATACTTTGTCCCTTGTTGAGAAATTTTCGAAGGTTATTATTTGTGTGATTTTAGGTGTTTTGTGAAGTTGTGTTGTGGGATCTGCAGCGGGATTTCTAGGTGAGTAAATCTCACAAAGGTTCTTTTTAAGACCAAATTCATTATGATCATTTGTTGATAAAAAAATTAAGGAGTAAATACTTGTGACACCCTATAGTTTACACCTAAAATCAGTTTTGTCCCTCACTTTTTTTTTAAACTGGTATACCCCTATACTTTGAATTCTCGACTGATTTGCCCTTTTTCCAACTGATTATGACTGTGAATAGGGGTATACCAGTTTAAAAAAAGGGTAAATCAGTCGAGAAATCAAAGTATAGGGGTATACCAGTTTAAAAAAAAAAGTGAGGGACAAAACTGATTTTAGGTGTAAACTACAAGGTGTCACAAGCATTTACTCCAAAAATTAATAATGTGCTATTAATCGTTTTTAAATATATGAGCTTGATCGCCAACGGCTCATAGGTAAGATAAAACAAATTTTCCTTATATGTTTGTTTTTTTTAGGTTCTTGTGATAATAATTTTGGTGATTTTTGATAAGTAGTTCTTGTGGAATAATATATATTGTTCATATAATTATATCTTTGTGAAGGATATACTTTTATGATGTGAATCATGTGTTGATGATGATGTTGTGGTGTTGTAGTGATTTGTTGTTCAAAATAGTCAAACCAGGTTCCAAGCCCTTAACCGGATGATTGGTTACGGTAATGATGAAATTTTATTTTGTGATTTTTATTGGACAGTCAAACTGGGTTCCAAGCCTTTGGCCAGGTAATTGGTTACGGTTAGGAATAAAGCTCTAGTCCTTATGTCGGTGCAGGTCATGGGAGATACTTTCTGGTATATGGGCCCCATGGGTACACAATTTGTTGTTGTAGATCATGAGGGGTATTGATTAATACCTGGGACTCATGGGTACATGTTATTTGATCTAAATTGCTCTTATGATATAATTGGATGTCAGAGGTTTTGTGTTATTTTGAGAATTACTCATACGGGCTTTTTAGCTTACCGAGTTTGTTGTTTACAACCCGGTGCACCAATTCTTGGTGTAGGGGTTAGACCTGCAGGTGAGGATCAGCAGAGTTGAGGCAGAGGCTTAGTGGCAGGGTCCTTTTTGATTTTGTTGTACTCTGTATAGTTTTATATTTGGTAGACAGCATTAAACTCATTCGAGTGTTTTCATTTCTTGACTTTCAAGTTTATGTAAACAAGGAAATGTAATATTTAACTCAATGTGAAGTTGTGTTGACATTTACATTTCTGCAATTGAGTTTAGTTTCTTTAAGTTTGTTGAACAAGTCTTGGGAATTATTTTTTGTGAGATATATCATGCCCAATTTTTTGAAATTTATCTTTCGAAAATTGGGGTGTGACACTTCCTATCCGGAAAAATTGTTTTCTCCAAAATATTCTTAATTTCCCGATTAGAGATTATTAGATATTTAAATCCAACATCAGAAGGCTTCAAAATTTCAGTTTGCATAACTTCTATCGGTGGATTCAAACGACTTTGTGGATCACATGTTGGGAAGACATTGTCAATTTGCAGAAGCTTCTTTTCATCCTCTTCACAAAGGTCTGAGGCAATAATCACCGGTAGTGTCTCACTTTCACCCAAAAATACATACTTCAAGTGTTGGGGCAGCGGTTTGAGCTCTAGCTTTGATGCTTGCTCAATGAAAGGCACAACTTTTTTTGTATACAGAGGTAAAGGCTTAAATTGGTTCCACTTTCGTGGTTCAAGAACGGGTGCATCATTAAGAAGCTTTTCCAACTCATCAACTTATTTCCTGGCATCAAATCCATTATTGCTTGTGTCAAGCATACCTTAAGAGGATCTTTATAAGAATTCAAAACAGAAGCTTCATAAGTAATAGGAGAAAAAGAATCAACCATAAAGCATTTATCATCATCCAAAGGACGTCGACTAGCTTCAAAGACTTTATACTCCACTGGCATGTCACCAACTTTCATTGATAGACTACCATCCTTCACTCTTATCACCGTATCAGCGGTAGCCATGAATGCACGTCCCAAGATGATAGGCACTTCTACTCTATCAAAAGCATCTGGTTCAATTTCAAGAATGACAAAGTCTACATGCAATATGAACTTATCAACCTTCACCAACACATCTTCCACAATTGCTTTCGGTCGCTTGACTAATTGGTCTGCAAATTGCAAAGTCATAGATGTCGGTTGCAAGTCACCAAGCTTTAGTTTCAGAAATAACGAATACAACATCAAGTTGACACTAGCACCCAAATCCATCAAAGCACGCTCAAAGTGATGATCACCAATGGTGCAAGGTATTGTAAAGCTTCCTGGGTCCTTCAACTTTGGAGGGAGTCTCTTTTGAATCACTGCACTAACCTCTTCTAACAACAACACCTTCTCATGGTCTTTGAATCTCCTTTTGTTAGTGCATAAATCCTTCAAAAACTTTGCATAAGCTGGAATTTGTTGAATAGCATCAAGCAAAGGAATATTAATCTGCACCTTGCTAAATAATTCCATAATCTCAGTGAAGTGACTATCTTTCTTTGGCTTCTGAAGCAACTCTGGATATGGAGGTTTAGGAACAAATTGAGACTCTGTAGGAGGCTTCAAAGTCGTCGCTGGACTGCTGGAAGTTGTTGGTTTCAGATCAGTCTTTCTGCCCGGGATTGAAACAGCCTCTTCAATCTTCATTTCAGAGCTCTTCTTTGTTGATTCAGTAGCTACTGGGATAGCAACAATATCATCAATCCCTGTTTCGAACTCTTCTTGCTACTCTTCTTCTTGAACATCTTTTGAGCCACGAACATTGGTATCAACCTTTTTTCCACTCCTCAACGTGATCACAACTTTCATAGTCTCATGCTTCTCAAATTGACCCCTCGGATTAACAAGAGGTTGGCTAGGGAAACGCCCCTGTTCTCTCTCATTCAAAGCATTGGCAATCTGCCCCAGTTGGAGTTCCAACTTAGAAATAGCTTGAGATTGAACTTGCTGCTCTTTCTTGGTCTCTTGAATAGCTTGAAGCATCTAAGCATTGGCCTTTTAAAATTCCATCTGATTTTATGCAAGTTGTTGCATAGTTTCTTCAAGAGATGGTTTTCTTTGTTCACTTGGCCCTTGATAATTCTAAATAAGAGGATTATTTCTTGGCATCTGCACATGATTGTTGTTGCTATAAGAAAATTCGGATGTGGCCTCCAACCCGAATTATAGTTATTGCCAGAGAAATTATTCATTGGCCTTCCATAGTTATTCACCATGTTGACTTCCTCATCACCATGAAGTTCTGGACAAGCTTCTGTGGTATGTGAAAAACTAGAACACAAGGCACATGTCTCCTTTGCAGCCATGTTTAATAGAGTAAGACTCTTCATCTATCTTGCCAAAGTTGCAACTTGCTCTTCTAGCTTGGTATTTGCACTAACCTCATAAAGACCTCCTCTTTTAGGACCTGATGCATAAGGCTCATACTGCTGCGAATTCTCACTTATAGTCTCAAAAGCTTGAATTGCTTCTTCTGTTGTCCTTCTCATCAAGCTTCCACCAATTCTAGCATCCACCATACCTCTACTTTGGGAGTTCATACCTCTATAGAAAAATTGAGCCTTCTGAGGTTTAGTAAATTCATGGTGAGGACACCTCACAAATAAATCTTTGTACCGCTCCCAAGCTTCATAAAAAGGTTCTCCATCAGGTTGACGGAAATTAAAAATCTCTGTTTGTAGAGCATTGGTCTTTGTAGCAAGGAAGAATTTCAACAAGAATTTCTTAAGCAAATCCTCTCAAGTAGCGATGGAATTAGAAGGAAGAGAACTCAACCACTTTCTTGCCTTGTCTTTCAATGAGAATGGGAAAAGCCTCAAATAAATCTGCTCATCTGATATCCCATACTTGAAAGTTCCACATATGTCTTTGAATTCCTCCACATGTAGATAAAGATCTTCATTTGTCTTCCCATAAAAATTAGGTAGGCTCTGGATTGTTGCTGGTCTAATCTCAAAACGCTCCATCAGGAATAGGAGCTACAACGATGCAAGATGATGTTGTGAGTGCAGTAGGAGCAGTGAACTCCTTCAATGCTTTCATCTCCTCATTTGCCATTGCACCTTGAACTTCAGCTTGAGCTCACCCTTGCCTCAATAGTCTTCTACGAGTTCATTCAATCTCTGGATTGTAGACAATGAGATCTAATCTCTGGATCGTAAACCAAATTCAAACCTACAAGAAAAACAAACAAAAAATCAGAAAATAAAGTAAACAGAAAATAAACAAGAAATAAGTATTGCACAACTGACAAATCAAATTGAATTAACACAATCCATGATTGACGGCGCCAAAAACTTGTTGTATGTTTTAACATAGTACTTGCAAATGCACAAACCACTTATAGAATAAAACTGGAAGCACAAGCTCGTTCCCTTTGGATTGATTAAGCACTTGTATTAAAACAAGAATATCGACTATGATCAAACACTTGTATTCTTAACTTACAACTCTCTAATCACAAGATTAAATAAATCCTTTGGAACCCTAGAAAACATCTACTCTCAATCAAGCCTCATGTTTTCCAATGAAGTAACTAATAAATATAACCTAGGTCTTATTAATCTCGAGCAACGATTTTGAATAAAAGTTCTATTGAAACAATGATTGAGAATTTAACATAGCAATCCAAGAATTCAAATACAAATCAACTAAAGAAATAGAGTAATCATACTAGGGGCTTCATCTCAGCCCTAGCTAGAAGTTTAGAAGTCCATAGATAAAGAAAACAAGACTAGAATTAAAGATAGCATGGAAGAAACAACAAAAGAGATAGGAACTCGGGTTGAGCGATGGTGAGGCTCAGTCTTTTTCTCCTTCTTTACGTTCTTGCTGCTTCTCTGTTCTCCTTTTTACGTCTTTTAGGGTTTTACTTTTATTCCTCTTGAAATCTCAATTGATTTGGGCTTTTCGGACTCTCCTTATCCAATATGGAATAACTTTCTTCTCTCCAAATAACATAAGATTATTATCTTCAATGCAAAAGTAACTTTCCAAATATGTGGACACGTTCAGCCCCTTTTCTTGTAGTGTCAAGATTGATGGACTTGAGCCTCACAAATTGGAATCATGAGAAGATATGCAAAATTCGTCAGAATCTGCCTCCACGCGCTGCGTTCACTCAAACTTTCATAACTTGCTCTAGAAAAATGTAAATACAACTTCCGCAAAATTCCTCAGATAGCCAACGTCCGTAGCTTTCCAATGGTGTATGGCTCACCTCCAGATTCCTTGTGAGTAGGTACATTTTAATCCTCAAAGTTGACGCACAACAGGACAGTTTCTGGATCACTTGTTGTAGAAAGCACCTTTGCAATCCTCATTTCGACTTTTAGCTCCAAATTCTCTTTTTTTCCAACTCGACCTATAAAACATAAAAACTAAGTAAATGACTCACAATTGACAAGAACTAAGCATTTAATCCAACTTTTAAGAGTATAAAAATGTACAAAATATGAATCTATCATAAACATATGTTCACTTCCCAAAAAAATAAAAAACAAAAATAAATAAAAACTACTAAGCACATGTCACAAATTAGATCAATAAGTAGCTTAGCAAACTGCAACAGATGTTCACATCTCTCTCACCTTTGAGAAGGAGACTATATAACAAAGTTTGTTCAAATACACAATCATAAGTTCGTAACTAAATAAATTCCCATGAATATGCAATTGACTGCTGATGACCTATGTATTCTATATTGCATGTTTCTTGGCTAAGACGTCAGTTTTATACATTCACAGTTATGCACCTATATACATGTATACATATTCTACAAAACAATTACATACATCAACCTCCCATACTATTAGTTGGGCAAGCCTGCTGACCATCTAAGTGTTCCTTGGCATAATCACTAGATGCTAGCAGATTGACCTACAACATTGCAATTAGGAAGCAAGTATTAGTGTCTCACATAATTAATTTTTAAGACAGTAACAGATAAGTACAAGTTCTACCTTGATAATTTCAGACTTCGATCTTGGCCGCATATGGGCTGCCAAGATACTCAAGTTGAATTCCTGAGAAACAAGGACATATATGCATATTAGAATGGAGAAACAATCACGGGCATCAACCAGTTCTGAGGTCAGCGAGGCATGTAACAGTTTGCTTCTTTATAAGTTGTCAAATTATAACTGTGACATACAACACAGATACATTGTACAGGCAAGCATGTTGCCAACTGAAAAATTCTACTTAGGTTACATAAAGTGTTGATGTCAGTAGTATAGAGAAACTCACTCTGAACGGATCACCCCTCAAAGATTGCACAAATATAGAACTCCTGGATCTTCCTCCTCCCTGCATCAGAACAGGAAAATACTACCATATTCAGAATAAGTAAATGAGCTTGCTTGTTAGCATCCTTTATCTTTACCTAGGAAGTTTTGTTCATTGTTGTTTTTTAGTATCAAGACCCTCAAATTAAAGAGTTAAACTAGATTTTATTATATTTTTTGTTTCTTAAATTTTTATCTCGTGATCGGCCCTTGTCATTAGCACACCATCTATGCATGTACTTTCAGCCTAGACTCTCAAATCTTTTGCTTCTCAGGTGGTGGCACATACATATCTTCTTTGTGTAGATAAAAATGTGCCGCGTAACTTAATATAGGCATCGACTCCAAACATTTCCCTTCTCTCCCCTATAACTTGTACCACCTAATAAGAAAAGGTGCAAAATCGGATTTCATCTAACATACTGAGAGGACATTGTGATGTGCAGTTGTGCTCACACGTGAGACAGAGGTGCAAGGAGCTATGCAACAAATTCTTACAATGGAAATCATGGAGTACAATTTCCTGGGTAGGAAGGATAAAAATATTAACTTGAAAGTTGAAACTTCATCCAGATACAACAGTAGATATTTTGTCATCAGACAGTTAGTAATCCTACTCTAGTAGCATAAATGCATAATAAGCCAACTAAATTTGACAATTAAACCATGTTCCATGGTACTTTAAAGTAGGAATAGACATATAAACTAGAGAGATGTACCTCCAAAGATATATCCCGAAGGCGTCTCCCTGTTTGAGCACAGCATATGCGGACAACATGTTCATCACAACTCCCACTAATAATATAATCTCTTCTGTTCATGTAATAGGATCGAGTGTAATTCGTACTACTCCCTGTAGAAGCTATTTCAAAATTCAAGTGAAGCCTCCCATCAACTGCGAGAAGTTGCCTAACCTGATATCATCAACAAATGCATCTCAAAGTATGCTTAATGTGTGGAAGGACATGATTATGTACCATAAATATATCACTGAATGAGATATAGCAAAAGAAAGAAAATTATATACAAATCTTAGAGGACCTATCACAGACTACATCACCTACTCTCTGTTAAGATTATTTAGTCTCCTTGTGGAAAAACTTAAGGCGGCAAGACAATAATTCCCTCCTACATATTCAGCCATTTACAACTTGCATGACAAGTAATAAAACCTATGGTAGCTACATCGTCTCTTAGAGACCTTAGCGAATAAATCAAGTTGAATCCAGACTTCAGGTACCACAATAGTAGCTCATCTCCTTTTGAATGTGCATCATAAAAATAAAAATTAGAAAATACAGAAAAACAAAAAATGCTGCATTTTGCACCTAGTATTTTGTACTGTTATAAGTTTTAACCCCAGAGAACATCAGTGGTTACCAGTCTCACAAAGTTTGGTTCTTAATCAGGTATCTAATATCTAGAGTCCACACCAACACCAATGGACTTGACACTCTTTAACAGCATCATAGTGCCCAGTAGAAGAGGTTCTTAGTCACATCACTCACATGGGAACATAGTGTTGATCTGATCTCATAAACTTTATGAACTGAAAAAAGAAATTACCTCATTGTCAACAGCTGAGACAAGAAGATAGTGATCATCAGGAGAAAAGCAAACCATCACATTACCCCTAGAGCTTGAAGAGGTAAAGCAAGGGCTTATTGGTTTCTGTCTTAGGTCCCACATCTTGACATCCTGATCCCATGAAGAAGTCGCAAAAACAGATGGGGAATGGTTTGCAAACTTTATTACATTTATATGCTCTTGATGCATATCAGTAAACACTTGTAACCTTTTTCCACTAGAAATGTCATATAAGGCAACGTCTCTCGAGTATCCACTAGCAAGAAATAACTCATCCGTGGAATTAACATGAACAGATGTCAACTGGTCAAACTCATCAAAGGAGATGGAACCGGCACCACTACATATCCCTGTTTCTGTTCGCATATGATGGATGTCGTACAATTTCAATGAGCCATTATCTGAACCAGCTATTAGCTGGCATTAACCATAACAAATAAACAAAGCACAATTAGAATTCGCCAAATCAAGAATGATATGATATGGATAAAGCAACATGACGATAACAGAGTTTAAGTGTCAAAATGATTCTCTGCATTCAAATAGCAATTTCAACAAATATTTCGCCTGAAAAAATTTTCACATCTAAATATTGAAAGCAATATCTGAGATGCCAAAGAATTCCACGGTTTCCACCTACAAATTGCTTCCGACCATACTTAAGTTTAACATAACAATCTGAGAGGACATAATAGTGATAGAAGCTCTCAAATTACGAGCAATCATGGACTCATCCTGTCATGATGTTCATGTTCAAAAGTACCATTGTACTGCGTTGTATTTCTATCTGTAGCTACTATAAGGCAATGTTGTATAAATTAGTTCATCAGTTAAAGAAAATTCATTTAGAAAGTACACCTATAAAAACCTTTCATGACAACTCAATGCCCCCTTCAGAAGCCAATGAAAGCTGTTAAAAGCCATATGCCATGTAACTTTAGTTTAAACAAATTTCTTCAGAGTTCCAAACAAGGAAAGCAACAAATGATTACAGCATTCTGGGAATCCCAATAATAATAATGAACCACGACTAGAATCAGTGATTACTACATTCCATGAAGTGCATACCTTAGAGGGATACTTCTTTAGCCAACAGAGTCCCAGCACACTATTCATTGCTCCTAGTGATGGGATATAACTGACAAGTTTCCCATTCTCATGGTTGACTGCAACTATTTCACCATCTAATGTTCCAAAGACCATAAGGCTAGAGTTGGATGGATGATACTCAAACTGCCTAGGACGAAAGCTCCAACTTTCAGCTCCCAAGTCATGGCCTGAAACAGAAAGCGGGTGCAAGCATGGCCAAGCACAAGATCCCATTTTGGCAGCAGAAAGAGACCTGGTATAGAAGCATTGAGACTTTCCATAGAGACTCGATGCTTTTTTCCCAGGACTTTGTACAGGATTTTGACTTGATCTTATTTCACGCTTTTGTAACACACTAACGACATTTTCTCTATGCTTCCGTTGATATGGTACATGCTCAAAGTATTCTGAAAATGTCAATCTGGCAGTTTCCTGATCAATCTTTCTAATCGGCAAGTTATCTAAAATTCTCAAACGAGGTAACGAGGCTACCATGTACTCTCTATAGTATTTCTCGAAACATATTGGCGAAGCATGATAAGAAATATATTTGACTTGATTGTCTCCAATATACTTTGTAAAGGGACCAGCTAAGGGCTCCGCCTCATTTTGATTCTGAAAGTTATCGAGAGAATCCTGCCAACCGGAGCAGAAACTCAATTAACAAACATGAAATGGAAAATAGGATGACAGACATGATTACATGATCACACCATCTTTAAAGTTCTTATAATAAACCCAATAACCACATGGAAGACAATTAAAGAAATTCACAAACTTAAATTTCTAGGAGTGGAGCAGTGTTGCTCATCAACCTTAAACTCTACCTACGTGAAGCTCTATCCTATAGGTGGAGAGAAATAGGCAAAAAGAAACATATATGTGCAGCCCCACCACACACCTTACAAATTAATAGAGTTGAGAGGTTAGGAATTGGAGCTTTTGAAACCATGTTAGACTACCATTGACTCCTGGAGGTTTGAGCAGTTAGAGAAAAGGCAAGAAAGTATATCAAACAACAATTACAGCAAAAGATATACAGGAAGATTTCGCTAGGAGGTAGTTAGCTACAAGAGAACAAAAAAATTGTTGATGATTTTAATTTTATATGTAAGATTGTTGTAGTCGATGATGATTGTGATGATGATATATTTATCTTGTTAAGGGAAAACAAACATACATCTAATCACCATTCAAAGCAGTAAGCTTTAGAATAATTCCTATCTATCTAGATCATTAGGAAATTAAAATTATACGATACAGCTTATTCGAGAAAAGACAACATCATCTTCCACAGTCAAATCTAATTAAAAAAGAATTCCCACTAGGACCACTCCAGGCATAATCTACTGGAAAGGTTCAGTGATTACCTCATTCTGTTGATTGATCTGTCCGTTACCCCCTGAAAAATCATTTGACAAACGCTCCATATAACCATGTTCTCGCACGGGACTTGTAAAGTCTAGATCACTATCATCTGAATCCTCAAGCCCGCTTTCATCATCATTGATAACCACATTATTAAGCAAAAACATATTCCTGAGCACCTCTTCTGTGCTTGAATACAGGTCTGTTAGTTCCCCAATATTAACAGATGATGCTCTACCATTATTTCGCTGATTTGAATAAGTTTTGTGATGGAAATTCCCACTAGATGATGCAGAATAAGGCCCAATATCATTGCAGCATGACCAATGCTGAAACCGAAGTTCAACCAAAGAAGGGAGTTTCGAAAGAGCAGCAATGGTTGTCCAGAGATTCAAAATTCTTGTCTCACACAGAGAGAGGAACATTAGACTGGGCACGCACGCAAAGCAATCCTCCTGAAAACTAGTGAGTGAAGTACTAAAGTCAAGGTTGAGTGTTTGTAGCCGCATGAACTCTCCCATCATATTTAGCTTCCGGAAATGTGAAGATCTCAAGTTTAAAATTTGGCATGTCAAACCTCTCTGTGAAAGATCCCTGGGAATAACTTCAATTAGTAATATCCACACAATTCAGCGGGAGGAAGATGAGAAGACAAGACATATTGTGACTGCGATATTAATAAACTATTAAAAAGGGACTGTGGAGAAACCTTAGAAAGAAGAAATGGTGAAGCATTTCAAAATTTAATTGTAGATCCTTTTTCTTTCTTTTCTTAGCTTTGAACAACTAAGATAAAATGATTTAAGTCCTATCCTCAATAAACATGTACACAGAATCTCCTGATCAGTTAACTTTTGATCAAGAAGACATCACAGTGGGCCCATACACCATGAATGGAAAGGAGTAAAAGTGGAAATAGCTTAGAAGTCACCTACAATTTGGCTTTTATGTGATCCAACTAGACTTGTCAATATTTTGATCAGGTTACCATACTGATGATGTGAGAGGACAGAAAAACATATCTAAGAATGCCTCACTACATTAATCCTCTCACTTAACTTTATATGGAAGTGCCAAATGCATGCATATGGAATATAGTGACATACTGTACAGCGAACTTATATTCAAACCATTAACGCAAAGCCAACTGCAAAAAACACAAGTGTTACCTCAAGAAATCTTTCCCAAATGCCAAATCTTGGAGATCAACAACTCGAAGCTTTTGACTGATAGCACGCATCAACAACAGAGCATATTTTCCATTCAAAACATGCAATGATTCATTGCGTATGTCAACTGCTTCAACCTCGGAAGCATCAAGTTCCATACATAAATCAAGAAGTGGTGGGAATTCCACATCCTTAAGATGGTCCAATGAAATCTCCAGGCTACAGAGCTCATTGCAAGACCTTTTAACCTCAGCCTGGACCCAAAAAAAAAAAAAAACAAAACAAAAGAATTAAGAATACTGCTATTATCACCATGCCAACAGAATCAGCAACTTGGCTAACTATGGTGCTTCACACAATCCTGATCTTAGTGAAACTTCTAGCAGACTCTACGCACACAAATTCTCAACATTCCCAATTTACTTGAACTTTAGACTCTTTTCGACATACTTTCTTGTCATTTTCGAGTTACCTATCTGTCCATTTTCTTATAAGTTATAATGCCTATCCTTGTCTAGCACTCGGTTTCATGTAACACTACTACCCACATGAACAAAACTAGGATCCCAACACCGATTACTTACTCGGTTTTGGAAAAGCTTACTTCTTTCTGACTATATAGCAAGAAATAAACAAATTCATCATTCAAAAGAAAATTTTGGACAACAATGATCACTAACCTTAAAGAGAACGGAGAGAATTGCAGCATTAGGTGAAACACAGTGCTTCTTGCAGGAATTAATGTACCTGTAACTAGCAAAAAAATATTAATAAAAATACTTAATTTGCAGGAATTAACAATAACAACAAGAATTCTATTTGAAAAAAAAAAAACAAGAATTATAATTGATTGATCAAAGCTAATTCAAATTTCCCACAGAGAACAACGATAAAATGATAAAGCTACTAATTGAGCTTGAATGTCATCCAAAGCTTCAAACTTTGTTGACAGAAAAACTGAAAAGTGTGAATTGGAGAACTGAATGAAGGTTGGTGCTGACCTCTCTTCTAAGGTTGCGATGTCGATTGGCATGGTGGTTGAGTCCGGCGTCACTCGTCAAGTGAATTGGCTCTGTGTTTCTGTAATGAAACGGACATGTGCGTTTCAGAATTCTGAGAATGATGGTGTCGAGGAATTGGGTAGCAAATGGAATAAGCAAGTATTGCAGGCTTTTTTGTTTGGACTAAGCCCAGCTGCTTTGTAAAAATATACCATTCGGGTATTGAACTATTGATAATGACCAAAACCGACGTTTCAATTAAAAAAAAATTTGTGTCAATTGTAGTATATAGTAAATAAGGGTATCGTTATAAAAGTTAGGGATTGAGGGTATCTTTACAATTTACGTTAATTACAAAATAAGAGAAAACAAAAGATAATAATACTAGAGATATGAGGTTTTGTGATTATAAACAAGAGAAAATGAAGAAACAAAATAAAACAGAAAATATCATATGGATGAGATGTTAGAGACTTGGAAATCCACCACCAAGTATGTTTCAAGACATGTTAACAACCAAAGCTTTAATCATTAAGTCGCAAATCAGTATCAATCAAGAACAAACCGTGAACGCACTGTGTAAGTCCTTATTACTTTCTTTAATTACTTAAGCAAGATGAACGCACCGTTACCAAGCCTTTAGAATAACCAATCAAGGTACAGACGCTATACTATCAACAAATTATTCTAAGCATTAAGATCAATGAAAGTTTGATTGAACAAGTATGCAAAACTAATGTGGAACGCCTACCTAGCATGCAAGTCTCTCTATTTGGTTTCACCTATTGTCCTATAGGTTTTACTACCTTGAATTAAGCTGTATTAACTGTTTAGGAGATTAAACAACCAAATTCTAGCCCCACTCACAAGTTCATAATGTTCTATGATGCGCATACATAAACATAAACAAGCGAGAGTTCTCCATAAACCAAAACCAAATAAACAATTTGAAAGACTCAATAATTTGAAACCAAGGTTCAAAACAATATCTAAAACATTCTTGGGGCTTCAAACCTTGCCCCTAACTAAGAGAATTTAGCCACACATGACTGCAAAATCACACAAGGAGAATAAAATATGACAAAGGAAAAGTAAACTGTGGATGATGGAGATATCGATGATGGCTTGGCGGCTTCCTTGTGCGAGTCCGCAACTATGGAGGTTCTGATGATGTGAGATCGTTGGCCTCCTCTAATCTTCATGTCCTTCCTTCTTTTCTGCTATGATTAAAGTTATGAAACCCTTAAAACTCGTCCATGGGTTTGCCAATGTGGTGTGGGCCTTAAAATAGAAGTTTTGGTCCAAATCAGAAATTCGGACAGACTGACATTTGGCTACACAAATGGTCATAACTTCTTCTCCAAAATAAATATTGACGATCCGTAAAAAGTTGTGGAAAGTAGACTCTTGTAGCTTTCCATTGATATCTGGCACATCTTCTGGATCATTGTGAGCTAATAACAATCTTCTGTCGAATTTGACTCACAATTTCTGACAGATTTTCTAATTTCTTTCCTTGCAGAACATGGATTCTTTCTCTTCAAGATTTCTCCTTTTTCGTCTCTTTTGGGCTCCTCGGCTTTATTTATGACCTAATAACACAAACTTAGTTAATATGAATCTTTTTAAAGGAATTACATAGCTAAATAGGGTCGGAAATACATTATAAACGTAGCACTTTGTGCTCCTATTAAATTCCCCCACACTTAGCTTTTGCTAGTCCCTTAGTAAAATCTAAAACAAAGAAAACAAAACAAAGACTCAAAACAAACTACGCCTTCAACATTATTGTCTCAATAATCTCTTACTTTCATAGCATCAAGATTAACACTCAATCAAGAATCAATTATGAGTAATTCGAGAGTTAATTAAAACATATACTCTGCATATAAGCATGTAAGACACGAGGGTGAAAATGGTGATGGGTGGAGCTCAGCATGTATCCAACAAGTACGATTCAACCTCACAGGATTACCACTCTTTATTCTCTCAGAATTAAGGGTAATGCTTAAAAGCTTTTTCACTCATTGTATATATGTGAGAGAATAAGCAAACAAGAAGGCCTACATATAAAGAAAGAAACGTACTTTGTGAAATTAAAAAGATCTCATGAAAGGTATCAACTACTTGCCAAATGGACCAACCCATATGCTCAAATTTTATAACCAATCTCCACATATCGATGGCTTCCCATCTTTTGGATCATAAAAGAACTTTATTAAGGTTAAAATTTGGCCAAGGCTAGGTATATATATAATGAAACAAAGGATAAGGAATTGCAAATCGTCTTTAAAAACCTAGTAGAGCCATAAGATCACCTTTAAACATTCATGAATGGGGACAAAGACCATATATCACATCATTAGGTGTTCAATTTAAAACAAACTCCTCCATCACAAAGGGAGACTTAATCCATACTTTCATCATTTTTTTCTTTTCAATGCCGCAACATTTGGTTTTTTTTTGTTTACTCTTTTTTTTTCGGCAATACAGTTTCTTTTTCTTTCCAATGGACAAATTTAACTCCCCCACACTTGTTTCTCATCATCCCTCCATACGATACATCACAAAATAAGCTCTATTAGGCCCTAAGGACAAATGTAGAGATATCACTAGACTAAACTCAAGGTGAGGATTACATGGGTGATGACAAAAAGGCTTAGCGTAAGCTCAAAGGGGTTCAACTAAGGGGTGTGTCGCGCACTAAAATAGGAACATATGATAATTTGGCAATGGTGGAAATCCTAAGTCCTTTTAATCCCTTCCAAAATCAGAACATGTATCGATAAAAGTCTCAACTAGTACAAAAGTGAGTTCTAGCACTAGAGTTTGTTAAATTTAATCTGCGGCAAGCAGTTAATCAAAGAAAAAGATAATGAGATTGCTAAACATTGTCAAGAAAATAGATGATGATTTATTCAATAAGCACTCAGAAAGAATAGCACAATATAGCTCAAATTCTCACCAGAGTAATTATGAATCAAAACTCATTATCAACATGTTTAAAATTTTATACCAATGTCAACAAAAAACCATATCTACTACACACTCATATGCTTAGTATACATCATAATTAACCAAAGAATTAATTTAACATCATCTCAATCGTGTGATCCTCTTTTAGCCATAATTTCGTAGATTACTTACTCATCTTAGACAGTTGAAAGGCATGATGACTCACAGAAAAACAAACACAATTTTTTTTCTTCAAATTTTCGACTCTAACAAAAACAAAACAAAACAAAACACAAAATGTGTGTTCCCTTCCCCCACACTTAAACTACGCATTGTTCACAATGTGAGAACAATATAGACCAAGCAATGCATAATAAATGCATAGAGGAATGTGAACAAAACAAAAGGTAGAAGGTAAGAAAAGCTCCCCCATTGTGTGCTCTGCAGCCAACTTCCAGCTGATATAAGTCCCTGTTGCAGCATCCAATGTCTGAGATTCCAATTGGATATGAAAGATGGCATAGCTAGCTTTATGTGCATATGTGGCACGTTTCCTAAATCCAAGTGGATCGAAAATGGCAGCCCTGCAAAGTTAGAAGAAAAACATAGTTTGCACAGAAAAGCTGAGAAAAGGACCATTATAGTTTCAAACCAGATTTCCAGTGAGTTCTAGTGCTGGAATGTTAAATCGTCTCAAAGAAAAGTTGAAGCTAATCCAACATGCTTTTCAGGTATATATAGCTTTCCTCCATAGCATGGCTGGAAGTATCCTCTGTTTTGATCTTTTCCCGGCTGCACTGCAGAACTTCTGGTTTCCTGGCAGTGACCTTGCTGCCTTCAACATCAAACGGAGAATGACTCGGGTCTCCAAATCCACTTCTGTAAAATCCTACAGAAACTAGACTCATAGACCTTTCTGTTCATATAAAGCACACATTCCCAGGTTCTAGGATCTGCAAACCGTAGCCCTCCAAATTCGGAAGAACTGTTTTGCCGAGAGCACTGTTTTGGCTGAATTTGGCGTTTTCAACTTTTCTCAACTCTCACCTGCACACACACAAAACACATCAAAACAAACAAAATAAAGAAAGCATAGACAGTTGGGTTGCCTCCCAACGGCTTTTCAATAAGAATAATCAAGAGGCTTACGCCGCGGTTCGATCAAATGCTTGACCCTCTTTAAAGATATTTTATGGTCATTTTGTAGCAATTTGAGTAACTTGGGGCAATGGATATATAAGATATGAAGCTTCTCTTTTTCTTTCTCTTCTTCCATTGTCTCCAACATTTCTCAATCACAACAAGAATATCCTTATCCGATTTGAGACATTCAGGTACCACCATATCCACATGCTCAACAAACTCAAATGATTCTTGGATGCGAAGAACATGTGTAGAGCTTAAGTGAGGAAGTGAAGAATCATGTTGTCTTCTAGATCCATGTACCAGCAATATAGCTTCAAATGTAGGAGGTTTGATGGACTCTTCTTTTAAGCAATCCTCTGAAGTCTCAACATTGCGTGGCTCTTTATTGGACCCCTCCAAATCCGTTTCTTCATCCTCGAAAAATATTGAATCATGGAGTGTTGCATCATGAGGTTGACGCGGAGCTGAAGTTGCGGGAAGTTCATGTGGAGTTGCCATCAACAAAGATGGCTGCTCTTGAGATATTAAAGTGTCCAAACTCCTTTTAGTTACTGCCCAACTATCATTGAAGTCTTCTTGCTCCTCAATCCAAGCTTTATTTGAAGCAGCTAGAGCCTCATTCATCTCATTTAGAGACTTGATCATCTCATCGTAATGTTTTAACTTAGCTGAGATTTGATGAGATGATGCTTGTGTCCAGTAGTCATGGAATGAATATGGAGAATCTTGAAACTCATTGGAAAATCTTTGTTGCATATCTGTATTGGTGTTCCATGAAGAATAAGGAGGATCATCCCAAACTGTATTGTGGAGAGGTGAATAATAATCATTCTAATGCCTTTGGTTGTCTTGAAATCCTCCAAGCATATTTTTGATCATAGTATCCTTGATATTGGATGCTTGGGCATGTCTCTGTTGAATGATATACCATGGAACATCTAGAACACACCTCGTAAGGTTAATGCCACATTGAAAACCAAAACAGAAACTATAGTTCAAAGAGTTGTATAAATTTCAATTAATTCAATTTTCTCTTTTTCTACAACATGTTGTATAAATTTCAATTGTGCTAGTTATAAATGGTTGATCGTGCTCTGCTAGCTTCAAAGAGTTCCAATCTCATCATCATAGTAAGAATGACATTCCCGGGTGTGAAATGAAAAGTGTGTAGAAGTGTAGAACTAGTTAAATATAGTTATGAAGATTGAAACCTTCTGAGGAAAAAAGAAATTAGATTTTCTGGAAGAATAAGAGGTGTTTAGAGAAGAATTTATATATTAGCAAAACAAAGCAAATAATAGACCAAACCTTATTACAAATATCATGGCAAGAGTGTAAAACCTCTTACCAAGTAGGCAAGTAACCAACAACAATGAATACTCAATTTCCCTTCTCTTCCTTCCACATTCAAGTCCAAATAGTAAATCAAGGACAAAATCAATTAATAGCCATTAGGGGCTGGTTTAGGTTCTGAGGTGTAGAAGAAGGGTCCAACAGAGAACAACTTCATGTTCTTGGCATTGAGAGTGCGACAAGAAGCTAGCGGAGCGCCACTAATACCATGGTTGACATCAGTGGGGACTTTGCAGCTCTCCAATGGAGAACTGTGGAGGAATGCAGTGCACTTTGAGAACTTCCATTTCTTGTTGTAGTTGCCTTCAAGCTTTGAAGCTGACAATGTTGCAAAGAAGTAACCCTTTGCATCAGTTGCACCACTTAAGATGATGAGAGGTGCAGTCTCATACCCATGTTCGTCCTCACCCAAACATTTGATCCTTGCCACAGCTCCTGCATACATTTGCGGTAAAACATTAAGCGAAACAGAAATGCCTAGAGAATATCGTTAAGATATCAAGATGAATGATGATATGAAATTTAACCTTGAATTGGGAAGGCTTTGGGGCCAGAGTTACATAAAACAAGTCCTTGAATGCTGAAGACATTGTGAGGAAGTTGCTCTCCATACAACTGATCTAGTTTTGGTTTCTCGACCTCTGGTAGTTTTGGTTTCTCAACCTGTGGTTGTTTTGGTTTTTCAACCTGCGGTGGTTTTGGTTTCTCAACCTGTGGAGGTTTTGGTTCCTCAACCTGTGGTGGTTTTGGACCATAACCATAATCATTAGCAGAGGCACTGACGATTAGAAATGAAAAGAAAACCATACATGTGGGAAGGAGGAAGCGAATGAGAGCCATTGCAATTGTACTAACAATGTGCACACACAACAATTAAGGTGATGAAGGAATTGTGAAATGTGGTTGAAGGCTAGCTTGAAACTTAAGAGTCACTAATACATTCTTTATATAGGTGTACAGGTCTGGTTTCTAATTTGAAAGGATTAATTGAATATCTTAGAGTTACAAACAAGGGTGCACTGCACGTTGGAGAGAAATCCACCTCCCCACAATATCTATAATTCTATATGCTGCTGGCATATATAGAGATTGAGCAGACGTGCATGGGTGCTTTACAATTCTTCGGTACTAACTCTAGTATCCATGTTCTTGCCTAATTTTTGTGGACTAAAATCGAAAGTTTAAACAAGTTACAAATCGGAAAGAATTTCTGGTAAAGATAAAAAGTGTCTACTAAGGATTAGTGAAGTGCTTTATGATCAAGTCAATATAAATTTAGAAAGGGAAAATTGGCTAATTTAGAAAGAAAAAACGCAAAGCTAAATTAGTGTTAGTAGCCATTACTCCAAAAGAATGGCGTGGTCGACATATTTGAAGAAAGACTTAGAAAGTGATTATTTGGATAAGCAACCTAGCTTATATGTATAAGCACTAATTTTATTACTTTCTGCTACTTCCTCGATCAAAACGTTTCAGTAACATTTACTTGAGCTTTACTAGACTCTCTAATGAATCCAGTTAAAGCTGCCTAAGAGAGTTGATCATTATCAGGAGCTAGAAATGATTAAACTATGAGATGCTACTGATCAACCCAATTTCAGAAGAGCATTACAGCAACTTTCACCGTCAGAAAAACACTACCATCTTTTGAAGAATTTGTAAAAATTAACAAAGGAATTAATGCTTATCAAAAAAAAAAACAAAGGAATTAATGGAAAAATTCAGGTGCCAATGGATTCTGTGGCATAGCATTGTTTATCCCGGATGATATACATTAGTTCAGGCGGCCATGTTATAGTAGCAGCAATCTCTTATGATCAAAATGCCTTGGATTAGAAGTACTGGATACGTGGACTTGCTCAGCTATTAGCTAGATATATATCAATAATTCAATATTGAAAACTCTAGCTTCCATTCTAACATTGATGATTTTCATCAGAACGGCCTCCTCGACATATTGTTTTCTTCTGGCACTGTAAATCCCCGCTGGTTAAATTAGTAGCCAAAACGATGGCGTGGTCGAAGACTCGAATTAAGCTACTGATCACACCCGGAACTTTAATTTGGTGCATGAAAACCATTCAGTATAATTTACGTTGAAGTTGGTCGAAGCCGGATGCAAACATTAACTGATGAATTGTCATAGTGACTTCATGAACATTGTTATTTACAGTACATTATACGACGTCTCAAGGTTGTTACGATCAAAGAGCAATTAATGTTTAGAAGTTAATTATGCTATTGATGAAGATATATATGTTGATGATAACGATGATGAGGAAGACGATAATAAGGAATAAGCTATTGATCAAGATCTATGTGCGTGCAGCTTGCTTTAATCCATATTTCAAGATTAGGCGTGTTAGAAAATTAGGATATACAAGATGTCGAACCAGAGACAATGACAATTTTCGATCATGATCGACATACAAATATCTTTCCGGAATAAATCTTCCTCATTTCCAGCCAACAATCTGAAAGAACTAAAAGCAAACATGCATGCATGTATTTATTTTGCAAAGCATCTGCCATTATCAAGCGATAGTTGGTTGGTTCGTTGTTCCTAGTTTATTGAATGGTTGGCAATATAGATAGACAAGCTGGTGATTTTTGCTGCTTATTCGTACATATTTTGGGGGATAATATATGTTATATTTCTGAGCGAGCTTGTTTAGTAATTAATCTGTTATTTTGTAAATTAATTGCTCTCGTTCTCGAGAGACCTGCCAGCAGGCTGCCAACAAAGAAAGATTTTAGGCGCATTCATGGTTTGTACGTACGTAGCTAGCTAGCAAGCAAAAGTTGTATGGGATCATGATCGATTTGGATGCCTTCGAACGATGCTTATATATTGTGTGTCGACCGCTCGTAAGTTTCTTCTTTCATGCACAGATGACTTCTTATTGTTTTGGATCATTCTGCAATGCCATATTTGAGCCTATCAGATCTTTTCTCTTTCCATAAGAAAACATATACAAGGGATTTTTTTTTAATTTTTTATGGAGAAACTGAGAAACATGTACAAGTGTTGATTACTAAGCATATTTTGGGTCTTCTTGAAGTGTACTTCTTGTTTATCTGATGATCTGAAGTACTCTGTATGGTAGGAGACATCTGCATTTGGCCGGCCTGCTCGATCTATTCTTCTGATTTTTGTGCTTGGTACTCCAGTATTGTAATCTACTCCTTATTTAATTAAGGCAAACTCTAATTTCATATTGAACTAAACGATGACTAATATGTCCAAGAAAACGGCTTAATTAATTCATTATTGGTAGATTAGTTAGTTCTTTGACATAAGAAACGAAACACTAGCTAGCTATATGGCATATATAATTATTCCAGCTGCCTAGCTAAATGCTTTGTGACTTCTGGCCTAGGTCTTTAGAACTCACATTTCTGTTTAGTCTATTGGCATATCCCCCAATCAACCCAACTCAGATTTGACAGCGCGCCCCGACTCCATTATTAAAGATGCCCAATTAGCTAGCTTCCCACTCTGTTTTAACTCCATGTACATTAAGATATGTGTCTGTGTGTGCTGCTCGATCTTCTCCAAACGATAGAACAAAAGAAAAGGCTATAGAGCAATAAGTTAACTCCTCACCATGCCATTGTAAGTAATGACCATCCAATTAAGCTTGCAGATCTCTCTCTCTCTCTCTCTCTCTCTCATGAACCCTGTTTCATATTTTGCTGGAGTTTTGCAGTGCACGTGGTAATGGGGCGTAAAGACGAAGGTTGCTGGTGACATGAGAGAAAGGAAGAAAGAGAGAAGGAATCATGGTTTTTGGGACCCGAAAGAGAAGACCGTATATATGCATATGCATGCCTTTTTATCTTCTTTATAGTATAGTATTCTTTTTTCAATTGATTGTCATGCTCTTGCTAGTTGCTACATCAGTGAGGAACACACATTACACCATGATTGTTTCCTGTGCAGGTCAAAAAGATGAAACCCATACATCTATAGGGCAACAAGTAGGAAAGCACTTCTTTGATCGAGTTGGCTATATAGCAGTAGCAGTAGCTGATCGAAGAAAGATCGGGCATAGTGCATGGCATGCAGCAAAGCAAAACCAGATCAAGTGTGAGTGTGACTGCAGCCAGAAGAAGTGTGTCTCAAGCTACATTGCACTACTGTGGCTAGCTCTTCATATTTAGAATTAGAACGACCTCTTTTGTATCCTAAAGTGCTACCTAGTACATGTGATTTAGCTTTCTGGAGTCGGTCAGTTTCTGCTGTAAATTGTGAGTAAATTATTTGTTCCTCAAGAATAAGCCCTCAAATTATACTTCCAACTTCTTGACATTCCATTTCAACTACCCCTCTCCCCCGTTCGAGGCATTTCAACTGCATGTTTTCAGTACTTGCTCTTACATGCGTGAAACTACGATTTTCAAAACGAACTCATCAATTGTGACAACGATGAATCACTATTATTTCTTTCTTCCTAAAACACAAACACTGTGCTTTTGAAATATATATGATGAGTGGTTCCTAATTAGAATCATAAAGCAGCATAAGCTAGCTAGAGAAAAGTAAAGAATTGAGGAAACGGATCGAATAAGAAAATAAAGCAAAGAATGATGATCAAGATAGCCTTTCTGCTTGCATTATTGTACTGATGAATAGTAATACAATGAAGATCACAAGATAGATGCCTTTGTCTGGAAGGAACAACAATTTTGTCTACTGCATGCAGTTGGCGACCTTCTTTCTAATTCATAAACAGTGAATTCAATCAACCCAACTTTTTTTTCCCTTAAATGAATTCTGAATCATCAGTCCAATGCATGTCCCACTTCTCAGTTCGTCCATCTTCATCTTCTTCTTTTTCTCAATCCGGAAAGACTTTAGTTTAGATATTTCTATAGTGTAATGGGACTGGAGGTAATATATATATATATATATATATATATATATATATATATATATAGGCCGGATATGAAGCGCACGGAACGCACGGAGCTCCGTTCGCCACTGTCCGGCGCCGGCGAGTCCGCCGAATTGGGGTGGAGGCGCGCTGACGACGGCGCGCCTCCACCCAGCAGATTCTAGCGGCGTCCCAGATCACCTAAAACTTCAAATAAAGTCGATCTCGCCGGAAATTGGAATTAGGCGGTCTCGCCGGGGAGAGAAAGTGATCGGGGACGCTGCTGGAGTCTGCTGGGGTGGAGGCGCGCCATCGTTGGCGCCGGAGGGTGGCGAACGGAGCTTCGTGCGCACTGTGTGTATATATATATATATATATTAGTTCCAGAGTGGATTCAACCGAGCAACACGAGTCGAAAAGAATTAAATCAAAATCTTGATCACATGAGATGCCCACATATACCAGAACACAATCCTAATAATGCAGATTTGGTGAGGTACCTCTTAATCAATGTTAGGTTGCAAACAAAGACACATAGGTTAAAAACAATCCAGTCGTATTGTCATTCTCTTGAAGCTTTTCGCCATGCCAATAATCTTATGCATGCATGCATGCATGTCTTAGACCAGGAATGAGCGTAGATTTTTCTTCGATTCTCAACTTCAACATTATTCTTCTTTCTTCATCCAAAAAAAGAAAGAAGAAAGTTGAGGATCTAACTATATTCACGGAGTCTAGCTGGTATAGATAATCGTCTCTTAAATAAATCTGAACTTATGTTATAAGTTATAACTACTTTTTATCATGTTATTTATATAGTAGTAATCAGTTTAGGAACCCAACTTTGCTTGGTCGTATTAGATATATGTATGATAGTGTGACGTGGATAACCGAATCAAAACATTGTTTATTAGTTAATCGATTCACTCGCACCTTGGTGCGTAGAAGAATTTTCGTTTTTATTAACGATACATTGTGCATCATAATGATGATTTATAGTGATACAAAGAATTCTTGTGTATACAGCACACATACCAAATATTTACACTATAAAAGTGACAAATCTTCTTATACTGGATTCCTTTAATTCCTTTATTAAGTCATTTGGATCGAATTCTGATTCCTTAATCTATCTAGAATCTTAGTCTATGACCTATGCTGCTAAAGCATGTTTTGATCGAGTTTCATTGATATTATTTGTTCTTTCTTTTGTTTTCTGAGTCTTTCATGATTGCAACAACAAGTTCATTCATTAATCTTTCGTTGGCAGGAAACCAATGCATTAAATTATACATTTGTTCTTCCTTAGAATAGACCGAATCATTGATCTTATAAGGAACATCATAAGCTAGCTAGCTCTTGCCAAAATTTCAAAAAAGAGGACCATCAGAAGCTACTTAAATAATGAAAAGGATTACACTAAAATACTCTTGTGTTCAATTGATATAGGTAATCATAATAATGAGCTAAATTACAGTGAACCCTAAGGATTATGCATAAACAACTAAACACTTGTTAAAGAATGAAACCAGTTTTTATAAAATGTTTCGAATAATCTCTTAATCACGTTTCTTATACATGCGATTGTTTGTACGTTAGGCAAATTTCAAATCTTGGATTAGATTAGTTTTGTGATCGAAATATATAAGAACAAGAAGACAACTAACGCAGAGGGAATTAATTAGGTCTGTTTGGTACTCGATCATTTGGTTCTTAGTGGCAAAATGGTAGTCAAGACCAATCCCGAATTTCATCCTGAAATCTGAGGTAAGTCTTGCGGGGTTCACCCCCAAGGAAAATTTACCAAAAAGCTTGGCAAACCTCCCTTGAAGATAGACAATCTTAACCTGAAAAACTTAAAGAGTTACCTTCCTAAAACAAATTTACCAACCTTCAATCATCCCATAAATATCCAAATACATTAACAATTTCAATTTTCAAATATACTAGACTAAACATAGATCTTAGCACACCCCTGAAAATATTATACAATAATCCCAAGAGTATTCAAAGCTACTAAAACCAACGGAAGCAGGAAAATACCCTAGTAGGTTAAGTAGATAACATACTAGTGAAAAGTGGCTGATAAATTGGTAACTATGTCTTGTCTCCTCCTACTAGTACTGACCCACACTCTGTAGACTGGGCATTTTAAAAATGAAAGGCCCGGGGAAAAACATTCAGAAATGTTAGACTGAGTGGACAAAAATAAATTTAATAAAATATTTATGCTTCCCCAAAATATAATTTCCATAGGAAACACGTTGCATGAGACAGCTCAAAAGGTTTAACTCAAAAATTGACGAACACGAGACTAGTCTCGCCAGTCTTCCAGACTTTAAGAAAAAGGCCTCTCAGGCTAAAATTATATATATACGTATGTATTTACACTCATTATATTCCTTGTACGAATACTATGAATAAATACGAAAAATAGAAATTCGTACAAGGCTACGATGCTGGCGTCTAACGCTCACGTCACACCATAATGGAATTTTACCCCATTATGGTGAAAAAGCACGAGTGTATATATACGTGCATATTCCCTATATAAATTCTTATATTTATATAGGGCTACGACGATTGCGTCTAACGCTCACGTCACACTATAATGGAATTTTACCTCATTATAGCGGAAAAACACGTACAGTTAGTGTTTCTACCTCTCCCGGGATCACGGTACGGAAGGTCGAATTCTTGATTCCAGGTCCTGCAACTGCACAAGTAACAATTGTGTCAAGAGTCGGGACTGGGGTGGCCCAGTCTTCGACTCTCTGATGCCTAAGTCAGCGTTCGATCGCTACGTGTATAGTATGGGAGTATGGAAGGGGATTATTTACTTACCTCTTTTGGGGGGTTTGTACCTGTTTTATAGGCTTGTGTTGGGCGTTGTGGCCTCAGTCTCCGATGTGGGACTGTTTGTGGTCCTCTCCGGCATCTCCCTTTTTGGGGGTGTTTAGTTGCCGGAGAGCGGGTTTGGCATGTATATTGCCACTGGACCTTCACTCTTTGGATGCCCACAAAGGGTTTGCTGATGCTGTCTTACCCGGAATAGTCTCCGGCAACCGGGTGGTTATGTCATATTCTCAGCGTGGCCAAGTGTTTTGGCTATGTACTAACAAGTCCCCAAGTCCCCAGTCCGAGAAGGCTCTTGGATGGGGAGTTATTCCTCAGTTATGTCGAGAATGTGTCTTACCTGGGTGCTGGAGGCATGGTGTCGAGTCTCTAAGTCCCCACGCGAGGGTCGTGAGGTGGCTGGGGAAAGTTCCGAGAATCCGATGCGGACCGTCTCGCTATGTCGCACGTGTGTCATAACTGGCCAGTTTATGAGGGGCACGTAGTCATTCATGCTGAGTGGTAAGGTCGTAACGGTTCGCTGGTGGTGTAACAGTTTGCGTTGTTGGCGTAACGGTTCGCGCTATTGGGCGTAACTGTTTGCGTCGTTGGCGTGACGGTTCGCACTATTGGGCGTAGCTGTTTGCGCCATTGGCGTAACCGTCCGCATTATTGGGCGTAACGGTTCGCGCTGGTGGCGTAACGGTTCGCGCTGGTGGCGTAACGATTCGCGCTGGTGGTGTAATAGTTCACGCGGTTTGGATTTTATTTTTACTTTTTTGAAACATGCGTGCGCATGGGGTCGTGGGGAGTGTCATAAATGCTCGTACGATCGTGGTTGACGTGGCTGTTCCCCGACCATATAGATTGGTAGGGTCGGGGTGCGACGTTTATAAATAGACCTGGAGAAGGCTGGAGGAGGGAGTTTGTGTTTCGAAATCGGGGATTTTAGGGCTAAAAGAGCGATTCGCAAATTTTTGCATAGGGTTTTGGTTGAGCTGTGAAATCAAAGCTGGGGAACGTCTAATTTCACCCTCGATCGATTGGGTGCGAGCGCTCAGCTGTTTGCAACCAGCTTCACTGCCACTACGTGAATCCCCTGTTTCAAGGTATGAACTTGTCAGTTTTTTGTTTTGTTGCTGGGTTTGTCTTTTGTTATCTGGAGTCGATAGGGATTGTTAGTATTTTTGCGATGTTGGTAGGAGTTCTAGAGTAAGGGATTGATCGGTTTGTTGTTGGGTTGGTTAAGGTTAAGGTAGTGAGTGTCTAACTCGCGAGGATGTAGGGTATAGCAGATCTGGTGTAGGTGTCCAGCGAGGAGATTGTGGCTGTCTCTAGCTCGCCTGATTCTAATTTGGACACATTGCACTAGTGGGGGGAGGAGTTGGATAATCTTATGACGGAAGTTGCATTTGACTTGGGAGAAGGCATTCCTGTTACGGATGCAGGGTCTCACGTGTCCTCGTCTGACCCTCTATTGCAGGAGGTAGAAGAGTTTAGCATGGTGAGATCTCGGGAGGAGGACGATTTGTTCTGGGAACCTCCTGGTGAGAGTATGACTTCGTCAGAGCTTAAAGCACTTAGGCAAAATTGGAGTATTCTCGACGAGGTCTTGTTGTGGCCGCTTGGCAAGGGTTTGAAATTTTGGGACCCGCCGGGCAATTTCACTCTGGTATACGAGTACTAGCTTAGGTGCAGTACACAATAGCGTATTTGCATGTGGCCCCGAGGCAAGTCACCCCTAATATGCTGAGGTAAATATTAGGTACAAGGGTTCTGTTTCGTTTACTAGGGCAGGAGATCCCCAATTGTGAAGAGTTTAACGCTTGTTGGCATATGGGTTGGTGTGTGAAGAAAGGCAGCCGGGGCTGTGTGATGATGAAGTCCTGGGGGAAGTTTAGGGTTTAGGGTTAAACCCTAATCCTACAAATGAGAGTTGGCGGCGGAAATGCTTTCTAGTGGGGGGGGGGGCAGTGGCAAGAGTGGCATGGACATCCCTTCCGGGTGCCCGGGGCTTTCCAGAAAATAGGTACCGTGTTCTTGTGTCTTTGTGGTTCTTTACTTTGTTTTGTTCTGCCCTTGCTGACTGCTAGCTTTGTGTAGTACCCCAAGAATATAACCTAACCGAGCAGATGGAGCGTCAAATATGCCAGGTAACATGGGCGTTCGAGTGTAGGAGCTCGTATCAGATATGTCGTCTTGGCATATACAGCCATTTCGGTTATTCCCGGGTCTCAGGTTTGTATTTTGATTGTTTTAGTGTTCCCATTTTGTGCTTTCTGGCCTTTTCTTGACTTTCCCTTTTATGTTTGGCGCAGTAACTATGCCACGGGACGGCGGATCACGGAAGAAGGAAGGTTCATTCAACAAGGTGTCGGACGAGGACGTGTTGGAGGGGTTGCGTTCCGAGGCTGACCACGCTAAGCGGTATGACTTCAACCTGGAGACCGGTGAGGGGAAAGAGGTGGAGCTGGGTGATTGTGAGGATGACTTTTTGAGGTTGAAGTTGGCAGATGAGGACTATGCCTATGTGCCTCCCCTGGTAGCAGAAGTGATGGGCTTGGGTGGCCAGGAAGTGGACATCGAGGAGACGCAGATTGAGGATGGAGATCGCGAGGGCAGACATAATCAATCTCAGGCGGAGGAAAAACCTGTGTCTAAGCCAACGGGAGTGGTGGATACGGTTTTGGGGGATGTGGGTGGGTCGCTAGCAGGTGGCGAAGACTTAGTTGAGGGGGCGAATCCTATTAGAAAGGTTGGCGCGGCGAGGACTCGGAAGAGGAAGGAGAGGGTCGAGGTGGCACGTGAGGGCCAATCCAAGAGGTCGCTTAAGGAAGGGTGTTCCGGGGGTTCAGGGAGCCTAACCGGGATCACTCAAGCCTTAGAGGGGACAGGGGAGGTGAAGCCGTACTTAGCCCAGATGGCGTACGACATGCGTTATCGCTCCCGCGACATGCATGCTCTGGAGGAGGTTGATCCGTTGGCTGGCGTTGCGCTCGCCAAGGAGAAATTGACTCAGGTAAGCATCTGTAGCATTTTGCGTTGTCTTTGTTGTCCGGGCTTGGGCTTATACTTGGGGTATGTATTTGCAGGCGACATTGCTGATGTATGTTGCGAGTGAGAGGGCGGTCACCCACTTGCAGGGGGATGCCGAGGTGAAGTGCCAGCAATTGAGGGAGGCGGAAGAGAACAACTGCGCCCTCACGCAACGTCTATAGTAGTTGGAGCAGGACGTTGCTGTCTTCCGAGATCAGGCTACCGCCGCGGAGAAAGTGGTTGCAGAGCTGAAGGAGGCGATGCGGAAGAAGGATGAGCAGGTGGAGGCTGGATAGTTGGTTATTGCCAAGGTAGCGTCCTTGGAGACTGAGGTGGTGAGGCTGACTCAGTCGTTGGCGAAGCTGGAGGTGTCCTGGAAGGCCAAGTGTGGGCGAGCTGCAGGGGCAGGGGAGAGGTTGTTTCGCTAGAGCGAGGCATATAAGCAACAGTTGAGGGGCGCTTACAACAAAGGCCAAGATGATCTGAGCAGAACCGGCTTCCAGGCGGGCTGGATTAACGAGGCAGCAATGCGCAAGTGGTATGCCGAGAGAGATGCTGCAAAGAAGGCTTGGGAACAGATGACACCGGAATAAAGGAATCAAGCCGAGATCTCGCGGTCTTTGGCGAAGCAACATAAGGCTTGGCGTGCGACGGCCCCCATTGTGCAGAAGGAAGTTCCTACTATGGGCGTGTTGCGGCCTCTGGCAATTTTGTCTACGTCACCGCTGAGGGCTGTGCATCCCAAGGAATCTGTATCTACCGAAGTGGTGGTGTCGCAGGTGGCAGCTTATGTTGTTCCGCCCCCTGATCCACGAGCTTCTGGGCCTGTGGTGTCTCTTCGCCCCGAAGTGCAGAAGTCTCCGGCTAAGAAATCTCTTGGTCCAGAAGTGTCACAAGTGAGCTTGCTTGTGCGTCCTAATGTTGTTGTGAGGCCCCCACTTGTGTCACGGGATCGCTCTAAGCACCCGCTTGGGCAGAGGGTTGCTGTGAGCATTAGCCAGACTTGGGGTCGTGGCAGCAGATCAAAGAGTGGGGGGAGTGTTAACAAGTCTGGCGGCTCATCTTCTGGGGAAAAATGACATGTAACTTTGATTTTTTGTTTAGATGTAGGGAAAGAAAAATTGTGTTGAACAATGTAGGTGGCGTGGTTAGCCATTTGGACATGTTTAGAATTTATGAATTGCTTGGGAGTCCAGGCTGATGTTTTGGCGTTATGCCTTTGTTTTTGTCTTATGACCAATGTTTTTAGTCCCGTGTTGTTGAGATTTCATTTAGAATTGGCCGCTAATGGGCAAGGTTTACATATTATTAGAACCGCTACTAGGCTAAAGTACACGAAAATGAAGTATCGGCTATGATGTCGGGTCTGAGATTGATTAAATGGGGGTAGAGATGGAGGTGAGGAGCGTTCCAGGGGTGGGGTAGCACACGACCATCAGTGTCTCTGAGATAGAATGTGGCTGGCCTTGGGGCGTTGACTATCTCGAGTGGGCCGTCCCACTTTGCTTTGAGGCCAGTAGGGTGGGGGATGACTTCTTTCATGACCCAATCGCCTACTTTCAAGGGGAGGGAGACGACTTTTTTGTTGTAGTATTTAGCTATCTTTTGCTTGTTGTTGATGGTTCTGAGGTGTGCCTTGTCCCGACACTCCTCTAGGAGGTCCATGTTGAGTCGTAACCCCGTGACATTTGTTGCGGGGTCATAAACCGTGACACGTTCACTCGGGACCTCCATTTCCACTAGAATCACTGCCTCCTCGGTACCATAAGTCAAGAGGCATGGGGATTCACATGTGGCTGTTGTTGGGGTGGTGCAGAGTGTCCTTGGGACTTCCGGGAGCTTAGCTGCTCACAACCCTTTGGCCTCTTCCAGGCGTTTTTTCAAGTTGTGCTTGATGTGCTTGTTTATGGCTTCCACTTGGCCATTGGTTTGAGGATGTGCTTAGGAGGCATAAAAGATTGTTGTGATATAGCTTACCACCCTTGATCAAGTAAAGTGAGGCTTTGCGGCGTAGCCGCTGTGCTTCGTTCTTGTCCCGAGGTAGGGTGCCATCAGAAAGGAGACCTATGAATGGGTCCATTCACGAGGGTTGGTCAATAGGCTCGAGGGCGAAGATTTCTGAATAAGCCTTCGAGATGCTAGGCTTGTCCAATGTTTCAATGTGCACATTAGGTGGTGTGGACTCGGGAGGAGCTGTGGCAAGTCTCGCAAGAGCGTCGGCCTTGGAGTTTTTGGCTCGCAGGATTTAGATGAGTTTGTATGAATTGAAGTGCTGCAGAAGGGCGCCTGCGAGACTTTTGTAGGATCCCAAGTTATGCTGGTTGGCCTTGAAGTTCCCTGCCACTTGATTGACTACAAGTTGAGAATCACTGAAGATGTGGAGATGCAGAGCTCCGAGTTCTCGACAGAGCTGAATGCCTGCTATGAGGGCTTCATACTCGGCTATGTTGTTGGAGGCTTTGAATTCAAACCGGAGAGCATACTCGTACAAGTTGCCATTTGGGTCTGTGATTATGATTTCGGCCCCACTAAACCTGTGGTTAGAAGATTGGTCAACATGGAGTTCCCAGATGACGTCTCGAGGGGGGGCGTCTGGGTTTGGACTGTCGTTGGCCAAGGGGATAAACTCAACAATGAAATCTGCAGTGGCCTACCCCTTGACGGCTGCTCTCGGTTTGAAATGCAAGTCAAATTCTCCCAGTTCAATTGCGCATTTCACCATGCAGCTTGAGGTTTCAGGCTTTTGTAGTATTTTCCGTAGGGGATGGTTAGTTAACACATGAATTGTGTGGGCTTGGAAATACTGCCTGAGTTTTCTGGCGGCAGTGATGAGGGCGAGAGCTAGTTTCTCTATGTCTGGGTAACAGGTCTCAAGATCTGCAAATCCTCTACCATAGTAATAGACTGGGAGCTCGTTATCGTGCTAATGCGTGTAAGGGCAGCGCAAGGTAGGCTTTTATATTGTTGAAGGCATTGTCATGCTCCGGGCCCCATGCGACATTCTCTTTATACTGGTTTTTGAGTACTTGAAAGAATGGATTGCACTTGTTTGTGAGGCGGGAGATGAAACGTGCCAAAGCTACCAAGCGTCTCGTGAGGCACTGGACCTCGTTCTGGGTGGTCGGGACAGTCATGTCAAGTACGGCCTGCACTTTTTATGGGTTGGCTTCAATGCCCCTTTCACTGACCATGAAGCCTAGGAACTTGCCTCCCCCAACGGCTAGGATACACTTTTGCGAGTTAAGGCGCATCCCGTGAGCCAGGAGCTTAGTGAAGACTTTGTTGAGGTTGGTAATGTGGTCATCATTTGTCTTGCTTTTGACCAGCATGTCGTCAACATATACTTCCATGGCCACTCCAATTTCATCTTCAAACATGACATTGACTAGCCTTTGGTAGGTTGCCCCTGCGTTCTTGAGGTCGAAGGGCATGACCTCGTAACAATACAGTCCCTTGTCCGTGACAAAGGTAGTGTGAGTCTGGTCGGTGGGGTGCATTTTAATTTGGTTATAGCCTGAGTAGGCATCCAGAAAGCTGAGCATCTTGTAGCCAGCTGTGGAATCAACCAATTGGGGGAAGCTATCCATGGGGCATGCTTTATTGAGGTTTGTGTAGTCAACACACATTCACCACTTGCCATTAGGCTTGGGGACCATAACTATATTGGAGACCCATGTTGGGTATGAAACCTCACGTATGAACTTGATTTCTTTGAGCCGCTGGACCTCGGCTTGGATAGCTCGATACTTGTCTAGGTGAAAGGCACGTCTTTTTTGCTTGACAAGGGGATAGCCTTGGAGGATGTTAAGCTTGTGGGTGACGATATCAGGGGGAGATGCCTGGCATGTCGGCATAGGACCACGCAAAGACTGCCTATTTATCTTGAAGGAAGGCAATGAGCTTGTGGCAGAGTTCTGGGCTGAGGTTCATGCCGATGCGGACTTTCTTCTCTAGAGCGGTGCGTGACAGGGATACCCATTCCGTGTCTTCCGCTGGATTGGGCCGCGGGGCCTTTTTCTTTCCGCTCCCTTCAGGGTCGTCCTGCGGGTCATCAATGGACTTTGAAGGGCTGAGTGACAACATCTCATAGGTGCCCCGTCCCTGCTGGATGTCATTAAGATGGTAATGCTCAATGGCTGCCCTATCACCCTGAATTATAAGAATGCCCCCAGGGGTGGGTATCTTCATTAGAAGCATGTGGCCGGCGATAAAACACTGCAGCCCCCAAATAATGTCTTGGCCTAAGATGAGGTTATAAGACGAGGTACAATCGACTATGAGGAAGTGAGCTGTGATGGAAGAGCGACGAGGGTGGGTTCCCATGGAAACGGTTAAGCAGTCTGAGCCTAACGGCTGCACGATTTCTCCAGAGAAACTGACAAAGGGATTATGGTTGTTGTACAATTTAGCTCGGTCCCACCGGAGCCCTATGTAACAGTCGGCAAACATGACACTAACAGCGGCCCCCGTGTCTACCAGGGCTCGATGGCACCTGTAATGATCCACCTGGACATTTATTATGAACGGCTCATTGTGGTGGTAGTTTATTGTATCTTCCCATTTGCGAAATGTCACTTGATCCCACGCTGATGGGGTGATTGTGACGCCTTGCTAGATGTTAAAGATTTCCAAGGGGTTCGCGCATTGCCTTTTTGAAAAAGGCTAGCGAGGGGGGAATCGTGGGGCTCCGCCATGCAGGGTTAGGATCTGGCCATGAACCTCAATGGCATTAGCTCCCGTTGCGGGAATACAATATTGGCGGAATTGTCAATTCCGGATCAAATGCTCTATGGCATTGCGGATGCCATGGTACTGCTCTATTGTGTGGCCATTGTTGTCATGATAAGCACAATATTTGTTGTATGTTGCACGTCGGGGCTTTTTCAGATATTTGCTCTTAGGAGGTGGGGGAATGAGGTCTTTGTGCTTGGCCCATATGTCTTCATATATAGTGGTCAGAGTAGTGTGGACCTCGTAACGAGGTGGCGGGGAGGAACGGCGTTGTTGTTGCTGAGGACTATGTTCCCTTGACCAATAAGGGTGGTCGCTATTCCTCTGCCGCCCCCCCCCCCCCCCCCCGTGACGACGGTCAGAACTGCGTCTCTGGTTGTCCTTGGAGGTGCCATGTTGTCTACTCTTGTCCTGCCCGCGATCAAAATGCTCAAACTTATGTTGGGATTGCTGTTTTGGGGGAGGAGCAGGTAGTGCTAATGTGGTGTGAGCAGAATGCCCAAAAGTGGCAAATTCAGCACGTGCCCACCGAATAGCCAGGTCCAACAAGGCATCGTAGGATCTTGGATGATTCCTGTTGATCTCCATTAAGAAATTGCTAGGAAGCAAGGCTTGGCGAAAAGCTTGCTCTGCCATGCGGGGCTCCAAGTTGTGGCATCGTACGGTGGCTGATTGCCACCGGAACAGCAATTCATGGAGTTCTTCTCCCTCCTGCTACTTGATGTGGAACAGGGCGTCAACACTGCGATAAATGCTAGCATGAAGTATGAAGCGGTTAAGGAAGCGTTCTGAGAGCTTGTCAAAGTTGTCAATGGAGATGGGCGGCAGATTAAGGAACCTACTGAGGGCTTCGTCGGAGAGGGTCTCTTGGAAGGTATGGCAGGCCATGGCGTCTGTGTAGCGAGTTGAACTACATAACGAGAGGAATGTCTCAAGATGGAGATGAGGGTCCCCAGTGCCCTTATACTTGTCCACTTTGAAGGGCTTGGCCTCGGGTGGTCACTTCTCGATCTGCACCTGTGGCGTGAAGGGACTTGGGCGATGCCCATAGCCAGAGAATAGAGGTCGTTGGCTCCCGCGACTCTCAATCCGTGAAGCCAACTAAGTGACAGACTGACTGAGTTGGAGGAGTAGGCGAGTTTACATGTTGAGAGGTGGGTTAGGGGTGTTGGTAGAGGTAGGATTGGGGACAGGCAGAGCAGATGGTTTAGGTTGATTTAGCAGGGGAGGGGGTTCATTGGTGATTGCAGATGGTTGAGGGGCTGAGAGCAGAAAAGATGGGTTTGTGAGTGGATGGGTGACGTAGATGATCTGGTTGGGGCCTCCCAGGATCATGGAACTTCATTGGCCTTGGGTAGGAATAAGAGATGTTGTGGTGGGGACTGGGGTATTAGTGACCCTTGCCGCGCAGTCCTAGATGTCGTTATACACATTACGATACTCTAACATGGCTCGTAGCAAGAATTGCTCTTTTTCTAGCTCAGCAATACGTACCCGGTACGCTTCCGCTTCCGCCTTA
Source organism: Fragaria x ananassa (assembly GCA_034370585.1). Lineage (NCBI taxonomy): Eukaryota > Viridiplantae > Streptophyta > Magnoliopsida > Rosales > Rosaceae > Fragaria > Fragaria x ananassa. Next base: position 2,948,111 of record CP139770.1, on the reverse strand, counting down.
TCTTTGGCGGTTTGCTCGCGGAACGAATGGAAGTCCCATTTTAAAAATTTCAAGGGCGGTGGCGGGATCGGGTTAACTAATGGAAGTCTTGTTAGCGTCAATTGTTTCTACCTCTCCCGGGATCACGGGACGGGAGGTCGAAATCTTAATTCCGGGTCCTGCAACTGCACAAGTAACAATGGTGTTAAGAGTCAAGACTGGGGTGGCCCAGTCTTCGACTCTCTGATGCCTAAGTCAGCGTTCGATCGCTACTTTTATAGTACGAGAGTATGGAAGGGGATTATTCACTTACCTCTTTTGGGGGGTTTGTACCTATTTTATAGGCTTGTGTTGGGCGTTGTGGCCTCAGTCTCCGATGTGGGACTGTTTGTGGTCCTCTGCGGCATCTCCCTTTTTAGGGGTGTTTAGCTGCCAGAGAGCGGGTCTGGCATGTATATTGCCACTGGACCTTCACTCTTTGGATGCCCACAAAGGGTTTCCCGGTGCTGTCTTGCCCGGAATAGTCTTCGGCAACCGGGTGGTTATGTCATATTCTCGGCGTGGCCAAGTGTTATGGCTATGTACTAACAGTTAGCTAGCATTTATTTATATACATACTAACCTCATAATCAACCATATATGAATATATAATCACCGAAATTCTCAATTTCGGTTATTTTCCAACAAAAGAAAATATTCATCAATAAATCTTTTGCATGCACATTATTTAAAACAAAGGTCCACTCACCAATTAGGCTTAAACCTGATGTCGGTCTGGGGCCTCCTTTGCTCGAGTCTCCTCACGTCATGTTCCAAGAACATAATTAAATCCTTAACTATAACCCAACGGTTATATAAAATTAGACAAAATTAATTATAAGCTTTGCACGCTCATTCATGCCTAACGTCTTAATTCTCAACTTCGATTCGATCCATACTTTACCACAATATCGACATCCTTACTACCACTCTCTCCAGTCCTAACAACAATTAACCAACAACTGCATTATTGTTTACGCCTAAATTAATATTTTACTGGACAGTAAATGTCTATGTGAATATTAATTAATTCTTGATCTATGTCACACCGGCGAGACCAAATTCTTTGGTTTACAAGTAATGGCCCGCCAGTGAGGCCACGTGGACTGAGTTACACAGTCCGAATGCAGAATAGACCGCGCGAGCTGAGTTACACAGTCCGCTTGCGGAACGGACTTCGCGCACTTAACATACTTCGCGCGGTGTGGTAAAGATCTCACGCGCGGGATGACTCCGCGTAAAACAGGCGAGGCGAGATTAACACTCCGCGTAGGTGACAAGCTGATTACGCGAGGCAAGCTAGCGAACTGGCTCGTGTAGGAAACATTCACGAGGAAACGACAGGCGGAGTCCGCATGCATCACATTAATCGTTGATGACTTATATGTTTTTGACATGCTTCAGGCCAATCCCTGTGATCCTTTTAATATAAAAAGCCCTTCTAAAGCCCGTGAGATGGAGACAAGCTTTTGGATCTCGCAGGATGAGGATATCCCTTATTCCAGTTTGCATAAGAGTCTATAATTAAGCGGCAGTGTCCTATGTGAAGTATGCGAACTGGACATGTGTCACAGGATGGTTGGTTCGCGCAGACGGAGCAATGCCCTTGTGCTATTAGGGTTTTAGAGTCCGACTTGGATTCTAATCATTTTTCTTCCGCCGCAAGTCAAACCACTATATAAAGAGCTCGAATGTTTACAGAAAAGGACAACTCTCAATACAACAAAACAAACAACTACTCAACAGAAGTACAACTACTCAACAGAAGTACAAGTCGACCCAGTCGAACCTCCAACGCTCCCCGGAGCTTTGCCTTCGCTTCCCTGTTGAAGCAGACAACAATCAAATCTCTCAACAAAATACAAAACTACAAATCAGTTACCTCTCGAGCTACCTCGAAACCCTAACCCTAAGTGCGCCGCCGCCTTAGTTTCAGAGCCCTTCTGGACTCTTCTCCGACCTCTGAACTCCCTTTGTTGCTCTGCTCGTGTCCCGCCGTGAGTATCGATTGCCTTGTACTCAAAATTCCTCACCTGAGGTGGCACCTGGAAACCCCTTCCGCCTGATCAAGAAGTCAAGCGCTCACACAAACCCTTTTCCTCGTCCGTGAGGTGGCACGCCCGCGACACTCCCCCTTCTCTTTGCTCGTTGTTTACCTCTGCTCCGCGCGCTGAGGATCGTGGCCAAAACAATTATATCCCATTAACCGCCATAATTCTTAACCATTGAAAAATCCCAAACCTTATCAAAACTCCTCCAAAAATTCCAAACTATACTTCATTAAACTTCTCTCCAGAAAACAAACCCAGAAACATGAAAAACTACCCCTAAGGGGCGGCGGCCGGCAACTATACTCCGGCGACCTCCAATGCTTCTCAAATTTTAGCACAACACTCATCTCAACCCGCATAACAACTTCTTTAACTAACACAAAATCCATTTCTAAGCCTAACTAGGTTAATGGACCCAAATCCTTAAATTGAGTCCTAGAACTTCAATTATACATTTCTCATAAACAAGATCGAATTTGACCAATTTCTTTGGAGGGATTACTCACCTTGATAAGGGTTACAAGATGAGCCAAAAATCCCGACCTATGGTGGCCGGAGGAGAGAACTCCGGTGACTGGACAGTCCAGCGTTTCCGGCAGGTTTTCCTTCAATCGGCGGTGACACGGGCCCGGTCACCAACACAGGAAGGGAGAGGAGACGGCGGAGGTCTGAAATGGGCTGGAGCGGTGGCCGGTTGCTAGCCGGACGGCAGCAAATGGCGCTGGGAACTTCTGGTGGGCGAAGGGCTCGGGGAGAGCTCGGGAGAAAGAGAGAAGAGGGAGAGAGGGAGAGAGTGTGGGTGGGTGTTGGGCTTCTCCACACCTACCCGGTCCAACTTAAACACCAACCAAAAAATAAAACCCACTAAATTTTACTCTCTTTTTACCAACTTAAAATTTACCTTTTAATTGATAATTTTTCCATGCTAACTCTGATTTTAACGCATAGCATGTCTACGAACTCGTAATAACATCATCTACGACTTTCATGAAGAAAGTTTTCTCAAATTCCAAACGGAAGAAAAAGTCAACTTTTTGAGTCTTAAAATAGTAAACGGTTACTTAAAACGGTAAAAGATCAAAATAATATCAAAGTAAATAACCGTAAAATAACTTAGAAACCGGTGACAATGGTGGTGGAAAGAGTGGTCCTTCCCTAATTTAGCTTAGCTGTATGGTACTCAAAAGGGTAAAAACGCGTTATTCCTAATTGGTTACCCAAATGCAGGAACTTTTGTTGGCTTCTTTTCACATGCATAATTGTCTTCATCCTCAACACCTTTATTTTTTAAAGAGAATTGCCAATTAGGTTGATCTGCACTTCTGCCGGTACAAATATAGATAGATTTCAAATTTTTTTTTTGATAAGTGACTAACGCAATAAGAATTATGGAGGGATAACAAGCGTTAAGCCTTAACTCTGCTTAAGTGGGGGTGTTGAGCGTAACCCTAGAGAGGGTTATTTTACGTGCTCTAACTATGGTCCATGTCCAATCGTTTCAAGTCATGGATTCATGCAAGGTAGGTAAGTATTTGAAATAAGATTGGCACTTTGGTGACTTATAGATGGAGGTTTGCTTCTATGTGTTGGATATGAAGTGACTTCTTACTGGTACCACAATTGCGTGATTGGCTAACTGGGGGGGGGGGGGGGGGTCAAAATATGATTTTCCCTTACAACATGTATTTCTTTATTATTTTGTAAGTCGCTATAAAGCGAGCTCATCATAGACATTTATGGAGATGTTTAATCTTAAGCTTTGACAATCTGCGGGTTATTGATTAGAATGAAATCAATTTCTATTTTCAAAACAAAACAAAAAACAACAAGGAAACAAACAAACTTACGTGTAAATAGGGGGGGGGGGGGGTCAAAATATGATTTTCCCTTACAACATGTATTTCTTTATTATTTTGTAAGTCGCTATAAAGCGAGCTCATCATAGACATTTATGGAGATGTTTAATCTTAAGCTTTGACAATCTGCGGGTTATTGATTAGAATGAAATCAATTTCTATTTTCAAAACAAAACAAAAAACAACAAGGAAACAAACAAACTTACGTGTAAATAGGTTCAACTTGAACATAATCCATATGTCCAAAACAAATATATTAGACAAAGGTTTTGGTCTCCCACATTAACATAGACGTCCCCCGACTCAATTTGCAATTATCAATCTTTTGGTCACTATCATTTCAGCTTTTATATATAAATCATTCATAATTGTGTAGTCTAAAACACATAATCTTACACAATAACGACATTCCTCCAATTGAATAAAAAGCCTACTTACCCCCATCTCGTTTGAATTTTCAATTTTGAAAGTATATGCGTTCCAAATGTTGTGCATGATCGATCGTAAGGGGCCATCTTACATGTCGCCTCATTTCTATGACATATTCATGTGTTGTTGTTATTGGGTCATGGATGATTTTTGTCAACAAGAGAGTCAATGGTCAAAGGTTGGATCCTTACATATATATATATACTGTTATACCTAATCCATGTCCAACCATATACCTATAATCCACCAAACTACCCCATTTGAATCGTTCCTACTGTTTGTGATGTTGTTTGCTATAAACGATTTAGAATACTAACTTGTTTTCATTATGTGTTTTTATATATTGACTTATTATGTATAATTTCGCTTCCCGTTAAACTTGGCATTTCGTTAATTTTAGATATAATTATTTTGTAATCTAAGAATTGACGTTTCTCCAATTTCTCACGAGTCATCTGAGCGAGATACTATCACAAGGCAAAAACCCAAAAGTGGATTGAAACCATGTTGCAGGGCTTTTTCCGGTATTACTCTTCACCTTTGCAAAGTCTTCCAAAAATTTGAAGTTCAAAATGTAGATAAAGTCCAATAATATTATTGTATAAGGTTAATATTATTCTATTTTACTTTTAAATACAAGCATTTATTCATTAGATCTCATTTCAAATTCTTAAAATAGCCTTGTTTATGCAATTCACATATATATTAATATATTACTCATTACACCTTTTATTCACTCACTATACCTCTATTTTTTTTTCTTTTTGCATGCGAACATCCATTCCCGACTTCCATTCTTTAATTTTTTTTCTTCTTTTTAACGAAAACCTCCATTCCCGACCTTGATTTCTTGATTTTCTTTATTTTTTTCATTTTTCATAAAATGTCACTAGACATTCATTTTTGATCAAATTGTAAGAAATAATTTTCAATGACATCATTTTCGAGAAAAATTAATTCGAATCATGAATAATACTATTCTCTTAAAAATTAAAAAAAGGATTGTGTTGTAAACACGAAAATATCTGCAACAAATGACAGAACAACACGTGTACAAAGAATAATTTAATTTAATCAATGCGAATGCGGGTTACAATCTTTGTGAACTCCTTTGATTCTATCTCCGAATTAAGGTTTAACTCAAGGGTGACAAGCACTTGTTCTTGAGGGTTACGCGGGTTGATCACGTAACAAGTATTTGGGATTTGGTGAAGAACTGGCTGTTTAAGGAGCTTGATAGTTCTTCAAGGGTTTAGGATTTGGATTTGCCGAAGAACTGGCTGTTTAGGGAACTTGATAGTTCTTCAAGGATTTTGTGAAGAACTGGCTGTTTAGGGAGCTTGATAGTTCTTCAAGGATTTTGAATTTGATGAAGAACTGGCTATGAGCTTGATAGTTCTTCAAGGATTTTTGGGAGACTTCTGAGCACGCGGGAGAGATTTTTCTCTCTCTCTCTCTTGTCCGATGCTTTTGTTTATGCCCCCTCCTCTTGGTATGAGAGGGGGTATTTATAGTGTTAACATGCCTCCACTTAAGGCAAGTAATGACGATTTTGAATCAATAATATTTCCTTAATCGAAGAATCTTGACTGATTGTTTTACTTGCTGATTTTATCACAAATCAGATCAATCAAATCTTAAGATTTAGATATGCCCAGATCGCTTTGGATTAATGTCTTGTTTTGATCAAGATCATTAGTAAGGGGCGAGCCATCTCGCGGATATGGAAAGTATCTCGCGAGGAACCTTGATTTCCAAGCAATTAGTGATTTTTGATCCCACTTCGCGGATTCCCGCACGCGAGGCCATCTCGCCTCGCCTTCACGTAAATTCACACGCGCGAAGCCATTTCGCTTCGCCTTCAAGTAAATCTACGCAAAGTCCGTTTTACCTCACGAAGTCCATATCGCCTCGTGAAGTCTAGTTCGCCTTGCGAAGTCCGTTTCACCTCGCGAAGTCGTGTTCGCTTGACCAAGTCTTGTGCGCGTCGCGAAATCCAGTTCGCCTGGCGAAGTCAATTTCGCCTCGCGAAGTCTAGTTCGCCTCGCGAAGTCAATTTCGCCTCGCGAAGTCAATTTCGCCTCGCTGTCCAATTAATTTAATTTAATTGAGATCTGATCGTCAATCGACACTTGATAATTGATTTTAATCGGGATTTAAGGTTTTGTTGTCGGCGGACCATTCCCATGTTGCCACGTGTCATTTCTGACGGCTTTCCAATTTTGTTGACTCACAAGCCACATATTTGCTTGGTTTAGGGTTGTTACGACTCCCTCTAGTTTTACCTCTTTTATTCGCCTTCTTCCTTTCATCATTGCCAGCTGCACTTGCAAATCCAACCAATCCTTTAGAATTTGGTTGCACCTTTGTCGAAACCAATATCTAAGCATTTTTGGTCCGCTTCTCTCCACCCACTTCATCTTCTTCTCAGATGCGTCAGACCCTGAAACCCTAGGCGGCTCATAAGCCGTTTGAATCTCAAGGTTAGAGTGAATGGTGATCGTCCTCTTTTCTTTTGGGAACAATAGTAGTTACATACTTACATATGAGACCAAAACAGGTTGAACATTACTGCGCAACACCATTATGGGACGCAATAATAAAACAATACTCTCATTCGTGTTATAAAGATCCTCAATAAGGTGAAACACACAAAAAGTAAGAATATTAACCCACGGCCGAAAACTATCTGCAACCAAACTAAAAATGCCCAAACTCTCAATATGCCTTGGTTATGTCACACTAGTTGCACAAAATAATCTGATGTTTCACTTTCATTCCTTTTTCATTTTCTCCCCCAAACCTAATAAAACCAGAGAAATATAAAAAAAGAATGAAAAATAGATTCTCTCCTCTCTCTTCCTTCCTCTCTTAAGCCTGAAAGGTCACACGCACTACGGAAAAGAAAGAAAACCCACCAAAGGTCGCACTCTTCTTCCTTTTCACACTATTCCCTTCTTTATATCTCTCTCTGAGTATCTCTCTCTCACTGACTCAGACTCTGTCTCTATGAAGAACCAGTCTCACTATTCACACTCCGCTTCTTTCTCTTCTTCTTCAACCAACAACCCCATCCTCTGCTCTCTCTAGTCTTCCTCAATATAAACCCGTTTTCCCTTCCCACCCAAGAAACCGGGTCGCCAGCCATCATCCGTGTAAAGTCCGAACCCGACTCTCCGGCGACCATGGAGAAGAAGCAAGGTTTCTTCTCTGCTCTCAAAGACGAGGTCGTCCGCGGCCTCAGCCCGTCTCGCTCACGCGCCACCAGCCCCGCCCGCTCCGGCTCCCCCATGTCGGGCCTGCTCCGCCGCAAGAAGCGCAGCAACCACGCCCAGCTGGCGGCGCTGCAGCCGGAGCCCCTGATCGGGAGATCCGGGAGCCTGAGGCCGGTCATGGAGGGCCCGGATCCGGACGGCGGGGAAATCGGGGAGTCGAAGCGGGTCGGGTCGGGTCTGGGCCAGTGGATGCGCGGGCAGCTCTCCCGGGCTCCTTCGGTGAGCTCGGTGGCGCAGAACAACCGGCGGTCTGATCTGAGACTCCTTCTCGGAGTCATGGGAGCTCCACTCGCCCCACTCCACGTCAGCACCTCCGACCCTCTCCCTCACCTCAGCATCAAGGACACTCCCATTGTAAGCTTTCACAGTTCTCCTCTCTTCTTCTTTTCTTTTTTTTCGATTTCAAATTAGGATTTTTTGGTTTTCGATTTCAAAAATTGGTTTCATGTATGGTGTTTCTGTATTGGGTTTGTTTTCTTATGCTACTGAGGACCTGTAGATTTTGAAGTGTTTGCGAGATTACAAGAATGGGGCTTTTGGAGTTTATTTACTGAAATGGGTTGGGTTCTGTTTTACTTTTTTCTTTTCTTCCCAAAAATATGCTATATTCTGGATTTAGATTTCGCAACCAATTGTTTATTTCTCCATGTTTTGCGTAAATTTGAAGAACACCCTTTGTTTTTCGTCAAATTTTCCTTCTTCACTTGGATGTAGACGTTTATAAATTCTTTACATTTCTTTTATTCTTCGTTTTTCTTAAATAAATTGGTTTGCTGGTATGATCACCAAGAATCTAGATTAGATGTTGTGGAAAGTTCAGCTCAGCAGGTCAAATGTGTGCTCATTTTCCATATGCCGACAAAATCTGAGTTTTAACTTCTACCTGTTCTGGCAATTTCTCAGTAAAGCGAACAGATCATGACAACTAGTAAATTTATTTCTTGAACAAATTTTTTCTTTGAATTGCACTCTGGATTGGGAATTGCGTACTGAAAATATGTTAGTTTATGCAAAAAAGGAATTGTTTTAAACACGATGGAACCAGTTTAGATGTTGGTTTTAATGGGTGATATGTTTCCAGGAAACTTCGTCTGCCCAGTACATATTGCAACAGTACACAGCAGCATCTGGTGGGCAGAAGCTGCAGAACTCGATTAAAAATGCTTATGCAATGGGAAAGGTTAGGATGGTAGCTTCAGAGTTTGAAACTGCCACCAAGGTGATGAAGACCAGAAACGCAACTAGAAGTGCAGAGTCGGGTGGGTTTGTGCTCTGGCAGATGAATCCGGACATGTGGTATGTGGAGCTTGCAGTTGGGGGCAGCAAAGTTCATGCTGGCTGCAATGGGAAGCTTGTTTGGAGACACACGCCATGGCAAGGTGCACATACTGCGAAAGGGCCTGTGAGACCCCTGCGTCGTGCACTTCAGGTGAAGTTTCTTGTTTGGTAATATATGGTTATTTCCTTTGGCAATGCAAATAATTATCCGGGTTAGTAACGTATTTCCTTGGATTTCCTTTTCAGGGTCTTGATCCAAGATCTACAGCTAGTATGTTTGCGGACGCCAGATGTATTGGAGAAAGAAAGGTCAATGGGGAGGATTGCTTCATCCTCAAGCTCTGTGCTGATCCTCTAACTCTGAAGGCCAGGAGTGAAGGCCCTGCGGAAATAATTAGGCATGTGTTGTTTGGCTACTTCAGCCAGAAGACAGGACTTCTTGTTCACATGGAGGACTCTCATTTGACCCGCATTCAGTCCAATGGTGGTGATGCTGTTTACTGGGAAACCACAATCAATTCGTTCCTTGATGATTACAGACCTGTTGAGGGAATCATGATTGCGCACTCTGGGCGTTCTGTGGTTACCCTTTTCAGGTTTGGTGAGATGGCAATGAGCCATACCAAAACAAAGATGGAAGAAGCTTGGACGATTGAAGAGGTAGCATTTAATGTTCCAGGCTTGTCAATGGACTGCTTCATCCCCCCAGCTGACTTGAGATCTGAGACAATAATGAGTGAAGCTTGCGAACTTCCTCATGATGAAAGAGGAAAGGGTGGCGGAATTGCTGCAGCAGTACATCGGGCCAAAGTAGCTGCGCTGGAGAAAGAGCATAGTGCTAATAGCGATAGCATGAGCTGGAAGATGGAAATCTAACAGGGGGCAAAGCAGTCGATTAGGCAATTGTTTATATTGGTAGCAAGTTTTAATCAGCTAACACCGTAGAAGTTACAAAGTAGGAGTTGCGTCGTGTTTTTGGACGTTGGTTTATGCCTCTCAATCTGTAAATAGAGCATAATCATTCACAGGTTTCACCTGGCCTGGGCGAATTATTATACTCTCAATGCAGAATCCAACAAAGGTGTTGGAGCTTGATTTTCCAGATGGGAATAGAGCAAATGGAGAGGTTCAGTTTTAGTTTACCTTCTGCGGACGAGAGGGTAGGTGGTGAAGCTTCGGTACAGCATAGCCATTAACCATGGATAAATTCCGCTAATTCTCTTCCATGAATTCAGGAGTGGCGGTGTCAAGGAAACTGTCACTTTCTGGCATGAATCTATAGCAGCCTAATGCCTTTTAGTTTGTTAGTTCTTACTGTTTTTGGGTGTGTTAGTCTTATGTGGTTTGGTTGATGCAAAAGTTGTTTTCTGAATTTGTAAGAAAAACAAATGGTTTTTTTAGGTCTGAAGAATAGGGCAGGGTAAAACAGAGGACATACTGGAAATTTATTCTCCTCCTTTAACTGGTGTAATCAATATATCTGAAGTATGGGTTGTATTCTGGCAATTTTTTTCCAGTGTCCCCATCAGGTATTGAATGTTCATTAGTCATGAATATAGTTAATCATGATTCCCTTATTTCTCTTCCTTGGAGTTCTACATGAATCATGCATTTTTGCTTTGTTTCCCTTTCATTTTTCATCAAATCTGTTTCCCTGTTTATGACTGATGCTATCTTTTTTAATGCTTGCTGAGGATATACACTGTAGAGAAACTAGCAGTGCCCCATCCCCATGAATGTGTTCTTTTGCATATCCCTTCATGTCAATGGTGCTTGACAGCATCTATTTAGGGCTAGGTTGGTTTGGTGCTTGGCACTTTCTTCTTTAACCACTTTTTCCCCATTCGGCCTCATGTCCCCAGGTTAAGAGAGAAAAGAATAGCCTTCTGGGTGAGTGTGGGCGCTTTGCAACTTTATTAAGGAATACCATTTTTTTTAAAACCCTAGTTTGACCAGTTTTTGGGTCCAAACCCTAACAGATTAAACTAACACTGAATCAGCCAGTTGGGTTAGAACTGGAAAGGAAGCTGGGTTTGCATCGTTTAGGGCAATGCTTGGTGTGTTAGAATATGATTACAGCTAAGGCCTGAGGTTAAAGTAATAGTTCTAACTCTCCCATGTGATAACCTCACCTTCCTTTCTCTGTTCTTCTTCTACAGCTTCCTGCTTAGCTTTGCACCCTCATTTTCTGTTTGCAGCCATATTATCATCTTTCACTTGCTTGCTTGGTTGGTTTGCCCAGTTGTGATCCCCCAGTGGACTAGTTGAAAGGTTCAAATGCCATTTATCGAATATTACAGTTTATCTTTGGGGAAAGGTTCCACCTCCATCATGATGCTCCTGAATGGTCAATGTCCCAAATTGATGAGGGAGCTTCTTCCTTTTGTTTTGATCTCGTTGGCCTTGTTTTGGAAGTGTATATGACCTCCAACTAGTTCCCTTTTAGGATAAGACATAAATTTGCAGCTAATACATATACATGCACCCAATCTCAGTATAAGACCATGAGACCAACTTCAATCCAGACTAATAATTTTTTTATAGCAAACCACATATACTCCTTAGAAAAGAAGGTAAGTACACTCTTTATTTTCGAGCAACGGAGTTGTGGTGACCTGACTGGGTGGGTGCTGAAAATACTGAAAAGTTAGCAGGTGCACGCGTTTCACATTGTCTGAGTTGGGCTTGGGGAAGACAAGTTGCTATGCTTATATGTACAGAGTGAGCTCCTCACATTGAGACGTGTTTTGAAGTGAAACCTCGAAAACAAAACCGTGAGTGCAATTACCGTACAATTACCAAACTCGTGTAGTTGTGAAATTGTTTAAGCACCAACGTACGATTGCCGTTTGGTGCTCACCTACATGTGCGTAAGTATTCTCTGGTACATGACTATCATAAGTTATTGTTAAGTGGTATGGTGGTTCAAGATCGTGAAATTTTACTACAGGTGAAAGATTAAAAAGAACAAATATTAGAAGGGACCATTTAAAGCCAAACTCCGTCATATTTAAACTCGCTTGAATTACATGATCACGTACAAGATATTGTCAACTGGTGATGCATGCCAATATACAGTACATACACGACTAAATAGAAGACTCCACTATGATCAGCCTCGAGGTGTTGCAAATGGTATCCTATGGCAAGTCTCACCACTATGTAAGATGCTCCGAGCACAACTCTAAAAGTTAAGGTTTGTGACCATGAAAGAGAGCCCTCTCTCCATCGTCAATTCGTCATGTTACATGACTTACATCTAAATCAATCTACCATTCAGAATGTGTTAATTGTATGTAACTCTTTGTGTTGTGTCAAAACGATGGGGAAGAAATATAGTTCAACAGAACGAAGTATATATAGAAACGTGTAGCTTGTATCAGTTATATGTGTATATATAACTGATAATGGTGGTGCCGTGGTGGTTCTGTTTAGTAAACATCAAAAATAAAGTTCAAAAGGACACGGGTCCATACCTCTTTTATATGTAGTACTGTTTTGACACCACTGGAAAACCAACCTGTAGGACAGTGACCTAGAGCCCTGAGTTTACATTCTGATTCTATATCCTTTGGTAATCGCAATTCATCTGCTTCGTTTTAGCAGCACATGTTTTATCTCGATCATCTGTTTTGTTATTCGCTCGGGTTCTGCAGTAAATAACTCAAGCGAGCACGTCCAGTACTCCAGCTCCATACCAAAACTTCATCACCTAAAAAACCGCTACCAACTTTCTTTGGTACGATGTGTTTAACTTTCGTTTAGGCTACCAAGTTTTCTGTATCAACAATATGCATTAGAGTTTCTGCTGAACAGAAGAAACAAGAATTTCATATTAGGGTTCTCGCATGTTTCTCACATTACAGTTATATTTTAAGAAACAGCACCAGAAAAGAACTGCAAAACGTACAAGAACTTTCAATAACCTCGACTAAGTAGCTGGACCAAACAGATGAATTGTCTTTGTTGGTACAAGAATCCTTCAGTCTTGTTCCATTATCGATCATATGTATACCTCCAGAATCCAAAATCGGAACTTTGAAACATTGCCTTTTGTTATATCTAGGTTTCTATTAAGTGCGCTTAATTAACAGATCGATAGCTAGGGACCATCCAACCTCTGAGTTAGTTGATAGCATATATCGCTAACAGTCTCTAGTCTCTATCTGAGATTAGCTCTGAGCTGGGATTAATTAGGATCTAACGTAGATAGTGAAGTTGCCCCAAAAAATCAATCGTTTTCCAAATAAAGATGACTCTATGGTTGCAGATTCCATTTGATTAACTTTCCTCTATGCTGTCTAATGCTTGAGGGGAGGAACAGAAATATGAACTTCGCGCGAGTCTTACACCACTAACTCAGAAAAATAGGAACCGCGCGCTATCCTTTGGTTCAGTTTTTCAAATGGTATATGCTTTGTTTCTGTTACTTCACACTCAAGGTTAGAGTTTAAATCACTCATATTCTTTTACATCTCCAATGTTACGAGCAGTTGCGTTCTAATTCAAATTCTCTAACGTTAGGGTTTGATGCTTGGTACAGTATATATTATATTAGGGTTAACCTATTATGACGGGGTTAACCATAGTCCCACTAGCTAAGGGTCAAAGCATGGTAAGGCTGGTCTAAGTTGTCTGGGAACTGGGAAGTAGCTAGGGTTTCTATTGAGGTTGATGAAACTTAGGTTTATACAATTTTGTTCCTCAGAATTAAGTATATGCTTCCAAATTTTCTTCTTCTAGGGAACGGAATCTAACCCCTTATTAAAGTGCAACCTTATGCTTCCTTGCTTTCCTAGGATGACACTCCAACTTAGTAATTACTTGACAAATAGACTTCAAAATGTGATTCCAAACTCCCATTACTCTTCCTTACTAGCTATCATTCTCAAAGAGCACATTCACAGACACAAAATATTATATGAAGCAAATGGAATTTCGATTCCATTCCAACAACCATGTGCTAATAAGCAAGTTACTACAACAGCAAGCAATGAAATTAGTGCCTATAGCACAGCATTCGATTCTTTGTGGATAGTTTGAAATCTTTGACTGTCAAATTCGATTGGATCAGCTATGCGTTCGGTTCTGAATTCTGAGGTATAGTGTGAAGTAAAAACTACGTATCTGATAAAAAATATGATGAACGTCAAAGTGTCAAACCTTAGAACATAAAAGGAAATTTCTCAAGTTTAGTAGTGTTTGATATACAATATGATATAAGAACCATGCCCTGATACGATCCAAAGTAAAAAGATTAATGGAATGTATACCATCTCTCCAATGTGCTAAATGATTGACGATGAGTATCTAAACTATCCGGACTCTTTTGATTTCTACTCTTTTCGACAAAATAGAAATCAACGTGTTTGCTATTTTTCTCGAGAAGAAGTTATTTCTTGCTTGACAGGATGAGAATTAGGTTAAACTTGTGCTAGATCGAGGAACATTTGGGCCCCTCTAATGTAAAAAGTATGTGTATCAATATCTAATTTACTCTTACATAAGTTTGGTGGGTTTCATTGTTCTATGTTATAGAAGTAATGTACATGAGTCGAAGCTCATGCGCGCACATCTCCTACTATTTCAAACTTTCATTGCATTAGCTTTACTCATATACCAAAACTGAAAAAGCAGTAAAGAATGGGACTTTCTAAGCTAAAAGCCATCAGCTTTGATCACTCATTCAACTACTTTAAAACCAAGAGGACAGTTTGGTATCATCATTAAAGGCTTTACTTTCTAGCTAGAGGTTATTAATCTCTATCCTTCAAGTCCAGAACTGAAGGATAATCAACAACTCGATCATTGATCTAATTAATAAAAGACCAGAATCTTGACCTTTATATTTGGACATGATATATATTTAGTACATTGTAATGATCTGAATTTATATTTACTCCTGCTCTCTCATTGACCTGGATTTAATATGGATTATTCTGACCCAGCTATCTTGCAGAGTTTATGGATGTGTCTTCAATCTGGTTGACAAGTTGAGAACTTCAATAAGATGTGTAAATGGGATAAGATTTTTATTCACTGAGAAAAAAGAAAAACTATAAGATCTAAGCCAGTGTCGGCAAGAGAAGGTTCCCCTTCTTGTTGGGGAAAAAATAATGGACCTGAAAATTTATGGTTATATGGTAGTGTACGTACCAGTGCTGCTGCCCCATAATGGCTGCAAAATGTTGTTGATGGATGCTCTAACACATAATAGGCATTCTTATATGGAAATGGGGAGGACAGTATCAATACACATAAGAGAGACCCACCACCAAATAAAATCATACAAAAGCCAAGAAGTTGAATGGAAAGCTTAGAATTCTTCCCAAAACCATATAGAATAATGCACCATCCAAAAATGATAAATTTCATTCATTAGAAAAATCAAACAACTTTGGCAATATTAAAAGAGAACGAAAATTGTAACCAAAAAAAAAAACCAAATTTGTGAAAAAGCAAGATAACATAGCACATCAAAATACTATTTCTCTTATTTGACCTTACAAGAAATTTAATATATAATATGAACATAAATTAAAAGAGGGCATCCTTCTCTAAATTCCCAAAAAAAATAAAAAAATAAATCTTCAATTCATCATCATCATCATCATAGCAAAAGAAGAAGGTGTTTTGTTACAAGTATACAATTGCTCATTTATGAGGCAGTCGTGTGCACACACACGTCTGGATTGCCTGCGATGCTGGGCATTGATTTTGATGTATGACACTAGAATGGGAGTTGGGTGAAGAAAGATTCCCATATTTATTCTCTTTGGAAACTAGATCGAAGAGGTAAAAAAACATGTTTTGAGAGCGTTTTCGAACAAAACGGTTTTGCTTAATAGCGTTTTTTTAATCAGACATGTACGTTACACAGTCACTCGATTGTAAAAACTTCACTATAACTCTAGTAAGAGATTCATTGTAGTCTTTGAAACCGAACTTTGATCAGTTTGATATCGTTGATGTTAAAGTCCACTGTGTAGAATGTGATTTGATAACTTCTTTGGAATTTTAGATAAAAAAGAGCAAGAGAAGTAAAAAAAATCACGTCTTTACAAAATAGTATCTTCAGTGCACAGTGTGTTTCTACACATACATATGTGAATTGTCAAGATTATAAGACATAATATAAAAACATAGGTAATCAAACATATGACTTATTCTAAATAATTAAGATTGCACCGTCTTTACGTGCTTTCGTATAAAATGTTGAAAAATCTTTAACTCTAAAAGCTTAACCCTCGTCAAAAGAAACTCTAAAAGCTTAAACTTTTGGCAAATGGGGCCTAGATCATGGACTGATACCAAAAGAAGTTAATTAATCTATGGAGGAATGGAACCCAAGTTCTTCAAACACAGCTTTCTTTGATTCAAAAGCACGTGCAACCATGAAAAAAGCCTATTAGGCCCAACTACAGGATGAGAGAAGTCCAGTTCTCAATGCTCTGAGAAATGACAAATTAGAAATTTTCATTTCTTAAAGAAATTTCCATTTCTTAGGTATTGGTATAGTTTTGCATACTAACTCTGTCATTCATATCTTAAATGTGTGCTCGTTTAGCATTTTAATTTTCTGATGTATTTGTTTTTTGGTTGGAAGAGTTCAATTTTTATTAGTTAAGCAAACAGTATAAAAACGATCACCATCTATAGGTGTTAATAAAAACCGTTCCGTTCCGTTCCATAGAACTACTACATATCCATTTTGAAAAAATATAAACTAAACTGGTAATCTCCTAATATATACAAGTGTTTGAAGACGAAAACTAAGGGAAATAGAGCCTTCAATAATAAAAAGATCCCCATCAAGAGGACACCGAGTCACTTCTTTTACAATCTATCCCACTCAAAGCGCCATATTAATAAGTGAACATCATTCCTGGAAAATTATGTGAACCAAAGACAAAAATAAAAAACAAAAATAAAACAATTGGCCAAGTCCAACAAAGCCCACGCTCTAGCAGACTCCCACGACGGGAGTCAAACAAATACATGTAGTCTCACCAAACAGCCACTACTAGAAAAAAGTTCTAAGGTGACGAAATATTTTTAATTCGTCACCTAAGAGAACACTTTAGTGACGAAACCGATTTCGTCACCCTAGTGACAATTTTCGTCGTCTAACTAAGGTAAGGTGATGAAATATTATTTCGTTACTATTTTCGTCATCTTAGAGCTAATTTAGGTGACAAAAATATATTTCGTCATGTAAGTGATAGGTTAGGTGACGAAATATATTTTCGTCACCAAAGTTTTGAGCACTTAGGTGACGAAAATACATTTCGTCATGTAAGTGATAGGTTAGGTGACAAAATATATTTTCGTCACCAAAGTTTTGAGCACTTAGGTGACGAAAATGTATTTCGTCACCTAACAACTTACTTTTGTGACGAAAATAAATTCGTCGTCAAACACCTTTACTTAGGTGACGAAATATAAAGTTGTGTGTCTTTTTGAACCAACTACGGGGTAGAAGTAAAATTTTAGAAAACCCACCGTACTATATGATCAGTGTACTTAAATACGGCTATGAAAAAAATCCACCAGTTTTCGAAAACGTTAAGGTCTCGATCCACGCGGTCAACATTCAATTAACGTCACTTATTACACGAAAATGCTCTTACCTACCACTATATGACCTAGTTTGATTGATTCTTTCACACACAAAACTCTCACATTGATGAGATGTAACCACCTATATAAAAGTTTGGGGACGTTCACCTCTCGACGATAGGGCTCCACATAGGGAAACATAAACGTATATAGGGTTGACCGCTTGTATCAGGGACCAAACATTACCGAAAATATGTGATTTTTCAACCATAGTTGTATTTCACCATACCGATCACATCATATTTCACAAGGTTTTTAAAAATATTGCTTCCTCCTTATAGTTGGTTCACAAATATCTACACTTGCGTGTAACCTATTAAACAAGTTATACCACATTAGTAGACACGTTGTGGTTATGATGGCTAAATTTTACAAAATAAAATTTCAACAGTTTGATATGATCAATGTACTTAAATACGACTTAAAAAAAATCCATCAGTTTTCGAAAACATTAAGGTCTCGATCCATGCGGTTAACATTAAATTAACGCCACTTATTACACGAAAACGCTTTTACCTACCTTTATATGACCTAGTTTGATTGATTCTTTCACACACAAAACTCTCACATTGATGAGATGTAACCACCCATGTAAAAATTTAGGGACGTTCATCTCTCGACGATAGAGCTCTACATAGGAAAACATAAGTGTATATAGAGTTGACCGCTTGTATCGAGGACCAAACATTACTAGAAATATGTGATTTTTCAACCATAGTCGTATTTCACCATACCGATCACATCCTTATTTCACAAAATTTTTGAAATTATTGCTTCCTCCCTATTTAACAAGATCACATTCTATCAAAACTTTTTCTTTTTAGAAAAAAAAAGAAAAATAAATAAATGTGTTGAAATTAAAATAAGACGACGAAATTGAAAATGGTAGAAAGAAATTTGGTTCAGTTAGATGACGAAAGTTGATGGATTCGTCACCTAACTTTATAATATTTGGGAGGTTGAACTTCCTTCAATTTTTTTGGTCAAATTTTGTATTTCACCTAGCTGACGATATTAGACAGTTTTCGTGGGCTTAGTTTCTTTTAGTAAACCCAAAACAAGTCCTATACTCGCTCTCTTTCTCATAGTGATTCTGAAACCCCTAAATCGATTCCACGCCGTCTCCTCCTCCACATCGCCGTCTCCTCCCATATCGATGTCAAGTCCAATCGGCCTCTCCCGCGCCCACATCGCCGTCTTCCACATCGACGTCGAATCCAATCGGCCTCCACGTCGCCTCCACATCAACGTCCCCTCGCGGCCTATGGCGCCTCTGTCAAGTTCAGCACCTCCTCTCCCTCCACCATTGCCCGTCGTCAATGAACCTTCCCCAGATATCTGCTAAGATCAACGTTCGGCGCAAACCGCGTCCTGAAGGAGGTAATTTTTCTCACCCGTACTCATCTGCCTCTTAACCTTTTGATTTTCTAATTGGGCATAGTAAAGTTTGGATATTGGTTTCTGGGTTTTGTGTAGTGAATGAGTATTGGTTTTGGAATGAGAAAATTTTGGATATTGGTTTGGAATGAGTATTGGTTTCTGGGTTTCTAGGTTTTGTGTAGTGAACGAGTAAATTTTGGAGAAATTTTGAACAATGACCTTCTTTAGGCGTTCCAATTGGTGAATATATCCATATTCTTTTGTTGCTTGAACTACATCTTGACCTAGTTTCTGTATTATTGTTATGGTTAACATGAAATGGACTGTTAGCTTTGAATAATTGAATGATGCCGTAGATACTTGAGTTATGAAATTGTGTTTGTAAGGCTGGGAAGTTGTAGTGCAGTTTTGTTGAAGTGTTGAACTGTGAGTAATTGTGATTTTGTGAATAATTATGAATTGTGAGTTTCTATCTGAATATGTGAATACAACAGATTTTCACATTTCAGATTTTGACAGAATTTGGGCCGATAAATGCCTGGTATAAAAGTATATGCCTATTTCGGAGTACCCAAATTATGCATGACAAATTCGCAATCTGATCCTCTTTCTCTATCTGTAAGACAATTGTCATGGTGCATGTTCTAGGCCAAGCAGCTTATTCTGTTCTAAGTTGTGTGTTCAGTAGAGGAAGGTTCTAACCCTGTAATCGATTGAGCTTCATTATTTGTGGGAAGAACAATTTATGATGCATGTTTTAATTTATCTAGCAGTATTGCTTATTGTTATGTTTTGCTTTTCTCATACGCCAGCAGTAGTCTTAGTGCAACTCTGTATCAGCTTGTGTGCTAACAAATCAGCTATATATTTGGGGTGCTCCAAAATGTGAATCATCAAACAATTTCGCTTTGAGCTGTGCATCAGTATATGATATGCTTCAATAGCAGCTGAGTGACCTGACGCCTTTTGACTTGAGATAGACTGAGATAGCAAACTAGGGTTTTACGTTTTACACAAACTAACAGAAAATAGAGATATTTAAAGAGAACGGGTCGTTAGTGTTTCCCAAGGCGATTAGGAATTAATTTTGGAAATCTGGAATGGGGTAATCATGTTCCAGTTTGGAATAGGGATTACTTGCGTGCTGCTGGTCACTGATGTTTATTACTGAATCAATTGTTCTCCTAATGCTTACACATGTGAGTTTAGCAATTAGCATGCAAATGATGCAAATGGGAGAGAAACACTGATTGATTTGTGTTTGCAGGGGTTCATTCACTTGCAACTGTCACGAACCGAACAGAAGGCGGAAGACTTGAGCAATACAAAAATATGCAAATTGCAGATAGAGTTTTGAGTCCTGTAATTGAAGGTTTAACCTTTATGGGTCTTGCAGGTTGAATCTATCTAATGAGTTCAAAGTTTAAACCTGGTGATCGAGTCTTCTATATTGCCCAGGTCTTTCAGATAAGTTGCTTGAATCGAGCAAAGAGAATGGGTTTGGTTTCCACTCCAATGATCAACAATGTCTAAGTGAGTTCTCATCTTTGCATTTGCTTTTTTTTTTCTTCTTTATCGTTAACAGTTAAGGTATATATTGCTTCAATAGTTGAATTGTTTATATGTATTCATTTACAAGGCTATGTTCTATCCTTAAAAACAAATGAAGAACCAATTGGTAAATACTAAATAACTGCTCGATATATTGAGCAAAAAGCTATAGCATTATGTTGATTTTTTTTATATTCTTCCAGAATTAGATTGCGGTTAATTAATTATATATTGTTAAAGATGAACGGAACCCCATTTTTTGGTAATAGATGGATTTCTGTTTTAGTTTCCTCTTTTCTCCTCCGTTTTCAAGACGAATTATATATAGCAGGTGATTCAATTTATTAATCATTTGTATCTTTTGGTGTAGGGTGAGTATGCCGAAGCCGACAAGACCGTTGAGGCTCTTTATGTGTACCGGATGATGATGATCATGATGACGGAGGCAATGATTCAATGAACATTGCTTTATAGTCACTAGTTTATTTTCTAGTATATATTTTGTATGAACAAGCTAGGTTATAGTTCCAAGTACTCTTGAGTTTGTACATATATATGAACTTGATTATGAATATATATATATATATATATATATATATATATATATATATATATATATATATATATCAGGGCCCTTCTAATGAGGGATCCCTTTTTTTTGTTCATTTCTAGGGATAGGTCCACACCATTAGATCTGTTTTTTAATAAGCTTGAATGGTTGAGATTAAAACAAAAAACTTAACACTTATATCAAACCTACACCGTTCAATATTATTAAAAATAAATCCCTCATTTGGATGACTTAACGATCACTAAATTTTCTGAAAATTTGTAGAAATGATCTACTCATATAGCCTAACGAACTGAACGGTGAAGATTTGATTTTGTAATCGAAAAGTTCGTCAAATGATCTATCCCTAAAAATGAACAAAAAAAGGGATCCCTCATTGGAAGGGCCCTGATATATATATATATATATATATATATATATATATTTGCTACTGCCGAGGTGGTTTGGTGAATGGTGAAAAAATAGTCATTTTGTGTTTTTAATATATTTATGTTAATATTAAATGTGATATTAATAATTTTAAATGATTAAATTTATTAAAAATAAATAGCACTAAGGTGACGAAAGTTAATATTTCGTCGCCTTAGTCGGATGAACGAATTGTTAGACAACTGCAAGGTTTTCGTAGTGTTAGTGTTTTGGTGACGAAATATGTTTGTTACTTTAGTACTGTGGCGACGAAATAGTTTTAGTCACCTAACCAATTTTGTGACGAAACATTTTTCGTCAACTAACCACTCTTGCGACGAAATAGTTTTCATCACTTAAGTGCTCTCATCACCACCTTTAGATGACGAACCTTAGGTGACCAAATTTTCGTTGTTTTAGTGCTTACATGACGACATAAAATCAACAAATACATGTAGTGACGGTGACAGAGCTCACTACTAGAAAAAAGCTCATAGGTGACGCTTAGGTGACCAAATTTTCGTTGTTTTAGTGCTTACATGACGACATAAAATCAACAAATACATGTAGTGATGGTGACAGAGCTCACTACTAGAAAAAAGCAAAGAGAAGGCTAAATTACATCTATTGTGGATTAGATTTGGTTGTGAAGGCTAAATTACTTGAAACAATCTTTAGACACCGATTCTCATCAAAAAAAAAATTCTTTAGACATTGATTAAATGTACTTTTGCTAATGATATCGATTTTTTAGAATAAGCAATAAAGCAGCAACCTAATCGCAAGTTCTACCAGAATTATGCATACGTCCATGCTCACTAATAATGACATAAGTAAACAAAGAAAAAACCTATTTTTGAGTGACAATTTTCATGCAAATTAAGACAAAACCTATGTAACTATGTTTTTTTCATGACTAGCTAGCTATGGGAAATGGATTTCCCGTGTTGGTGAGATATACATGAAACATTTGTTCGTTCAAAATCTTACCAAACACCGATTTCATGTGGAACAACAGATAATTTTTTCATTCTGTTTAAAACCCCACCTTAGCACACATTAGAAAACCAATGAAAATTTTCATCCCACATGCAATAGCTGAGAAGGTGAGATTTTGGAGTAAACCAAAAGCAGGATTATAAGGGGAATGTCACCACCAACTAATTATCTGTCCGGATCTAAAGAGTAGGGGGAGATCTATTTTTCTCGAATCTTTTTCACCATACTCAAGATATGAATTCTTGTCTCACCTTTGTGGCCCCTAAACAAAATATATATTTATATATATATATATATATATATATATATATATATTTAGTGATAGCAAGAGGACGTTTAAAATTAGAAGAGATATCAAAATCACCATGTCACTACCAGAAATTTCAACTTGGGCGACGAAAAAAAATCGTCGCCCTGTTAAAAAATTTCGTCGCCTAAGTACTTAGGCGACGACACGTCGTCGGCCAAGACGTCGTCGCCAGAAGTGCGTCGGCCAAGAACTTGGGCGACGAAAATTCATTCCGTCGTCGCCTAAGAGTAATTCTTAGGCGACGATACTAATTTCGTCGCCTAAAATCTACTTCTCGTCGCCCAAAAATATTCGTCGCCCAAGATTTAACACCTTGGCCGACGAAATTTTTTTTCGTCGCTTAAGATGTTATAACCTGGGGCGACGAAATATTTCGTCGGCCAAGACGTCGTCGCCAGAAGTGCGTCGGCCAAGAACTTGGGCGACGATACTTTTTTTTCGTCGTCTTATATGGTAAGTCCTTGCCCGACGATTTAGCAATTTCGTCGCCTAAGATATATTTAAATTTTTTTTAAAAATATTTAAATAATTTTTTTAAATATATAAATAATGTTTTTTTAATTTTTGCTGGAATTTTTTTTTCGGCATTTCTTTAAATTTTTCTAGTACTAAAATTTAATTAAAAATAACACAAATTTATAAATTTATAAATAATTTATTACAAAAATTCAGTCCACCTGCCTACGGAATATCTCGAAATCTAACTCATCATTCCCATTCGGAGGGTCCTGAGGCGGCGGCTGGTCAGGCTGAGGAGGCTGGGGCCACTGAGGTAATGGTATAGGCGTAGGCATGGGCGGAATATCAAGTTCGGCCGCATGTGCAGCGATGCAGGCAGTCATCCACTGTCCCATAGCCGCCTGGTTGGCATTGGTGACTTCATTCACCCGCTCCATATGCGCAGCCACCGCCATCTCCCTCGCTCTTTGGGCTTCCAGCTCAGACTGTAGATTTTCGAACTGATCCTGTAGCCGACTGTTGCTGCTTGAGGCTCCGGCGGCTCCCTTGCGCTGAAATCCTGGCGTCGTCTTCAGGATCCCCTTTCCAGCGCCTCCCATACCCCGGCAGTAGTAGGTGTTGGAACGCTGCGCGAAGGCAGTGGCCATAATCCACGCCCCAACGGTAGGATCTGAAGTGTCGATCCTGGACATGGCCTCTGACATGTCATCCTCTGCCGTGCCCGGCCATGTGTCGTTCACCATGCCTCTCATGACCTCTTGCTCCGCCTCCCTCACCCTCGCCTAATTGGATATATTAAAAAAATATATTAATATACATTTAATAAAATGTAATTAAAATTAAAAATTAGAAAATATAAGGAACTTACAAGATCCTCCTCAGAATGAGGATATGCCCTCTGAAAGGTCCCCACATAGGGGTTCTCCTCTGGCCGCTCTCGCCGCACGTCGTCCATGATGGCCGAAAACGGCCTCGAACCGGCACGATGGTTGGTTGTGTTCTGTTGCCGGTTCTCAGCGTTCACCCGGGCGAGGTGCTTCAAAAAAAAATTATCGTTAGTAAATATTTAAAAACATACAATTATAATTAATTCACTAATTAAATTAATTCAAATTTGTTTACGAATTACCTGTTTGTGAGGGTCGTTGAACTGCGTGACAAGAAGCCACCGCCACTCGTACTCCGGATACTCGAACTCCTTCGGGGTACCCGAACGGTCGCTCCCGTACTGCTTTCAGTGTAACCGGAGGTCGTGCTTCCACTCCTTGAACCTACATATACAAAAAAAATATTAAATATATTATTAAAAAAATAAAATTTAATAAATTATTAAATAGAGGTACCTCTCCCTATGGGCCTTGTCCGCCCAGTCACGTCCCTCCTCGGGAACCACAAACCATTGCTGCATTACCACTTGTTAGTATTTTTTTCGATAATTAAATAATTTATTAGTTAAAAAAATAGTAATTGATCGAGTAAACTCACCGACATCGACTGATGGAGCATCTCCTTCACTCCATCAGGAACCTGGCTCCAGACTCCCCACAACATAGGGAGTCTGGAGCGGATGGTGCCTCCCGCGGCGCGCGTGTACCGGTTTCCCAACGGGGCGTCCACTGGTTTCCCGTTGGAAAACGGGATGGCGATCCGTCCAGCGGACTCGACCGCCCTATCGAGTCCCTTGTTGCTGACGGTGCCTCTCCTGTTCCGCCTTCTCGTTCCGGCGGCTGTGACATTGTGAATCAAATTTAATATTAATAATACATTTTTACAAAAAAAAAATTTAAAATCGACAAAAAAGTAATAATAAATTACCTGAGGATGAAGCTGAGCCGACTGATTCGTCTCCATCCGCCTGCTCGGAGACCCTCACAGGATGAAGAGGCGTGGAAAACTCCCTGTAGATATAGGCCTCGTGCGGTGCCACATGCGGGAGCTTCTCCCGAATCTGTCGACCCTCCTCATCGACGCGAGGTATCGCCGGTATCGTCGGAAGAAGGAAGAGGCCGGACGACACCATAGGGACCTCGGATGACCCGCCATCACCGTCGGTCGGGGACGACTGTGTGGGGGCGGTGTTAGATCGCGACCGGGGAAGTATCTCTGGATGACGAGGGACCGTCGCTGCGGGACCCGACTGCCCAGCAGAACGGGAGCCGCTCGCGCCACCCCTAAGCGCCGCATGTCGGGCCGTCAGCTGCCACGGAAACCCGATCGACGGTGATTCCGACGGGTTGTTTGAGGTACCGTCCGAGGAATATTGGCTCCTCGAACCCGAACGTTGTCCAGAAGTTCTCCTCATGCCCATCCTGTTTAAAATAACCATAAATTTATTAAAAATATTTTACCGTCTTATAATTAATTTAACAAAAAATAACCATAAATTTCGAAAAATTTATCAACAATAATAACACAAATAAAAATTAATAGTTATTATAGGATTTATTATTTTTTTAATTCACATAACAAATTATTTACATTAATTCGCAATTATTACATCACAAAAATTAATTTACGAATATTTACATCCTTACTCAAAAATAATCCATTATTTTTTACAAAATTTCCACAATATATTTACAATTATAATTTATATTATTTAATTATTTAATCAAAAATTATTTAATCATTTACAATATATTTACAAATTATTTCCACAAATCCTAAACCCTAAACCCTAAACCGTAAACCCTAATATTTTACAATTATCATTTACATCACAATTTACAATTATCACAACAACAACAATTTACAATTTACAATTATCACAACAACAACAACAACAACAACAACAACAATTAAAACAAATTTAGGATTTTAGGGTTATACCTTAAATTGTGGGTCGGCGTCGGGGTCGGGGTCGGGGTTCCGAATTGGGGTCGGGGTCGGGGTCGGGGTCGGGGTCGGAGAGAGGGAGAGAGAGAGGGCTTCGGTGGATTTTCGGAGAGAGAGAGAGAGGGCTTGGATTTGTGAGCGGCTGCGCGAATGGTTAGGGTTCCGAATTTTTGCCTTTTATATTGGCGTTCTTGGGCGACGATTCTGTAAAAATCGTCGCCATGTTTTTTGAAAATCGTCTTGGCCGACGATTTTTGAAGTCGTCGCCCTGTTTTTTGAAAATCGTCGCCTAAGATACTCTACTTGGGCGACGAGGTTCTTCACTATAAATCTCGTCGCCCAAGATGAAGAAACTCGTCGGCCAAGAGTTCTATCATAAAATTCAGAATATCGTGATTTTGGTGATCGGAGAAGAGGAACTGAAAACCTACCGTCAGATATGAACAGCATAACGAATTACGTAGGTGGGAAAAAATTCAGCTCCATCTGACAAAGATAAGGGCTCGATCCGTCCGGTCAATCGGCGCGGTCAAACCCCTAAACGGACGGAAACGGCTATTCGACCCTCCAAATCAAGTAATTTGGCCGGACCTTCAACTGAGAATAGTTTCCAATCGACGAGAATCTTACGGGGCTATAAAAATTTGGTAAAAAATAAATACCCGGGATAGGGCTACCACTAGGTAGAAATAAGAGAAATTCGTTGACCGGAACAACCGGCACCGAAATTTTACCGAAATATCTTCATTTTTCACAGTTTGACGTATTTCACCGTTCTGGTCATATCTTATTTCACGACTTTTTTGCTTTTGAGGCCTCTACGTATACGTTGTCTTCAAAACGAAACTTAAACTCAACACTTATATAAAAAAGTTATACAACATTAGTACATATATAGTGAGTTTGGTGATCGGAGAAGAGGAACTGAAAACCGACCGTCAGATATGACCAGCATAACGAATTACGTAGGTGGGCAAAAATTCAACTCCATCTGACAAAGATAAGGGCTCGATCCGTCCGGTCAATCGGCGCGGTCAAACCCCTAAACGGACGGAAACGGCTATTCGACCCTCCAAATCACGTAATCTGGCCGGACCTTCACCTGAGAATAGTTTCCAATCGACGAGACGCTGACGGGGCTATAAAAATAAAAAACATTTCCTTACAATTTAAACGTGTTTTATTTATTTTAATTCACCTGAGAATAGTTTCCAATCGACGAGACGCTGACGGGGCTATAAAAATAAAAAACATTTCCTTACAATTTAAACGTGCTTTATTTAAACCTTATTCGGATTATCTTGGCCGACTAAATTAGGGTAATTCGTCGGCCAAGATAATACTTGGGCGACGATATTTGTCAAAATTCGTCGCCCAAGAGTAAAAATTAAAAAATCCTGTATAATGAAATTTAAACGTGCTTTATTTATTTTAATTATTCGGATTATCTTGGCCGACGAAATTAGTGTAATTCGTCGGCCAATATAATACTTGGGCGACGATATTTGTTAAATTCGTCGCCCAAGAGTAAAAATAAAAAATCCTGTACAATGAAATTTAAATGTGTTTTATTTTATTTTAATTATTCGGATTACTCTTGGCCGACCAAATTCTTTTATTTCGTCGGGCAAGTAAAAATAAAAAAATAAAATACTTAGGCGACGATATATTTTAGGTTCGTCGGCTAAGGATTAAAAAACTTAGGCGACGATATAAATATCTTAGGCGACGAAATATTGTTTCGTCGCCCTAGTTTCTATATTAGGCGACGAAATTTATCCTTAGGCGACGATTTTTTTTCCTTGGGCGACGATTTTTTTTTTCGTCGGCCAAGTTTTCTCTTAGGCGACCAAAAAAAAAATCGTCGCCCAGTTTTTTTCATTTCGTCGCCCAAGTTCTATTTTCTGGTAGTGTGTACATAGTGTGGAGGACACTTTTGATTAAAGGGGTACGGCAGTGAGATAAGCATGGCCGAGCCCAAAAATATCGCCTTATTCGTCACTACTAGGACGGCCAACTTAAGAGACGAATCCATTTCGAAGCAAAAGATACAATATTCGTCGCATATATACCTATGCCACGAAAAGTCGGTCGCATAAGAGTCGTCGCATAAGTGGTGTCGCATAAGAATCTATGCGACGAAAAAAACGTATTCGTCGCTACACTCCATATAATGCGACGAATAAATCGTTGTCGCACAGAAAAGAAGCGACGACACTGGTATCCACTTATACGACGAATCTCGTCGCATGTGTGTTCCGACGAAAAAATTTTCGTCGTCCGTAATTCTGTACCGACGAAACATGGGTGCAATTGCCGACAAAAGGATGGTTCACTTATGCGACGAAAACATATATTTTCGTCGCATAAGTTTGTTCACTGAGGCTAGTTTTATTTGCTTTTTCCTTATCCTCCCTGTTTCACTATCATCATCATCATCATCATCTACAGAAACTATAAAAGTGCAAATTTAGCAAACAATAAATTTTCATATATACATAATTTGTTCATACAAAGTCTTTACTCTTTAGTAACACCTTGAATTGCAACTAAACAAAACCATTCATTCATCCTAGCTTAGCTAGCCTATCCTTCTCCAACTGAACAAAACCAACTGCACAAACCTTAAAGGCTTCTCCATCTAGCTAGCCTATCCTTCTCCAACTAAAGAAAACCAACTGCACAACAGCCTAACCTTAAATGCTTCTCCATCTAAACAAAACCAACTGCACAACAACCTAACCAAAGGCTTCTCCATCTAAATAAAACCAAAATAGTGAAGAACGCAGTGATGTACCTAGCTAGTTCCTCTCAGCTGCATCAACATTTTCTTCTAGAGGTTGTTGGGAAGGGACTGGTGGAGGACACCCAGTCTGCTGCGCCATAAAAGCCATCACTGCTGCTAGTTGCTGCTTCACCAATGTCATCTCTTCACTAACTTTTTGCGCAACCGCCTCAGCTTTTTCGGCCCTCTCCTCAGCAATATGTAATCTCTCCTCCACCTCATGAACTCGAGAACGTGGAGTGGAAGATGATAACTGTCGGACACCTGCTCTTCCAAGACCACGGATCTCTTTCCCGGCTCTTCTGCCGACTCTTGCTTCAAGCACCTTAAGATTCATTGACCACTCCAAAGGTGGGACCTCAGCCTCCGGGATGTCAGGGTTTGCATTCTGCTGTGCAGTTTTCAATTCAGTTGCCTCTTTCTGCATTTCCTCCTGCAGATAAGAGATAAGAGATAAGCTTTTAATTAGATTTGGAATTTAAATTCATATTGCAGTTGCAAAACAATTAAGGGTAAGCAGTGAAGAAAAATAAGTTGTAGAATGATGGAACTGTTATGAATCTGCTACATATTGCAGGCATGTAAATGTACTAAATCAAGAATTGAACTTAGAGACAAGCAATGTTTTGCAGAACATAACAATAGTTATTGTGTTATGAAACTTAGCAAGACATACAACTTCATCTAAAAGGGAAGCAACTAGCTGATCTACTTAATCACATGCATAACAAAGTCACATTCACAATACGAAACACAAATGCCTCTACACCAACTGAAAATTATTTAATTGCACCAACTGAAAATTATTTGCACAATATATGTAAGCTATTTGCAGCAGATTTAATTAACTTACAAGATTTTTGGCAGCTTTAGGGTCGTTGACTGTGTCATACGTCTCTATGTAAGCTGGGATAACAGGAAATTCGTTACCCTTCTCTTTGTGGTGGACCACCCTGTAGATGATAGGTAGCCGCCCCGTGTGGTGCTCCGACTCCTTCTTACCACGGTTGGTCTTGTTAGCCGCCGATCGTGTCTGCCAATCACAAAGTATGTATTTCATATTAATGGCAGTTTCTCTTGGCCATTAACAATGCCATTAACAATAGATATTAGGAAATAAAGCAATTGAGCTAAGGAAAAATAATTATGCTATTGGATTAAAGTGAGCAATATAACCCCACATAACAAGCATAGTTGTGTTGTGGATTACAAGCTGATAAGTTGAGCAGTATCAATGCAAGCAATCAAAGCTAAAGCAGTCAGGTCGAGATAGCAATAGTAACATTTTATTAGTTAACAAAAAACTAGCAAATAATCAGATAAAGGGAATTTCTGGGCAGTTTTCAAATAATTCTTGGTCTAACAGAAAAATTATGTTCTTCTACAATGACATTAGCTATGGAAAAATTTCCAATAGCACAAGCTTGGAATATCGAACAACTTGCTTGTTGATAAGGAAGATGCATCAAATGGCACGAAGAAAATAACTAGAGAAGGTACCAACATATTGCATGCCAAAGTCATATTTCAGTAGTGGTGCAGCTGGAAGAAAAATCATTCTAAAAATATTGACTATATATTTTCCTATGCATCAAATGCCAATCCTATATATATTTTCCTTTAAAGTGCATTTACTATTACTTTTACTCGAATTGTGACTCCATAGTAAATTGATACACATAATATTTGATGCAACAAGATATTTGACAACCTCAGCTAATTGTATAGTAGAGTTTCAAAACTGAAACTTGGTAAAGGGAATGCTAATCTCAATTAAATTTACCTTGAAATCAGGCGACTCAAAATGCCAGCAAAGCTAGTCCCACTCATCTTGCCTGTGTATCAAATCAGGCGGAATTGTTTGTCTCCCATACTTCTTATAGTGCCTTGAAAAGTCCCACTTCCAATCTCGATATATGGTACCCGCCTTATCTTCAAGCCACGCCCACATCCGTTTATCCCCAAAGTCAATTTTAAAATACGGCTACAACACAAACAAAACAACTTCTCATTAGAGTACAAATTGAAATAATGAAGAAGCTAAACAGTCTGAAAAATAATGGGTATATTACAGCATTTTGCAGCTTATTCTTTCTTGTTTGTGATTCAAAGAGGAAATAATTGAGTTGAGCATACAATTCCTGATAACCCATATATGTGCACATACATTCAAATTATGATCCTTTTCTTTTCTGAGTTTGAAGGGTTCAGATTTGGGTTACTCTAATTGGTTACTCATTATATTGTGCTAGTCACCTCCACCAACTTCACTCAAACTTCATACAAAGATGCTGAATAATGTGAACAAAAGCAAACCATACTCAGCAAGTACAGAAACATTTGAGGAACTAATCAGCAGCTTCTGTAACCACCATGGATACAACAAAAGAAATCATGAGTACGGTTTAAACCTCAAGTGCATACACCTCACGGCGGAAAAATGGAAATCACTGAAGCGAAAATGAAATTACAGCAGATTGCTTTTCTTTTTCTGTTATTTATAATTTCTTTTTCTGATTGCCCCTCCTACCCTTCACCCAAAGCCAAGCTCCTTTCCCCATTCCATTCCTTTTTTAGAAAAATTGTCTGCGACATCATATTTCTATGACAATGATTAATCTTGCTTAACTTGAATTTTATATTTTATAGCATAAACAACTCATTCAATTAAAATCAAATGGAGGCAGCAATACAAAAAGAAGAGAATTCTTAAACTGGAGCAAAGATTGTTCTAACAGCTAGAACAATATAATTCCTGATAACCCTTCCTTAAATACCAAGCTAGTTCTACCAGCCGTAAGAGAATACTTTGACATGAGTAACCATAGGTTAATCACATAGGAGCGGCAGCTCACTTGTAAAACTAGTATTCTGCAAAAGCATATTACCTACAAAATGGGTAAATGTGCAATGCGAGGAGAGATAACATGAACTTCACAAATGTATTAATAAATAGAGTAAAAAAAAAAAAAAAGAGAGAATACAACCAAAGACATGAGAAAGTTTTGATTATATAGAGTAAAACCTATTTGTATTTCAAGTGTAAAAAATTACAGAAAAACAGCAACTAAAACTTGTTGATGTCAATGAGTGAATCATAGGGATGAAATAAAAAGCAACTCACAAAAAAATACAGAAAAACAGCAACTGACAAAAAAAATTACAGAAAAACAGCAACTAAAAAAAAAAAAAGCTAGAAGGAAGAAGTGAAGAACCACTCTTCTTTCTCTTCATGAAAAACAATGGAAGAGTAGACCTTAATACTAATGCATACTATATTTATATGGCTAAATTGCTTCACAGCTGACCAGCTGCATTAATAAAATTTATGTCTAGTAACTACTAAGTGTATTGCTGGTTCTAATTTATCTTTGTAATACAAAATGAACCCGAAATGAATCAATTTAATTGAATGCCAATGCAGTGAATGCAGAATCAAGAACACAAGTGAGCTAAACAGGATATGTTTGCAGTTATGCAAACAGAAAATATCAGGAGCTATGCAAATCCTTGACAACTATACAAGCATACACAACATACACAACTTCAAAGGCCAACAGAAAAGACAACAGAATTCTTTCCTAAATCTTGACATAATAAACACTAGAAAATTGATGTTCATCCTATAACACAAACAACTCATTCATCCTATAACACATACAACTCATTCACCTATAACACATCATCATCATCACTACTAAACTGTAAATTGACATCAGTGTATTAGATTCTTACCGTAAGCCCGTCTATCAACTTCTTCTTCTCAGAGTCACCGATGCATTCCCAGTTTCCGGCCGACAATCTGACTTTGGATCGAATTATGCCACCAATGCTATTGACCAGGAGGCTGTTCACTGATGATGAAGACGGTCCTCTGATGAAGTCGTCATACACAACTTCGATCAAGCCGGAAACTTTCACAATTTGTTTCACCTTGTCCAGGTTGCCGAACCCTCGTCGGCGTTTTGGGGGAGGTCTGGTGGACTTCTGAGTACCACGTCGAACACTACAACCATCGGACAGTGTCGCCTGAGCTTCTGGGGCGACATCGTCGATGTCGTCCTCATCCAGTGGAGGAGCTGTAGAGGCAATCGAGGCTGGTGGTGGAGGTGGAGTGGTGAAACCATCTCCCGTCGGTGACTGCTCAGCAACATCTGCCGTCGGCCCCGCCGTATTCGTCGTCGTGCTGGAACCAAATTGGACTGCACAAGCCGATCGTAATCTCTCCGACGCAATCTCCCTGGCCCTTTTATTCGACAATGGTGCCATGCTTGGGATTGAAACTCGGTTTAGATGGTAGAGGGGAGAGCGAAGTCGAATTGGGATTCAGGCCGAAATTGGGATTGGAATTGGGAGGACGAATTTGGGAGAGAAGCCGGGGAGGCGAATTGGGATTAGGGTTTAGGGTTTCGAAACTGGGGAGGGATTAGGGTTTCGAGTGATTTTGGGAACGAGGTCGAAGCAATGAACGACGACGAGGTCGAAGCAGTGATTCCGGGGAGTTTTTCATGATAGAGTTCGAACTGGGTTTGGTTTATTTAGTTATAGATCAAGCGACGAAGTTAGATATTTCATGGCCCAATGAGGTATTCGAATTTTGGCCCAAATATTTGGCGCAAAACTCGTACGCGCTATATTTTGGGCCCTTTGCGACGAACAACTCTTTTTGGTCGCTTAGGACATGTCTGTAGCGACGAGTGTATAGTTTTTCGTCGCAAAAAAGTAAATTGATGTATATTTTCATTAAATACATTTATTTAATAATTAATCTTTTAACAGTACGAATACATATGTTTTACAGTACAATATTATATGTTCACATGCACATCGAAATAGGTCTAATAATAAATGTAATATTCAATCGCTATCCTCGTAATCCGGATCTTCTAGATCATCCTCAGGAATTTCATCTGAATCTTCATCTTCATCGTTAATGAAGTCGTCATTAGATGGGATGTACGGCAGTGAACCGAAATCGAACCCTAAACCTGAAATTGGAATGTACTCGCCTTGTGGGAAGTGGATGTCGTTGTTAATGCGAATAGTGCTTATGTCGGGGATGTCAGCAGTTAAAGGCTCTTGATATGGTTCAA
This sequence comes from Fragaria x ananassa, assembly GCA_034370585.1. Taxonomy (NCBI): domain Eukaryota; kingdom Viridiplantae; phylum Streptophyta; class Magnoliopsida; order Rosales; family Rosaceae; genus Fragaria; species Fragaria x ananassa. Next base: position 2,914,194 of record CP139770.1, on the reverse strand, counting down.
GAGCCACATTCTCAATATTTTGTTCTACCCGGCCCCCTTGAAGTGTGGTTGCGTTAAAGATACTTCTATGCTCCATCACGTTAACTACTTTCCAACCCCCACCAGCTTTCGGATCATCAAGATAAAACACTTGTTTTGCTTGAAATGGCAAGCACAAACGGGGCATGCTCATACCAGCTTGTGGATGTATTCACTGATAATAACCCGTGATCTATCTTCGTACTCCTCGAAAAATCTGGGTCAGTATTGAACTATCTACACTTGAACAACACAACTGGCATACCTGCTGGATATAGTAGTTCGATGACGGCAACAACAATTCCATAGTATGCAACATTATCATTTCCCACTACCATGATGCCACTGTTTTGTGTCTTTCGACGTTGATCTCGTCGTTCGGTAAGGAACTTAACACCGTTGACTACACAAGCCGCATAAACATTATGTCCTTGTGGCATACACGCCAAATGATGCAACTGCGGAGAGTAATCATTCTCTTGACGTTCTTGCATCCTCGTCACCTACAAGCAAATAAAAATTATCAGTTAAAAATTATGATCGAAAAGAGCACAATTTTGGTGCAAAATTTTGAAATGGGGATATTAAACGTACCCATTTTAGGAAATAGACAGGAAACGTTTTCTTATGCCTCTCTTCATGCCTATTCTGATACTTAAGTTGAATAAGTCCCAAATGAGCATCTCTATATTCCTTGACTTCGTCACAGTGTTGCAGTACCCACCAATGAGCCTCACATAACTCATCTTCTCTTAAAATTTCTGAATTAGGTAAGTTACCAAACATTCTTATATCTTCAGAGACAATTGAGAGGTTGAATGTAGGTGTTCTTATCGGGTCAAGGCCCTCTGTGCCGTCTGTATTATGGAGATATGACTTGCAATACGTTACACACTCATGTGCAATGTATGCGTTAGCTATTGATCCTTCCGGCTTTGCTCTGTTTTTAACAAAACCTTTATACCCACCAAGTTGTCTAAAAATAAAATAGTTAGTACAAATGAAAAAATAGGGAAAATATGTAAATAATAATAATGCATGATTAGGGATTTAGGGTTATAATCATACCTTTCTATGGGAAACATCCAAGTAAAGTGTACTGGACCAGTAAGAAGCACTTGTTCGGGAAGATGGATCATGAGGTGAACCATGATCGAAAAGAAAGTTGGGGGGAAGATCCTCTCCAATTTACATAGGATGTAGACAATGTCTGATTTCATTTCAACAACATCTGACTTCTTCAGCTCTCTACTGCATAATCTCTGCCAAAACCTGGACAAAGCTACTAACGGCTCCACCACATCACGATGCAAATATGGTCTGATTACCACGGGAAGAAGACGTTGCAATAAAACATGACAGTCATGACTCTTCAATCCATGTATCTTCTGTTCCGCCACCTTAACACATCGAGATATATTTCCTGCATATCCTTGAGGATACTTAACATCATTGAACCAACTGAAAACTTTAGGCTTGAAAGCGGGCTTCACCGTGTAAGGTGCAATCGGCATAAACATTTGTCTTGACGCCGTCCTTTTTACCCATAAGTGACGTCGTAAGCCCATCTTTTGCAAATCATCCCGTGCTTTGATACTGTCTTTTGTCTTGTCTTTAATGTCGAGAATTGTTCCCACCACGTTGTCACAAACGTTCTTTTCTATGTGCATGACATCTAGGTTGTGTCTAATTCTCAAAGTGGACCAGTAAGGTAATTCAAAGAAAATACTCTTATGATGCCAATTGTCAAGTGCAGCAGGACGCACAGGATTTTGGGCCAAAACATCTTTATCACTACTCAAATATCCAAAATCAAAAGAGTTCAACTTGTATAAAATTTCATCCCCAGACTGAATAGGGGGTGGTTCACGATGCTCTTCCTTGCCATCGAATGCATCTGCATCAAGCCGCCATTCATGATTCATTGGAAGCCATCTACGGTGACCCAGGTAAACAATCCTGTCCGCGTGACGACTAGCATCAACGTTCTCTAAGCAGATGGGACAAGCCTTGTACCCTTGAGTGGTATGAGAAGATAACATACCGTAGCCAGGAAAGTCGCTAATTGTCCACATCACGACTGCTCTCATCCTAAATAAAGTTTTACTATGTCTGTCAAAAGTGGGGATTCCATTTTCCCATAATTCTTTTAGCTCATCAATCAACGGTCTCAAATACACATCTAGACATTTTCCTGGAGAATTGGGACCTGGAATTAACAATGCCAGAAAATTATATTCCTTCTTCATACACATCCACGGTGGTAAGTTGTACGGCATTAAAATAACAGGCCAAATGCTATGAGACAGAGTCATATTGCCACTAGGATTGAACCCGTCTGTTGCTAGTCCGAGCCTTACATTTCGAACGTCTTCCGCAAAATCAGGAAATGAAGCGTCAAAAGATTTCCAAGCCTCCCCGTCTGAGGGGTGTCTCAGAACACCGTCATCTTCCCTAGGAAGACCGTGCCATCTCATCTCCTCTGCAGTTTCTGATGACATGTACAAACGTTGCAATCTCTTCGTTAACGGGAAATAACGAAGCACCTTCACAGGAATAGGTTTCCCTTTATCTGAAGAAGCCTCCTCATCATACCTCGGCCCATTGCAAATGGGACAGTAAATAGCATGCTTGTAATCTCCGTAAAACAGCACGCAATTATTCTTGCAGGCATGGATCTTTACATAATCAAGGCCGAGGTCGTCCAGGATCTTTTTTGCTTTATAATGACTCTCAGGAAGTCTATTTACAAGAGGAAGCAAAGTTTTGATAAACTTTGAATTGTCTCCATAATGTTCATTACTCGTTCTGTGCTTTACTTTCAAATCCATCTGTGACATGATGGCACTTAAAACTGAAACTGGACAATCGTCATACACTGGTGTCTGAGCTTGTTCGAGAAGCCTGTTATACCTCTCATACTCAGACATGTCAACTGCCTCAAAGACATTGGGGGCATCATCATTAACTGCCTCTTCTTCATATCTTAAAGCATACGGGAAAACATCATGTAGCATATTCATAGCGGGGTATATAGAAGGGTCGGCAGTACCACTAGATGACCCAACTTCATGAATGTAACCTGCTCGAAATTCTGCTAGTGTAGGATTATTTTCAAGCATCTCACCGTGTTCTGTCCATATAGTATAATTATTCCACATACCAAAATGTGACAAGTGTTGTTCCATACCCGATCGTGTCTGCCAATCATTGCACATACATTTTCTACATGGACACTTGTGCCACTCAGTTCCTGGGGCAGCATGATAATCAACAAATCTCAAGAAATCAAAGATTCCCTGTATATACAAGTGGTGACACCTGTCGTATAACATCCAGCTTTTGTCCATGTTTTGCATCTGCTGTCATATAAGAGAAACAACAAATAAGCACCAAGTATATAGCAACAAACCAACATTAATAATATTCGTTTCTTCTTCACCTTATGCCTCCGGTTAGGGTCCTAATCCCATTTAGGAGAATAAGACTTTGTTATGTGGTTTGCTGTTTTTTTGTTTTGATTTCGATGTGGTAAAATTTCGGCAGCATCTCCCTACAGTTCCTTAAGTGCACGAATATCTAAGCCTAGTATGCACTCGAGGAACAATACAGGAGACTCTGTCGAAATATATATACCCATAATCGAAACCAAAAACAAAATAACGGCAAACCACATAACAAAATCTTATTCTCCCAAACTGTCCAAAAATGGGACAATTCAAGAATCATTTTAGTTTGTTGCCAAACCAAAATCATTCTCGAACGGGATTTCTAAGGTTAAATGTGAATGAAAGAATTTAATCATTCTTACATTCATCGCGCTAAAAAAACACAACATCATTCTTTGCATATATATATATATATGCAAAAAAAAAATAATATATATATATATATAACCAACCAAAAAAAATTTATAGTTATATATATATGCAAAGAAAATATATATATATATATATAACCTATATATCCAATATATATATATATATATATATATAACCAACCAAAAAATATATATAGCTATATATATAATTAATAACCAAAATATATACATATATATATATATATATAGATTGTTTTATACTGGAAAACTACATAGTCTTCATTTTACCGGAATTTTTCACCGGAAAACATGGTCTTCCTTTTTTTTTTCTTTTTTTTTTTAATAGGAGGAAAACATTTCCATCTAAACAAGGAGGAGATTTAGCTGTATATCATCAACAACAACATTATCATCATTAAAGATGGGTAACCCAAAATTATCATCAACAAACAAGGTATGTATCATCCGGCCTCATAACTATAAATGGTGAAAAGAAGAGAATGAGATTATACCAAGTTATAGCTAGCTAGCTAGCTAATGATGATCTTGATTCATATAAGGTGGACAAAGCTTTCCATCGCCAGATTTGATGATTTCTGTCGCCAGATTTCAGCTCTACCAAATTTTTTTCCGTCTTAGATCTGGGCAGAGAGGAAGCAGATATAAAGTCGAAAACACTTATGCGACGAAAAATTCGTCGTATTAGTATTAAATTTCGTCGCATTACTCAGATCTTATGCGACGAATATAATGTATTCGTCGCCTCAGATGAAACTCAAGACACGAAAATATTCCGTCTCTTAAGTCAAATATTCGTCGCTTATATAATACTTATGCGACGGTTTAGTTATTTGTCGCTTCAGTATTGCGACGAAATTTATAAATTCGTCTCTTCAGATTGTACTTAAGAGACGAAGAATTTTTCGTCTCTTAAGTGATAACTTCGTCGCTTAGGTAATATCTTATGCGACGATTTACTAATTTGTCGCTTAATTATTGCGACGACATTTATAAATTCGTCGCTTAGGAGTGGATTGAAGAGACGAAGGATTTTTCGTCTCTTAGGGGATAGTTTCGTCGCTTAGGTAACATCTTATGAGACGGTTTAATTTTTTCGTCGCTTAATAATTTAATGAGCGACGAATTATCTTTTCGTCGCTTAAGTATTTACCTAAGCGACGAAGGTAATTTTCTCCGTCGCATATGTCCTTTGTTCTAGTAGTGCGTCTGAGTTAGCGGAAACTAGGCTCAGAAAGCTTCGAAGGATTGAGAATCCTTGGAAGCTTGCTGTTGTGTTCTTCCCGGCGGCAGTTTCTTCATTAACGGTGGTGATCTACAACTGCGTTTCTTTCAATGAAGGACTTAGCAAGATGTGCATGGAGTGGGAGCTAGAAAAGTATGAGTTTAAGAAGAAGAGATCCCGGCAATGATTTAAAGATCAAGAACATGGATGAGAAAGATGTGTCGAGTAAAAGGGATAAGACTTGGGTTTTTGAGATAGAAATTGGTAAAGTGTTTGAATTTGCTACTTGGTTTGCATATATGTTTTTTGGGGGTGGATTTGGATCTGGAATTGGATAAGGGTTTGAGAAAGAAGAAGCATGGTGGAAGAAGAGAGCTAGAGAGCTAGAGAGCATGCTAGCCTCCGACTTTCTGGTTGCCTTTGGCTAATAACATCAGCTATTTATAAATAAGCAGCATGGAATCATAGTTGAATGTTTTTACTGTTGGATAAAAAGATGGCTTGGTAAAAAGAATATATTGGTTCTTGTATTGCTTCTAGGCTTGTCAGGTTGTGTTTAAAGTTGAAATTGTAGAATAGGCTTTGAAAGTGTGATTGTAGGCTTTGAGCAGATTTCACGTAGAAAATCTGAAGCTGGGATTTTGTTGCTGTTTTGCATCATACTTTATTATGTGGCTGGAAATAAGAAGCTTATTTTTTTTTTATTTGGATCTTAAAGGGTTTGGGCTTGGCTTATGGGTCTCTCTTCTTCATTTATCCGTATTAGGAATTAGGTTGTTGGGCATGAATTGCGGTCCTAAGTCTAAAATTACGAACGATCCTAAAACTACTAACGGACCTCATGCTTTTCCGTTACCTTCCACGCCACACCCATTCTTGTAAGCCCCAAGTGCATGAATGTGGCTTGGGTTCACGTGCATGACATGATGTTTGCGAGTAGAATTCGGCTTAAGCATGAATCGGGCTTAACGAATTAATTGGGCCTGCTAGCTGGATTTTTAGGCCTCAACATTAGCTCATTTGATTATATGGACAATCAATGCATGAGAATGGGCCAGATAATCAACACTGTGATTTGGCATGAATAACTTTTATTTCATTCTCATCTTTGTATCTTAGAAACCGTGTTCACAGCCTCCTTACAGATTGATTGCATTAATTAAGCATGTGGGAGGGTAATACAGATTGATTATGCGCCTGAGATATTGGAAAGAAGAAATCTCCATTAGCTTGTTGAGTCGAATTCATTGCTCAGTACATGCATCTCTTTCCTCTGATCTCTCTATCTTTTCTCCCTTCTTCTATTATAGCGAGGCCAATAGTTGCAGACATCTGTTGTACAATAGCATACCTTGGTTTTCATTGTTGTCAATTTGTTGTTCTGATTGGTTGTTGTCTCACCCAGGGAAATTGATTTGTTAGGGTAGTGTATGTTAGGCTTCGACGTTGTCATTGTTACTGTGATCGCTTGTCATAGTGAAGGAGAGTTGCTGCTGTAATTGGTTTGCTAGGAGTTAGCATACTGGGCTAAATTATAGCAGTGTGTGGTTTATCATGATACTCAGGTGCGTTCCAATCTTCTTGTGAGATCCGCTTGCTTTTGATTCTTTAAAATTGTAGTATTGAATATGATTGAAGCGTCAACATGGTCTTTTTTTTTTCTTTTTTCTGGTATAATCTCTTTATGCTTACCGCTGTGATCAGAATTTGCTCAATGATTTCTGCGTTTTATGCTTGCTACTGGGCTTTGAATTTGCTCCATAATCACAACACTTAATTGATAGCATATGAATATGAATTGCTTCTAAAGGATTGAATTTGGTAGTGATAGAACATGAATTTACGTGGCTTGTTTTGTTGTGGCTTGTATTATTCGTTGCCGTGATTGCTTGCTACTTCCATGATATTGCTTTATTGTTGTGATTGGCTTGTTGTGTGTCGTGTATTTCTATTTTCGCTTGTCGCTGTGATTGGTTTGATACGTTTGTTGGGAGATACACAGTTTGTAAGCATGTCCTCCATTCCATAGACTTTTTATTATGGCATAGCACATCCTGATTTTTATGCTAAGCGTTAGCGTATATAATCTAAAATATTTTTCATGGCATGATTTTTGAATTATATTAACATCCCAAAATGACTTCATATTGACAGTTTCTAATCTCTTACGCTAAAAAACTCGTTTCATTTACTGCTGGAACTCCAAATATGCTTAGCAATGTTGGCAACTGACTGAATAACTCCCGATATCTTGCTCTAACATTTTTCCCATTCCTTTCGCTCTTGTGTATAGCTAAATTGCTTGACTCTGATTTATAGGCATCACTACGTACAATATGTTTTGTTGTGGCTAGTATTTTTTACTGCTGTGATTGTAATAAAGCAGAAAACAACATGGTGTTAGTTGGCTTTGTTTATCTCGTAAATCGTGTTTCTTAGCTTGACCTAAGCATGTTACTGACTCTTATATCAGTAATTTGCTTGGCTTGTGTTTGCTTTAGTTTACTTAGCTTATGCATGGTTTGGCTTAGTCTTGCTTCATTAGCTTTGATATCGTAAGAGAAAAATATGTTTGCTTGGCTTGGCGTTGTTTAGATTGAGCATGCATGTGAAAATCATGCTCGGGCATGTTCTAGGGATGACTTTTGATGGCTTGAGCTAGCAGTTGCATGACTATTTCAGTTACCAAGGGAGCGCAAGTTAGCATTGAAAATAATGTGCTTAATTAGGTCTCAATTGATCGTTTGGCATTGATTCATAAGTTTGAAAGAAAGATTCTTGATATGGTTCTCATAGTCGTCATCTGCTTGATAATATGCATGAGGTAATAACCAACTCAAGCTAAGTAGAAGTAAAAATTGATAAATATTTGGAGTGAATCAATAGTATGTTTGGAAGAAAGAATGACTAATAAGGTAAGAGCCTTGTGTTTTGTCAATAATGAATGCTTGGCTTAACGACTAAAAGATTTTCAGAATTCGGCAAATAAGTAAAGAAAGTTGAAGTAAAATAGGCAGGTCTACAAGTGAAATGTGTTACATGGTTAGCATAAAATGGGATGTGCGAGATAAGAATATGACAGCTTACAAAGTATCTAATAGACTGTATTAGGATTGATTTCGGCTTATCTAATAGAGCATGTGCTTATCATTTGTTTTGCATGATGTATAAAAAGATAAATTTCCTTTGTTTGGCTTATATATACATGCTTGATTATGTGCTTGGCATGCGTAGAATGAGAGTTTTCTTATGCTAGACTTGAATTTTCTTGAGCGCGTGGCAACCATGCTTAGGCATTTGTTTGGCTTGTGCATGAATGGTTTCGGCTTGAGGTTGCCTTAATAATTTGATGGACCAGGTGAGAGTGTGCGTGGAATTTGAATGCACATGATTAACGGAATAAACTTGTCATGACTCTCATATGGTCTCGAATGGATGAACGACCTTCATAAAGAGGAGCATGGCTTGCTTGGCATGAGTTTGTGTAAGGCTTGGTCGTGAGTCGGCTTTGCATTGTGTATGGCTTGGCACGGGCATGGAGTATGCAATAGCTTATATCATTTACGGCTTGGCATATAATTGGTGATAGACATCGAGAAATTGGTAAAAACTCCACTTAAATATATTAAATGATTAAGGGAGTTTATGGGCTTGTGATGAAGTTGTCTTGGGCCTTTTTTTTTTAGTCTGGACAACTAGACTAACAGGTAGAAAAGAGAAAACTTGACGAATCTTTTGAGTTTTGATAGGAACGGTCTTTTCTGATATGAATAACTATAGGATAACTGAGAGGAGGCAAGAGTTCCTTTTTGTTCTCAGTAATTTATATGATTTAGATTATGAGAACTCATGAGGAATTAATGTTTTCCCTACCAAGCTAATAAATCAGGGGAAATTCATCTACAAAGGCTGAGCTCCATGAGGTAAGATAAGCCCGTGATATGAATACTGTAATGGCAATTTTTTCTTTGGCTTTTGAATGGAACAACGGGGTAAGCTTCAAATGTTTGAAAAACGGTATTTAGAGCTTGATGTCTAGGATGGTTGGGCTTGATTTATGAACTCATAGCAAGTGGGTTTGAATTTTGAATAAGGGGAATTGCTTGTTGCATCATGTAATTTGAGCAGATTACATCTGTGACTCTCACCAGATTTTGTGTTAGGATTGTATATGAATTACGGTGTTATTGCAGCAATTGGCCATGAATTGGGCGTCATCGTAAAGCCCCCAGATGCATAGACAAGGAAGGGGAGCAATTGGGACACAAGATCCGACAATGCTTTAGACATTTCAAGTCGATCCTTATTGCTTGAGATTGATAGCGTGGGCACAACTCCTTGGTAGCCTCTGTAACTCGGTAAGTACGCTTACTTGTATCCATTGACTGCATTGAACAAATATATGGATTCTTTGTCTGTTAATTGCATATGGCATGGGGTGGTTTGAGCTTCTCTCTATGAAATGGTTTGTGACTGGTTGCTTGTCTTTATTCCGATCATGAACTGACTGCAAGAACCATACTTTTGCAATAATATATATGTAGCTCCAACAATGTCATGTAGACTTGTGATTTCTTGGAGTATACAAAGGAATACTTTTTGCTTGATATTTAGCATGTGCGCTTGCATAGTAATATATCTTTGCTTGGCTAGCTTACTGCATATGCATTTAGTTCAGCAACAGTAAGAATGACAGTATATGTGATTTTGTTGCGGTGGTAGTTGGCACTAGAGATAGGTGCAGGGACTGTTGAAAGGCTCTTATATTTTGGAGTTTGAACATGAACTTAAGGGAAGCAAAGCTGACAAAGCTAGGTTCTGATGATAGGCATGTATGCTCACCACCGCGGTAATAATGGTAAAAAGAAAACGTTTTAATGAGTTTGAGCTGATATGAGTTTGTTGTTGAAATTTCTTATGTATAAAGGATTGAATCTGAGCATCTCGGTTTTGTTACTTAAAGTTATGATTTCTCCATGGTAGAGGGAACAAGTTACTGAAAATGCATGAACTGGACTATTGTTGTTACATTATAGGGATTCGGCTGGCTGCAGGGGTTAAACTTTAGATAGAGTATTGATTATTTTGGTTTAAGAAAGACTTGCATAGTGACCTTAGTTTGACATTAGGCTTGGATGAGTATATGTCACACCCTAATTTTCGAACGATAATTTTCAAAAATTTAGCCATGATATATCTCAAAATATTAATAATCCCAAAACCTATTCAACAAACTTCAAAGAAAACTAAAACGCAATTGCTAAAATGTAAATGTCACACAACTCAACATTGAGTTAAACATTATATCTTCATAATTACATTAACTTCAAAAGTCTAGTAAAATAAGGACGCTCACATGAGTTTAAAAACAAACCGCATAATATACAAATAAAATGTATATCATCTAAACCCAACATCACGTAAGATAAAACCCACTACAAGAAGAAAGGCTTTAGCCGACGAAAAAAAAAAACCAGGCCGACGAATCAATTTTTCGTCGGCCAAAGTAGACTTTAGCCGACGAAATTTTCCTTCGTCGGCTAAATTATATTTTCGTCAGCTATAGTCATCTTTAGCCGACGAAATTAAAATTTCGTCGGCTAAAGAATTTATTTTCGTCGGCTAAAGTTTGTGACTTTAGCCGACGTCTTTATACTTTCTTTAACCGACAAACTTTTAATTTCGTCGGCTAAAGATGACTATAGCCGACGAAAATATAATTTCGTCGGCTAAAGTTCTTTATATTCGCAGATCTGAACAGCAGCTCATCTGAGAAAAAAAACGGGAGAAGAAAAAGCAGGATAAAAAGTTTGGGTGTTGTTGAAATCTGTCCATAATTAAGAAGTGGAGCTACATATAGGTACGTACATGTGTATATATGTTGATTTTGAATTTTATTTGAGTTATTGATCGATTTTGAGTGTGATTGAATTGATAGATTTTGAGTACGTTTGATGTATATATATATATGTGTGTTGATCGATTTGATTGATGATTTGATAATATATATATATATATATGAAGTTGTTGTTAATTATAAGTAGCTAATAGATATATATATATATATATATATATATATATATATATATTAATTAATTTATAATATTGTGTTGATGGTATGAAGTTGTTGATGATGATTTTGTGATGATGTTGATATATATAATATTATTATGTAATTATTAATTAAGTATATATATATATATGTGTGTTAATTAATTTGTTATCAATTAGTTGTAATACGTACGTAGAATATATATATAAAGAATTAAAATTTTATATATGACATAGAATTTAATTAATAATTAACTAGCGTTATACATATATATTTTGTTATATTTTCAAGATATGGATAAGAGTTGGATTTCGCTTCCAAAATGGGACAAAAGATATGGTAAAGGAATTATGAGTTTCCTGGAATATGCGCTGGCTAATGCTAACGGGAATACAATTTTCTATTGTCCGTGCACGAAATGTCAGTGTCGCAACGATATGCATCGATTTGCGATTGACAAAGTATGACAGCACCTGAAGAGTAACGGGTTTTGGGAGAAGTACACATGTTGGTTATATCACGGTGAAACATCATCTGGGGGTCCGCATGATCATGGCCAATTTTCTGAGACCGGCAGTACATCCAACGATCCAACAACGGTCTTCATCAACGACATGTTTCCTTATGAGAGCGGTGTATGCGCTCAAGGACAGTATATGTCTGACCCGGTGCAGCCCTTCCCTAGAGCTGTCAATACTGCTGGTATTGATAAGTATAACAAACTACTTGCTTTCCAACAGACCCCAGTGTACCCAGGTTGTCAGAAGACCGTTATTGAAAGTGTGATGGACGTAATGAAGATTAAAGTTGAGACTAAATCAATTGTGAAAGCTGTTAATGATTATCTACAGTACACTGCTTCGATGCTGCCTTACGGTCATCGTCTTCCTACCACTCATCATAAGGTCCGATGTATCCTGAAAGATCTTGGGCTTTCTTACATCAAGATCCATGCATGCAGATATGACTGCGTTCTCTTTTGGGGTAAAGATCCAGAAGGGAATGACCTTGGTGGCCTTGACGCATGTCCGGTATGTCACACTGACAGATATAAGCTGACTCCTGCAGGCAACAGGAAACCTGTAAAGGTACTTCGGTATTTCCCTTTGAGGGATAGGTTGGAGCGGTTGTATATGTCTTCACACACGGCCGAAGCTATGAGATGACACGCTGATAGGGAATTGCATGACGAAGATACCCTTATACACCCTGCTGACGGGGAGGCTTGGAAGCATATAGACAGGGAGTTTCCTCATTTTGCGTCAGAGGTCCGAAATGTGAGGCTCGGGCTCTCATCCGACGGGTTCAACCCTTTTGGCAACATGAGTCTTCAATACAGTGTATGACCGGTGATTTTGGTACCGTACAACATTCGCCCATGGATGTGCATGAAGAAGGAATACAATATGTTGAGTTTGTTGATTCCAGGGCCCGGTTATCCGGGGAAGTGTCTCGATGCGTATTTGAGACCTTTGATTGAAGAGCTTAAATTTTTGTGGGACGTTGGTCATCCCACTTATGACAAGTACACGCACGAGATGTTCCAGATGCCTGTCATGGTTGTTAGTACCATCAGTGATTTTCCTGCCCGTGGGATGTTGTCGGGCAACGTTGTTAGGGGATACAAGGCTTGTCCAGAGTGCCTTAGCGATGAGGGGAGCAGCAGTCATTGCAACAAGATATGCAGATTGAGTCACCGTGCTTTCCTTCCATATAATCACGAATGGCGGTTCGATGACAAGGCATTTGATGGGACCGTAGAACACGGTGTGCCTCCCAGAAGATGGACGGGGGAAGAAATTTTAGCAGTGCTTAATGAGTACGGTTTTGGGCAGCTCAGCAATCATCCCAACATTGTGGCGGCAATACCTGAAAGACCCGACAGGTACAAATTCTGGACACATAAGAGCATATTCTGGGAACTCCCATACTGGAGTAAGTTGTTGATCAGGCACTACCTAGATGTGATGCACATAGAAAAGAATGTTTGCGACAGTGTGGTGGGCACAGTGCTGAACTTGGAGGGGAAGACGAAAGACGGTCCTAAGGCACGCATTGATCTAAAAAAATGCATACTAAGAAGACATTTGTGGTTGAAAGAAGGGAAGAAAAAAATGCCTCAAACTCCTTACACCGTGAAGCCTGACCAGAAGAACCTAATTTTCAGGTGGATGAGTTGTGTGAAGTATCCTTCAGGCTATGCAGGAAATATAGCCCGGTGTGTGAACTTCCAAGACAATAAGATGTATGGGTTGAAGAGTCATGACTGTCATATCCTGCTACAACGTCTCTTCCCTGTTTTCATTCGACCGTTCCTTCCCCGTCAGGTGGTGGAGCTGTTAGTAGCGTTGGCAAGATTTTTTCAGAAGTAATGCACACGGGAAGTGAAAAAATCTAACCTCCGGGAAATACAAGAGGACATCATTTATATCATGTGTAAATTTGAGAGGATATTTCCTCCAAATTTTTTTTAAATCATTCCTCACCTGATGATCCATCTTCCTGAGCAATTGTTGCTTACCGGTCCAGTACACTACACTTGGATGTATCCCATGGAAAGGTACGTTTTTTACACCTGAATTCCTCAATATATATACATGTTCAATAATCATAACATTTTGCAACTTGATTTACAGGCAACTTGGAGACTATAAAGATTATGTGGCTAATAAATCCGCTCCTGAAGGATGTATAGCTGAAGCATATATTGCGCACGAGTGCGTCACCTACATGAAGTTGTATTTAGGAGCATTGAAGGAAACTCCGCAAACCATGCCGGTAGATGTACCGAAGTTCAATCTTTCCATAGTCTCTAGTGATGTTGAAGTGTATGAAATTTTGCCAGACTCCTACAAGTTGCAACCACATGAGCTAGTCATTGCCCACTGGTGGGTATTGATTAACTGTCCAAAAGTTGAATACTGGAAATACATCCATCTATATTGTCCAGACATTCAAGGTGATCTCTAGTACCACAATAGGGAGTTCGCAGATTATTTTGGCGGCTGGGTACGTAATTTAATTTTTCTGTACTGATTTATGTTTATTGCATAATTATCCATATTTACAGTTGAATGGTTGGTTGCAGATGAACCATATTCAATTTGATGGTCACCCAAATTGGTCGCACGAACTAAGACTTCTAGCGATGAAGCCGATAATGTCAAGAGTTTATCCGATGTGCAAGGTGAATGGCGTGCAATTTATATGCGAACAAAGAGACAGCAGAAGGAGAACACAGAATTCTGGGGTCATGGCACATGGTGGGCGGAATGGAGTTGACTATTACGGTGTTCTCCATTCAGTGGTGGAACTCGTTTATGGGCAAGGCATGACAGTGCACCTCTTCAAGTGTAGATGGTTTGATACTAGGCCGCAGAGCATGAAGACCGATTAATACAGAATATTATCGGTGAACACTGCTACAAGTTCTTATGAAGATGACCCGTTCGTTTTTGCCACATCGGTAAAACAAGTGTTTTATCTTGATGACCTTGCTAAGGGTGACGCGTGGAAAGTAGTCAACCTTGTGCACCCTCGAAACATTTACCGGGCGGCTACACTTGGAGAGGTCGAAGACGAGGAAGAGGATGTTGCGTATCAAGAGCCCAACGCAATAGGTATTCCTAACTCCTCTACCGTTCGCCTTAATAATTTTAAAGCGGGTCGTTCGGTGCGAATTCGTGATGAAGAGCCAAGGCTTATTGATGTTGATCCAAATCAAGAAACAGACGAAGACTCTGGCGATGAGGAAAGACATATATTACCAGAAATTAATTCTGACACCGAAGAAGACTCATCGGATGATTCCGATTATGAGCCTTAGTTTTAATTTAGAGGACGAAATCCATTAATTTGTATAACTAATTAAAGACCTTTTCCTTTATAGTTTACACATGTTGAATTCATATTTCAGTTATTTTATATGAATTTTGGTGATACATGATGAACAGGAAGTTAATATGGTTTACTAATATCGTCTGTTTTTTTTAATGTATTTTTTTCCTTTAGCCGACGAAATACACTATAATTCGTCAGCTGTTCCGGTATTTTTTAATTTTTTAATTACATACTATAGCCGACGAAACAAGCCTTAATTCGTCGGCTAAAGTTTTTTATTTTTTTTTAAAATAAGTTTTAGCCGACGAAAAAAGCCTTAATTTCGTCGGCCATAGATGTTTTTTATTTTTTTTATTACAAACTTTAGCCGACGAAATACACTATAATTCGTCGGCCATAGACGGTCGAACGATCTTTTCCGTGCGTTTAGGGGTTTGACTTACGAGATTGACCGTCCGGATCGAGCCCTTATTCTTTTCGGATCAAGTTGAATTTTTTGCCATACATGTATTTTATCATGATGGTCAGATCTGATGGTCGGATTTCTGTTTCTCAAGTTTGATAATCACAATCACAACATGCATACTAATGTTGTATAACTTGTTTACCAAGTGTTATGTAAATGTTCTGTTTCAAAAACAAACTATACGTAAAACCTTCAAACGCCAAAAAGTCATGAAATAAGATATGACGAGAATGTTGAAATACATCCACGGTTGAAAAATCATACTATTCCGGTAAATATTCGGTGCCGATAGTTGCGGTCAATGCAATTTTTCATTTTTCCCCCTATGTGTAGGCCTATATTCGGTGGTTATTTTGCGTACCATTTTTATACGACTTGTTGCGTGTCATCGGTTTAAAACTATTTTCAGTTAGAGGTTCGGCCAAAATACGTAATTTAGACAGTCGAACGACCTTTTCCGTGCGTTTAGAGGTTTGACTTACGAGATTGACCGTCCGGATCGAGCCCTTATTCTTTTCGGATCAAGTTGAATTTTTTCTCATACATGTATTTTATCATGATGGTCAGATCTGACGGTCGGATTTCTGTTTCTCAAGTTTAATCATCACAATCACAACATGCATACTAATGTTGTATAACTTGTTTACCAAGTGTTATGTAAATGTTCCGTTTCAAAAACAAACTATACGTAAAACCTTCAAACGCCAAAAAGTCATGAAATAAGATATGACGAGAATGTTGAAATACATCCACGGTTGAAAAATCACACTATTCCGGTAAATATTCGGTGCCGATAGTTGCGGTCAATGCAATTTTTCATTTTTTACCCCTATGAGTAGCCCTATATTCGGTGGTTATTTTGCGTACCATTTTTATACGACTTGTTGCATGTCATCGGTTTAAAACTATTTTCAGTTGGAGGTCCGACCAAAATACGTAATTTAGACGGTCGAACGACCATTTCCGTGCGTTTAAGGGTTTGACTTACGAGATTAACCGTCCGGATCGAGCCCTTATTCTTTTCGGATCAAGTTGAATTTTTTCCCATACATGTATTTTATCATAATGGTCATATCTGACGGTCGGATTTCTGTTTCTCAAGTTTTATCATCACAATCACAACATGCATACTAATTTTGTATAACTTGTTTACCTAGTGTTATGTAAATGTTCCGTTTCAAAAACAAACTATATGTAAAACCTTCAAACGTCAAAAAGTCATGAAATAAGATATGACGAGAATGTTGAAATACATCCACGGTTGAAAAATCACACTATTCCGGTAAATATTCGGTGTCGCTAGTTACGGTCAATGCAATTTTTCATTTTTTACCCCTATGAGTAGCCCTATATTCGGTGGTTATTTTGCGTACCATTTTTATACGACTTGTTGCATGTCATCGGTTTAAAACTATTTTCAGTTGGAGGTCCGGCCAAAATACGTAATTTAGACGGTCGAACGACCTCTTCCGTGCGTTTAGGGGTTTGACTTACGAGATTGACCGTCCGGATCGAGCCCTTATTCTTTTTGGATCAAGTTGAATTTTTTCCCATACATGTATTTTATCATAATGGTCAGATCTGACGGTCGGATTTCTGTTTCTCAAGTTTGATCATCACAATCACAACATGCATACTAATGTTGTATAACTTGTTTACGAAGTGTTATGTAAATGTTCCGTTTCAAAAACAAACTATATGTAAAACCTTCAAACGCCAAAAAGTCATGAAATAAGATATGACGAGAATGTTGAAATACATCCTCGGTTGAAAAATCATACTATTCCGGTAAATATTCGGTGCCGATAGTTGCGGTCAATGCAATTTTTCATTTTTTCCCCCTATGAGTAGCCCTATATTCGGTGGTTATTTTGTGTACCATTTTTATACGACTTGTTGTGTGTCATCGGTTTAAAACTATTTTCAGTTGGAGGTCCGGCCAAAATACGTAATTTAGACGGTCGAACGACCTTTTCCGTGCGTTTAGGGGTTTGACTTACGAGATTGACCGTCCGGATCGAGCCCTTATTCTTTTCGGATCAAGTTGAATTTTTTCCCATACATGTATTTTATCATGATGGTCAGATCTGACGGTTGGATTTCTGTTTCTTAAGTTTGATCATCACAATCACAACATGTCAAATGTATAAAGGTTTAGCCGACGAATTTCAAAGGTTTAGCCGACGAATTTCAAAGGTTTAGCCGACGAATTTATAAAGTTTAGCCGACGAATTTCAAAGGTTTAGGCGACGAATTTATAAAGTTTAACCGACGAATTTCAAAGTTTTAGCCGACGAGTTTCAAAGGTTTAGCCGACGAATTGGTGTATAGCCGACGAAATTGGTATCTTTAGCCGACGAAATAATTATTTCGTCGGCTAAAGTTTTCGGGTTTAACTGCGAAACCCTAGCCTCCTCCCTTCTAATTATCTCTGCCTCCAGCTCCCTTCTCCCTCCCTCCCGGTCTCCTCCCTCCTCCCTCTCCCTCTCCCGGTCTCCTCCCTCCTCCCTCCCTCTCCCTCTCTCGGTCTCCTCCCTCCTCCCTCCTCCCTCCCTCCCGGTCTCCTCCCTCCTCCCTCCCTCTCCCATCTCCGCCTCCTCCCTCCTCCCTTCTCCCTCCCTCCCTCCCTCTCTCGTCTCCGCCTCCTCCCGTTTCCTCCCTCCCTCTCCCGGTCCCGGTCTCCTCCCTCCTCCCTCCTCCCTCCTCCCTCCCTCCCTCCCTCTCCCGGTCTCCACCTCCACCTCCACCTCCTCCCTCCTCCCTCGCTCTCCCGGTCTCCAAGGTTAGCGTTTTTCTTCTTTTTTACTTTTGATTTCAAATTTATTTTTAGGCTATGTTTTATGTTTTATGTACTGTCTAATTTGCCTAATTTATGTTTAGGAGATAAATTATCATTATTTTTTAAATATATGCTTTGTTGATAATGAACTTGATGCTTGCATTCCATGATTAGGTACTGGTTTTATCGTGGGCTGGGTACGAATTTTTAAACATAAGATACAAAATACAAAATAGAAAAACTTATATCAAATCCGGATGAATATATATATATATATATTTTATTGAATTCATATTTTTGAATAAGTATAATTTTAAATATATATATTTCACATTATATTAAGTGTTTAAATTTAAGCATGAACATAATGAAAACACAGAATTCAAAAATATTTTTTATACAATAAAGAAAAAATAATCTAAAGCCTTAGATTTGAGAAGGATAAACTTGAATTTTTACTTTTTCAATGTTGCCTCACCCTTGATTCAAATTAATATTTTAAATAGGATGAGCGGCTATTTTCGATCGAAGAAGAGTTCGAAGGGCCAAAGGTCCGAATAGTCTGAGGGAACCTCTAGCAACCCCCAAACGACGTTTCAGGGCCAGATGACAGCCAGACGTGCGAGCCTTCTGGAGACGGCGCAGAGGCAGCCGAAGGTGCCCCTTTCATCGAGGTAGGCGGCCGTCCCTCGTTTCTCGAGGCAGCTGTGGCCTCAGACCCAGACGGAGGTGTCTGCACCCCGTATGCCTGAGATACACCGGGCGCCCACTCCGGGTCCTACTTCTTCGGATAGTGGGTCATATGGGGTACAGATGTCGCCGCCTCATCTGTTCCTTCCGCGGATGATACCGGCCTTACCTGTAGTCGATGGCTCAGGGACGCCGATTTATCCACTGCCCCCGCCAGTGGCTCCATCAGCGGCGTACCGGTTCGTGCCTTTTGATACGCCTCTTATTTCTGCGAGGGTATTATCATCGGCGACAGAGACGGAATCCGCCGCGAGCGCCTCAGGTAATCAGTGATGCATGATTATTTTTAAAGGGTCTCCGATTTTAATAATCAATTTGGTTTATCATGTGACAGGCACCGTCGGAGCGAAGCCGACAAAGAAGAAGAGATGCCCCGTCACAGGGAAGGCTCTCGAGAAGATCGTGGGTATCGTGGGGAGGATCGTCATCAATACTGACGGGGATGGCCACATAGTATCGGGCGGGAAGTCAAGGACGTACTCCGGCCGCGTGGGAGCGCTCATTAGGGATAGAGTCCCTATGTTGTGGTTAGACTGGGGCGAGGTCCCGCAGGAGGTTAAGGACATGGTCCACAACGCGATGTCGGTGAGTTTACAAAATAATATTATGTATTATATTGTTGATTTCTCAAAAAACTAAACTAATAAACGGTTAAATGCAGGTGTGGTTTGAGGTTCCCGAGCACCTGAAGGACAGCTGGGCCGACGTTGTGCATGGGGGAAGGTACGTTGGGAAGTTAATGAAAAACAAAATTGTATGTGATATTAATAATATTTCTAATATTTTTGTTATATCTGTAGGTACAAGGAGTTGAAGAACGAGTTGCGGACCCATTGGACTACGCACGGGAACGCACGTTCTGGTACCCCTGCTGAGTTCCAGTACAAGGAGTACGAGTGGCGTTGGCTTCTGACATCAGAATTCAACAACCCTCGTAAACAGGTATTTAAATAAATTAGTTAGTTAATTTATCATTAAGTACGTGCGTTTTAAAATATTTTACTAATAGTTTACTTTTTTCTTTGAAGGCGGTTTTCCGGGTGAACGCTCAGAACCGGCAACGCAACACAAGGAACCATCATGCTGGTTCTAGACCGTTCGCTGTCTTCATGGACGAGGCGGCCAGGGAACATCCAGATGTCAACCAGTACGTCTATACGTACGAGAGGGCATATCCTGACTCCTAGGAGGATATTGTAAGTCATCTTACGTTTTAAAATTTTTAAATTTATGTCAAAATGTTAATTAATAATTTTTTCCTATCCATATAGGCGAAGGTGAGGGAGGCTAGTGACGAGGTGATGAGTGCTATAGTGAGGGAGACATGGCCGGACACGCAGGAGGAAGAGATGTCCGAAGCCATGTCCCTGATCGACACTTTGGATCCGACGATTGGGGCGAGGATCATGGGCACAGCCTTCCCACCGAGAGCAAACAACTTCTACTACCGGGGTCTAGGAAAGAAAGGCGAGGGGGTCCTAAAGACCACTCTAGGATTTCAACGAAAGGCAGCCTCGACCAGCAGCAGGACCACGTCCACGATCACCAGGACGACTCAGCTAGAGTCCGAAGTTCAGAGACTACGAGAACAGCAAGCTGCTCAGGCTGCCTATAATGCCGCGCAGGCAGCCTATGTTGCCGAGATACATGTCATCCAGCAGGCCCAACAACAGCAGATGTTCCAATACATGCAGGATTTTACAGCTGCCCAGTTTCAGGGACTTCCACCTCCGGCCATGCCTCCGCCCATGCCGCTACCCCAGCCGCCGCAACCTCCGCAGCAGCCCCCAGAAGCGGATATTAATTTAGACGATATAGATTTTCTGTAGTTGATGAATTATATACTTTTATGTGCTTGTTGTTGGTTATATAGAATTGTTTTGGTGTATTTTGCAGCTTGCTTGGAATGGTAATTCAGAAATTTCGGGGGGTTTTTTTTTTTACTGGAATGGACTTATAGCCGACGAAAAAAGCCTTAATTCGTAGGCTAAAGTTTTTTATTTTTTTAAAAAATAAGTTTTTGCCGACGAAATATGCTTTAATTCGTCGGCTAAATCCCTATAAAACCGACGAAATATATTTCGTCGGCCATAGATGTTTTTTATTTTTTTTATTACAAACTTTAGCCGACAAATATTTTAAATTATTCGTCGGCTAAAGTTTGGAAGATAACCGACGACAAAAAATGTCGTCGGCTAAAGTATGGACTATAGCCGACAAAAAATGTCGTCGGCTAAAGTATGGACTATAGCCGACGAAATAATGTCGTCGGCTAAAGTCTGGACTATAGCAGACGACATTATTTCGTCGGCTAAACTCTGGACTATAGCCGACGACTTCTACGTGTGTCGTTGGCTAAAGTCATCACAGACGAGCTTTTCCCGACGAAATCTTAGCCGACGAAAGGTCGTCGGCTAAGATCTTAGCTGAAGAATTTTTTTAACAGGCCGACGAAAACTTTTCGTCGGCTAAAGTACTTGTCCTGGTAGTGACCGGTAATTCCTGCTTTAGAACTTAGTTCAGGAATCGCCTTAAAACAATAAAATTTAAAAAAAAGAGTAAATAATAAAACATAACAATTCACAAAACAATCAAAATCATAAGTGAATCCTGCAAAAATAATAGTTCAGGAATTCCACTAAAAATCAAACAATTAAAAACCTTAGAAACCAAATTAAGTACTAAAGGACAACACAATACCCTTAAACTAACCCTTAGCTCAAGGGAGGACAACTACCCAACGTCGTTGAACTCAACGACATAATAGAGCTGCCTCAAATCTTCAAAACCTAAACTTAAACTCAACCAAGCCAAAACAAATAACCTAAGTCCTAACATGCAAACCTTGCTCAAAACCTAGCCATACTACCTCTTAACAAGTTCACAGCAGCAAGGACTAGCTAACCACAGGAAACTAAGGCCACAACTCAGCCGGACGCACAGCCACAAGCGGCGACGAGTGAGCCCCACGCGCCACCCCAAAACTTCCGAATTAGGAGAAACTCACAACATGAAACTTGTAGATTGAAGCATGATGAACAACTTTAATACCTGAGGTTTTGACTGGTTCGGCCGGAATCAGCCAGAAAATGCCCCGAAACACCAAAATGAAATCAAAAACCAAACCTGCAAAAACGGCGTATAAACTTGGTTTTCAGGTCACCAAAGACGTATAAACATCACTAGAGGAAGGAGAGGAGCAAGACTCACCTAACCCTCACCGAAAACGCCGGTTTTCCGGTGATACTGCAGCAGCTCCATCGCTTCGTGGCGGCTTCTAGGCGGCACGACGGCGAGCGGGACTGCTCCAGAAATGGAGAGGGTAGCTGTGAGAGTCGAAAGAGACCGGTGGCATCCGGTTTGGTGGCCAGATGAGGGAGAACTCAGCCGGAGAAAAAAGGAGAGCGAGAGGAGGTCAAGAGTGTCGGGAGAGGGAGGAGAGAGAAAGTGTCACCGGTTTAGGTTTCTAAAAATAACTCCCCCACATTTTTCTACTTATACAGTTTCCAAACTCGGAAACTAACTTCCTATGATCATAACTTTCTCATACTACCTCCGTTTTAGGCGTGCCACATGTCTACGAACTCGTATCAACAAACTCTACAACTTTCAAGAATGAAGTTTTCGAAGATAACTTACAGAAAATAAAGTCAACTTTTGGCCTCTTTAAAAGTCAAAGTACCTTAAAAATTACTCCCGAACTTCAACTTCGCACAAACTAAAAAATTTCCATAAATAATCCTTCATTAAATATGGAAATAATACAAGGAAAATAAAATGAATATCTAGGGTATTACAGTATAGATTTAGGAATTGTGTATATGGTAGAGTGTTGTGACTAAATATCTTAGATTAATGTTGTGAATGCTTCATTGTGGTAGAGAGTTCTCTACTACAGTAATGAAAATGTGAGATAAGGCTGGGAGCTACACGGGAAATAATCTATAAATCAGATTACTAGCATTAGTTATTTGGCTTAGAGAAAGACTTAGAATTGAATTTCATTTTGACATTAGGAGCACATGGCAATGATAGAGAAAAAAAAAAGACTATGAAAAGTACATGATTTTGGCTGGATAAAAGTTTAAAACGGATACTGGCTTGTATAGAGTTTATAACACAAAGAGAGAAATAAGTGAGATAAGCATGGCCGCGCCCAAAGATATCGTCCCCTTCGTCTGAGTTAGCAGAAACTAGGCCCAGAAAGCTTCGAAAGATTGAGAATCCTAGGAAGCTTGCTGTTGTGTTCTTCCCGGCGGCAGTTTCTTCATTAACGGTGGTGATCTACAACTGCGTTTCTTTCAATGAAGGACTTAGCAAGATGTGCTTGGCGTGGGAGCTAGAAAAGTATGAGTTTAAGAAGAAGAGATCCCGACAATGATTTAAAGATCAAGAACATGGATGAGAAAGATGTGTCGAGTAAAAGGGATAAGACTTGGGTTTTTGAGATAGCATTGGTGAAGTGTTTGAATTTGCTACTTGGTTTGCATATATGTTTTTGGGGGTGGATTTGGATCTGGAATTGGATAAGGGCTTGAGAAAGAAGAAGCATGGTGGAAGAAGAAAGCTAGAAAGCTAGAGAGCATGCTAGCCTCTGACTTTCTGGTTGCCTTTGGCTAATAACATCAGCTATTTATAAACAAGCAACAAGGAATCTTAGTTGAATGTTTTTACTGTTGGATAAAACGATGGCTTGGTAAAAGGAATATATTGGTTCTTGTATTGCTTCTAGGCTTGTCAGGTTATGTTTAAAGTTGAAATTGTAGAATAGGCTTTGAAAGTATGATTGTACGCTTTGGGCATATTTCACGCAGAAAATCTACAGCTGAGATTCTACAGCTGTTTTGCATCATATTTTATTATGTGGCTGGAAATAAAAAGCTTATTTTTTATATTTGGATCTTAAAGGGTTTGGGCTTGGCTTTTGGGTCTCTCTTCTTTATTTATCCGCATTATGAATTAGGTTGTTAGGCATGAATTTCGTTCTCAAGTCCAAAATTACCAACGATCCTAAAACTAGTAACAGATCGGACCTCATGCTTTTCTGTTATCTTCCATGCTACACACATTCTTGAAAGCCCCAAGTGCATGAATGTGGCTTGGGTCCACGTGCATGGCATGATGTTTGCGCGTAGAATTCGGCTTAAAGCATGAATCGGGCTTGATGAATTAATTGGGCCTGCTAGCTGGATTTTTAGGCCTCAACACATTGTAACTATTAACAACTATTAAAAGCAAAGTAACTATGAGATAATGAGAATCATGAGATAAGAGTACTTTGATGGCCTCTTGAGTGTTGAGACTGGATATGTAACAGAAAAATTGAGGCAAAACCATCACTTCAGTTGCAAAGAAAGCAAGAATGCAAGATACATTCTTATATACATATACATTTTCTTTTTAGCAGTGTACTACTACTAGATACTACTTGACATTATAGGATCCCAACAATAAGAGAGAGCAATTGGACTACGTACTCTAAAGGATCTGTTGCTGTGCATTATAGGTGGTCATGTCAGTGCAGCTCTTGCCGCATCTTTCCCGCCTGTTACCGGAAATTTGCGGAGTCGTACGTGTGCAGCGATCTCGATCAGCATGTCACGCAGGCCCTCATGGATCTCCTCTTCCTCGAATGCAACATGCACTTCTTGTAATGCAATCAGCGCCCAAAATATTTTACCTGCTTCTTCATTTTCTTGGGAGAGGTTTGAGGTTATCTTACATAACCCTCCTATATATTATGTACATTTGTCCATCATATTATTAATATACACTTAAAACGGGGTTACTGGTGTAATAACTTCCCCGGCCGGTGATATATGAGTTGAACATTACACACAGAGATCATAGATGTTTAGAATCATGTAGCTAGTATAACCAGCCCTAGCCTAAGACAAAGTTATATATATACAAGACCATATTAGACGAAAATGTACCTGGCCCTTCAGCTCCTTGGCCTTCTCGTTCTCAAATGCATCAGCTGAAACCTACACAAACAAGGATGCCAACAAATTATTACTTGGTATATTGAAGTGAAGTACTGCAGAGAAAGTGAACCTATGTCTCTATTCGGGCACACACGAAAATAATGTACTATGAATGAGTTACCGTTATAGTAACTAAGAACTCTGCTCTTCCTTTTCTTCGCCACTCTCTTTTTTCTTTATCCAAAAAAGAGACCGGCGAAGAAAAGAAAAAACAGAGTTCTAAACGCCATTTTTATACTTTGTCGCAACTAAATAGCTAGAAATTGAACAATAGCATATGATTGTGTTTGCATTAGAACAAAAATCGAATATCGTATAAATAGTGTCGAAGTTAGGTATTAATTTCTTGCATAATTAAGCACTACGAGTGGTTTTGTTTCAATAGTCACATAGATGTATGTGGATGTTACATGGCGTGCATAGAACTATAGTCAAAATTGGCCTAATTGGACCTAACAAAAAGGAAAGGCATTTGTAAGCGTGTTGAATCCAGAATTGAAAGTATCAAACGACGATGCTCGAATTTGTCAAAAAGAAAACGAAAACTTACATGTGTAATGTCAGTTCTAAACATGCAGAGCAAATGCCTAAAGGCCATCCTCGATAGATTGAGTAAATAAAAGAAGAAAAGAAGACGGCCGGAGGGAGTAGTAGTTCGCTAATGCAAGCCATTTTGTTTTCCAGTTGCAGAGACTACTCTTGTTACTGCGTTTGTTCATCAAGTAGCTAGGGCAGTTCATATTAGGGGAGGGATCGCAGAACCGAAAACCGAAAAAAAAAAAACGATCCGAAACCAAACCAAATTAAGGACGAAAAAACCAGAAGAGTAGTTAGCAGAAGCCTCCGATCCTATTCAAAATCTTTACGACCAAACTTAATGGCCCAATTGATTATAACTTATATGATAAACCTGGCAGATTGATCGTTTTAGTTCATATAAGTTCAACTGCAGAATTTATAGTTAAAAGACCAATCATGAATTGCTAGTAGACAAGAAGTGGATGAAGCAAGGAATTACTAAGAGATCGAAATATATAGCAATAGGTAACTACCGATGGATAATCCAGTACAAAACAACTTTTCCTCCCTCCATGGTCACAATAGAAAGCTCCCTCTCAAAGACCTCCTCCCAAAGAATTCAACAAAATGTATATAGTTCAAATACAAGTATCCCATTTAGATACAAATGGGCTAAAGTGGCAAGTGAAAACCAACATATATATGTAAAATCCGACAGAGAGAGAATGAATCCAAAAAGAAAAACTCTTGGAGATGTAAAGAGATATTTCCCTGATCGATCTAAAGCATCAAGCTGACAAGTGCCCATCCAAACAACAAGCTCCCAACCATCTTCTGCATTGTCCACACCTTCTCTACTCCACTCTGCACAAATCAAGTTTTCAAGCATTACATAATGGTCGTCTCAAAGTTAAGTTAACAAAGTCGATCGCGATCACCTCAAAATATATAGCTTGATCATATCCCAAATGTAAAACTTGATAGACAGGCTCTATCGATTAGAATTTCTCTTAAAAAGTTAAAAAAGCTTGTCCAACTGTAATATAAAGTATCATTTTAATGAATTTTAAATGAAGTATATAATGATAAATTATTTCTTTTTCTTTTTTTATGAAAAATACAACATAAATTTAACATTTAAAATCAAATTCGTGCAACGTGTATACATCTCATCTAAAGAACTGATTTATGTCCTATATGTGACCATGGTCGAGGTTGATACTACGGAAAGATTGAACCTCAACCCCCAACCATCATCGGAAAACACATCTGACCCTAATGTGACTAGACCTGTATGACATGGACGATAATTGATATTGACTTTGACTAGGTTTGCCAGATGGCAGTGACCCATAGGGCTCTTGTCGAAACTGTCTATCATCTGTCACGTTAGAAAAAACCTAGTAGATACTCTCTACAGTCTACTTTACGCTTTAATGGTCTACAACACAGATCAAAGCAATGAGACTGATGAAATGAATATACACTCAGATGTCAGATCTTTACTAGTACGTTCATATATTCAAGCCGCGTAAGTTAGAGACAATCGCCAATAATGAGGAGATGAGATAGACAAAGTACCTGATCAGACTGAGAAGGACCCGGAGATGCTGCCTCGATGCCGCCGGGACCAGGCGCTCCGACAGGCGGCGCTGGTGGACCTGGGGAAAGAGCTAGAGGAGATGGAGCCAAAGCCGGAGACTTCACCTTGGGAGATGGAGCTGGAACTGAAGCTGGCGGCGATGCAAGAGGAGCTGGTGGTGGAGTGGCCGGAGGAGGAGTTGCCGGAGGTGGAGTTGCCGGGGGAGGAGTGGCGGGTGGTGGAGTAGCCGGGGGAGGAGTTGCGGGTGGTGGAGTGGCCGGTGGGGGAGCGCTGACTGGTGGTGGGGTTGCCGGAGGTGGAGTGGCGGGCGGAGGTGCGCTCACTGGAGGAGGAGTGGCAGGTGGTGGAGATGCGGTCACTGGAGGTGGTGAGGAGGCAACTGGGGGAGGTGTGGTGGCAGCTGGGGGTGGGGATGAGGTGACCGGAGGTGGAGTAGTGGGGGTTGGAGGAGCTGGTGTGGCGGTGGGTGAGGTTGCGGGAGCTTGGCCTCCGACTCCTCCGGCGATTGCAATGCAAAGGAAGCCTAGGAAGAACAAGGCATTGCGACCCATGTTTGTCTCTGATCTCTCTGTTTAGAATTAACAGAGAGAGATCGAGAGAGGGTTAGTGAGTTTGAGGGAGAGAGACAAGGTTTTACAAATAGGGTTCTCGTACTAAGAGAAATACGAAGAAACACTGAAGCAGGTTCAGGTTTATATATAATTCACATGCCAAGCCTAAGCTCCCGAGCCAGAGGTACCAAACAGATCGATCTGTAGCGTCCGATTTGCTCCATTAGCTCCAGCTGTTGCCGTGTGATTGGCTTCAAGGAAGATGAAGATTATCGACGCTTTCTTTGGTACTTTGGTTTTGGGGAGCTAGGGTTTAATTATTTTTAGTGTTTTTTGGGTTTTACATTACGGTGTTTGGTGCATGTGGAAAACAGACCTACACTCATGCTCTGGGACCCTTCATGTCTGCTCAAATACTCTATATACCTTGTCGAAAATTCTTATAATTCTTATAAACGAACCAAGAAACTAATAATATGTATTTTTAATTTTTTAATTTGGTTTAATCACTTTCGTGACACATGAAATATATATATATATATATATATATATATATATATATATATGATTGTCGTTAACACAAGATTGAAACTCAAAAAAATAGTTTAAATGTTTCAAACAAAGACCCGAGGTCGAAAATGATGTTCTTTTATTATGTGTGCTCAATTTAATCGGATCAAAACTAAAAAGGCTAGAGGAATAAACTGAGGGTTCACAATCTTCATTTGATCTTCACATCTCTAATCAAGTGACTTATACATTGATGGTGCATGTAAGTGTATCTTGGTATGTGGAATCTGCTCTCAATATGTTAGTTATAGAATGTTCATCCTTAGGCTATGCAAGTTTAGACGGGTTACTAATCGAAGCTCAACTGTTATTGTACACATAATTTTTCCGCTTCATTTACATTTGAGTTGCATTTGCATAATCATTCGAGAGGATAGAATCGTGTTTTATAAATTTTCTGATTTTAGTTTCTACATTTCGGTGCTTTCTATATGCTAAAAATTTCACATGTAATCACATGGTATAATTCACACGTACTTAGGGAACTAATTAATATGAGTATTAGACCCAGTTTGGTATTGAGTTTACATTTCGGTGCTTTCTATATGCTAAAAATTTCACATGTAATCACATGGTATAATTCACACGTACTTAGGGAACTAATTAATATGAGTATTAGACCCAGTTTGGTATTGAGTTTTGGAGATTAAAATCACTTATAATTATTATTTTAGATAGATTTTATGTTTGGTAAAATCTTAAAATGTGCTTATCTAAAACTTTTTAATTTAAATAACCATGATTTTAGAAAACAGGTTAGGGTTTGCTTATTTATAACTGAGTAGGGAATAAGATTGAAGATACGGTGGTTGTGATGTGAAATCACAACTGCGATATCACAACTACAATGAACCAAATTTCACATTTCCTCATTTGCAGCTTATTACATAGTTTTCAATAAGAACAAAAAAACGTACTGCAGTACTACTACTCTTATACAACAATGATCGACCATCAGTCCCTATTATACTTGCACGACAAGTAGACGTATTCATATAAATGGATTTCACCTCGATCTGGTATATGAGATTTACAGTACGTATGTATAATTTTGATCTACTCCGTATTGTTCTACGGAGCAGTATTTTGGACAAAAACGTTCTACAAATTTTCGAAATTATTGGCATGCACCTCATTTAGATAACTTAAATACAACAGAAATGTTTAATTTGGTTACAGAGATGTTGGGGGTGGCTTTGGTGCCCTACCATAACATGCATGCCACTTCTAGTCGAACAATGGAAGCGATCACCATGTGCTCTAAATCATTAGTGTTGTAATGCATGGATTGAATCCATTGATGTGCAACTGTACATCTTCATTAGGTGGCCGGTTAGGGTTAAGCGTTACTGTCCTCTAGTTTACCGTTTACAGATTAATAATCATAAGTGATTATGATGGGGTTTGATTCATATCTGTTGGACGTTCAGTACTCCATTGGGACCATGGCAGTTGTGATTTCTAAGCTAAGTATTTTGTCAACATTTGTAGAATATGTTCTTCTGAAATATCTATCTTGACCAGAAATGTTAATATAATTTAGGTCTCTAGTTAATAGATAGAGTCATGTAAACGGAAATACTCTGTTGATTATTTATTGTAATTCTTTTATTGGGATGAGATTGTAAGTTATCTCGGTCACGTTAGCAAGTTAGTAACATACCCACTTAGTCAGTACTCAGACCAAGGCCTACGAGAGTATTCTAACAAAGATAGACTAATCTCCCACTGCAGGCGCACAAACCTAAATGTCTTTCAAACCTGCTAGTCACAATTTGATGGAAGTTGAGACTTAAATTCCAGATACCAGACAACACGTAGATTAATTTGGGTCCAGTTCTAGGTGCCTGTCATGCCGTGATCGGTGCCTTGAACCAAACTGTTAATACTACACAGCTAGCTAGCGGATTAAGCATTAAGAAGACCATGTCAATAATTCGAAAGGGAAGTTTGAAATAGAAAGGAACATATGTGCCAAGCTGGTGATTTATTTATCCTTGAATTCCAGCCATTATAGTACTCGATCGATCTCCATTATGGAACATGATTATTTGGGTCCAGTACTTCAGCAAACTATTAAAAGGAAAATTGAAAAAGTGAAATGGGACGGCAAAGGTTCTAGACTTTTCTTGATCTTCATGGTGTAGTTCATTTTCTTCAAAAATACATTAGAGAAATAAAAGAGCAAGACTTTGCTTCTAAACTATCTAAAGTTTATGTGAAACTTTCGCTGCCTAGATCCCAGAAAAGAAAAATAATTACATTCTATCTTGATAGGTAAGCATTCAAACGCAAGAGATGATCGAAGGTAGGTTGTTGGGAATGAATAATTATGATATATATGTGACATATAACTGAGTTAACAATAGTGTGTTATATATTATGTATCAGAATTTTGAGTTTGGATTTGTGCTGGAAACTTCGATTGAAATTATTAAATTAAGTTTTTTTTTTTGTTCAAAGCTTAAAATTTAAAAATCTAGATTAATTTGGAACACATTCATTCGACATACCACCAAATTAACCAATGTTCAAATATAATAATCCTAATGAATAATCTATATAAATCAAAGGATGAAAATAATCTATATAAATCAAAGGATGAAAATCTCTCAAATTAAATATGTAAGACCTAGCAAGCTTAGGTTTGCTTAGTTATGAATTATGATCGACATGCAGCTGGTGGTGATTTGTATGATGTTAACTTGCTAGCCTCCTCGGTTGGCCCTTTTCTTTCGGTGCAGATCGAACTTGAAATATCTTAAAATCGACCCTGCAGAGAGATCTAATCGACAAGTGTATGAATTAACGTCGTGCATGGATTAAGGTATGAAAGATAGATATATATATATATATATATATATATATATATATATATATATATATATATATATATATATATTGGGACCGATCGAATAGCTGTAGGCATAGTATATGCTTCTGTTCTGTCATCATGAATATATGGCATTCTAACCTCCTTAATTTTCCCATTATTAATATAAAGTGTATACAAGCAAGGTTATTTCTTGCATGCCAAAAGAAATCTTGATCGATCATAGATATATAGGTCTCCATGATGATGCTAGCTACCTCCACAAACTTGAATTACAAGCAGCTAGTATGTTTGATCTTGGCTTTAGCTACATTGTCAACAAGAAATTGTTAGGTACTCGATCGATCCTACGTATGTTCATAGCTAGTGAAGTCGTCTAGTGTTCAAAGCTGGTGTTATCCTTTATACCCAAAAGTGTTGTTTCTGGCATATATACTGTACTACAGTTTTACCTAAACAGAATTGCGGATAGACGAAGAGCAAGGTCGTGATCTTTCATCTTTGTTTAACTTTCTCTCGATTCAGTAACCTTTGTCTGCTATAACTTACTAATACCTAGAAAATGAATTACTGGAAACCCCTATATAACTTCAACAATATACCATAAGTTTTTGATTTTCGTCTTTTATATTTCTCAACGACGAGTAAAAAAATAAAGAAGAATATCTTATTATTAAGAGACAAGTTTCACGGGCGCTTAGTTGGGGAGGATATTAATAAGAATGTTTCATTTGTGGACAAGTTTTGGCAACTCTCTTATTAACATTTGGTTGACAAAACAATCAATCTTAAATTTCATAGAACATGTGATAGGAGCATTTTTCTCAAAAAAAAAAAAAAAAAAAGTGATAGGAGCATAACATTATATATATATATATATATATATATATATATATATATATATATATATACTGAAATCATCTATACTTCGATCCTAGCTAATTTATTTCATTTTTGAGATATTTAGGGCATGTCCGGTTGTTTACACCCAAATTAATATTTTACTGGATAGTAAATGTCTAAGTGAATATTAGTTAAATTCATAGTCCACGTCACACCGGCGAACCCAAAATAATTGGGTTCACAAGTGATGGCCCACCAGCGAGATCATGCGAGCTGGATAGCAGAGTTCGCATGCGAGAAAGACTTCGCATGGTGTCAAGAAATGGACTTCGCGTAGAAGTGGAGTCCTAAGGCGAGACGAGATGGCTTCGCGTGGGAGACTTCGTGAAGAAGCAAGAAGAAAAGTCCACATGCACGTGGAGGTGTATGTGCTGGTTAAGAACTCTATTCCTTAATTGGATTTGCATGAATCACCTACGCCACATTTATCGTTAAAGACTTCTACAAGTCTTTGACATGCTTTGGGCCAATGCCTGTGACCCTAAATAACTCTATATAAAAGAGTTCGAGGATACTCTCTACGAGACTACTACTCAACTACTCAACAAAAGTACAATACAACCTTTAACATAGTTGAACCTCCAAACGCTCCCCGGAGCTTTGCTTTCGTTTCCCTATACCCTCCCCGGAGCTTTGTCTTTTTCCCCTTCCTTCCCAGTTGAAGCTCTGCTCGATCTTATGTCGAGTATCAATATTGTTATGCTTAGACGGACTACTGTAAGTCCTTGCCTAGTACGCAAGGCGAATCTGAAGAACCCCTGTGGTGGAGTTGGTGCTCTCTCCATCCTCAGTCGCTTGATTAGAAGCAGAAGGCTAAGAGCACCCCGCTACTACAACCACTACATTCCGCGTCCGCGCTGTGGCATGCCCGCAACGACTAAAAGAGACTTTGCATACCCAGAATTACTGGTGTGGCCAAAACATTAGCACGCCCAGTGGGACCGGGGTAGTCTCTGACATCACCTTCATCGGGATCAATGATCGGAAACAAAGATGCGATATGATTGGCAAGAAAAATTAGATGTCGTCGAGAGAAAACATGCCGAACTAAGGGCTGCCAGCCGCAAAAAACATGCCGAACGAATGGCTGCCATCCTCAAGCAACACGCTGAGGAAACGGTTGCTAGAGAGGCTGCTGAAGAAAAGGAAAAAGCGGAAAGGAAGACCATTCTAGAAGAGTCTCATCAACGGTGGGATGCCTTGGAAAAGGCTTTACAATGCCTAAATGTAAGGCCTACAATTGACGAACACGTCCTTGCCAAAAAGATTGAACTGCCTAGTAGCCAATTTAATGGCGAAGATTTTTCTTTGGACGAACCAACGTTCAAAGAAGAAACTACTTTGTCAATCAATGACGAAGAACCTGAGGTCGAGGCCGGTGAGATTTTGGATAATAATCCTATCTCAAAGACTGACGGTGTTCCTCATAAAAAAAAAAGCATGAAGATAGGACATAATAGTCCATCTTAGAAAAAGAAATTGGTTCGAACACTGATGATGGGGAACTACAATTTCACATGAAAGGTGATCAAGGAGCCAGTTTTCCTATGCAAGACGTATACGTGGACACAGGTCAAATGGATAGAGGGCAAGGCGTACCTCGCCTTCATTCTTCAATTAACCACCATGATCAGGAGCAGGATCGACTCAAGTTTTGTCCTACTGTACGTTGTCAAGAAGTGGCCCAAAGTCATGATAAGCTTTATATATGGTGTGGTGGTATACCTAGGTCAATCTGTGGCTTCACATTCCAATATAATTGGAGTCTTTGCATTCAAATTCAAAGGCCAAATTATGGTTTTAGTATTCTACGTGGGAAACGTTTTTACACCCAGACTTGCAAGTTTATTATACATGGGTGTAAAGTCGAGTATTCTCAGTGCCATCTCACTCTAGTCTACAATAAGGACTTGGTGGCATCTAAACATGATGCTCATGGATTTTATATAACTGCATCAGAGGTAGAGATGGGTTCGCTGGATTGTGATGACTCCAAATTTAATTTTGACACAGAGCCAATTTATGATGAATATGATGAAGATTATATGTTGGTTCGTCTGTCTCATAATCATATTCCACAAGAGTTCAATCCCAGTGACGCTCTTGATATGGTCCTTTTCTATGACCAATGCGTGACTATTCCAGGTGAGACCATGCATTATGACATGATAGTTGGCGACAAGGCCGATTTCAACACCATATGATCTGCGAGAATGCAATTGAAGATCATGTTTGGTCAAACAACAAGGATACGTGGGGGGCAACGAGACGTACCATATGACCTACTTTGCCCAAATCTTTAAGTCGTTGATGCACAACAGCTCTGCTCAACACTTGAAAATTCTCAACAACGAGAGTTGTTTTGGCCACGATCCTCAGCGCGCGGGCGAGAGGTAAATAGCGAACAAAGAGAAAGGGGAGTGTTGCGGGCGTGCCACCTCGCGGACGAGGAAAGGGTGATTGTAGCATGGCCTTGACTTCTGATCAGGCGAAAGGGGTTTCCAAGTGCCACCTCAAATACGAGCACAAGGCAATCGATACTTACGGCGGGACGCGAGCAGAGCAACTATAGGGAAATCAGGGGAAATCGGGGTAGAGTCCGAAAGGGCTCTGAGAAAAGCCTAGGCGGCGGTGCGCTTAGGGTTAGGGTTTTCGAGTAGCTTGAAGGGTAACTGGGTTTCAGTTTTGTAAAGAGATTGTCTCTGAGTTGTTGTATAAGTTTGTGTGTCTTGAGTTGTATGCTTCGAGCCCCCTTATATAGTAGTTCGACTTGCGGCAGAAGAAATAAGATAGCTTAGAATTCAAGTCGGACTCTGAAACCCTAATAGCACAAGGGTACTTTTCCTCCCGCGTAAACCAACCATCCTGTGACACATGTTCAGTTCGCACACTTCATTCTGCGTCGCCAACTGCAAAGTCCTATGTGGACTGAAATTCATCCTGCGGGCTGTCACAGGAGACTATCTCGCGTGCTCCTGAACCTCGCTTCCATCTCGCGGGCTATTGTAGCTCGCGAGCCGTAAATGGGCCAGAGGGATTGGCCCGAAGCATGTCAAAGACTTTTAAGAGTCTTTAACAATTAATGTGGTACGTGGACTCCGCCTGTATGTGCCTTCTTCGCGGAGTCTCCTACGCTAGCTAGCTCGCCAGCTCGCCTAGATACAATCCGCACGCTTCGCCTATACGAAGTATCAATCTCGCCACACTTACGCGGAGTGTCTCGCCTTTCCTACGCAGAGTCAGCTAGTAATTCCGCGCGAAGTCATTTCTTGCCCGAACTGTGTACGTAGTCCGCGCGGAGTCACATTACTTGGACAAAATGCCCTTTGGCTCAAACCAGAGTCTCATGCCAGAAACATAACAGCGTTGAGGCTTGGAGTGAAGCATTGGTGTCCTCCCCCATGACCTTACCAAAGGTAACTAACCATGCTATACTCTCTTCTTTCCTTTACTCTTAGTTTTACTTCTGTTTTTACTTCTATTTACTTTCATTTTTCTTTCTTTCTCGCATTGAAAAAAAAAATACAAAAAATTCAAATAGCAGAAAATACAAAAAAAAAAGATTCTTGGTTTTGCTGAAATGCATGACAACGTTCTTGCCTATATAAGGCTTGAACTTTACTTGTAGGCCTATCCTTGAGGCCTGGAAACAATATTGCAGGCATTCCATATGCCTTTGAATTGCTGCCAGCGAAGTCAAGTCAGAAAAGAAATTCTAATAGATTATAATGCTGAAAGTTGCAACAGCCACTACCAGACAGTCCACTTCACCGATTGAACTGGGATGATCCAGGAAGAACTAACAGGCGAGCCTTACATCAACAGAAAACCCTGGATGTCAATTTTCTAGAAGATTTTACGGTTTATCATTTCGATATTCCTGGAGAGAGTTATGGCAGTTTGAATGCAGACAGGTCAGGATACACGTGAATTTGTAATGTGCTTTTTCAATGTGTTTTCACGACCTTGCAACTTGCTTTTCCTTACTGGGGGGCATAATAAAGTTTTGATGTCCTTCATTCTTCACAAGTATCCTCGAACAAACATCAAAACTGGGGGGCACATTGGGGTAGATATGTGTTCCAGATATTTCAGACTTTAGACCATTCTTCAAGTGTCTTGGTCATTATTTAGGCCAACACTTGTGGCCTCTAAAAAAATTATTATGCGGTTGTTCGCCGACATGGTCTTTTTGTTTGTTTCTCATTGGTTCGCACTGGGGGGCAGCGAAGTACATGGTCAATGTCACTTCATGATTATCACGAAGATGGTTCGCCGTCGCCAAGAGCTCAAGCGAAGGGTAATTTTTGAATCCATTGGGACAGGGCGCAGGCGGTAATAAACGCCTCGCCCCCTACAACAAAAAAGGAACTTCAACAGTTGCTCAGGAGAATCAACTTTCTCCGCCGTTTCATATCCAACGCGGTAGGAAAGGTCCAACCTTTCTCACCCCTACTCAAGCTCCAGAGGGCAACCGAGTTCGTATGGGAACCACCACATCAACAGGCCTTCGAGAGAATCAAGGACTACTTTACGAACCCACCAGTCTTGATCTCACCTCGCGAAGGAACTCCGCTTAAACTCTACATCGCGGCTGCTGACTTGTCCATTGGCAGACTCTTGGCACAAGATGATGAAAACGGGATGGAACACGTTGTCTATTATCTCAGCAGAGTGTTAACTGACTGTGAGATGAGATACTCCCCTATGGAAAAGTTATGTCTCGCTCTATTTTTTACAGGTTGCAAGCTGCATCATTACATGCTTGCCTTTACTGCAGTGGTGATCGCTTAGTCCGACTTATTCAAATACATGCTTTGCCGCCCTATCTTGCGGGGATGAATCGGCAAGTGGATATTAGCTCTGTTTGAATTCTCGTTGCAATATGTTTCACAAAAGGCAGTAAAAGGACATGCAATCGCAGACTTCCTAGCTCACCACCCCCCATCAGAACTCACGACGTTTCGCGAGTTAGAGTTCGCTACTGCGACACTCTCCATGTCGGTATGTGCAATGTACCATATCTTCTGAGTAGAGCAGACGAAGTGTAAGCGGAGTGCACGTTAAGTTCAAGTCTAAGGTGCCTAGCTATGTTAAGTTCATGATTATTAAATATAGTACTAGGCGAATCGTACAGCAGCGCTACAATGCTTTGCTGGGTGTTTGGGTTTCAAGGCCTATTCACAAGCTTGTTTACTCACACTCGTTTTGATGTATGAACAAAGCCATATCAGTGGTTTCGGAGCAGCATGAACATAAACCTCTTCAGTCATTATTGACATAGATGACTTCGAGGCTGGGGGGCAATGTTTACACCCAAATTAATATTTTACTGGACAATAAATGTCTAAGTGAATATTAGTTAAATTCATAATCCACGTCACACCGGCGAGCCCAAAATAATTGGGTTCACAGGTGATGACCCGCCAATGAGATCATGCGAGCTGGATAACAGAGTTCACATGCGAAAAAGACTTCGCATGGTGTCAAGAAATGGACTTCGTGTAGAAGTGGAGTCCTAAAACATGAAGACGAGGCAAGATGGCTTCGCGTGGGAGACTTCGCGAAGAAGCAAGAATAAAAGTACGTCTGCATGCACGCAGAGGTGTATGTGTTGGTTAAGAACTCTATTCCTTAATTGGATTTGCATGAATCACCTACGCAACATTTATCGTGAAAGACTACTACAAGTCTTTAACATGCTTTGGGCCAATACATGAGGCCCTAAATAGCTTTATATAAAGGAGTTCGAGGATACTCTCTACGAGACTACTACTCAACTACTCAACAAAAGTACAATACAACCTTTAACACAGTTGAACCTCCAGACGTTCTCTGGAGCTTTGCTTTCGTTTCCCTGTACGCCCCCCGGAGCTTTGTCTTTTTTCCCTTCCTTCCCAGTTGAAGCTCTACTCGATCTTACGTCGAGTATCAATATTGTGACTCTCAGGCGGACTACTCTAAGTTCTTGCCCAGTAGGCAAGGCGAATCTGAAGAACCCTGCGGTGGAGTTGGTGCTCTCTCCAATCGCAGTAACTCCTTTTTCAATACTTAATGGTATGAAAGGTTGAGGTTTATTCTATCCCTACATAAGAAAGACACATCAAAATCTAAATCAGAATCTACAAATTTTCGTAGGTTAACTTCCACGGAACCTACAGGAAATCTCACTCACCAGAAAATAGTGAAATCAGTACCATTGGAAAGGTCTATGTGTCTACTTTCCAGAAACATCAACTATTTGATCATACCTATCATATTTAGTGAGTTATGGCCATTTTCTTAAAGTAGGATGGATCTGTCCGAGAATCTGATTTTGCCAAAACAATCAACTTTGACGGGACTTTGTGAACAGCTCCTGATGAACTAGAATATGTGTAATATACGCTTGGAAAGCTAAATGAGTCTAGTTTTGAAAACCGTATACATTTTGTTCATATGTATTTCCTAGAGGAAGTTACGACTCTTCTAGTAACTGAAAGTCATGCTGTGCAGAAATCTGATTTCCTGCACGAACTTATGTTTTAAGTTCACAAGGGGCCTTCTCCTCAAGATCTAAGTGTAAAAATCATGTTTGAGGATAATGCGGCATGATCTAGTTAATCATTGTCCAATGCCACATTTAAAGACATGTTAAAGAGCATTGACATGCTAAGTTATTGAAATTTCCGTGATTAGTAAGAATCAGGAAGAGTTCTATGATTGTTGTAAAGATCATGGGGAGGTGCGAACTTCAAGAGGAGTGTAGCATATACATGTCACTATCAAATGTGAAGGGTGCGTTGTACTCTTTTTCTCCTACGATCAAGGTTTAGTTTTTCTCCCGTAATGTTTTTGTTCCTTGACGAGATTTTTAACGGGCGACATATCAGCACCACCGGCATACCGGCACGCGACACATGGGGGAGTGTTCTAGGATATTCCATATGTGTGTCTTGGCCTTATGTCATCAGGATATGTAGTTAGAATAAGACTATGTATTTTTTATCATTACCATATTGATATGTTGTAATTCCCTATATAAAGGGTTTCTTATCAATGAATAAAGATGTTGATTCTCTAATCTCTTGCTATCTCTTATTCTCTACAGTTTATACTTCATCAGTTTTCGGTTTTTCTTTGTAAAAGTTAAAAATATTTTCATTTTTTTATTTTCAACATTTTCAGAAATGTCTCATCGAACACATTTTTCTCTCATTTTTATTTTAAAAAATGAAAATGCAAACATGAAAACTTTACCAAATGCCACCTTTACTTTTTTTCTTCTTCTTATGTTTCATAGGCGGAGCAAAGACTAGTCAATTTTTCAATGGACATAACATTATAGCATTTAGAATAGCTCAGAACAAACCAGAGGATTAAACTTGGACTGGCCATATTTCTATTCTTTTTCTACTGTGTAAACAAAATGAGAAATTTTATTAACACATCCTTAAATACTATATACACATCCCTTACTTAATACACTACCAATTAGATTTATTATTTTAACATTTTACTAGATACACATCTCTAAACTTCTTAAAATACACTCAGTGACAATACACAACCTATTCTCTAAAACATATCCCTATTTTAAATCTACTACTCAATCGTTTTCGAAAAAAAAAACTCAATTGAAGCTATAACATTCACTCACATGACTAGAAGACTTTCATATTAATAAGATTTTTCTCAAATGGTTTCATCTTTCGACCTCGAACTGTTTCACCTTGTTAAGATCTTCCTCGACTAGTTTTCTTTTTTGGGTTTTTCTTTTGTTAAGGAGCCTTTTACTCGTATCAATTTCAAAAATATTTGCACCAACTAAGTAAAAATAAAACAAGACAATACATCACCAAATTCTTTAACGAAACTTTCAGTATGAGAATGCTCAGTCCTGCGTAAACGTAATACTAAATTAATCAATTATTAAGAATCATTGCATTATATTCATATATGTCAAAAATATTTGTACTCAGCTCAAGCTAAAAATTAAAAATTTGATATTGAAACATCTCAATTAAATTTCTTTATTTTTTATATGAATGTCTTATTTGGTAATTTTACGTATTCATAAAGTCTTATATAATTTGTATGAAAAAAGATATGTGTATCTAACAATTAGAGGTGTGTGAATAAAATTTCTCAAACAAAATTCATTTGATTAGCCAAATGTATCAAAATAGTCCGGATGCAAGTTTTTTCCCTTGTGCACTTGGTGTGTGAATGAGAATTTATGTTTTCATGCATGTCTAAATCACTACAAGAAGCCTAAACAGAAATATAAACAGTACAATGATGAATGAATCAATATGAGTCATCATCATCTTCAAGAGCATATAAGAAAATGCTACCAAAGCAACTGATCCTAATCATTTTAGGACTTTTGTTTGCTTCTGAAACGAGAACCAAAGTTTGCCTCTGTGTAAAAAGTAAAAGTAAAAACATTCAAAATGTAGATCGAGTTCTTTTACTTCATTTTCTCTTGTGCTTTAAAGATTTCAACTTCTGGCTTCAGCATCAGCTAGTTGTTGTCTTGGCAACGGTTTCTAGAGTTTATGCTCCCATTTAGAGGGGCTTCTAGTTTGTGTTTGCTTCCAAAGCTCATCTTCTTCTCCAAAGCTTCTAGGCGCAATGTAGATTAACATGCTAGCTAGTGGACATGAAGTAACAAGTTTGTTCGTACCAGCCTCGATAATCTTTGTTCTTAACATCCACGTATGAAGGTAATTCGGCAAGAATATAAATATATATAGGAAACATAAGTGAAGTACGTAGTAGGAAATTAAGCTGAGCATTAATCAAATCACAAGCAGTAACAAGCAGAAGTACCTTTAGTTTAGTACGAGAGCTCTTCAAACATCTTGCACATGCACCAAATGCAAAATAACACCTAGTTAAAACGGAATATATATGTAGAATTGAAATTTGTTTAATCTTTGTGGTTTGAAGTCGGCATCTGTTTAGTCCTTGTGATTTTATTTTAATCTGAATAGTCCTTAAAGTCACAATTTTTCATGCAAATAGTCCTTATGGTTTTATTTTAATCTGAATAGTCCTTAAAATCATAATTTTTCATCCAAATAGTCCTTCAGATTCATTTTCTCAGTTAAGACGATACAGACTATTTGGATGAAAAATCATGACTTTAAGGACTATTTAGATGAAAAATCGTGACTTTAAGGACTATTCAGATTAAAATAAAATCATAAGGACTACACAGATGTCGACTTCAAACCACAAAGGCTATACACCCTCCTACCCGCCGTTTGGTATCCGATACCAAACGTTACTGGAAATATGTGATTTTCATAGTCGTATTTCACCATACCGATGACATCCTATTTCACAAGATTTTTGAAAATATTGCTTCCTCCCTATAGTTGGTTCACAAATATCTACACTTACATATAACTTGCTAAACAAGTTATACCACATTAGTAGACATGTTGTGGTTCTGTTGGCTAAATTTTACAAAATAAAAATTCAACCGTCCGATATGATCAGTGTACTTAAATACGGTTATGAAAAAAAATCCACCAGTTTTTGAAAATATTTAGGTTTCGATCCACACGGTCAACATTAAATTAACGCCACTTATTACACGAAAACGCTCTTTCCTACCCCTATATGACCTAGTTTGATTCATTCTTTCACACACAAAACTCTCACATTGATGAGATGCAACTACTCATGTAAAAATTTGGGTACGTTCACCTCTCGACGATAAGGCTCCACATAAGGAAACATAAGCGTATAGAGGGTTGACCGTTTGTATCGGAGACCAAACGTTACCGGAAATATGTGATTTTTCAACCATAGTCGTATTACACCATACCGATGACATCCTATTTCACAAGATTTTTGAAAATATTGCTTCCTCCCTATTTAACAAGATCACATTCTATCAAAACTTTTTCTTAAAAATAAATATTTTTGGTTCACTGAGATGACGAAAATTCATGTTTTCGTCACCTAACTACTTAATATTTGGGGGATAAAAAATTCCGCCAATTATTTGGCCAAATTTTTAATCACTTCCGCCAAAAATTTCAGAAAAATTTGAAAGTTTCCTTATATATCCTCTGCCTCATTTTTCATTTCTCTATCTTTTTCTTTGAACTCTCTCTTCTCTCTTTTCCAGACTCTCTTCTCTCTCCCTCCTCTCCTCTGCCCCAATTTCCACGCACCGAGAAACCCTTTAGCTTACCCTCTGCAACCGTTTTCCCTCTGCCTTTTTCTTCGCCACCGTCGCCTCTCTTTCTTCCCCATCGTCGCCTCCTGCTTCTCAAATTCAGCCGTTTTCATGGAAGGACTAATTTTACTCCTCCATCGGACTCTGCGCCCATCTCGCCAGCGAACTCCGCGTGTCATCTCGCCAGAGGACTCCGCGCGCCATCTTACCAGAGGACTCCACGCGCCATCTCACCAGAGGACTCTGCACCCATCTCGCCAGCGGACTCCGTACCCATCTCGCCAGCGGACTCCGCGTGTCATCTCGCCAGAGGACTCCGCACGCCATCTCACTAGAGGACTCCGCGCGCCATCTTGCCAACGGACTCCGCACACCTTCTCCCCAACGGACTCCTCGTGCCTTCTCCCCAGCGGACTCCGCGCCCTTCCCGTTTTGGCCTTGTTAATTTGTGTTTTTGCAAATGAATACGGAGGCGATCTCAGTTGAAATTGGGTTGCTTGATATTGGTTGTAAGATATTGGGGTTGATTGGATCTGGGTTGTAAGAAGTTGGAGACTAAACTATAAGTAACTGGGTGACTTTTTCTACGTGAAAGAATTGTCAGCAAACAGAATAAATTTTGTCAACTAAGTAACTGGGTGACGACCGAATTTTAGTCAGCTAAGTAACATGGTGACGACCGAATTCTCGTCAGCTAAGTAACGTGGTGACAAAATATTTTTCGTCAGCTAAGTAACCTGGCGACGAAATAGTTTCGTCAGCTAAGTAACCTAGTGACGAAAAGTTGTTCGTCATCTTAGTAGTGACTAAGATGACGAAATTAATATTTTCGTCACCTAAGTGCTCTAACCACCGGCCTTAGAT
Organism: Fragaria x ananassa; assembly: GCA_034370585.1. Classification (NCBI taxonomy): domain Eukaryota; kingdom Viridiplantae; phylum Streptophyta; class Magnoliopsida; order Rosales; family Rosaceae; genus Fragaria; species Fragaria x ananassa. The sequence continues at coordinate 2,871,219 of CP139770.1, read as the reverse complement.
GACGACCCTTAGGTGATGAAATTTTCGTCAGCTAAGTGTTTACATGACGACAGAAGCTCTGAGGTGACGAAAAAATTTCGTCACTTAAGAACTTTTTTTCTAGTAGTCTATGTAGAGAAGATGATGGAGCAACCATAAGCTGGCTGGAAAATAAATACCCTCTTTGGAAGCCAAAGGCTAAGCCAAACCTTTGTTGCACGGACACTCCTGACACGGCAACACGCGCCTGAGACGGCTCGACACGTGTCCGTTGGAAAATATTGACTTTTCCGACACGTTGACCAACTCGCCATGTCATCTTACGACACGCCACGTTAGTTTTTGTCATTTTGAAAAAAGAAAAAGAAAAGAAAAGTATAACGAAAACCTAAATGAGCAGTAGAGGTCTCGCAGTCGCATACAAACAAAGAAAGGAAACAATGTAGACGAAGAAAAGGATGAAGACGTTGCCCATTCGATCTCTTCTCTCTCCACCCATTAGTTCATCTTCTTCTCTATTAGGTGCTAGAGGTTGCTGGTTGCTTAGTTGCCACTGCCCAGTTTTGAAAGTAAGCTACTGCCCAATTTATGAAAACAAACTACTGCCCAGTTTATTAAAGCAAGCTACTGCCCAGTTTGAAAACATCCTACTGCTCATTTTGTTTTTCTTTAATGTTACAGTTTAGGTGCTAGAGAGGTCTGCTACTTTTAATGTTGTTAGTTATGCACTTTTATCATTTGCATTTAACTCGATCTTTTTAATGTTAGTTCTTATAGTTATGTAATTGATTGAATTTAGAACATTATTTGGTAATGTAATGAACTTATTTCATATTTTATTTTTATTTATTAAAAATACATAAATATATAATTCTATTTGTCGTGTCCAAACCATGTCGGAAACTCAATTTTTTAGTTTTGCTGTGTCGTGTCGCCGTGTTCATGTCCGTGAACCTTAGAGCCAAACCCTTTTTGGTCCGAAGGAAAGTCTACTTGGTAGTTTAAGGGTCTTTACCAGGTTTATTTTTAGTTATGAAGATTAATTATGAGTCTAGTTTTAAAGAGTTTTGAGTGTGTCTTTATTTCCATTTAAGTCCTGAAGCATTCAAGGGTCTCATTATTAATATGTTTTGTTAGTTTTTGGTATTCTAAGAGTCTAAGGATTGTATTTGAAGCTTATAAATATGGCTTTCTAATGTAATCTAAGGGCAGATTGGAATGAAATAAGATTTTGTTTTGTTGAAGGCTTGGCCTTGTATCCTCTCTGCTAACCTCTTTTATTCTATCTCCCTTTTATAGCTAAAAACCCTCTGTTTCTGCTAAAATCCTTATGTTCCTTAACCTCTCAACACTATCCATACCACCCTATTTACTCTCTCACCATTTCTTGCTTCTTCCTGCATCAGTTTTGGTACTAGAGCCAAAACATCCTATTTTTAGCTTCACCTTACGCTTAGAACTACAATGGTTACTAATGCAGAGCTCTCATCCAAAGTAAATAGTTTGTCTCGAGAATCTGAATGTCAAAAGAAGATGTTCCAGGAGGTGCTTGAAAAACTGACTTCTTTAGAACATGGTTTTCAGTCTATGTCTGCCTTGGTTAAGAAGAAGCCAAAAGACAGTGGTTGAGATTCATTTTCAGGATCATATTCTAGGCGTGGAGAGTCAAGACAGTCTGGTTCAGAAAGGGGCGTAAAACTCGATATTGTTGATTTCAATGGTGAAAACAATCCTGAGGTATTCCTTGATTGGCTACATGACTTGGAAAGTTACTTCAAGTGACATCAGTTGGCGGAGGAGCGAATGAAAGATCTCTTTTGCAGAAGCTAAATTAAAGGGAACAACTAGAGTTAGGTGGGAAAAATACCAACAAACTCATTTTGCAGTTATCAAAACTTGGGAGGACATGAAAATGGCTCTGACACGTTTCTTTGTGCCACCTAACTACAAGCAACGGGTCCACCTATAGTTTGTGGAATTGGTGCAAGGAAGCCTCACTGTTGAAGAGTATACCAATAAGTTATTTAGCTTGGCAGCAAAATTTGATTTTCTATGGAATTAAGACATCATGATATCGATGTACCACAATGGATTGAATCCCCATATTTCTTCAGGATTAGCAGCAAGTCAAATTTATATGATGAATGATGTTGTTCAGATTGCCTACCAAATGGAGGAAGAATATAAGAAGAGATCATCCATGTCATTTCCAAACAAAAAAGACACTAGACAAATATTTTGGAGGATTCACCCCCACATCTAGTGATTCAATTGAGAAAAACTCATAGTGAGTCCTCATCTTCCAACCAGTTAGTGAGTACTTCTGCTCTTAGGAGTGCACAAAGGGCTGCTAGTTCTGCCTCTAATACGAAGACTGAATTTAAATACCGGAAATGTAGAGGCTTTGGACACTTGGCAGTACAATGCCCAAATCGTTTAGTTGCTTTTGCAGACAAGGAAACTCTTGTTGCAACTGCCAACGTTGAACAAAAGGCAAATAAAGTTGTTGAGTTGGAAGCAGAAAAAGAATCGGAGTTGGAAGTAGAAGTGTATGACCCAATTTTAATACAATGACCTGTTCTCATAACACAAAAGGAGCATGAGGAAGATTGGCGTAGGAGTAACATTTTCCAAACCTGTGTTCAATGCAGTAATTAGTTGTGTACCCTAGTCATAGATAGAGGGAGCCACTCTAATATCATCTATGAAGAAGCTGTTCGCAACCCTTATAAGGGGCATGGGTAAACAACACAAATCTCCAAGTCAATGATTGTTGTTTGGTGATCTATTCTATAGGGAAATTGGTTGACATAGTGACCTGTGATGTGCTGCCCCTGAAAGTGTGTCGTATTCTTTTGGGCCGACCATGGCTATATGATAAGAAGGTGCCGCATTGTGGCTACAACAACCTAACTCCTTCCAAGATCGAAGTCACGAGTTTAAGCGTGTTCCAGCTAAAGTTTTGTCCACCATAAAGCTTAAAAAGACAGCCGACACTTTCCTCCTTAAGTAGACCGAAAGTGATGATTCTATACTTGGTCTAGTTCCAAACTCAACTAAGTTGAGTCCTTTTCAGAGGGAGGATTGATGGAGTAGCCATAAGTTGGCTGGAAAATAAATACCCTCTTTGGATGCCAAAGACTAAGCCTAACCCTTTTTGGTCCAAAGGAAAGTCTACTCGGTAGTTTAAGGGTATTGCCAGGTTTATTTTTAGTTAGGAAGAATAATTATGAGTCTAGTTTTAAAGAGTTTTGAGTGTGTCTTTATATCCATTTAAGTCTTGAAATATTTAAGGGTCTTATTATTAATAAGTTTTATTAGTCTTTTGGTATTCTAAGAGTCTAAGGGTTGTATTTGAAGCTTATAAATATGACTTTCTAATGTAATCTAAAGACATATTGGAATGAATTAAGATTCTGTTTTGTTAAATTCTTGGCCTTGTATCCTCTCCCCTAACCTCCCTTATTCTATCTCTCTTTTACAACTAAAAACCCTCTGTTTCTCCTAAGATCCTTATGTTCCTTAATCTCTTAACACTCTCCAGCCCACCCTATTCACTTTCTCACCATTTTTTGCTTCTTCCTGCATCAGAAGAATAGCACAAACCTAGAGTATTCAAGTTGATCAAGTCGATGATGGCAAAGGTCTTATGAATACTCTATCAACAGATTTTGTGATTCAAATTCAACGCTTGAGACCTCAACTCCTTGTGTTGCATGGAACAACACCTTCCCACCTTAATATACATCAGTGTTCTGAAAATCGGTCACCCTGCCTGCATGTGTAGGAGGCGCCTAGGCGCTGAGCGGCAATGGACCTTGGAGAGGAACGAAAACTCGGCACTTCTAGGCAGAAGAACCTATAGGCGGCATCTGGGCGGTCTAGGGCGGTCTCTAGACTGGTCTAGGCGCTGATAGAAGAAAATTTACCTATAATGCATACTAGCCTTTATGCCGCGCTCGAGTATGCGAATGAGTTCATTCCATTTGATTGAAGCTACTCAAAACACTTCCAAAAAAATACTAAAAAAAAAAACTGTATTTAAGAAAGGGAACCAAGACCTCCAATTTTGATATACATGATTAAACTTTAACAATCAGAATTTCTTTCTCAGTGAAACAAATTACTAAAGACGAAAATCAAGTCATTCTTTTTGTGCCTTCGTTCTTTTGTCTTCAATTCCTTCCTTTTTGTGCCTTACCTGCATATGGAATATGCTTATATGCAAAACATTTACATTTTGACAGCGAAGAGCCAAAACCTATAAGCCAATATGCTGTTTTTTTTTACAGATGCATGTGTAAACATATCAAAACATTCAAATGGGATGCAATACGTAGCATTTTGAAACATTGACAATCCAACATGTTTCGATCACCTCGTATCCTCTTCCACGTCGGTTTTCTGCCTTCGCCGTTCGTTTGCCTAAACGAACGGTGAACTTGAAAATTACCTGAGATGATAACAATTTACATATGAAACTTCCATATAGAACGAAAACACAAATACGTGGAAATCGAAATGTAAATTACCGAATCGAAATTTGCAACACCGTCAGCTGAGTTGATAATAACCTTCTTCGCCTATCGGGTTTGATGTTTCTTTTTCTGTGTTCACTGCCCACTCTTGTATGAAGTATGACTTGTAATTTGGAAGAGGGCTGAGTACAATTCTACTGATGTAGCCATAATACGCATTACAATAAAACAGAAGCCTAGCTCTGAACAACATAAGGAAAAACTGCTTGGAAGTGGTTTATGTTGGTTTACTCATTTACCCACTTTTAATATATTTCTCTACATTATGTTATGTTATGAATAAGCCAAGGGCAATTTGAGAAATATTTGATAGTTTAACCATGAGCGGTTTCATAAGCCAAATTGGCTTAATTAATACTGACGATATATGGAGAGATAGATTTATCAATAAAAGGTAGAGTATATCAAAGAGGTACCTTTAATATAGTACGAAAGCTCTACAAACATTTTGCACCAAATCCAAAGTAACACCTGCTAGCTGAAAACACAGTAGATCTTCATCTTGGCTTCTTGCTCTCTGGTTGAAATGCATACAGAACATAGCAATCAGTTCATCATACCATCTGCAGCAGAAGCAAGTTGTTCTCCTGCATTAATGAAACACCACTATATATTACTTCCAACCATCAAAAATAAAGTTGATGAAGGGAAGAGTAGATTCATTAACAAGCAACCATAAGGCTACTCATCAGTACATTCACATCAAAGAAGCTTCAATGTGAAGACAAGGTATCATATAGATAAAAGAGACGACTCAAAAACTAATAAAGCCTCCTCCAGAGGACATTACAAGTGGTTGACTCTAGTAGACATTAAGTTCAAATTACTACAACATCAATTTTCTTCTAATTTCTATAATACTTTTCAGTAGAAAAGACTAGTAAACTCTTGAACATCGACAACAAACTGCTCATCCAATGTCTATCAGCTAGTACACAGATATTCTTTATTTCTATCAGCAGAGTATGTGATCCAAACTAAACTCTTGAAACCACAACTCCATCTGTTGCACGGAACAACACCTTTCTACCTCAATATATATATATATATATATATATATATATATATACATATAAAAATAGAAAATTCAGAACCAAGCATTGCTAATACAAATATCACTTAAACCGCAGCAATTGGTAACAATTGAAGATTTCGATAGCAACTAGTTATGCAGTTCCACTACGATCGATCAACTAAAGATTTCAAGCCTGAACTACCAATCATCCTTAGAAATTTGCAATGTTCACAAAAATGAGAGACTTGCTTTATACTTTTATAGCAAGAAAGAAGTAACCTATCAAGGAATCCATATTCACTTAATTCAACAGCACCCATCAACAATCAAATTGCCTGGTTTGAATCACTATGACTAAAACCAATACGGTTGCCAATTCAAGACCTCCTACTTATTCTGCAGCTGAGGTGGACACTGTAGGATGTGCAAACAAAGGAAAGGTTCAAAGTTGATACTGATTTAAGTAGACTTTCTGCTTCTGGTTCATATGTAATGGGAGATTCTTAAGGAATGTATGCAGAGTTGGGGGAAGGGGTTCTCAGTTATGCTTGGAATTGGTCAAATTTTGAAGGGCATTGTAGACTCCTGAAGGGCTTGAAAATCGCTAGGGATTCCCATTGGAGGATTGTTGAAGTGTAGCTTGACTCATGCAATGCTATTGACCCAATTCTCCAAAATTTGGCTTTTCTACTTGGATTTATGTTGCTTGGATTTGTTTGGATGACTTCTAACCATTAGATTAAGTATAATCTGGGACTACCATGTCATCCTTATGTCATTCTTACTTCATCTAATGGTTATAACACATCCAAGCAAATCCAAGTAACTTAAATCCAAGCAGAGAATCCGAATCTAATTCTCCAACCTATTCGTACATTACAAAATGTCAGATTGTAATGAAGAAGGATTGTACTGTTCTTGTATCCCATGTTTACCGAGAGCGAAAATCAGATTATTTAGTAACCAAAAAAAAAGTCAGAATATTTATGTCAAATGCGATGCCTCTGCTGTTACACTAGAGGCATGGAACCACTCCATCGAAAAAGACTATTCTATATACCTTAAGAAGTGAAGCATAATACCTATTATCTCAAGCATTTGCAGTAAGTACACACAATATGAACTTAATCCAAACATCAACATCAGCTTCAAACTTTCCATAGCAATTATAATGGCCCCATGATACAATCAAGCAACTTCTTCACACTGTTTATATCATCAAAGACTTGACAATTCGAAGATCATGAAGTAATTTAGAGAAAACTGCTTTTTTAAGTGTGCAATTTGTACTGATCACAATGAGAGAAAAGAAACCGTTGTTTATGAGATGCAGATCCATTCATTCAACAACAACAACAACAAAAAAAGCAAACCCTGTATTAAAAAAAAAAAAAAGAAAACCATGGAACAACACCATACAAAGTCTGCAAATTACATCCTAATGGTTTGAAATCAAAAATCAAAAATCAAAATTTCTACTTAAAACTCAAGAATTTAATAAAAATTTGTCATGTACCTCGACCTGAACTTGCTCAGCAATCCTAATTCAAATGCGAAACGGTGCGTGGAAGGGAGCGTGCGTTAGAGATATATGCAGTCTCTACTGAGTCAAGGAAACGTTTCCCGTTAAAGTTGTAGTTCCAAAAACATTAAGGCCCAGTTTGGTATTGCAGTTTAAAAACTCAGTTTTAAAAAATCATTGCTGTGAGAATAATCCGCGGTCAAATAAATCTGTTAAGCGTTTGGTAAGTTATCATTTTTTAATTGCTGCGATAAAAATAAGTAAGGTGAGATGTTTGGTAACCTCATTATAAAACTGCAGTATTTTTATGTAATGACCAAAATAGACAAAACACTAGAATAAACTCTTTAGCTCTTTTTTTTGTCGATAACAACTTTCTCTTTCACTTTTTGGCCTATAACCCATTACATCATTCCTCTTTCTTTAACTTTGCTGATACCAGAACCTTATATAATCATTATATAATCAAACAAAAATACATGTGAACTTGTGAAGAGCCTCTCAAGAGCCTCTGTACATATATTTAAACCTTAATTCATAACAAAACTTCATATATATAATAAAAAAAGTATTTATTCAAAAAATAAAATAAAAAATACTAGTTAAATATAAATCCATAACCTTATTGCAAGAAAAGAAAACTAAAGTCTTGTCTCTAAACCTGTGCACCCATCAAACTTGAAGCAATCCTATTTCTCAATGCCTCCATCTCTCTAGAAACATGACCGTGACCACGTGCATCATCCTCTCTCCCATCCTCTTCAATGTCATCAAAGGTTTCACTTTCATCAAAAACTAAATCACGTACGGCATACCTTCTTATATAGTTGTGAAGTGTCATTGTTGCTATAACAATTTTAACTTGCTTATTAAATGAGTAACTTGGCATGTCCCGTAAAATATTCCATCTTTTTTTCCACACACCAAAAGTGCGTTCAATAACGCCCCTGAGGGAAGAGTGTGCATGATTAAATACCTCTTTATAACCTGTTGGTTGAGCACCTCTGCGAAATTCAGGAAGATGATACCTTTGACACTTGTTGGTCCCAAATACCCTTTCATTTGTGGGTATCCTGCATCCACCAAATAGTATTTTCCTGAAGAAAAAAAAAATCATAATTTCAAGTGTAAGAAGTGCTTTAATGTTGAACAAATGCATATTTTTTTTATATAAATATAATTACCACTTGGAGGTTTAGGAAAGTTCAAAGCTGGATTGTGAATTACTGATTGGAATATTCTTGCATCGTGGGCAGTGCCTTCCCAACCTGCACATGCAAATGTAAATTGCATGTCAAAGTTGCATACTGCCATTATATTCTGAGTCGGTATTCCTTTTCTGCCAATGTATGGTACTTGATCTGATGGTGATATAGTTGCATGAACATGCACGCCATCTATAGCTCCAATACAATCCTGCACAAACTATGATATTTTATACCACGTTGTTTGTTAAAAAAAAATGACAACAAGATGTAAAATAACTTACCTTAAAGTGAGGCATATATCTAGAATCACCAAGTATTTCAGGTGGAGTGCTTTTGAAGTCGGGATCTGATGGCTTGATGAAATCTTTTGCCATGACATCACATATCACATTGAGCATTTTATTGAAGTATCTACTAACTGTCTCACCAGAGTGTTGAAATCGCTCTTGTACACTTCTGTTTGCTTCACCTCCTCCTAAAGTGTACAAAAACATTGCCACCTTCTCAGCCACACTTATTCTCCGGGAAGCTTTCACCTTATAAGTATTCTTCAAATCATCACACAATTTAAAGAATACAACTTTGTTCATCCGGAACATGTTATGACAACGAGTATCATTCCCTGATTGTAATTCCATCACCCAAATGTTACCAGTGTATAAAGAATTCATACAAGGGACCTTATGAATATACTTTTCATAATACATTTCTATCATAGAAGCACAAATGCAGACAATTCTACTACTCTCCTCTTCCTCCTCCTCTAAAATGTCCATATCCATAACCTGCAAATTATTCAAATATCCATCAAGCTATCATGTAGTGGCTTTTTCCTTTTGACTTTCAACTTCAATATTTACACAACCTAACCAATTCGGCTTCAAGTTATACATCTAGTGAGCGTATGGATCAATTATATTCCCAAAACAATTAATATAAACCAATTCACATGATTCATTAATTCATTACATAGCACACAGAACATAATTCAAAATTTCATACCATGAAAACACCAATTCAATGTTTCAGAGAATACTACTGACCTATTTGCAGAGAAATCGCCTCTTCAAGATGGCACCTGCAATCAACCTTTTGGCCTCCCTACAATAGAATTATAAATATATCAATTCATGTATAAGTTCATAGGGATTATATACAACCAGAGAAAGATAGAAACAGAGAGATAACCTTGATAAAACGAGATTGAGAAGAACGGCATAAAGAGGAACACCTTTGCAGAATTTATATAAGAGACAAACCCTAGAATTGAAAGAAGGCATCGCGCCCAAATTGAGGAGAAATAGGCAAAATGGCGGGCAGATTTGACAGAAAAACATAGCAAACTCGCGTAGATTTGAGAGGAAAACGGAGCAAGAGCGCGAATCAGATTTGGATTTGGCGCTGGGTATTTTAGGATTTCACAATTGTAAGCGAGTCATCCGCGTCTTCCCAGAGCGTTTCGGAAACCCAGATCTGAAAAAGCAGGTCGGGACCTGCTTATGAAAATTGAGGTTTTGCGCCGTGTTTTTTATAAAAACACGGGTTTAGAAAATTTACCAAACGGGCTGAAAGCCCAAAACGTTAAAAATAAGCTAAAATTTTCGCGAAACCGCAATCCCAAACGGAGCCTAAGTTAATGCAATTTCTTTTCTTTTAGAAGAAAGTTAATGCAATTAACTTTTGGGTGCCCCCACGGTTTATTTTTTACTTTTAACGTTCTAATTCTGTCGTTAAAATTTTGAGAAAATCTGGCTTTTATTTTGTTTATTTTGTTTTCCTCAATCTGATAAAATATAAAAATATATACAAATATCTCATCAGACCTCCATTCTTCTCAAACCACATCCTACATATGTTTTACTCGATCTCTTTCTTGAGTTCCTTCTTTATAATTATGAATATATATATATATATATATATATATGAAAGACTATTGCTACATTTGATGTCATAAATAAAGTAAAAATAAGAACGAACAATCCTACCACACTATATAACCAGCCTGTTGAAGATTGAAGTGATTCTCAAATCTGATTTAAAAGATGTAGAGGATTTTTTTTTTGTTTGAATTTTATAGATTTTAGTTTAATATTATATTTTCATAAAAATTCTTAATTGTGAGGTTAGTATTGTAAAATTTATTTTAAAATTGAAATGTAAGGTGAAAAAAGTATTTGGTTGGGTGACAATAGAAAAGATATACATGTTGGACTAGGTAAGAGACCTAGACCGAGAGGTTAGTATTGGTGGGGTGAAAAAAGATACTTTTTTACCGTGTCCATGTTGGACTAGGTCTCTTACCTCTCCGTCTTTCATATACATTGGACTAGGGCATTGATCATTAAGTTGAAGGCTTCTGTATTCTCTTTCTAACGTACGTCGGCCGTTCGCTATCAAGGAGCTATCATGGACTATGAAAGTGATGACGGCTATGGATCCACAGAGAGTGGCAATGACGAAGCATTGAACTACGATGACGATCTTCAACATGAAGATTATAAGGTCGATGAGTATGGTGAGAGTAGGTCTTCACTGGAAAATTATACTGTTTTGAAAGAAGAAGAAATTGCAAAACTTCAGGATAGTTTTACCGCAGATGTCTACTGTTCTCTCCATATCCAAGTCCGATGCGTGCTTACTACTCCCTCGCTTTCATTGGAGGGTTGAAGAACTAAAGGATGAATGGTTTGCCGATGAAGATAAAGTTAGAGAAGATGCCGGTTTGTTGAAGAAACCTATAGTAGAACATAATGCTAGGGCAAATCTAAGAATTGCTTGCGGAATTTGTTTTGAAGAGTACAACTATGATAGGTTTATTTTATCTGCCTCTTGTGGCCATCCTTTTTGTCGAGATTGCTGGGCAGGTTATATTAGCACAACAATCTGTGATGGTGGTCCGGCATGTGTTAGACTAAGGTGTCCTGAACCATCATGTAATGCAGCAGTTGGTCCTGATTTGATCGAAAAGGTGTTGTTGAACTCAAGCCGAGGAGCTGAGCATGGCAAGTACAAGACATATCTGTTAAGATCTTACGTCGAAGATCAGAAGAACATCAAGTGGTGTCCTGCCCCGGATTGTAACTACGCAATTCAGTTTCATGCTTTGGGTGGATTAATGGTGTCATATGATGTTTCGTGTCTTTGCTCGCATAGATATTGTTGGAATTGTATTGAAGAGAATCATTGTCCGGTGGATTGTGAAACTGTGGGGAAGTGGATATTGAAGAACAAAGATGGCTCTCAAAATACACAATGGATACTGGTTAATTCCAAGCCTTGTCCCAAATGCAAAAGACCAATTGAGAAGAACCAAGGCTGTAATCATATGACTTGCAGTCCTCCCTGTGGGTACCAGTTTTGTTGGTTATGCCTCGGGCCATATAAAAGTTACTCTGGTTGCTATTGCAATAGGTTTAGGCAGAGGTCAGTTGATAATCCTGAGACATCTATGAATACGAATGAGAAGGCAAGGAAGAAGGCAAAGATGTACTTAGAGAGATACATTCATTATTATGAAAGGTGGGAAACCAATGGAAGATCAAAGAAAAAAGCTCTTGAGTATTTTAATAAGGTGAAGACCGAGCACATTAAGAAACTTGGGGAGATGCAAGGTAACACAAGAGAGCATGAATACGATTTTATTATAGAGGCCTGGCAACAGATTATTGACTGCAGGCAAGTATTGCGATGGACCTATGCGTATGGCTACTACCTGCCTGAGGATGCTGCCGCTAAGAAGCACCTTTTCGAGTGTTTGCAAGGCTATGCTGAGTTCAGTCTCGAAAGGCTTCACAACTGCGCCGAGAGTGAACTACAACCGCTTCTGGTCTCATCATCATCGGCAGCTGATGAAGATTTCAAAAAGTTCAAGACAAAACTCATGGGGCTGACAAAGGTGACCGGAACTTATTTCAAAAAGTTGGTTACTGCGTTGGAGGAGGGGCTTCCGGAGACACTTCAATATGGAGCTGGAGCTGCTTTCAAGGAGATTGACTGGGCGTGTGACCAATGTACCTATATCAATGTAGGGTCTGCCGTTAACTGTGAAGTATGTTTTGAGGAAAATCCAAAAGGTTGCTGGTCTTGTGAGCGTTGTACACTTTCGAATCCGGCGACCAGAACCAGGTGTCTGGTGTGTGATAATACCGAAGATGTTGATCAGGGTGGAGTAGTTTAGCCTATAAGGTTAGTTGGAATGAGCAAGTTAGTTTCTAGATATTTATATCTAGAGATCATTAGGTTCACAACTCTCCGATGAACTCATCTAAATTACTAGTATGTTAATTTCAATTTGTTTTTTTAATAATCTCTGGTGGTTTCCATACGTGTTGATTCAAGTTTTCCATTCTTGCTTCTGCTTAGAAAAAGAACATTTGATCGACATTGTAGTGCTTGATAATATTACTATTCCTCATGTGTCTTGGAACCTTCAGATCTATCGGGAATAACTGTTCGTATTTGATTATGAAATGACGTATTACATATTTTCGAAGAGAACAAAGTTGCTGATAACTGTTATGAGATGACATATTATATATTTCAGAAGAACACAGTTGCTGATGTTATAGTAAAATTTGGTGCCTTTCCCTTTTGGTTTGGACGGAAGCTTGGAGTCCAACTAGATTGCTGTTTAAGACTTCCACGCTTGCAAAAAACACATGTACAGAAAACATTTGTGCATGTAGCAAAAGGAGAGAAAACTATGGACCATCTCGAGGACCCAGAGAATTGAATTGCATGCACATTACAGAAGATATATGGCAGAGCTAAAATTCTTAGATAGTGTCATTCCAGAAAACTTGAAACTCAATCCAATGTAGAACTGACAGGACCTGATAACTGCATTTAGCTAGAATACCTACGACCATGATACGGAATCCAAAAGCAAAAACTCTAACTAAAGCTAGTTCCTTAGATACAAAACACTTGAAACGCCTACTATTGCAGCCTTGTTTTTACTATCATCAAACAAAATAGAACCCCCAGGATTCAAAACGTTTGCTGCATAAATGGTCCACGGCTCCAAGTTTGTTCTCCTACATAGATTGGATCAAAGGAAATGTGGGGTGATGAGTCCAGCAACCTCAAGAAAGCCAACACGGTCCTTGCCTGCAAAAATCTTCTTCAGCTTGTCATCACAAACAATGATCCTCTTGTTTTCAGGGTCCTAGAAAGAATGATGCCGCAAAACCAAGTCAGTAAAATAAACATTAAGGTAGTCAACACAGAGAAATGCAAAGAAATAATAAAGAGACACGTGGAAATAATCGCTATGTAAGTTATAACAATACAATCCCAATCACTATTGGAACTAAACCTTGTATCCTACTTTAGGATGACAACTTTAGATATATTCTTAGATCAAAGTAGGATGAAAAGATTACAATCCCAACTATAAGATACATTTATTTACCAATAGAACCAATAGATAATCTTAAGGACTTCAGATATTACAAGCTTTGTAGACAAGAAGGAGAGGTGCAAGTAGAGCCAATAGCCCAAAATGAAAAGTGAAAAAGCAGCAACAAAAGTAATGTATCACCCACATGAATTAATGAATGCATAAGCAAAGAACAGGTACTCATAGGTGAGAGATGAGTTAGCAAGTGCTATAAGCAGTAACTCAATATGACCAACAGGGAAATCTGTAGATAAAGTGTTACAGTGAATGCAACATCAAGCTTCCTATGCTCTCGTCAGTATTTCTTCCATTTGTTTATAATGTCACAAATTACAATTAAGGCTAACGGTAAGGCTTCAGCTCAATGTAATTGGCATTATAAAATCCACAAATACCCACCAAAATCAAACACGAGTATATGAGGAACTGTTTCGCCACAAATAACAAAACGATATCAGCTCTTCACCATAAAATCACAAATTTTCAACTAGACTGTGGTTCTACATTTTTCTATCAAGTGACTGCCAGTAAAGACTAACAGAGCATCAGAATAGAAAAACCTTGGAAAGTTTTAGATCTTTTCCTAGTCTTTGTGTTCTTTTGAAGCTTTGAACTTAGTTAATCAAATGACCAGTATGATAGTTTAAACAGTAAACTTAAACACATATAAGTGAAAAAAGAATCTCTTTTTAATCTCTGGTATACTTTATAGGAGTTCGTGTAACCCACATACAAGAGCATTTAACCAGATTTCAGTCTATTATAATACTGATGTTCATTCACTATAGGTTTCTAAACTTTACAACCTAGTCCTGCTTAGTGAACTGGAGAACTACTAGTTACCAGTGGTCAGTAGTAAGGACGATAAGGTATAAGGTTCGAACAGCTCAATCCTCTTTGTGCTGCAAATTATGATTGGTAAGACACTCATGCTTTGAAAATGTTTACATGATTGAGCAAAGCAAATGTTCAAAGTACAGGGCAATACTGTAGCATGTTTAATTTCATAGAACTAGAAACAAAAATAGAGGAAAGGTATTTCACTCACACAAACAGCCTTATTCCAGACCAATCTCACAAGACTAGCAACTAACAAGCAAACAACACTACCAAAAACCTTGGGTAACCAATCCAGGTCCTAACAAAGTATAGCGCTATTGACTACACCATGAAATATAATCCATCTGAAAACAGCAGAATCCCCCATCTAAACACACATCAGAAACGAACTCCCATACTAGAAACAACTGACCCCGAATGTCAAACACATGAAAATAGACATACAACACCAGTTTAGAGTTTAAACCATGCAAAACCAAATCATAACGTATCACGAGTAACACCGAAAACCCACATTTCATCTAGCCATCTAGGTCTACACAACTTTATCCAAACAAAAACCCAACTAAAATCTCATTATAAAAACTAAACTAATTATACCACATTTCATGTAAGCCAACACAACCTTATCCAATGAAAAAACTACATAGCAACCCACATTACATCAACAAAAAAACAACAAAGCTTGACACTTTCATCCACACTGACACAACCTTATCCACACTTATTTTCACACCAAACCCTAAAACACCAAAAATGGTACTCAAAAATCTGATAAAGATTGAAACTTTATGAAAGGAAAACCAGGGTAGACCTGAAGATTGTTGCCCTTAATGTGGGCCCAGATGACCTTGAGAGCTTGGGTGCGAGAAATCTCAGGGACGCCGACAAGGGCCTGCATCTCCGGCGAAACCTTGCGCGGCTTCATGATGCCACGTGGCTCCCGCGGCGTGGTGGCGGTGCCGCCCGACTGCTTGGACACGGCGGCGAGGAGGGTCGGGGTGCGGGGGGACATGCGGAGGCTAGCAGGGAAGATGGGGTTGGCGAACCTGAGAGAAGGCTTGGCCAGCGGCGACGAGGACTCGCCGGAGAGGAAGGTGGTGGAGGTGATGAGGCCGGTTGACAACGCCATGTCGTTTTCTGTGTGTGGAAAAGGAGAGAGAGAGAGAGAGAGAGAGAGAGAGAGAGCGTGTGAGGATGAGGGTGTGTTCTGAGCCCGCCTTAATCCTCTTTGGTTAGGGTACAATTGTAAATTCACTTTAGTTTTACCTTTACATTTGGGGTAACTGGGTAAGTGTTTCATTTTTTTACTTTTAACTTTACAATTATTCAACTTTTTTACCAATGCAAAATGCTCAAGTCTCTTCAATTTTCAATCCGAGTTCCATCTCAAATGTGTGTGGTGGCAATTTTGAGGCAAAGAACAAACCGTAAATGTGTACGGTGACATTATGAGAAGTTTTGACTTTAATTTTATTGACCTGCACATGATTATATGTATACATCTTTTTCTCTATTTTTCTTAGGAGTGTTTACACAACAATTGCATCTAGGTGACGAATTTGGAGGCTGTTCTTCTTCAGAGGTTATCATGGCTTCTCAACTAAAGAGAATGTTTCGTGGTTCATGAGTTGTGTGGTATGCACGCATATACATTTCCTTTCCCATAAACTATGGATACAGTGTCCACCTATATATCAATCCATGTAGTTTCAAGAAAATAAGGACTCATCACGATCGACATGGTTTCGTTGTGGCTGGTTTTGCTATCACTAGGGAGCAATTCGACCGAGTGGCGTGGCCACTAGTTTAACTCGTTAGGAATTGATCGCACAATTCTGGAGACTGTTCTCCAAAAGGACACATTGAAGCAAATTTGGGACTCGATGAAAAAGAATTAAGAAGGTAGTGCAAAAGAGTGAAACGTTGTCAGCTCCAAGCACTACGCAGAGAGTTCGAGACCCTTGAGATAAAGGCTGGTGAGTCTGTTTCATATGATTCCTCAAGAGCTCTCTGTGTAGTGCTTGGAGCTGACAACGTTTCACTCTTGCATTGCCCCTTCATTCTTCTTTTCAACGAGTCCCAATATGCGTCCATGTGATATATTAGAGAAACAGTCTCCAAATTGTGCGATCAATTGCCTGAAAGAGGTCATTGTTTACTTTGAGATCTTTCAGCATCAACTCTTCCACCACCCTCCTTTGTCAATCTGTGGTCACATCTCTAGTGCCAGGCTCAAAAACGCGCTCCAATACTCACTCAACATCATGAAGTTCCATGTTGTTGTTTTGTTTTGCCATTACCCTTGATACCAGATTGTCAAAATAAATAATTTAGATGAAGGCACTATTGAAACTGAAATGAACTGAACACAAGCTCTGGAAAAATAGAGCATACCTAACGAACTTAGCAAAAAAATCTGGAAAGACCACCCCATTACTAACAATTCCCAAGTTCAAGGGCTTTCCCTAAAGACTTGGTACAAATCAAACTGCTAGTAGATTAGGACTTGTACTTACTCAACACTAATGCAGAGTGAGTAAAACGCCTAACAATGAACTCGGAAGTGGCAAGATCCATGAAGTGTTACACTGTTATGTAATGACTAGTCCAAATGTTATTAGTTTATTACTGTCTGATGTTGTATAAAATTCGAAAGCTAATGGACCATGTACCAGCTAAATTTATAGGATTAACAAAGTATATATTAAAGAGAAAAAATTTATAGGATTCTCAAACATGAATAAGACACGAAGTGCAGCTTTATATTGGAATCTAGTGTGCGTAAGAAAATCAGAACTCCTTGATGA
This sequence comes from Fragaria x ananassa, assembly GCA_034370585.1. Classification (NCBI taxonomy): domain Eukaryota; kingdom Viridiplantae; phylum Streptophyta; class Magnoliopsida; order Rosales; family Rosaceae; genus Fragaria; species Fragaria x ananassa. The sequence goes on along the minus strand of CP139770.1, from coordinate 2,853,906 downwards.
AGTCATATACTGTATATGAGCACTGCATTTGTCTGCCTTCTCTTGGTTAATAAATTGAGATGCTCCTTCGACTATAAAATCTTCTTGCAAAAATGGCACCTGGCTCTTGAAGTCACCATTATGAATATATTCTTTGATACCCCAGATATTATAGGTGATGTCCAGATCCCCCACAATAAACTTACCTGGTACTTTGATTTGTACCCCATCCAGTACTTTGATGTGCACACCTGTCCATGGTGCTGTAAGCTCCCAGGTTCTGCAACCAGAGACAGAAGTTCAATGCTGTTTAAGGGTTTTGCTGTAAAAATCAAAATGAAAAGAAAATTACTAGTAACATACAAGACAACGTTCATGGTTACAATATTCGGCCCTGGTTTTAAAATTGCTTCCATCTTGTCTTAATTATAATTCCAAATGCAGGTTTCGCAATGTAAGTCGCTGGATATAAACGCACTTAATTAGTTCAGAAACCTTATGCGCCAATTGAAATAACAAAAAAATAACAGGTACTCGTACTTCAAACCTATGATAACAATGACAGTAAAGAATACTCAACTTTGAACATGACTGATAATAATATTCAACAGACACTGAAATAGAATTATTCGATTTGAAAGAATCAAGCATAGTGGCATCAATTGCAGATCATTAAGTGGTAAGTTTCAGCATTTTATCTCACCAAACAAGATAAACATACCAACACATTGTGCAATATCCATTCATCAACCATTTGTTTGAATAAGCAAGCAGCTCTTTAGTTAACCTGTTTCAGGTGATTCCTCCTAGACTCCTAGAGCAAATGGATCAGTGACATCCTTATTTTAATTATCAGTTATTATGGTCTCTGAAAATAGCAAAAGGGACATCTTATTGGTTGGTAAGCTTTAATGGCAACAAATGAGACATCAATGCAAATCGCAAAACCCTAATTATAGGCCAGCTAAGGGAATATCACAATTTGCAAGTTCCTAATACAAAATAATAACAACTAGTGCAATGAAATTCTAGGATACTGAAGTTTTATTCACACCTGATTATCCAATTGAATGAGTTATGAACTTATGATACTGAAGTGTTCCAAGTAATTTAACTGCTTTCATATCCAATAACTGGCATCGCAAAACCTTCATTAGGAATCACAATAAGCACAAGCAAGCTACTATTCTAAAACCACAACTGAATATCATAACCTTGAATGCTGTCCTGTTTCTACCCCATGAAGCATTTGATAATCTTATCTGTCATGCAAGTAAGAGAGAACTCGAGGACAACGGCATGTACAGTTGAGTTCACTGTTTAGGAATTTGATGGGATAGCTAATCCTACTGTTTTGATTATTTGTGAGGTTTGGTGTCTACTTTGGAGTACTTTGTAGATGTGGAGATGAGGAGAACTGAGAGCAGTCATGATTTAATTGGTTCACAATTGGATAAGGAGGGTAAGGTCTATGCTCAGTTGGTGTTAATAAGATTATTGGTTGATGATTGTGGTATGAGTTCATGGGAATCGTCTTGGACAGGAGTTGATAATTATAATGGTTGTTGTTGCTATTAGGTATGTTGAGGCTAGAAGGTGGTGGACGGGCAGCAACCTATTTAGCCAATTGAATAAGAAGAATGGTAAGGTCTTGGCCATTTTGGGAACATATATCGTTGTGATTGAAGTGTATTAACAGAATTTGTGGTTTCTCTATTGTGTGAGAAACAAGCTTTGGTTGACAATATTAGAGTGGTTATTATGACGTTTGTTAAAAAACTTGACTAAGCTAATTTGATTGAATGCTTAAAGAAATATGATAATTGTCGAGGTCCATAAGAAACATTCAAGGTAAAGAGATGTTTAACCGGTGGGTGTGTATAGTAAATTCGAGATGGATTACTATGCGGCCGAAATAATAATTATTCGGTCTAAGAAAATGGAATAAAAAAGTCAAGAGTGTTTCCGATTCAAAGTTAAAGTGCAGGAATAGGATCAATGTTAGTCTTGCCTATTAAGTTGGTAAAATGAGAGTAGAATATCGAGTGTCCTTAGTATTTAAGGTGTGCCTAATATCTTTTGATTATGAAGTAAACATTTGAATAGTACGAATTTATCGTAAATTCACGCACTCGTTTCGGCAGCTAGAATTATTATCTAACTTGTTGAATTTGGTCCAGTTGGTCCACTCGATATACATTAAGAGTAAAAGTGTGATCTCCAAATTTGATTGAGGTCCAATTCCAATGAGTGCTCGGGATAGGTTATATTTAAGTTGAGTTAAATGTAATTTGGCAATCATTGGATTTGGGTAAGTCTTTACGATTTAATTTCTTCATTCTTATACCGGTAATGGAAATGAGGTATTAATCGGGTAGATAGTGGATCGTTACAAGAAATGGTCAAGCGCTTGACTTGGGAAGTCTCAGTTGGTGTACCCTAATAACAGTGAACGGAATTTTGTTTTAAATCGAAGGCATGCAATGCATTATTTTGTTGATCAGTTTATTTCTTCTGTTGGAATATTTTTACTTTTCTGATAATTAAGAAATTTTAATTATTTTGGTGAGTTACTGAAAATAGATTTTCGGTAGATATGTATATGGATATTTATGAGGATAGTATGTATATAAATGCTAGCTAGCCATACGTGTTTTTCCGTCACAATGAGGTAAAAATTCATTATGGCGTGACGTGAGCGTTAGACGTAAGCGTCGTAGCCCTATATAAATATGCATGTATATATACACCGTCTTTTCCGCATAATGTGGTAAAATTTCATTATGGTGCGACGTGAGCGTTAGACGCAAGCGTCGTAGCTTTGTATAAATTTCTATTTTTCATATTTTTTTCAAAGAATTCGTACAAGGAATATGACGAGTGTAAATACATATATATATATAGCTTAGCCTGAGAGGCTTTTTATTATCAAGTGTGGGAGACTAGCGAGGCTAGTCACGTGTTAGTCAATTTTTGAGTTAAAAGCTTTTTAAGTTTGTCGCATGCAGCATAACTTCTATATGGAAATTAAATCGGGAAAGTATAAAGTCTTATTTAATTGTTCGATTCTTTTAACTTTATTTTTGTCCACTCACTCTAACGTTTTCAAATGTTTTCCCCGGGCTCTTCGGTTTTAAATGCCCAGTTTGCAGGTTAGCATAATTGAGGTCTGACGTACATGGAGTCGAGGCATAGTCCATCATATAGCTTCCGTTTATTTTTATATTTATCTTCTTTTTACTGTTAGAATTGCTCTGAACTTATGATTTGATGGTTATGAGATTATTATTAGAAAAAAAAATTGGGAGGTGTTGTGACGTTGGGGAGCACAAATGCTTCAGGAGTATAAGGTTGAATTTGGATTTTTAAAAGTGTTTGCTGGTGTTTTTTTTAAGGAAGGGTTGTCCACTTTCAAGAGAAGTTATGTTGAATTTTCGGTAAATTTTCTTTGGAAGTGCTCCATGTAAAATTTACTTCGTGTTTTAGGGTGAAATTCGGGATAGGTCCTGACAATACCCTTCACCCCTTCAAGATTTAAGGAAAATAAAAACTAAAGAAAGTCCTCAACTAAATACAGTATTCCGTTAATACCCATAACACCTGCTAACGGAATTGCTTGCCATCTCAAACAAGGATGATACCCCAACAGACTAATCCAGAAAGTTGTACCTGTTTACATAAAGAGCAGATTGATTAGAGTACACATCAAAATGGAATAAGCATCAAAACATTTGTAGAGGAAAAGATCAAAAAACATTATCATAAAGAGCTTTTCTTCCGCATTCCCTAGGGAATAAGGAGTGTTGCCGAGAGAAATGTCTAAACATCATTTTCAAAAGCAAAAGCTTGCGCAAAACCAGCAAAATCTTCAGTATATAGGGTAATACTCCCACAAACGCATGACCATAGTACGCTAAATTAATAAATGAATCCCATCTTTTGACTGGACTCATAAGGTTCAGACATTGGTCAATCCCAAAGCTACTAAGAACAGTATCTGCTTATTCAACAAAAAAAAAAAAGGCCAATTACATATAAGTTCACTTTGAGACATTTTTTCCCACATAGATCCACCCCAACATTTTTACCCACATAAGTCCACCCAAGTCTAAATAAAGTTTTGTATTAAGTATTAAAGTTCAACATAATTACAGACTGTCATCCAACAAAAAAAATTAGATTTTCTCCTTTATATTTACAAGAATGCCACTAGTATAAAAAGTCAACAATCACTCTCATTTCGGAACAGTGTCCGACGAGATTTCCAGCTGACCTCCGGCGAGGTTTCCGGCCGACCTCCAGCGAAGTTTCCGGCCGACCTCCGGCTAGATTTCCGACTGACCTCCGGCGAGGTTTCCGGCCTACCTCCGACGATGATAAAAATTACTACTACAAGCTAAAAAAGCTACTACCACCAGCTATAAAAGCTACTACCACCGCCTACAAAAGCTACTGCAAAATTTTCCGACCGATCTCCGGCGAGATTTCCGACCGACCTCCGGCGAGGTTTCTGGCCGACCTCCGACGATGACAAAAATTACTACTACAAGCTAAAAAAGCTACTACCACCAGCTATAAAAGCTACTACCACCGCCTACAAAAGCTAGTACTGTGAGGTTTCTAATGAAAACAAAAGCTACTACCACCAGCCACAAAAACTACTACCATAAGCAACAAAAGCTACTACCACCGCCTACAAAAGCTACTACTGTGAGGTTTTCGACGAACACAAAAACTACTACCACCAGCGACAAAAGCTACTACCACCAGCTACAAAAGCTACTACCACCAGCTATAAAAGCTACTACCACCGCCTACAAAAGCTACTACTGTGAGGTTTCTGATGAAAACAAAAGCTACTACCACCAGCCACAAAAACTACTACCACAAGCTACAAAAGCTACTACCACCGCCTACAAAAGCTACTACTGTGAGGTTTTCGACGAACACAAAAAAGTCTCTGGCCGACCTCCGGAGAAGTTTCTGGCCGAACTCCTGCGAGGTTTCCGACTGACCTCCGACGATGACAAAAATTACTACTACCACCTACAAAAACTACTATCACAAGCTACAAAAGCTACTACCACCGCCTACAAAAGCTACTACTGTGAGGTTTTCAATGAACACAAAAACTACTACCACCAACCACAAAAGCTACTACCACAAGCTACAAATGCTACTACCACCGCTTACAAAAGCTACTACTGTGAGGTTTCCGACGAACACAAAAACTACTATCACCAACCACAAAAACTACTACCACCAGCTACAAAAGCTACTACCACCGCCTATAAAAGCTACTACTACCGCCTACAAAAACTACTACTGTGAGGTTTCTGACAAAACACAAAAACTACTACCACCAGCCACAAAAGCTACTACCACCAGCTACAAAAGCTACTACCATCGCCTACAAAAGATACTACTGTGAGGTTTTCCGACGAAACACAAAAACTACTACCACCAGCCACAAAAGCTACTACCACCATCCACAAAAACTACTACCACCGCCTACAAAAGCTACTACTGTGAGGTTTCCGACTAAAACAAAAAATACTACTACTAGCCACAAAAGCTGCTACTACCATCTACAAAAACTACTACCACCACCTGAAGCTAGATTACAAGTCGTCTGGTGGCCATCAGATCAACACATGCCATGGCAGCAGCCTCTAGCTCATTGAAAGTCACCAAAATCCTCAACAGAAACACAAAACACTCCATTCATCAACATAAACACACCAAAATCCTCAACAGAAACACAAAACACACCAAAATCTTCTAGCTCATCGACGTGCCGAGGCCGATTGGAGAAGGTGCTGCCGGCAATGACGATGGGATGATCGGAGGATCGGACGAGGTAGAGGTCTCGTCGTTCAGATTTGAAGATTTGAGATCAATCTGTTACGACTCGTCGACGTTCGGGTCGGCTCCAGACTTCGATGAGATCGAGGTCACGGAGGCGGCGGCGTTGCTATCAGCGGCGACGATGTGCCGAGGATGAAGGATACGACGTGGAGGCTGTATAAGGCAGCGGAGGCCCTAAGGCTTAGAGTTCCAGCGAGGGATTTAGGGTTCTGGTCAATTTCCGGAGGCCCTCACGCCGGAGAGAGAGAGATATCAATAGGGAAAGAGAGAGAGAGAGATATATATATATATATATATATACAGCCCCCTTCCATTGAGGGATCCCTATTTTTGGCCACTTTATAGGGATAGGGCATTACACCACTTCCCAATTGAATTTTTACATCTCCACCGTTCATATCTTAGGTCTATATAAGTAGATCACCTCTACAAAATTTCATATGATTTGATGATCGTTAAGAATTTAAAAAGTTTGATTTAGTTTTAATGATTTTGAACGGTCCAGCTTATGTCAAATTAAAACCGTTGAAGGTCATTAAAACTAAATTGAACTTTTGAAAGCCTTAACGATCACCAAATCATATGAAATTATGTAGAGGTGATCTACTCATATAGACCTAAGATATGAACGGTGGAGATGTAAAATTATAATCGGGAAGTTGGTGTAATGCCCTATCCCTATAAATGGCTTAAAATAGGGATCCCTCATTGGAAGGGCCCTGTATATATATAACTGGGAAAGAGGAAGAGCCATTTTTTTTGGTAGGGAGTGATTGAGAGGGTATTTTAGGTATGAAATGAAAGTAAGATGACTAATCTGACCTTTAAATTGGACTTTTATGGGTAAAAAAATTAAGGTGGACTTATGAAGAAACAAATGTTAGAAAGTAGACTTTTATGAAATTTTCTAAAAAAAAAAACAATATCTGCTTTACTTGCTGCATCAATACTGTAAACTTTCAATTCAAGACCAGACTAGGTATTGAATATGTATAAAGTTTCCAATTAATCTACACGAACTGTAGCAGCAGTAGTGCTGTAATTTTGCTATCTAGTTCTCATCGTTTTGCTTCAAAATAGCAGCAACAAAAAGTTTTCCTTATTGAACCTGTGAAGGAGGCACGGCTTGTCTGAGAGAAGGCTTGGCCAGCGGCAACGAGGACTCGCCGGAGAGGAAGGGGGTGGAGCCGTGGAGGTGATGAGGCCGGTTGACAACGCCATGTCGTTTTGAGTGTGTGTTGACTGTGTTCTGAGAGTCCCACCTATTACCTCTGTACCCTTCAAACAAAAGAACATGTTTTTTTTGTAACCAACCCACAAACAAAAAATCCCAAGAAGCAAAAATCCCTCCTTTATCTATACCCCCACAGCCACTAAACCCAAAACCTTCACAGCTCCTCCCATTTTTAATGGCTGACAAAATGGCTCTCCCTCTTCTCCTCCCTAACCCACCTCCCTCCTCCTCTAAGCCCTTCTTCCCCAACCACCACCAAACCCAAAACCCATCTCAACCACCACCTCTCCCTCCACCTCCACCACCACCCATCACCCCAATTCTCCATGAACTCCTCTCCTCCCCACAAACCCAACACCCTTCTTATCCCAGAAGCCGCACGCGCATCGGCCGCTCGCGTGACTCCAACTGCGGCAAGCCCTGGTCCCACCACCGTCTCTCCTCCCAAGGTCAGCACATCCTAGACTCCTTAATCAACTCACCCTTTGACTTCTCTAAGCTAGATGAGCAGCTTCATAGTCTAGTTGAGTTGCATAGAGATGAGTTCGGGTCTAGCTTGGACTCTTTGTCTTTGGATGTTCTGGGTATTGTTAAAGGCTTGGCTTTTTACAAGAAATTCGAGCTGGCTGTGAGTGTGTTTGAGTGGTTCAGGAAGCGTGATGATTGTAGCTACATTTTGAGTGGTTCTGTTGTGTCTGTGGTTATTAGCATTCTTGGGAAAATGGGCCGGGTTTCGAGTGCTGCTTCGTTGTTTAGAAGTTTACATAAGGATGGATTTGATCTTGATGTTTATGCTTACACTTCTTTGATTACTGCATGTGCTAGTAATGGGAGGTACAGGGAGGCGGTTTCGGTTTTTAAGAAAATGGAGGAGGAGGGGTGCAAGCCCACTTTGATAACTTACAATGTGGTTTTGAATGTGTATGGGAAAATGGGTACTCCTTGGCATAAGATAAAAGCTATTGTTGAGGGCATGAAGAGTGCCGGGATTGCCCCGGATTCTTATACTTATAACACGCTGATAACTTGTTGTCGGCGGGGGTCTTTGTATGTAGAGGCTGCTGAGGTTTTTGAGGAGATGAAAGCAGCAGGGTTTGCACCTGATAAGGTCACATATAACGCGTTGTTGGATGTTTATGGGAAGTCTCGGAGGACTAAGGAAGCAATGGAGGTGTTGAAAGACATGGAGCTTAATGGGTTTTCCCCAAGCATTGTGTCTTACAATTCATTGATTTCAGCTTATGCAAGAGATGGTTTGTTGGAGGAAGCAATGGCCCTGAAAAGCCAGATGGTGGAAAGGGGGATTAAACCTGATGTTTTTACCTACACCACCCTTTTCTCGGGATATGAGAAGGCTGGGAAGGATGAGGCTGCAATGAGGGTCTTTGAGGAGATGAGAGGTTCTGGTTGCAAGCCAAACATTTGTACCTTTAATGCCCTTATCAAGATGCACGGAAATAGGGGAAAGTTCACAGAAATGATGGATGTTCTTGAAGAGATCAATGCATGTAAGTGCACCCCGGATATTGTTACTTGGAATACACTTTTGGCAGTGTTTGGCCAAAATGGGATGGACTCAGAAGTGTCGGGGGTGTTCAGAGAGATGAAGAGGGCAGGATTTGTACCTGAGAGGGATACTTTTAACACCCTAATCAGTGCATACAGCCGATGTGGTTCTTTTGACCAAGCCGTGGAGGTGTATAAGAGTATGCAAGAAGCTGGAATTACCCCAGACCTTTCCTCATATAATGCTGTTTTGGCAGCATTGGCTCGAGGTGGGCTTTGGGAACAGTCTGAGAAAATACTTGCTGAAATGAAGAATGGTCGTTGCAAACCCAATGAGCTTACATACAGTTCTCTTCTCCATGCTTACGCCAATGGCAAAGAAATGGAACGCATGCATATCTTGGCTGAAGAAATATACTCTGCTGTAATTGAACCCCATGCTGTGGTCTTAAAGACACTTGTTCTTGTTTTTAGTAAGAGCGACCTCTTGTTGGAAACAGAACATGCCTTCTTGGAACTGAGAAAGAAAGGGTTTTCACCTGACATAACTACACTGAATGCCATGTTATCAATATATGGTCGGAGGCAGATGGTCTCAAAAGCAAGTGAGATATTGAGATTCATGAATGAAATGGGTTATACTCCTAGCTTGACAACATACAATAGTGTGATGTATATGTACAGTCGCTCCGAAGATTTTGAGAAGTCGGAAACTTTTCTAAGGGAGATTATGGAGAAGGGAATAAAGCCGGATATAATTTCCTACAATACTGTTATCTATGCTTATTGTAGAAATGGTCGTATGAGAGACGCTTCACGGATATTCTCAGAGATGGGTGCTTCCGGGATTTCTCCAGATGTAATCACTTACAACACCTTTGTGGCAAGTTATGCAGCCGATTCATTGTTTGTTGAAGCCATTGATGTGGTACGGTACATGATTAAGCATGGGTGCAAACCTAACCAGAATACATACAACTCCATTGTAGATTGGTACTGCAAGCACAATCGACAAGATGAGGGAAAGAAGTTTGTTGACAACCTTCGTGAACTTGATCCACATATTGCGACGGGGGAGGACAGCAGATTACTACACCGTATTAGAAATAAATGGTCATAACTTTCCTCTATGAATGGGTTGGCCGGTTGAGTGGCATGTCCTTAGCTATAGACACTTCAATACATCAAGTCCTTCCTCACCTATTTTAATGCTCATGCTGTATCCTATTTGAGCATGGAGGCGAGAACAGGTCATGTAAAATGTCGTTGTACACGATTCTGTTCTCTGAAACACAGTAGCGCTGTAGAATATTGTGAATATGTTGTTGTATACAATTTTGTTCAATATATTCGGTCTGCAGCAGATGTTGTATAGCTAGTAGAGAAATGCTGCATAACTACAAGGTATGTACAATTAGACTCTTCATCAATCCTGGCTTGCCAATATCTGCAGCTAACCTGTACGTGGTTGCTGTAGAATGTAGCTTGTTATATATTATAATTTGATAGCTATTTTGTGCCGTATCTCAAACAATGTAACATATCATTGCCTGACCTTTATATAAGAGTACTTATTTCAACATTTCTATTTGCTATTCTGACTGATGGTTGTGAGGATAACTATGGTGGCTTCAATAGATAATCATATGCACTCATCTCTATCATTTACATAACTGCAAGCAATCTGGCATTATTGGTTAAAGATATGAACAATAGTAAAGGAACTTGGTCAAGTAACCAAGAGAATACACACACGAAATACAAAATAAACGTGCTCACTTCTCCTAGTGAACCTGATGTATGCACATTTCTGATAAGAATGAACTTCATAATATGAAAAGAGCCTTGAAATGAATCAGTATTCAATCCCCACACGTTTTTCTTCTTATAACTAGCCTCTTACACGGGATCAAAAAATAGAAGAAATTTTATTTGAACTGTTCCACTTAACGTGAGTTTTTGTAGATAACCGTTTCATCAAAAGTGGGATGAAACTTTAAACTTCCACACGTCTTTTTTTTTCTTTTAATTCCAATGGTGTTTTACGATTAAGCCTATAACAACTTTATTTTTATTTCTTAAAGATATTTTTGTTACCTTAGTTTTTTGGGTAATTAAAAAAAATGCTTTACCATGACACCAAATAGGGTTCAGTAGAGGTAATGAAAGTATTTTTCATATCCAGAAAAATCTACTGAGACTGTGCAAAATCATTACTCATATATAAGCACGTCAGTGCTGTGTGGCCATTTTTTCTGAATGAACTAATATTCTATAAAGAAGCTATATGTTACTTTTACTTTGCTCTTTTGTGTCTATGCAGCAACTAACAGACACACAGGCACAAAAATATTAGAGGATGAGTTACAAACTGCAGCTCATCCTGACTAGCCTCTTACCCGCACATCTACACGGGACAAAAAAATAAAAGAAATTTTATTTGAACTGCTCCACTTAACATGGGTTTTTGTAAATAACCGTTCCATCAAAAGTGGGATGAAACTTCCACACGTTTTTTTTTTCCTCATCATTTTTTTCTTTTTTTCTTTGAATTCTAATGGTATTTTACGATTAAGCCTATAATAACTTTATTTTTATTTCCTAAAGATATTTTTGTTACCTTGGTTTTTTGGGTAATTAAAAAAAAAAGCTTCACCATGACACCAAATAGGGTGTTAGCTTTCTAATAGTAGAGACAAGGGGAACAAAATTTGAACCGGGAATTTGGTTGGTTAAAACTTAAAACTTTGCCTTATAAACCGGATGCAAATTTGCTCCCTACCCTTAATTTCCCACCTTCATCCTCACCCATCTAAATGCATGACACATGTCAATTTTCTTTAACTCATCTAACCATGGTTAACAATATAAATTATTTATTTAATTTAAATTTGAGAAATTGGGCATTTAGGGTTTAAGGTTTAGGGTATAGGCTTTTAAGGTTTGGGGTTTGGGGTTTAGGGTTTAGGGTTTTAGGGTTTTACTTAACTATGTCTAATCATGATAAAAGAATACGCCCTAAACCTCAAACCCGAAACCCGAAACCCGAAACCCGAAACCTTAAAACCCCAAACCCCAAACCTTAAACCTTAAACCCTACACCTTAAAACCCAATACCCAATCTTACCAATTTAAATTAAATAACCCTAAACCCAAACCCCAAACCCCAAACCTTAAAACCCTAAACCCTACACCTTAAAACCCAATACCCAATCTTACAAATTTAAATTAAATAAATAATTTTAGATTTATATTGTTAACCATGGTTAGATGAATTAAAAAAAATAAGACATGTGTCATGCATATAGGTGGGTGGGGATGAAATTGGGGAAATCAGATGGGGAGCAAATTTGTATCCTTATAAACCATCTTCAAGAACTATATACCACATTTTGCAATGATTATATAACGACTCTTCTATCTATCATATCAGATTTTTGTTATTTCGGGTTCGGATTAGTGTGAAATGTTAGGCATCGTTTCCTATCAGCACAACTGTTTCTCAATGATTAGGTTGCTCTCTTGTCACACACAACATTTCAAATTTGAAGTCCCATCTAATTTAGTTTTGAACTCTCAGATCCTCTGTATTAGAGATTTAGAGATAACATTTCCATAACCGCTAGTCATGACTCATCAAGTTCGTAGTTTCATACCTCATCAGTCATCAACCACAAATCTGGACAACCCCAACGTCCACGCATGCGAAACATATGCCAATTGTCCACCAAAATTCAGGTTTGGACCGCTCGATACATTAGACCTAGAGCAATATATCATATATAAATAGATACCAAAGGAAAAAGAAAAAGAGTATAGTCCATAGAACTTGAACATAGCAAGTATAGAGCTGTCTCTAGAAACCAAAGAATCTAGAATTTCAGACATCACAAAATGAGCTGGTGGTGGGCAGGAGCCATAGGAGCTGCAAAGGTAAGTGATTCTCAAAACCTTCAGTTTGTTTCTTTTTGGTTACAAAAAATGGTAGTCGAGTAAGCTACCACTCCAGGGTCAGGAGTAATTTGTAGGTATGACTCATTCGTAAGGGATGTTTTTCACAAGCTGAGATTCGAAACAAGGACCTCCTGTTACTAGAAGAATCCTTGCAGCATCCGCCCCAATTGCAACACGTTTTCACTGGACCAACCCATTGGGTTAAAACCTCAGTTTGTTTCTTTGATTATTCATTCCCAGATTTGATGATTGATGTGTGTCCATTATCAGAAAAAGTTTGATCCAGACGATGCACCGCCCAAGTACCAGAGCGTGGCACTAGTACTTGGTGTCACTGGAATCGTCGGAAACAGCCTTGCCGAGATTCTTCCCCTGCCTGACACTCCCGGCGGGCCGTGGAAGGTCTACGGCGTGGCAAGGCGCCCCCAGCCGCAGTGGAACGCTGACCATCTTATTCAGTACATCCAGTGTGACCTCTCTGACTCTGAACAGACAGAGACAGAGCTCTCCCAGCTCACTGATGTCACTCACATTTTCTATGTGACATGGGCGAGCAAGCCAACTGAAGCTGAGAACTGTGAAGCCAACGGAAAGATGTTGAGTAATGTCTTGAATGCTGTGATCCCAAACGCGCCGAATTTGCAGCACATATGTATGCAGACAGGTCGGAAGCAATACCTAGGTCCGTTTGAGATGTTTGGGAAAATCGAACCGCATGAGCCACCATATTACGAAGACACGCCGAGGCTTGATTGCCCGAACTTTTACCATGTGATGGAGGATATTCTGTTTGAGGAGGTGAAGAAGAAGGAGGGGCTAACATGGTCTGTGCATAGGCCAGGAGTCATATTCGGGTTTTCGCCTTATAGCTTGATGAATACGATTGGGAGTTTGTGTGTTTACGCTGCAATTTGTAAGCATGAAGGGCAGCCGTTGAGGTTTCCGGGGAGTAAAGGAACTTGGGAGGGGTTCTGGGATGCTTCTGATGCAGATATGATTGCTGAACATGAGATATGGGCAGCTGTGGAACCTTATGCCAAGAATGAAGCTTTCAATTGCAGCAATGGGGATGTGTTCAGGTGGAAGCATTTGTGGGGGATTTTGGCTGAGCAGTTCGAGGTCGAGTCTGGTGGAGTTGATGAGGAGTTGAGGGTAGAGGAGATGATGAAAGATAAAGGGCCAGTGTGGGATGAGATTGTGAGAAAGCATGATTTGGTGCCTTCCAAATTGGAAGAAGTTGGGAACTGGTGGCTGGTGGATATTATATTTCGGATTGGGGTTGATTCGAGTATGGACAGTATGAATAAGAGCAAAGAGCATGGTTTTGTTGGCTTTAGGAACTCGAAAACTTCCTTCCTTTCTTGGATTGACAAGATGAAGTCTTACAGAATTGTTCCTTGATGTGGTTGTGGCCAACCTTTCATCCTTTATTTTTTCCTTGTTTCTTTTCTTTTGCTGTTGCTGGTGTTCTAATTGTTTGCTTGTAGTAGTAATTACAGACCTTATTTTTAAGGATTTAAATAAAATTACATTTGTTTGTGTGGAACCAAGTGCTGTGAAAGTATCAGTATAAATGTATACAGAGTAACTTAAGTTCAAGAAATGCATTTAACAGTGGCTGTCAATTAAAATCCACAGCCAAAATCACCAAACCTGAAAGACCAATTCAGGCAGCTAGGAGAAAGTGTAAAAACCATAAAAGTAGAGAAGGTTTAACAAAGTAAATGCTTCAGTAACATAACTTCCATTCAACAGAACCAAATTTCTATAATGCTTGTAGCGGATCTTCCAATCAAAGAATATGTACATTATACGCTAAGGAATTCATATAACCTTATCGGATACACTATAACTGTATTTCCTAGAGGCTGCAATATTGAATTTCACATCATGCTTGCAGTTCATGGACAATTGGTAGATGAACAAACTCATTTATGGCAAGTTATGCAGCCGATTCATTGTTTGGTACGTTACATGATCAAGCATGTGTGCAAACTGCAAACCTAACCAAGATACATACAACTCCATTGTAGATCGGTACTGCAAGCACAATCGGCAAGATGAGGGTAATAAGTTTGTTGACAACCTTCGCGAACTTGATCCACATACTGCTAAGGGGGAGGAGTGCAAATTATTAGACTTTATTATAAATAAATGGCCATAGCTAACTTTCCTCAATGAATGGGTTGGCCGGTTGAGTGGCATGTTCTTAGCTATAGACACTTCAATACATTACTTCCTCACCTCTTTTTATGCTCATGTTGTATCCTGTTTGAGCATGGAGACGCAAACGGGTCATGTAAAATGCCGTTGTGCACGATTCTGTTCTCTGAAACACAGTAGCAGTAGCTGCAGTACATTATGAATATGTTGTTGTATACGATTTTGTTCTATATATACGGTCTGCGGAAGATGTTGTATAGATCAGTTGAGATGAAGTAATAGGATGCTGCATAAGTACTTCAAGGTATGTACAATTTGACTCTTCATCAAATCCTAGATTGCCAATATCTGCAGCTAACCTGTAGTTGCTGTAGAATGTAGCTTGTTAATATTTGATATTTGATAGCTATTTGGTGCCGTATCTCTATCATTTATATTCATTTCTATCATTTACATAACTGCAAGCAATCCGGCACATTGCTAATCATATACATTCATCTCTATCAATTACTGATTTACATGACTGCAAGCAATCCGGCAACATTGCTATTGGTTAAAGATATGAACAATAGTGCAGGAACTTTGGTCACGTAAGCAAGAGAATACACACACGCAATACAAAGTAAACGTGCCCTACTCTCCTGGTGAAGCTGATGTATGCACATTTCTGACAAGAGTAAACTTCATAACATGACAAGAACCTTGAAATGATGTGTGGTTTGATATGTGCTTCATCTTAAAATCCCTCGTTGTGGATAAATCCATATTGCTAGAATTTTCGGCAAAAAATGCTCAATGGAATTGCATCAGATTTAGTCAGCAAAGATGTAGCATGGTCTTTCAAGTCGGTTGTGGTACATGTAATATCAGATACTGTAGTACTCTAGTTGTGTGTGTGTTTGGTTTTGCAACATCTATATGAATTTGTAAAGGTCTGCTTTTACACCCTATGTGAAAAGTAAAATAAATAGTTCATAGACCTTAAAATTAGAAATTGACTCCCTGGCAAAGTTTTGTTGGCTTTAGGAACACAAAAACTTCCTTTGTTTCTTGGATTGACAAGATGAAGTCTTACAGAATTGTTCCTTGATGTGGTTGTGGCCAAGTTTTTGTCCTTCATTTTGCTTGTTTCCTGGTTTTGCTGTTGCTGGGTTGCAATTGTTTGTTTCTAGTAGTAATAACTAATAACAGACCTTGTGATGAGGATTTTGATGGAATTGCATTTGTTTTGTGTGGGATCCAAGTGATGTGAAAGATTGCTGAAGCGCTTTCTTTGAAAGTGCTCTTATCATCCCTGACTTTCTCAAAGTCCTACAACATCATCAATAAGTGTTGATCAGGATGAAGCAGATCAACTACAATACTTCATTAGCTTTTATACATTATTGGCTACAAGTTTGGTGTAAAAATAAATTTCAAATCTTTTAAGAGCATTCTTGGAAGAAACCAAAGGGGACCCTTGTTTTGTTTTCAGGTATGCATAGTAAATTTTAGTTGTATATCAATTAAATGCCCAACCAGAAAAATCCATATGCAGTTGTATGATGACAAAACTTGAACAAAAGAAAAGATCACAGTATCTCATCTTTCAGAGATGCACCTGATGCCATGTGTTTTAGGAACAATATGAATCAAGGTGAAACCAGTTTCAACTCAAGTATCGATACAAATAATGTATACAGAAGAACTGAAGTTCAAGAAATGAACTGTCTGTCCGGATTGAAATTCAGGCAAAATTATCAAACCTAGACCAGTCAGGCAACTCGGAGAAAGTAGAAAAACCAGAAATATAACTTTCATTAACAAAGTAAATGATTCAGTAACACAACTTTCATTAAAACAAAACCATATTTCAGATAATGCTTAATTACTTCAGATCAAAGAACATGTACATTCCTATTGGAGGAATATTGGAGGTATGGCTACTAAGCGCTTTCTATAAACCATATAGGATAAACTACATCTGTATTTCCTAGAGTCACAATATTGAATTTGACATCATGCTTGCAGCTCATGTATGACAAGTAGATGAACAAGTTCAGTTGTGACCTGCTCTTGTAGTACCTCTTCAACTACTCCTATTATCAGATTTTGGTTCTGCCCACTCATGTATGACAAGTAGATGAACAAGTTCAGTTGTGACCTGCTCTTGTAGTACCTCTTCAACTACTCCTATTATCAGATTTTGGTTCTGTCCACTCATGTCATAGATTGGAAAGCAATAGAGCTAGCTGATCGTCAGCTACCTTTTCATCAATGCATGTTCCCAACGCTGCAGCAAGTCTTGCCGCTAACTGATGCTTGCACTGCACAAGGAAACAAAGTTACAGTAAGAACAACATGTTTCCCATTTAACATCAGGAACTATGAAGTAACAAGCAAGGGAGGATACTTACACAAAGCTGCTCTCCTCTGTTTACAATGTCATAGAAGAATGAATAACAAGCACAATAGTGTTCGGCAAAACAGAAGTACTCCTCCTTCCTCCGGGATTCTCCTACAACCTAACCAGAAAACACAAAATGAGATATGAGATTTCGATCTTGTTTCAACACAAGTAAACTGAGGGCCAATATGAAGGTGAGCATTAGAGCTGAAGGATTTTTGCTTTCGGAATTCTGACAAGATTGGTTGAAAAGCTACACTAAACAGAAAATCATCTATAGTACAACACCACAAGGTAGTTGAAATTAACTACTACTTTTTCTTCTCATGCAAATGTCAATAGCGAATAGTCAATAAAAGCAGTTTTTCAACCGATATCCAATTTTTCAAGTTCAAGCAATCAAAATATACACTGCCAAGGCAGCTGAACACCAAAATTATTGATTTTTCATCTGATTTCACATAAATTAACATCAAAAGAGGTAACCTTCATCACAAATATATAGCCCAAACTTCTCCAAGGCCACAATCCAATACTTAGTTGAAAACCCAGAAGCTGAACAAAAGTGAACCTGAAATATAGAACGTCCACTGAGCTCACCAAAGATCCTCTTGACACCTCTTTGATCAACTATCCTAGTTGCTCGCTCCAAGTTCTTACCAAACAAGAAATGCAACCTGAATTTACAATAGCAAACATTCAGTCATATTTAACTGGGAAATCTACAGCTTTCTCATAACAGGTAGGGGACTAACATAGAGAGCTGTTCATGGGTCACTGCACAATTTCACAAAAATCAGTGTTATTGTCTTGTTAGTTGCGAGTGGAAAA
The DNA here is from genome assembly GCA_034370585.1 of Fragaria x ananassa. NCBI lineage: Eukaryota > Viridiplantae > Streptophyta > Magnoliopsida > Rosales > Rosaceae > Fragaria > Fragaria x ananassa. The sequence goes on along the minus strand of CP139770.1, from coordinate 2,835,985 downwards.
AGATGAAATGAAGAGAAAAGGGTACAAGAAAAAAGAGACCTGAGCCAGCCGATTCAATGGCCTTCCAGACTGCCTCTGCAACCAAACCACTTGCACTCATATTCTCAATATCCGGCTCGGCCTTTCGATAATGGGTTTTGGTTTTAGAGTTTCGGTGGAAGAGATGAGCATCATTTGGTCTTTTAAGACGAGTAGCCGCCTTTTTCCCACAATTTTGTGAAGCGAGGTCGTTTGGCTGTACATAATTTACCTATAGTCACTATTAATACATAGCCAAAACACTTGGTAATATTGAGAATGCGACGTCATTACCTACTCGTCTGAGATCATTCCGGCCAAGACTCCACCAACAAGACCTTTGAGGGCACCCAAAAAGTGGAGGCATAACAACAATACACATGTCAGACCTACTCTACAACGGCTAAACACCCCCGAAATGAGGAAGACTGAACAACACCATGAAACAGTCCCACATTGGGAACTAATGACAAAGCCTCCGATACTAGCCTATAAAACAGGCACGAATTCTCAAAAGAGGTAAGTTCACTATTCTTCCCATACTATACAAGTAGCAATTGAACGCTGACTTAAGCATCAGAGAGTCGAAGACTGGGCCACCCCAGTCCTGACTCCTGACGCGTTGTTACTTGTGCAGTTACAAGACTCGGAGCCAAGGATTCGACCTCCCGTCCCGTGATCCCTGGAGAGGTAGAAACAATTGGCGCTAGAAGGAGGACCCCTCTTGTGGAACTCCTATTTGCTTTAGAGCAGTTCCGTGATCTTAGGAGGCCCCAACCAAATCATCTATGCCACTCATCCACTCACCCATCTTTCCCACTCCCAGACCCACAACCATCCACAGTTGTTAGTGAGCCCATCCCCCTGATCAACCAGCCTAACCATTCTAATCCACCAGTCCCAAACCCCACCTCCACTTGCACTAACACTGCAAACCCACTTCTCGACATGTAAACCCGACTCCTCCTCCAGCTCAGCAATTCTGTCACATAGTTGGCTTCACGGATTGAAAGCATTAAGAGTCGCGAGAGTCAGTGACCTCTTTTCTCAAGGTATGGACATCGCCCAAGTCCCTTCACGCCACGGGTGCAACTGGAAAAGAGACCACCCAAGGCCAAACCCTTCAAAATGGACAAGTATAAGGGTACGGAGGATCCTCACCTTCACCTTGAAACTTTCCTTTCGTTGTGTATATGACTTCACAAGTATATGACTACTAATTATTTGACTACTAACTAATATTTTCTGTTTATTTAATTTAAAGTACATTTACTTTACTGTACATTTACTTTCAGGTTTATTAAATTGCTTAACTTGTGCATACCTTAAGTTATTGACAATTTTTTAAAGTATATTGATGTTCGCTTATATACTTTGTTGGTCTTGAAGTAATTGCCTTACTTACTAAAATTTTCTATATTTTATTGACGTAATTATATTTGGAGATGTGAAGCCGGGTGATTAGTACTACCCCGTGCTTAAGTGAATTACTGGTAAAAGTGTTTTGTGATTCGTGGAGTTAGCCTGGGCCCTAGTCCCTACAGATAGTGTACTATTATACTCATAGGGAGAAAGTGTCGACCTTGAGTATACATACTCTGGTATTGTCCTTAGTATGCTGCGGCTTATTTGTGCTTTGGTATAGTGGACCTAGCATGTGATTTTTGTGATTTATTACCAGTTTCCTAAATATTCACATGGATGAATTTATTCACGCTTGTATATATTTGTGTGTGTGTATATATATATATATATGTGCATAAATAAGAATCGGTATGAACAAATAAAAATGATTCTTGGTACATTTTTACTTAGTTATGTTTATTTCTGGTTTCTTATAAGACATGTTATTATAAGAATGTAAGTTGTACTTACTGGGTCTGTGTTACTTATGATGCTACACATTCTTGTTTTCAGGTAACGAATAGATGCTTGGGGAATGGGATCAACCTACTAAATAAAAGAATGTTTTCTATTGCTATTTTGAGAATAAATGTAATATCTTATATACTTTTGCTAAAACTCTCGTATTGTAAAATATTTGGTATTGTAAAATATTAATGCTTTCGCTTTCTAATAAAAGTATTATTCAAACATATATATATATTTCTTCTTCAAATAAATTATTCGAGAAAATTTTACTTGTTTTAACTCACGCCGCAAATTCGGGCACCATATTTCCTTATAATATTGGTCTCGGTTTGGGGGCGTGACATCTGGGAACTCCACGTTGATGGATCCTCAAACAACAGGCTAAGTGGAGCATGAATAATAATCACAGACCCAAAGAGAAATTCGTATGAGTATGCTCTCCAATTTGAATTCAAAGCATCCAACAACATAGCTGAATACGAAGTTTTCATAACTGGCATTTAGCTCTGTCGGGAAATCGGAGCCCTGCACATCCACATATTCAGTGATTCTCAGCTTGTGGTCAATCAAGTGGCAAGAGACTTCAAGGCCAACCAAAATAACCTGGGATCCTACAAAAGTCTAGCAGGTGCCCTCTTGCAGCACTTCACATCTTACAAACTCACACAAATCCCAAGGGCCAAGAACTCTAAGGCAGATGCTCTTGCGAGACTCGCCACAGCTCCTCCCAAGTCCACGCCACCTGATGTGCACATAGAAATCTTGGACAAACCTAGCATCTCAAAGGCTTATTTAGAAATCTTTGCCCTTGAAACAACTAGCCAGCCCTTGTGGATGGACCCATATGTGGCCTTCCTTTCTAATAACACCTTGCCCCGGGACAAAAGAGAAGCACAGCGGTTACGCGACAAGGCTTCACTCTACCTACTTAGAGGCGGTAAGCTATATCGCCGTGGTCAGTCGTGTCCCTTTCTGAAGTGCTTACCCACAGAAGAAGGGCACAAAGTGTTGAAATCACTTCATAGTGGTGTTTGTGGAAACCATGTGGGAGCTCGGAACCTCATGTTCAAGGCACTCCGAGCTGGGTATTACTGGCCAACATTAGAACAAGATGCAAAAACGATTGCCCAAGAATGTCTTCAGTGCCACAAATTTGCCAATATTTCTCATCATCCCCTAGTGCCATTGTCTGTTATCATCTTCCCAGTCCTTTTCAGTTAGTGGGGACTCGACTTTGTAGGACGGTTACCAACAGCCTTGGGACAATTCAAATTTGCAATAGTCATTGTAGATTACAACACAAAGTGGATAGAGGCAGAACCCCTCACTACCAGGACAAGTACTTTAGCCGACGAAAATTTTTCGTCGGCCTGTTAAAAAAATTCGTCGGCTAAGATCTTAGCCGACGAACCTTCGTCGGCTATAGTGTCGTCGGGAAAGGGTCGTCTGTGATGATTTTAGCCGACGACACACGTAGAAGTCGTCGGCTATAGTCCAGAGTTTAGCCGACGAAATAATGTCGTCTGCTATAGTCCAGACTTTAGCCAACGACATTATTTTGTCGGCTATAGTCCATACTTTAGCCGACGACATTTTTTGTCGTCGGTTATCTACCAAACTTTAGCCGACAAATAATTTAAAATATTCGTCGGCTAAAGTTTGTAATAGAAAAAATAAAAAACATATATGACCGACGAAATATAGTATATTTCATTGGCTTTATAGGGATTTAGCCGACGAATTAAAGCATATTTCGTCGGCTAAAACTTATTTTTTTAAAAAAAAAAACTTTAGCCGACGAATTAAGGTTTTTTTAGTCGGATATAAGTCCATTTCAGTAAAAAAAAACCCCCGAAATTTCTGAATTACTATTCCAAGCAAGCTGCAAAATACACCAAAACAATTCTATATAACCAACAACAAGCACATAAAAGTATATAATTCATCAACTACAGAAAATCTATATAGTCTAAATTAATATCCGCTTCTGGGGGCTACTGCGGAGGTTGCGGCGGCTGGGGTAGCGGCATGGGCGGAGGCGGAAGTCACTGAAACTGAGCAGCTGTAAAGTCCTGCATGTACTGGAACATCTGCTGCTGCTGGGCCTGCTGGATGGCATGTATCTCGGCAACATAGGCTGCCTGCGCGGCATTATAGGCAGCCTGAGCAGCTTGCTGTTCTCGTAGTCTCTGAACTTCCGACTCTAGCTGAGTCATCCTGGTGATCGTGGACGTGGTCCTGCTGCTGGTCGAGGCTGCCTTTCGTTGAAATCCTGGAGTGGTCTTCAGGACGCCCTCGCCTTTCTTTCCTAGACCCCGGCAGTAGAAGTTGTTTGCTCTCGGTGGGAAGCCTATGCCCATGATCCTCGCCCCAATTGTCGCATCCGAAGTGTCGATCTGGGACATGGCTTTAGACATCTCTTCCTCCTACGTGTCCAGCCATGTCTCCCTCACTATAGCACTCATCTCCTCGTCACTAGCCTCCCTCACCTTCGCCTATATGGATAGGAAAAAAATTATTAATTAACATTTTGACCTAAATTTAAAAATTTAAAAACGTAAGATGACTTACAATATCCTCCTGGGAGTCAGGATATGCCCTCTCGTACGTATAGACGTATTGGTTGACCTCTGCATGTTCCCTGGCCGCCTCGTCCATGAAGACAGCGAACGGTCTAGAACCGGCATGATGGTTCCTTGTGTTGCGTTGCCGGTTCTGAGCGTTCACCCGGGAAACCGCCTTCAAAGAGAAAAGTAAACTATTAGTAAAATATTTTAAAACCCACGTACTTAATGATAAATTAACTAACTAATTTATTTAAATACCTGTTTACGAGGGGTGTTGAATTCTGATGTCAGAAGCCAACACCACTCGTACTCCCTGTACTGGAACTCAGCAGGGGTACCAGAACGTGCGTTCCCGTGCGTAATCCAATGGGTCCGCAACTCGTTCTTCCACTCCTTGTACCTACAGATACAACAAAAATATTAGAAATATTATTAATATCACATACAATTTTGTTTTTCATTAACTTCCCAACGTACCTTCCCCCATGCACAGCGTCGGCCCAGCTGTCCTTCAGGTGCTCGGGAACCTCAAACCACACCTGCATTTAACCGTTTATTAGTTTAGTTTTTCGAGAAATCAACAATGTAATACATAATATTATTTTGTAAACTCACCGACATCGCGTTGTGGACCATGTTCTTAACCTCCTGCGGGACCTCGCCCCAGTCTGACCACAACATAGGGACTCTATCCCTAATGAGCGCTCCCACGCGGCCGGAGTACGTCCTCGACTTCCCGCCCGATACTATGTGGCCATCCCCGTCAGTATTGATGACGATCCTCCCCATGGTACCCACGATCTTCTCGAGGGCCTTCCCTATGACGGGGCCTCTCTTCTTCTTTGTCGGCTTCGCTCCGACGGTGCCTATCACATGATAAACCAAATTGATTATTAAATCGGAGACCCTTTAAAAATAATCATGCATCACTGATTACCTGAGGCGCTCGCGGCGGATTCCATCTCTGTCGCCGATGATGATACCCTCACAGAAATAAGAGGCGTATCAAAAGGCACGAACCGGTACGCCGCTGATGGAGCCACTGGCGGGGGCAGTGGATAAATTGGCGTCCCTGAGCCATCGACTATAGATAAGGCCGGTATCATCCGCGGAAGGAACAGATGAGGCGGCGGCATCTGTACCCCAGATAACCCACTATCCGAAGAAGTAGGACCCGGAGTGGGCGCCCGGTGTATCTCATGCATACGGGGTGCAGACACCTCCGTCTGGGTCTGAGGCCACAGCTGCCTCAAGGAACGAGGGACGGCCGCCTGCCTCGATGAAAGGGGCACCTCCGGCTGCCTCTGCGCCGTCTCCAGAAGGCTCGCACATCTGGCTGTCATCTGGCCCTGAAACGTCGTTTGGGGGTTGCTAGAGGTTCCCTCAGACGATTCAGACCTTTGGCCCTTCGAACTCTTCTTCGATCGAAAAAATACAGTCATCCTATTTAAAATATTAATTTGAATCAAGGCTGAGGCAACATTGAAAAAGTAAAAATTCAAGCTTATCCTTCTCAAATCTAAGGCAAATTAGACAGTACATTTACATATCGTGCGCCTCTACGGATATATAGCATATGTTTAAAAAATAACGATAATTTATCTCCTAAATATAAATTAGGCAAATTAGACAGTACATAAAACATAAAACATAAAACATAGCCTAAAAATAAATTCAAAATCAAAAGTAAAAAAGAAGAAAAACGCTAACCTTGGAGACCGGGAGAGCGAGGGAGGAGGGAGTAGGTGGAGGTGGAGACCGGGAGAGGGAGGGAGGGAGGGAGGAGACCGGCCGGGAGAGGGAGAGGGAGGAGGGAGGAGACCGGGACCGGGAGAGGGAGGGAGGAAACGGGAGGAGGCGGAGACAGGAGAGGGAGGGAGGAGGGAGGAGACCGGCCGGCAGAGGGAGAGGGAGGAGGGAGGAGACCGGGAGGGAGGGAGGAGGGAGGAGACCGGGACGAAGGAGGGAGGAGACCGGGAGAGGGAGAGGGAGGGAGGAGGGAGCTGGAGGCGGAGATAATTAGAAGGGAGGAGGGAGGAGGCTAGGGTTTCGCAGTTAAACCCGAAAACTTTAGCCGACGAAATAATTATTTCGTAGGCTAAAGATACCAATTTCGTCGGCTATACACCAATTCGTCGGCTAAACCTTTGAAAATCGTCGGCTAAAACTTTGAAATTCGTCGGCTAAACTTTATAAATTCGTCGGCTAAACCTTTGAAATTCGTCGGCTAAATCTTTGAAATTCGTCAGTTAAAAGTATTTTTATACATTTGGCATATTGTGATTCTGATGATCAAACTTGAGAAACAGAAATCCAACCGTCAGATCTGACCATCATGATAAAATACATGTATGGGAAAAAATTCAACTTGATCCGAAAAGAATAATGGCTCGATCCGGACGGTCAATCTCGTAAGTCAAACCCCTAAACGCACGGAAAAGGTCGTTCGACCGTCTAAATTACGTATTTTGGCCGGACCTCCAACTGAAAATAGTTTTAAACCGATGACACGCAACAAGTCGTATAAAAATTGTACGCAAAATAACCACCGAATATAGGGCTACTCATAAGGGGAAAAAATGAAAAATTGCATTGACCGCAACTATCGGCACTAAATATTTACCGGAATAGTGTGATTTTTCAACAGTGGATGTATTTCAAAATTCTCGTCATATCTTATTTCATGACTTTTTGGTGTTTGAAGGTTTTACGTATAGTTTGTTTTTGAAACGGAAAATTTACACAACACTTGGTAAACAAGTTATACAACATTAGTATGCATGTTGTGATTGTGATGATCAAACTTGAGAAACAGAAATCCGGCCGTCAGATCTGACCATCATGATAAAATACATGTATGAGAAAAAATTCAACTTGATCCAAAAAGAATAAGGGCTCGATCCGGACGGTCAATCTCGTAAGTCAAACCCCTAAACGCACGGAAAAGATCGTTCGACCGTCTAAATTACGTATTTTGGCCGGACATCCAACTGAAAATAGTTTTAAACCGATGACACGCAATAAGTCGTATAAAAATTGTACGCAAAATAACCACCGAATATAGGGCTACTCATAAGGGCAAAAAATGAAAAATTGCATTGACCGCAACTATCGGCACCAAATATTTACCGGAATAGTGTGATTTTTCAACCGTGGATGTATTTCAAAATTCTCGTCATATCTTATTTCATGACTTTTTGGCGTTTGAAGGTTTTACGTATAGTTTGTTTTTGAAACGGAAAATTTACATAACACTTGGTAAACAAGTTATACAACATTAGTATGCATGTTGTGATTGTGATGATCAAACTTGAGAAACAGAAATCCGGCCGTCAGATCTGACCATCATGATAAAATACATGTATGAGAAAAAATTCAACTTGATCTAAAAAGAATAAGGGCTCGATCCGGACGGTCAATCTCGTAAGTCAAACCCCTAAACGCACGGAAAAGGTCGTTCGACCGTCTAAATTACGTATTTTGGTCGGATCTCCAACTGAAAATAGTTTTAAACCGATGACATGCAACAAGTCGTATAAAAATTGTACGCAAAATAACCACCGAATATAGGGCTACTCATAAGGGGAAAAAATGAAAAATTGCATTGACCGCAACTATCGGCACCGAATATTTACCGGAATAGTGTGATTTTTCAACCGTGGATGTATTTCAACATTCTCGTCATATCTTATTTCATGACTTTTTGGCGTTTGAAGGTTTTACGTATAGTTTGTTTTTGAAACGGAACATTTACATAACACTTGGTAAACAAGTTATACAACATTAGTACGCATGTTGTGATTGTGTTTATCAAACTTGAGAAAAGGAAATCCGACGGTCAGATATGACCATCATGATAAAATACATGTATGGGAAAAAAATTTAACTTGATCTGACAAAGTTAAGTGCTCGATCCAACCGGTCAATCCCGTAAGTCAAACCCTTAAATGCACGGAAAAGGTCGTTGGACCGTCTAAATTTCGTATTTTGGCCGGACCTTCAACTGAAAATATTTTCAAATCGATGAGACACAATAAGTCGTATAAAAATTTTACGTAAAATAACCACCAAAGATAGGGCTATAGTATGTAACAGAAAAAGTTTTCGGTTTAGCCGACGAAATACCCTAATATTTCGTCGGCTATAGGTTCTTTTAGCCGACGACTTTTCATATATTTTCATTGGCTAAAGTCCTTTGAAAATTTCGTCGGATAAAGATACCAATTTCGTCGGCTATACACCAATTCGTCGGCTAAACCTTCGAAATTCGTCGGCTAAAAGTATTTTTATACATTTGGCATGTTGTGATTGTGATGATCAAAGTTGAGAAACAGAAATCCAACCGTCAGATCTGACCATCATAATAAAATCCATGCATGGGAAAAAATTCAACTTGATCCGAAAAGAACAAGGGCTCAATCCGGACGGTCAATCTCATAAGTCAAACCCCTAAACGCACGGAAAAGGTCGTTCGACCGTCTAAATTACGTATTTTGGCCGGACCTCCAACTGAAAATAGTTTTAAACCGATGACACGCAACAAGTCGTATAAAAATTTTAGGCAAAATTACCACTGAATATAGGGCTACTCATAGGGTGAAAAATGAAAAATTGCATTGACCGCAACTATCGGCACCGAATATTTACCGGAATAGTGTGATTTTTCAACCGTGGATGTATTTCAACATTCTCGTCATATCTTATTTCATGACTTTTTGGCGTTTGAAGGTTTTACGTATAGTTTGTTTTTGAAACGGAACATTTACATAACACTTGGTAAACAAGTTATACAACATTAGTACGCATGTTGTGATTGTGATGATCAAACTTGAGAAAAGGAAATCCGACGGTCAGATATGACCATCATGATAAAATACATGTATGGGAAAAAATTTAACTTGATCTGACAAAGTTAAGTGCTCGATCCAACCGGTCAATCCCGTAAGTCAAACCCTTAAATGCACGGAAAAGGTCGTTGGACCGTCTAAATTTCGTATTTTGGCCGGACCTTCAACTGAAAATATTTTCAAATCGATGAGACACAATAAGTCGTATAAAAATTTTACGTAAAATAACCACCAAAGATAGGGCTATAGTATGTAACAGAAAAAGTTTTCGGTTTAGCCGACGAAATACCCTAATATTTCGTCGGCTAAAGTCCTTTGAAAATTTTGGTTGACCGCCAAAAAATTTTGGTTGAAAATTTTGAAAATTTTTCGACTTTAGCCGACGACTTTTCATATATTTTCATCGGCTAAAGTCCTTTGAAAATTTCGTCGGATAAAGATACCAATTTCGTCGGCTATACACCAATTCGTCGGCTAAACCTTCGAAATTCGTCGGCTAAAAGTATTTTTATACATTTGGCATGTTGTGATTGTGATGATCAAACTTGAGAAACAGAAATCCAACCGTCAGATCTGACCATCATGATAAAATCCATGCATGGGAAAAAATTCAACTTGATCCGAAAAGAACAAGGGCTCAATCCGGACGGTCAATCTCATAAGTCAAACCCCTAAACGCACGGAAAAGGTCGTTCGACCGTCTAAATTACGTATTTTGGCCGGACCTCCAACTGAAAATAGTTTTAAACCGATGACACGCAACAAGTCGTATAAAAATTTTAGGCAAAATAACCACTGAATATAGGGCTACTCATAGGGTGAAAAATGAAAAATTGCATTGACCGCAACTATCGGCACCGAATATTTACCGGAATAGTGTGATTTTTCAACCGTGGAAGTATTTCAAAATTCTCGTCATATCTTATTTCATGACTTTTTGGCGTATGAAGGTTTTACGTATAGTTTGTTTTTGAAACGGAACATTTACATAACACTTGGTAAACAAGTTATACAACATTAGTATGCATGTTGTGATTGTGATGATCAAACTTGAGAAACAGAAATCCGACCGTCAGATCTGACCATCATGATAAAATACATGTATGGGAAGTAATTCAACTTGATCCGAAAAGAATAAGGGCTCGACCCGGACGGTCAATCCCGTAAGTCAAACCCCTAAACGCACGGAAAAGGTCGTTGAACCGTCTAAATTACGTATTTTGGGCGGACCTCCAACTGAAAATAGTTTTAAACCGATGACATGCAACAAGTCGTATAAAAGTTTTAGGCAAAATAACCACTGAATATAGGGCTACTCATAAGGTGAAAAATGAAAAATTGCATTGACCGCAACTATCGGCACCGAATATTTACCGAAATAGTGTGATTTTTCAACTGTGGATGTATTTCAACATTCTCGTCATATCTTATTTCATGACTTTTTGGCGTTTGAAGGTTTTACGTATAGTTTGTTTTTGAAACGGAACATTTACATAATACTTGGTAAACAAGTTATACAACATTAGTATGCATGTTGTGATTGTGATGATCAAACTTGAGAAACAGAAATCCGACCGTCAGATCTGACCATCATGATAAAATATATGTATGGGAAGAAATTCAACTTGATCCGAAAAGAATAAGGGCTCGATCCGGACGGTCAATCCCGTAAGTCAAACCCCTAAACGCACGGAAAAGGTCGTTCGACTGTCTAAATTACGTATTTTGGCCGGACCTCCAACTGAAAATAGTTTTAAACCGATGACACGCAACAAGTCGTATAAAAATTGTACGCAAAATAACCACCGAATATAGGGCTACTCATAAGGGGAAAAAATGAAAAATTGCATTGACCGCAACTATCGGCACCGAATATTTACCGGAATAGTATGATTTTTCAACCGTGGATGTATTTCAACATTCTCGTCATATCTTATTTCATGACTTTTTGGCGTTTGAAGGTTTTACGTATTGTTTGTTTTTGAAACGAAACATTTACATAACACTTGGTAAACAAGTTATACAACATTAGTACGCATGTTGTGATTGTGATGATCAAACTTGAGAAAAGGAAATCCGACGGTCAGATATGACCATCATGATAAAATACATGTATGGGAAAAAATTTAACTTGATCTGACAAAGTTAAGTGCTCGATCCAACCGGTCAATCCTGTAAGTCAAACCCTTAAATGCACGGAAAAGGTCGTTGGACCGTCTAAATTTCGTATTTTGGTCGGACCTTCAACTGAAAATATTTTCAAATCGATGAGACACAATAAGTCGTATAAAATTTTACGTAAAATAACCACCAAAGATAGGGCTATAGTATGTAACAGAAAAAGTTTTCGGTTTAGCCGACGAAATACCCTAATATTTCGTCGGCTATAGGTTCTTTTAGCCGACGACATTTCATATAATTTTGTCGGCTAAAGTCCTTTGAAAATTTTGGTTGACCGCCAAAAAATTTTGGTTGAAAATTTTGAAAATTTTTCGACTTTAGCCGACGACTTTTCATATATTTTCATCGGCTAAAGTCCTTTGAAAATTTTGTCGGATAAAGATACCAATTTCGTCGGCTATACACCAATTCGTCGGCTAAACCTTCGAAATTCATCGGCTAAAAGTATTTTTATACATTTGGCATGTTGTGATTGTGATGATCAAACTTGAGAAACAGAAATCCAACCGTCAGATCTGACCATCATGATAAAATCCATGCATGGGAAAAAATTCAACTTGATCCGAAAAGAATAAGGGCTCAATCCGGACGGTCAATTTCATAAGTCAAACCCCTAAGCGCACGGAAAAGGTCGTTCGACCGTCTAAATTACGTATTTTGGCCGGACCTCCAACTGAAAATAGTTTTAAACCGATGACACGCAACAAGTCGTATAAAAATTTTAGGCAAAATAAGCACTGAATATAGGGCTACTCATAGGGTGAAAAATGAAAAATTGCATTGACCGCAACTATCGGCACCGAATATTTACCGGAATAGTGTGATTTTTCAACCGTGGATGTATTTCAAGATTCTCGTCATATCTTATTTCATGACTTTTTGGCGTTTGAAGGTTTTACGTATAGTTTGTTTTTGAAACGAAACATTTACATAACACTTGGTAAACAAGTTATACAACATTAGTATGCATGTTGTGATTGTGATGATCAAACTTGAGAAACAGAAATCCGACCGTCAGATCTGACCATCATGATAAAATACATGTATGGGAAGAAATTCAACTTGATCCAAAAAGAATAAGGGCTCGAACCGGACGGTCAATCCCGTAAGTCAAACTCCTAAACGCACGGAAAAGGTTGTTGGAGCGTCTAAATTATGTATTTTGGCCGGACCTCCAACTGAAAATAGTTTTAAACCGATGACACGCAACAAGTCGTATAAAAATTTTACGCAAAATAACCACCGAATATAGGGCTATAGTAGGTAATAGAAAAATTTTAGGGTTTAGCTGACGAATACCCTAACGTATTCATCGGCTATAGTATGTAATTAAAAAATTTAAAAATAACTATAGCCGACGAAATATTAGGTTATTCGTCGGCAAAAACCATCTTAGCCGACGAATTATAGTGTATTTCGTCGGCTAAAGGAAAAAATACATTAAAAAAACAGACGATATTAGTAAACCATACTAACTTCCTGTCATCTTTAGCCGACGAAATTTTAATTTCGTCGGTTAAAGAAGGTTTAAAGTCGTCGGCTAAAGTCACAGACTTTAGCCGACGAAAATAAATTCTTTAGCCGACGAAATTTTAATTTCGTCGGCTAAAGATGACTATAGCAGACGAAAATATAATTTAGCCGACAGAGGAAAATTTAGTCGGCTAAAGTTTACTTTAGCCGACGAAAAATTGATTCGTCGGCCTGGTTTTTTTTTCGTCGGCTAAGGCCTTTCTTCTTGTAGTGCCTTGCTACAATCACAACTGAAAATGTGATAAATTTCTTATGGCGTAACTTATACTATCGGTTTGGGGTACTACAGGCCATCATCACAAACAATGGGACACAATTTGACAATGACACATTCAGGGAATTCCTGTCCAAACAAGGAACAACAATCTTCTATGCATCCCCGGCGCACCCTCAAACCAATGGCCAAGTGGAAGCCATAAACAAGATCATCAAGCAAAACCTGAAGAAAAGCCTGGAAGATGCTAAAGGGTTATGGGCTGCCAAGCTCCCGAAGGTTCTCTAGACACTTCGTACCACCCCAACAAACAGCTACAGGTGAATCCCTATACCTCTTGTCCTATGACACCGAGGCAGTGATTCCTATGGAAATGGAGGTCCCGAGTGAGCGTGTCACGACATACGATCCGGAGACAAATGCCACGGGGTTACGACTCAACATGGACCTCCTAGAGGAACGCCGGGACAAAACACATCTCAGGAATGTCAACAATAAGCAAAAGATTGCCCAACACTACAATAAGAAAGTTGTTTCCCGCCCCCTAAAAGTAGGTGATTGGGTCATGAAAGAAGTCATTCCCCACCCCACTGGACTCAAGGCAAAGTGGGAAGGCCCACTAGAGATAGTCAATGCCCCGGGACAAGCTACATTCTATCATTGAGACACTGATGGCCGAGTACTACCCCGCCCCTGGAATGCTCGCCACCTCCACCTCTACCCTGTTTAAATTAATGTTCTAAAAAACGCTAGGCGCTAGTCGGGCGAACAGCCAGCGCCTAGCGCCCAAAGGATTAATCGAGCGCCTAGGCGGTTTTGTATTTTCCATATTTTTTATTTTTTAATAGCAAAAACAAATATAAAAATAAATTTATAAAATGCATTATAATGTTCCAAAATAGCAAATATACTTCAAAAATAAATAAAATGGTCAACTACTATGTTCTTAGAAATAATAAAAAATTTGAAATAAACAAATTAGGCTTTGATGTGTTTTGATTTAAAAAAAAAACAAATCTAGCCGCCCAGCCCGCCTAGGTGGCCGTTTTTCGCGCTGGCGCCCAGATTGAACGATTAGTGGGAAATCAGAATGGTGAGCTGACGCCTAGCGCCTAGGCGGCCCTGGGCGGCATTTTTTAGAACATTGGTTTAAATTATCAACACTCGAAAGCCAACATGGCAGCTAGCACTTCATCACTGTGTACTTTAGTCCGATAGCGGCCCAAATCAAATGTACACCTTGTCCATTAGCGGCCTATCCTAAATGAAGATGCTATGTTTTCCCCCCAATTTTTTACAACATACTGTATCAAGAACATGAAACGCCAAAAGAAACAATGGTCCACATACAAACGCATTCTTTAAAGTAAACAGGTAACAACCTGGACTCCCAAGCAATCCATAAATAACAAATGGTTCAAATGGCGAACCACGCCACCAATATTGTTTCAAAAGTAAACAAGAAACTGAAACCTAATAGAAACAGCAAAGTTACAAAATCAAAACAATCATTTCTCCCCAGAAGACGCACCACTTGACTTGTTCACACTCCCGCCACTCTTTGAACCGCTACCACGTTCGCGACTCTGGCTAATGTTTACAGAAACCCTTTGCCCATAAGCATGCTTAGAGCGGTCACGTGACACAAGTGGAGGCCTCACTGACACATTAGGATACACCAGGGAGCTCACCTATTGCACTTCAGTGATAGGGGACTTGCTCACTGGAATCTTTTGCACTTCGGTACGTGGCAGTGCCACAAGTACAGGTGCTCGAGGGTTAGGGGGTTCAACAACAGAGGATGCAACCTGAGACACTGCCACTTGAGTAGAAGGGGACCCCTCAGGACGAGGAGTCCTTAGGGGAGAAGCAGCAACCACAGCAAGTAGCCGAGGTGTGCCCACAACAGGAACTTCTTTTGGCACCGCAGAGGAGGTGGCACGCCAGACCTCATATTGCTTAGCTAGCGATCGCGAGACCTCGGCTTGCTTCCTCTGCTCTGGCGTCATCTGCTCCCAAGTTTTCTTCGCTGCATCCCTCTCAGCATACCACTTGCGCATGGCCGCCTCATTTATCCAGCCAACTTGGCAACCAGTCTTGCTCAGCTCATCATGTCCCCGGTTATAAGCACTCCTCAGCTGCTGCTTATACACGTCGCTCTCCCGTAACACCCTCTCCCCAGCCCCGGTGCCCTTGCACACTTCAACTTCCACGCCCTCTCTTGCTCAGCCAAAGCATGGTTCAATCTCGCCACCTCAGCTTCCAAAGATACAACCTTGGCAGCAGCCACCTCCCCAACTTTCACTTGCTTGTCCTTCTCTTGCATAGCCTTTTTCAGCTCAGTAACCTCCTTCCCAGATGCAGTAGCCTGGTCTCAGAAGACAGCAACATCCCGCTCCAGCTGCTCCAGACGTTGCGAGAGGGCGCGGTTGTTCTCTTTTACCTCCCTCAGTTGTTGACATTTAGCCTCAGCATCCTCCTGCAAGTGGGTAACAGCCCTCTCACTTGCAGCATACATAAGCAGCGTCGCCTGCAGACAAAAGCCAAAAGCATAAGCAAAACCCCAGGGAACGAAGAGGAGCAAATTGAACATTATGTGCACTTACCCGAGTCAACTTCTCCTTGGCGAGAGCCACGCCAGCCAAAGGATCCACCTCATCCAAAGCATGGATGTCGCGGGGGCGGTGACGCATGTCATACGCCATCTGGGCTAGGTAAGGCTGCACCTCCCCGGTCCCCTCTAACGCTTGAGTGATCTCGGCTAAGCTCCTTGAGCTCTCGGAACACCCCTTCTTGCGGGATTTCTTTGATTGGCCTTCACGTGATGACTCGACCCTTTCTTTCCTCTTCCGGGTCCTCGTCACGACAACCTCTTCTGACTCTTGCCCAATGGGTTCCACCTCCTCCACCACAAGGTCCTCGCCACCTGTTTGGGGCCCACCCACATTCTCTGAAGACATATCTTCCACTCCTACTGGCTCAGGGACAAGCTCTTCCTCCACCGGAACCTGCTCATGATAGTCCCCGTGGTCACCACCCTCAGTCTCTGTTTCCTCGTCATTCACCTCTTGGTCACCCAAGCCCATTGCTTCTGCCACCAAGGGAGGCACATAAGCATAGTCCTCGTCCGTCGGATTCAACCTCAAAAAGTCATCATCACACTCATCAAGCTCCACCTCTTTCCCTTCGCTAGTCTCCAAGTCAATGTCGTACCGCTTGGCATGGTCAGCCTCGACACACAACCCCTCCATTACGTCCTCATCCGAAACCTTGTCATACAGACCTTCCTTCTTCCGCGACCCGCCGTCCCGAGGCATCATCACTGCACCAAACAAAAGATGAGGGTCAAGCAGAGACCAGAAAGCATAAAATGGAAAAACATTCAAAACAAAAATACAGACCCAGGACCCAGGCATAACCGAAATGACTATATATGCCAAAGCGGCATATCTGGTATGAGCTCCTAGACTCGAATGCCCACAACACCCGGTGTATCCGACGCTCCATCAACTCGGTTAACTTATACACTTAGGGCACTACACAAAGTTAGTAGTCAGCAAGGGCAAAACAGTACAAACAGTAAGAAAACACGAGACACAAAACACTGTACCTATTTTTTGGAAAATCCCGGGAACCCGGAAGGGATGTCCATGCCACTCCTGCCACTGCCCCCTGACGAGGAAGCACTTCTGTTGCCAGCTCTCATTCGTAGAGGTGGGCAAGTCTTCCACCAAGATCTTGAACTTCCCCCGGGACTTCAACGTCATGCAACCCCGGCTGCCCTTCTTCGCACAATACACCATGTGCCAACAAGCGTTGAACTCCTCAAACTTGAGGAATTCTTACCCCAGTAAATGAAATAGTACCCCCGTCCCCAATATTTGCCTCAACATATTCAAGGTGACTTGCCCCGGGGCAACATGCAGACATGCCAAAGTGTATTGCACAAAAGGGGGTAGCGGGAACATCAACCCGCATCTCAGCTGGTACTCGTATACTAGAGTGAAGTTGTCCGAAGGATCCCAAAACTTAACGCCCTTGCCAAGAGGCCGCAACAAGACCTCATTGGGAATACCCCAATTCTGCCTAAGTGCTTTTAACTCTAACGACGTCATACTCTCGCCAGGAGGATCCTAGAACGAATCGTCAGCCTCCCGAGATCTCGCCATGCTAAACTCTTCTACCTCATGCAATAGAGGGTCAGACGAGGACACGTGAGACCCTGCATCCGTAATAGGAATGTCCTCCCCTAAGTCAAGTGCAACCTCCGCCATAAGATTATCCAACTCCTCCTCCCACCAGTGCAAGGTGTCCGAATTAGGATCATGCGAGCTAGAGACAACCACAATCTCCTCGCTGGACACCCACACTAGATCTGTCATACCCTACATCCTCACATGTTAGTCTCTCGCTACCTTAACCCTAACTAACCTGACAGTAAACCAACCAATCCCTTACTCTAGACTATCCTAACAAAATTGCAAATGATTCGAAAACCACAGCACAATCCCTACCGATTCGAAACAAAACAAAAGCAGAACCCATAATAGGAATTGACAAGTTCATACCTCGAAAACTTGGATGTGTAGTGGCAGTGAAGCTAGTTGCAAATAGCCGAGCGCTCACACCCAATCGATCGAGGATGAAATTGGACCTTCCCCAGGTTCGATTTCACAGATCGGCGAAGCACCTATCCAGAAATTTGAGAACCACTCTTTTAGCCCTAGTCCCTCTGTTTTTGAAATACAAACTCCCTCCTTCTATTTCCTCCAGGTTTATTTATAGACATCCCAATTAACCACGACCGCCCAGATCCTACCAATCTCAATGGTTAGGGAACTGCCACATCGACCACAATCGTGCGAGGCATTTAAGACGCGCCCCATGATCCCACACACGCGCGTCAGTTGCACGCAAAGAAAAAAAACGCCCAACCAATGGAACCGTTACGACCTTAAAACTCGGCATACATGACCATGTGTCCCTCATAAACTAGCCATTTATGACACACGTGAGATATGGCGAAAAGGCTCGATCGGGTTCTCGAAACATAACCCTAGCCACCTCGCGACCCTCGCGTGGGGACTTGGGGACTCGGCACCATGCCTCCAACACCGGGTAAGACACATTCTCGGCGTAACTTGGGAATAACTCCCCACCCAAGAGCTCTCTCGGACTGGGGACTTGGGGACTTGTTAATACATAACCAAAACACTTGGTCATGCTGAGAATGCGACATCATTACCCACTCGCTGAAGATCATTCTGGCCAAGACTCCACCAACAAGACCTCTAGGGGCACCCAAAGAGTGGAGGCATAACAACAATACACATGCCAGACCCACTCTACAACGGCTAAACAGCCCGAAAAGGAGAAAGACTGAACAACACCATAAAACAGCCCCACATCAGGAACTAATGACAAAGCCTCATATACTAGCCTATAAAACATGCACGAATTCCCAAAAGAGGTAAGTTCACTATTCCTCCCATACTCTCGTACTATACAAGTAGCAATTGAACACTGACTTAAGCATCGGAGAGTCGAAGACTGGGTCACCCCAGTCCCGACTCCTGACGCGTTGTTGCTTGTGCAGTTATAGTACCCGGAGCCAAGGATTCGACCTCCCGTCCCGTGATCCTGTGACAGGTAGAAACAGTAACTTTTGTATATAGGAGAAAGAGTGAAGTAAAAAGTTAATTTACATATAGTAACTTTTTTATAGGAGAAAGAGTGAAGTAAAAAGTAAGAAAACTAAGAGTAGGTAGTTCAATGACTGCTTTTTTCAGTTATTTGATGAGTAACTTATTTCTGGTTAGGCGCTAACTAACAAGTTATGGTTTAGTGATATTTAAGTTCAGTGGTCAAGTTGGTAATTAAGAGCCTCTCGAGTGGAAACTCCATGTCTAGGTTCTAATCTCACTGGGCTCGATCTGTTATCGATGAGTTAGGGGAGAAAACAATCTGACATGATTTGCTGGTATAGATTCATCTCTTAGCCTAGAAAATTTTTGAAGAACCATGTGGTTCAATATAAATGCTGAACCACAAAGAATTTTTAATTTGTCACAAGTAGTCACTAAACATGAAACTCCAAAGACTTTTTTTTGTCAATAAGATCTCCCAAATGCCTTTTGATAAGAATCATGTATTTATAGAGGTCCATGCTTGATTCATGCAGATTAGGAATCAAGAATGCACAATCGATGAATCGAATACAAGTATACAACCATTTGAACTGACCAAGATCTAGAGTATTTCTTTACACTGGTGGGTAAGAACCAATTTCACAATCTCATTGTTTACACCCAAATTAATATTTTACTGGACAGTAAATGTCTAAGTGAATATTAATTAAATTCTTGATCCACGTCACACCGGCGAGCCCAAATAATTGGGTTTACAAGTGATGGTCCGCCAACAAAGTCATGCGAGCTAGGTGTATAGTTCGCATAGAAGATTAGAAGACGTGGGTTGACTTGGTCTGATGTTTAGCTGCCTACAAGGTGGCGCGAGCTAAATGATACAGTTTGCATGCGAGGTCTATATACATGCGAAGTGTAAGGTTGCATGCGAGATGGACTTCGCGTAGAAGTACATGAAGGCGAGGCGTGATGGCTCCATGTAGGAGACTTCGTGAAAAAGCAAGAGGCGGAGTCTGCATGCACGTGATCACCTACACCACATTTATTGTTGAAGACTCCTACAAGTCTTTGACATGCTTTGGGCCAACTCCTGTGGCCCTTTTAATGAAAAAGTTTTTTAAGTCTCGCGAGCTTCAGGGGCGCGCGAGATGGAAACAAGCTTCAGGAGCACACGAGATAGGTTTCTACAAGGACTGTGACACCTCGCGGGATAAGAATGTTCTTAATTTGAGTCCGCATAAGAGTCTACAGTTGAGAAGTACGGAACATTGTCCTTGTGGTACTCTGCTTGAGAGTCCGACTTGGATTCTGATTACATCTCTTCTGACAGGGAAAGCCACTATATAAAGGGGCTCGAAGGCTTACACATGGGAAAACAACTCTCAACTCGACAAAAACTCAACAAAAATACAATCGACCTAGTCGAACTCAGTGCTAAACCATCTCGCCTTAGCCCTTTCTTTTACAGGCTCCCCAGAGCTTTGCCTTTTTTCCCTTCCTTCCCAATTTAAGCTCTGCTCGATCTCACGTCGAGTATTGATATTGTGACGCTCAGGCGGACTACTATAAGTCCTTGCCCAATACGCAAGACGAATCTGAAGAACCCTACGGTGGAATTGATGTTCTCTCCATCCTCAGTAGCTTGATTAGAAACAGAAGGCTAAGCGCACCTACTACTACAACCACTACACTCCGCGTCCGCACGGTGACACGCCCGCAACGACTAAAAGAGTCTTTGCATACCCAGAATTATAGTGTGGCCAAAACACCCATTTCTTGAAGTTAAAAACAAAGAAAGAAAAAAAGTACAATCGGAGCATAATTCTAGAGTACATTGTTTATAATCCAGTTTGTTGCTCGCTTAACCAGACACTACAAATTTATGTCTGCAACCTATACAAGCCTCGGTGAACACCGAGCAATCAGTGAAAGACTTTTGTAATATAATTTTTCCAAAACATAGTTACAAAATTGGATGTTCAACTCCACAAAATTAGTCATTCACCAAAGTAAACTTCTGCAGACTAACACCTAGTCTGCATTCTCAAGCCCTTTGTATACCTAATCTATTAAGTTCTGAATCTAATATATCCAAGCCAAATCCAAACAAGTTCCTATCCTTCCCGTGTTTTAATTATTTGAACTTCTACCTATGCTAGGACATCAACAATCTAAAGTTTCTTCAGTTCACTTAATGATATGATGCATATCCTGTTCTGCTTCGTCTGCACTAAGCGAGAAAATGTCAACAGGCGCTTGGGTGATGGAACTTAGAGCATTGTTCCCGACTTTACGTTTTGAGGAGCTTTTGTGCTGATCAAGATAGACTACGATGACAGTAATATCATCATGAAAATGCCGCCTAATTCCCTTTTCAATTTTCTTTATGTCATCATATCTCATTTCTCTCTTCTTTGCAGCTTCATGGAGAGCAGCTCTTATCAATCTCTTGGCAATACCCTGCACATGTTCAAGGTGATAAATTTAGCTCCTGTTGAATATAACATATTGAAATTCTTTAGCGGTAGTGTTTATATGGGAACTTACAGCTCTGGGGTTCTTGAAGACAAGCTCTACTGCTGTCTCATCACTCAACTGTTCCCAGAGGCCATCTGATGCGAATATCAAAAACATGTCCTGTGGCTTGATGTTTCTAGTGAGGATGGAGGGCTCTGCTGTCACCACTGGCCGCTTCATAGGAACGGGGGTCACAAACTGCTGGTACAATGGGTCTCTGTTAAACTCAGGCTTCTTTAGATAAACATCCCCAATAGATCTTGACACCTGAAAATAAAAAGATACTTTTAAGCCACAACCTTGGTCACAGTATGCAATACATTACACTTAAAATTGAAAGAAATAAAAAAACTAGATATTTACAAGCTCAACAAAGTTCCAAAGACAAAAATAAAAGATAAAACTCCCTACACATACATGAGCTGCAGTTACACTGCTGGGGTCTTCATCATGTACATATGCATGGATTCTAACACTTCTAACTTACCTGTAAGAGATGCTGGACCAGGAGGCGGATGATAATATTCCTGGAACACACAACTCTTTAGATATCTAAGAATACAAGAAGCAAGTAGAATAAGTTTCTCAAAGAAAAAGAAGGAAATGGACAAAGCAATGAGAAAAACATCGAACTTGCCTACTTGGAATCATAAATTTGACCACTGCACCAGGCAATGGCCCCTTAGAATGTTCACTATGAATGTGAATATTGAACTGACGTAGCAAACTGACATGATAAACTGCCACACTAGAAGCAACATGTTACGACCACAAACACTCAAATACATAACACAATCTCGTACATTATATATACAATGCCTTGTACTAAATTGCATTTCACCCCAAAACAACCACATAAATTAATTACAATCAGAATAGAGCTACATAAATCTTGACAAGAGCACCAATGTACCTGAATTATGCCCTTTATTCTCCAAACTCCGCGAGTATACACCACCACATGCGAATCATCAGGATGAAGTGCTTCAACTTCTCTCCTGACCTGCTCATCACCCACATTATGATCAGTTGACAACCGTTCCGCCACCACCTTGCTCCTACTCCCGTTCATTTTCCGGCCAAGCACTGCTCTAGAGTCCCCCAAATTCGCCACATACAAAACATCATTCGTTATAGCCCCGAGCAAACAACATGATCCCACAGAAGCAATTGACGGCTTAACCGGCCACGATTGCTTCACCAAACGCAGAAACTCCTCCTCGGTAGCACTAAACGCCTTCTTAATCACATCCACAGATAACCCACCTTGCTCCGTCGCAAACTCTACACATATTCAACCTTAAAAGCTCAGAATTTTAAACTACAAACTCAAACAAAAGTACAAAACAAAACCCCCAGTTCTACCTTAAACCCAACACCCTAAACTTCAAAAACATTAAACCTTAAAAAAACAAAACATACTGTGTAAGAAAGGGAAGAGATTGTTGTTGACGAATCTAGAAGCTTCGGGGCCGCCGTGACCGTCATAAACGCCGACGTACGTGGCAGAGGGAGAAGTAAACACCTGTCCCTGATCCTCAAGGCTCGAGTTGGCCTGAACCACAGCGATCGAGTAGTCACCGGAGGCGTGAGGCTTCAAGTCGGTATGCCAAAGCAGCCCATCACCGCCACTACTCCCAATCCTCAACCCACAACACCGCTCAAACGGCCTCGAAATCGCCCTCAGCATCATGTAACTAACCAATCTGGGTTTCTGGGTCTGAATCAATAAATCAATCTGGGTTGGTTTTGGGTTGAAATATGTGGGTTTTGGGAGAAATTTAAAGAACAGAGCAAAGTAAGTCGTGGGAGGAGAACGCGTGAAGAAGAAAAGGAAAAGGAAGACTGCTGGAATGTGAAACAGCGGAAAACTAAAGAATCGATCTTTTTTATACTCTACCGCGTAGTCTTTGCACTTTCTTTCGGTCACAAAGATTTTTATTTTTATTTTTATTTTTATTCCATTTTTTACTATTCGTGGGCTACAAGTTAAGATGGGTATTAAATACGATTAATCACGCGGATTAAGTAAAAACGGAATGTTACTTGTAACTGAAATTTACAGCTACCTCTTGTTTGGATCTTTATCAGCGTACAATCCGTGTGTGTCAGTCAAATGTATACCGTAAAAGTTTAATATTTTTCGCTTGTAAAGTTAGTCGAACCGATAATTTTTAGTTCAAAACTTAACTGATGCGGTTTGATGATAAGTAATTCGTACCATATTGTTATCGTTTTTTTTTTGTTATAGTTACCTTTTTTTCGTTTATTTAGTTTTTTCTTCGTAAACAAAATTTCTAACGTTTTGGACGAATGCCGAATAAAATCATTTGGTCCTTTGATCCATGGCATAAGCTTACTAATTTGCCTAACTTTTGTGCTTGTCTGACCCTAAATATTTAACCAAAATGATCTAATGTTTGTCATGTTATTGCTGATCATTCACCACATTAAAGTTGATTTTTGAGTAAGCGTATGAGTTTACTTGGATGAGTTGGAAATTTCATCCTTTATCAAAGCACAAG
This sequence comes from Fragaria x ananassa, assembly GCA_034370585.1. Classification (NCBI taxonomy): domain Eukaryota; kingdom Viridiplantae; phylum Streptophyta; class Magnoliopsida; order Rosales; family Rosaceae; genus Fragaria; species Fragaria x ananassa. The sequence goes on along the minus strand of CP139770.1, from coordinate 2,812,066 downwards.
AAAACAAAGATTGTTGAAGAAAGAAGAAAAAGGAAACAAGGATAGCTAGACCATACTTTTGCATTCACATACACTAAACAACAAGGTCGAAACAAAATGTCAACATTAAGAAAGAACGTTTGTCCGTTATCTAGGTGTGAAGAAGAACCAAGAGAAGGGAGGTTAGTTACAAACACTTGGAGGAGTGAGCATGAAACATTGACCAAATGGTGTGTTTTTAATTTCAAGAGTTCTCCAAAATTCAAGTTAAGGGTGCTGTGACTATATCACTTCATGCTGGTTTCAATCTAGGTAGGGAGGGTGCCAGAAATTGTTCGAAAATGTTTCGTTATAGATCGAGTGCAGTTGTAGTCATTGTTGTTTTTCGATAACTAGAATGAAATTTCCTCGTTACAATGGCAATGATTTTTCATAAGAAAAGATATGTGAAAAGAAATGTTAGGTCAAAATGTGATTATCAAACTTGATCATTAGTCGCAGCACCAACAAATGATTGATTAATTGAGGATGAGGATCCTCAACTTTATTTTCAATTCATCCAACAAACTTTTGTTGGACTTCTATATGATTAAGAAACTGAGCACATACGAAATTATTCATATGTTTTTACATCAGTCAAATAGAAGCAGGTCCTTAAACTCCTCTCTAGAAATTGCACCTTCCATCAAATCCTCTAATTTAGGAACATATTTGAGTACTGAAAGTATATCAAAATCATAACATCCACGGAATTGAGCTGCTGCAGCTGCATATGTTCTTGAATCTTTAAGTCCATTGAAGAACAGTTTGAGCAGGACGTTGGAAAATCCAGTTACAATCATGCCTCCATGCTGGTTCTTCACAGGGCTACCAAACACAACCGGCTCGGCAATTGGATCCTTCAGATTCCAAAACACTATCTGTGGCACAGTTGAATACCATCTATTTCTGTAATTATCCCAAGCCTCTTTGTAATCCTGCACCCAGTTGTTTTTGGAGGAAGTCACAATATCTTTGTAGGTGAAAACAAAGATCATTCTATGCATCTTCGTCTTGCTGATCTTTCTGTGATGGCAATCTGCAAAATCTGGTCGTAAATCGATGCAAAACTTAGTTTCTCGGTGCACTCTATTTGCCTCATGAACTCGCATTTGGATCGAAGATTATCTCCTTCAACATTGTACAAGTTGGGACACTCGTTGAAGGAGAAAACTCTTCCTTTCCATGGATTTCCACTCAATTCCGAAATCAATAACCCCATTGAAACACAAGCCGTCTCCTTGAATGTCCCTGTCATGCTAGGCGAAATGTCACACACTGCAACACAATTTAGTAGCTTTCCTTGGCTTGAAAACCCTTGGACTAGCCTCCTTCATTCAAGCTCTGCAGTACTTTCATCATCATGGCCCTTTTCCTCTTGTTCAACAACGAAGCTATTATTTGGGTAGGGAGTTTAATTACATCGCCAAAGTCTAACATATCATTATTCTCCTTTGGTGACATGATGTGAATCATATTCATGTAATGCTTAAACAATCCTAAGTTGCTTATATTGTCACCCTCAGGTCTGAAAATCTTCCTATATGTTTCCAGAGCAATCAGGGCCTTACCGGTTTCCATTGATGACTTCTTCATCTTCTGTGATCCAATCGCTTTACGTAGAGGAATTAATACATGTTCCTGCAGACGATCACGAACCCTACAAGTGTAATCAGCTTCTTTAAGATCTCTGTATTCGTCATAACCACATCGCGGGAAGATCTTCTTTGCTATGTTTTCACAGATGAGGGTTGCTTTATCGTATGTAGAATCAATTGAAGGACAAAATTTGGAAGCATAGCTAATTTTTTTATCTCATCCGACTCCATCAGACTGAGATCTGATTTTAAACTTTCAGCAAACAACTCAGATATCCGGTCGTGCAAGTACCGGTAAGCATCGTCGTTTTGGTACCTCATGATTGCTATTGTCGTCTTTGAAAGTTCATGTGTTCTTTCCAGTAGTTCAACTTGGTGTCTTCTCTTTTTTCTTGCCATAATTCCTGCCAGACTGTGGTCTATCCCTTTCCCTTTCTTCGGTTGCAAATGTATCAATGGAGTCCTCCAAACCCTATTAAGAATCTCCAATAAATCTTCGAACCATCCCAAATCCCTAAAAATCATCAGATTCAAGGCTAGGGTTTTGGGGTGAAATTTGTGGAGAAAGAGGACGGCTTTATAAAACCCTTCTTTGTTAGGCTGCCCCAATAGTCTAAAACAAAATATGAGCTTCAGAGTGATGAGAGGGTCCAGCTTCCAGCTGGGGCAAAAAACTTCGGGTAGATGACCTAGTTCTTTTGAAGGATGTGTTTCGGTGTGAGTGATGACTTCGAAGAAGAACTTGAGGAAACGGTTCAAGGGTGGGAGCGGGGAAGATTTGAGGTCTTGACCAAGTTGAAGGTCTGCATAGGTTAAGATAGGGTTTTCTATGGAGGGCTTTTTAGGGCGGTAAAGCACCGGTGGCCCTCGGAGACAAGAAAACGCCGGAGAATTGCAGGAAATCATGTTTTAATTAGGAGGGCCCAAGATTGAGAGATACATCAGATTTGTTTGTGGTGGCATTATATATAGGAGTAATTTTCTTTGGATTTGGTATGTTTGTTATTGAACCATTCCTTTACGTGCGCGGGAAAAGAATTTATTTTTTTACCAATCACCAATAAGAATTACTTTTTTGATGAAGGATAAAATGTAGAGACAAAGATAACAAGAGAATCATCATCTTATTCATTAATAGGAGCTCTTTATATAGGAAATTACAAAATACCAATATGGTAATGATAATGAATACATAGTCATATTCCAATAACATATCTTGATGGCATAAGGCCAAGACACATATATGAAATATCCTAGAACACTCCTCCTTGTGCCGCGTGCCGGTATGCGGTGGTGCTGATATGTCGCCTCGTTAAAAACTTTGTCAAGGAACAAAACCCTTGTGGGAGAAAAACTAAACCTTAATCGTAGGAGAAAAAGAGTACAACACACCCTACACATTTGATAGTAACATACATGTATGTATGTTGTGATGACCTAACTTGGCAGGCAAGCTAGTTGGTGCATCCGTCCCACATCCCGCTCGGGGGAGACAAGTTGCTATGCTTATATGTGCAGAGCTAGCACCTTACATTGAGAGGCGTTTTGGAGTGAAACCTCAATAGTAAAATCGTGAGGGTCGTTGGGCCCAAAGCGGACAATATCTAATGGACTGGGTCGGGCTGCCTCATTTGGTATCAGAGCCTGTCCCCGGCCAGAAGTGTGCCGACGTAAACGTCGGGCCCTAAAGGGGGGGTGGATTGTGATGACCTAACTAGGCAGGCAAGCTAGTAGGTGCATCCGTCCTACATCGCCTGGGGGAGACAAGTTGCTATGTTTATATGTGCAGAGTTAGTACCTTAAATTGAGACGCGTTTTGGGATGAAACCTCAATAGCAAAACCGTGAGAGTCGTTGGGCCCAAAGCGGACAATATCTCAATAGACTGGGCCGGGCTGCTACATTTGGTATCAGAGCCTGTCCCCGGACGGAAGTGTGCTGACCCGGACGTCGGGCCCTAAAGGGGGGTGGATTATGATGACCTAACTAGGCAGGCAAGCTAGTAGGTGCATCAGTCCCACATCACCCGGGGGAGACAAGGTTCTATACTTATATGTGCAGAGCTAACACATTACATTGAGACGCGTTTTTGAGTGAAACCTCAATAGCAAAACCGTGAGGGTCGTTGGGCCCAAAGCGGACAATATCTCAATAGACTGGGGCCAGGCTGCTACATATGTGCTAGACTCCCCCTGAAGTTTGCACTTCTCCCTAATCTTTACATCAATCTTTTTCATTCTAACTTCGGATGTTGATACATATTGGCATCTCTTGATCCATCAAGAGTCCATGTAAATCTGGAATGAACACGCAAAGGCATAATTCATCATATCCCTTCCAAATCAAGTAGAGTCCATGTGCGTTTCAATACCTTTAGCAAACGCGTGCTCCTGTGGTCTGGAACCACTTGATTCGGATGAATGAAGTTCGTTTAAGACTTTCATGTATATCTCTGATCTTGTAGAGATGCATGTCATTATGTGTTTACGCCCAAATTAATATTTTACTGGACAGTAAATGTCTAAGTGAATATTAATTAGATTCTTGATCCACGTCACACCGGCGAGCCCAAATTCTTTGGGTTTACGAGTAAGGGCCGCCAGTGAAGCAACGCGAGCTAAATTACACAGTCCAAGCGCGGAAAGGACTTCGCGCGGAATATAGATCTCGCACTCGGAATTACAAGCTGACTCCGCGTAGGTTTGGCGAGATTGACACTTCGCGTAAGAGCAGAGCCCTAGGCAAGGCGAAATACATCGAGGCGAGCTGGCGAGCTGGCTCGCGTAGGAGGCTTCGCGATGAAGCCACAAGCGGAGTCCGCGTACACCACACTAATCGTTGAAGACTCTCATCAGTTTTTGACATGCTTTGGGCCAATCTGTGTGGCCTTTATTAATTAAAAAGTCTTCTTTTGGCCCGGGAGCTAGAAAGGCTTGCGAGATGGTTTGAGTTCGCAGCCTGCGCGAGTTAGATTTTCGCCAAGATTGTGATACCCCGCGGGATAAGAATATTCCTAAATCTAGTCCGCATAGGAGACTACAGTTGGCAGCACGAAAGCAAAAAGCCCATGCGGAGTTGCGGACTGGACATGTGTCACAAAGTGTTTGGCCCGCATGGGTTAGCAATGTCCTTGTGAGATTAGGGTTTCAGAATCCGACTTGAACTATTATTATCTTTCTTCTGCCGCAAGTCGAACTACTATATAAAAGGGGTCGAATACACACAAACAAGGACACAACTTTTTCAACAACTTAGAGACAATCTCTTTACAAACTGCAACCCAGTTACCCTTCGAGCTACTCGAAACCCCTAACCCTAAGCGCACCACCGCCTAGGTTTCTCAGAGCCCTTTTGGACTCACCCCCGATCACCCTGATTCCTTATAGTTGCTCTACTCGCGTCGTGCCGTGAGTATCGATTTGCCTTGTGCTCGTAATTCCTCATCTGAGGTGGCACCTGGAAACCCCCTCCACCTGATCAGAAGTCAAGATCTCACACCCATACAACCTTTCCTCGTCTGCGAGGTGGCACGCCCGTAACATCTCATTTTCTCTTTGCTCGCTAGTTACCTCTGCTCCGCGTGCTGAGGATTGTGGCCAAAACATTATGATCACATTCATAGGGTGCATGTTCAGTTATTCGGAAACTACCAAATTGACAAAGTAGTGAAGTGCAATGACATCCATTACGAGAGCATATCTCATCGTAGTCGATCCTAGTGCGTGTTAGTGAGAAACCTTGCGTCATAAGGTGAGTCTAAACTTTTGTTCTCACTACGCTATTTAACAAAAACATAGTTGATAGGGTTTGGCTTGCGGTGTCGGCATTACCTGCCCAAGGATCTATCTCTTTGTTAATGCTGGATCACATCTTTCCATTAGACTAATCAATTAAATTGATATCCATTAACGAAGGGTGGTTCGATAGTAGACTCATTATCCCACGTTCTCATATACACTAGTATAATACTTGTATAGATCTCTATATGGATTGGATTTGACATTGAGGCATCCCCCAACGATAATCATAATTCAAACTTCATGAGATGAATTTGAGTATCACTGATCAATGGATTAGGTTGTGTCAAGCTCACTTTCTTCTTAGTGTGAGAAAGTATCGAACCTAAGAACCTCCCTCCTTTTGGGAAGCTACACGGCCTTGTGACACCAATTTTGCCACTATATGGCATCACTATATCACCATTCATGGTGATGGCGTCAAGACCAACACCTTTTGGTCGCGCCATGTCCACTTATAGGACATCAATCCTTGCAGACATATTTGCAACATGTGATCTTGTCACTTTAACACTTAAAGAAATTGGGATCAAGATGAGACTTAGTGGGACAAACCACGACAATTCACGTTGTTCCACTTGAACACTTGTGTTCTTATCTCCCCCTAACGGCGGGAATATTGTTTCATCAATGTGACAATCCGTAATTTAGCGGTGAATGAGATCGCCTGACAAAGTTTCTACATATGCGAATTGTAGGTGGAGGTTCATATCCAACCTAAATACTTATTCATCTCAAATGATCCATCATTGTGCATAGTGGCAGTGCGATTTGGCACCTAGTAATAACATCTAGTAGAGCTCAAAGATTGAAGATCCGTTTCAATCCTGTTTGAGCGCAAGGATTGCAATTTCGTGTCAATCCTCGTACACAGTCACAAGCTGTAGTACAAAAATATTCAATGATGGTGGGTCGTAGATGAATAGTAAAGCTACATGCAAATATTGCATAGCCCTAAGACGCAATAGAAAGACTGGTGCGCATCAATAATGTTCGATCGACAAGCTAAAGTTGCTTAGTCGTAGCCTCGGTGAGACGTATTGCTTGTGAACATAACACTAGAAGAAGAAAGACTTTAGCCGACGAAAAAAAAAAACCAGGCCGACGAATCAATTTTTCGTCGGCTAAAGTAGACTTTAGCCGACAAAATTTTCCTTCGTTGGCTAAATTATATTTTCGTCGGCTATAGTCATCTTTAGCCGACGAAATTTTAATTTCGTCGGCTAAAGAATTTATTTTCGTCGGCTAAAGTCTGTGACTTTAGCCGACGACTTTAAACTTTCTTTAACCGACAAAATTTTAATTTCGTCGGCTAAAGATGACTATAGCCGACGAAAATATAATTTCGTCGGCTAAAGATGACAGGAAGTTAGTATGGTTTACTAATATCGTCTGTTTTTTTTAATGTATTTTTTTCATTTAGCCGACGAAATACACTATAATTCGTCGGCTAAGATGGTTTTTGCAGATGAATAACCTAATATTTCGTCGGCTATAGTTATTTTTTAATTTTTTAATTACATACTATAGCCGACGAATACGTTAGGGTATTCGTCGATCGGCTAAACCCTAAAATTTTTCTATTACCTACTATAGCCCTATATTCGGTGGTTATTTTGCGTAAAATTTTTATACGACTTGTTGAGTGTTATCAGTTTAAAACTACTTTCAGTTGGAGGTCCGGCCAAAATACGTAATTTAGACGGTCGAACGACCTTTTCCGTGCGTTTAGGGGTTTGACTTACGAGATTGACCGTCCGGATCGAGCCCTTATTCTTTTCGGATCAAGTGGAATTTTTCCCCATACATGTATTTTATCATGATGGTCAGATCTGACGGCCGGATTTCTGTTTCTCAAGCTTGATCATCACAATCACAACATGCATACTAATGTTGTACAACTTGTTTACTAAGTGTTATGTAAATGTTCCGTTTCAAAAACAAACTATACGTAAAACCTTCAAACGCCAAAAAGTCATGAAATAAGATATGACGAGAATGTTGAAATACATCCACGGTTGAAAAATCACACTATTCCGGTAAATATTCGGTGCCGATAGTTGCGGTCAATGCAATTTTTCATTTTTCCCCCTATGAGTAGCCCTATATTCGGTGGTTATTTTGCGTAAAATTTTTATACGACTTGTTGTGTGTCATCGGTTTAAAACTATTTTCAGTTGGAGGTCCGGCCAAAATACGTAATTTAGACGGTCGAACGACCTTTTCCGTGCGTTTAGGGGTTTGACTTACGAGATTGACCGTCCGGATCGAGCCCTTATTCTTTTCGGATCAAATTGAATTTTTTCCCATACATGTATTTTATTATGATAGTCAGATCTGACGGTTGGATTTCTGTTTCTCAAGTTTGATCATCACAATCACAACATGCCAAATGTATAAAAATACTTTTAGCCGACGAATTTCAAAGGTTTAGCCGACGAATTTATAAAGTTTAGCCGACGAGTTTAGAAGGTTTAGCCGACGAATTGGTGTATAGCCGACGAAATTGGTATCTTTAGCCGACGAAATTTTCAAAAGACTTTAACCGACGAAAATATATGAAAAGTCGTCGCCTAAAGTCGAAAAATTTTCAAAATTTTCAACCAAAATTTTTTGGCGGTCAACCAAAATTTTCAAAGGAGTTTAGCCGACGAAAATAAAAAATTTCGTCGGCTAAAGTTCTTTATATAGGCGAAGATGGATGGTAAGAAGTCTATTATCTGCCAGATTTTCTTCTCGGCCTAGCTCCGCCGTCAAGCCACCAACGACCGTCACACTTGTCCCAAAAGCTTCGCCGTCGTCTCTACTTCATTGCAGGATAGGTGGTGCATCGAGTGGCGCCGCCGTGAGGGATAAATCGAGCTCCAAAACTCCGCCGGTTCGGATTCGGTGTCGATCAAATTTCTCCTTCCTTAGGCCACCATTTGGTGAGTTCTATATATGGATAAGTTGAGTTTGATTAGTACTACATTCCCATAGAATTTGGTAGCTCGATTCGGTGTGTGTGAAGAGAATCGAAGATTTGAAGTTTTTAGGGTTTAAAATTGGGGATTTTTATATTTTGAGTCGATTGACCTATTTAGGCTTAGAATTGAGCTTCGACTTCTTCTAGAAAGTTGTTCGAAATGTTGAGAGGAAGATTCTGTCAAATTTTGGTCGTGATTGGAGGTGGCCGAAAGGTTTTGCAGTTTTTTTTTTCAAAACCCAGCACCTTTAGCCGACGATATTTAAATACTATATTCGTCGGCTATAGTATTTTTAATTTTTTTTATAAGGTTTAGCCGACGAAATATAGTATATTTCGTCGGCTATAGTTATTATTTTTTAAATTTTGTATAAGGTTTAGCCGACGAAATATAGTAAATTTCGTCGACTATAGTTATTTTTTTAATTATTTATTACACACTTTAGCCGACGAATATCTTAATTGTTTCGTCGGCTAAAGTCTGGGAAAAAAAACCGACGACATGTTTTTCGTCGGCTAACTGTGGGACTATAGCCGACGAAAAAAAAATTTTGTCGGCTAAAGTCATCACCGAGGACCTTTTCCCGACGACACTATAGCCGACGAGCCTTCGTCGGCTAAGATCTTAGCCGACGGCTAAAGTGCTTGTCCTGGTAGTGTAAGGTACATGACACTTCAACTTATATCCCAATAAACTTCTTTAAATAATGGGTAGTGAGCCCATAGAAGTATAATGAGCATAAGCAGTAGATAATAGTGTAACACGTGACCAATGTGTTAATACTTCAACCAACACCATAAAACATAAAAATGTGTCCGCAATGAGCATTGCAGGGGGCCAATGAGACAAAGTCAATCTAGTGGATTGTATGTCACTATGATTTAAATATCGAATCACAGAGAAGGTTGGTGCACCTCAATTGCTTGAGGAATTGACCAGATGGCCTCCGGGAAGTTGGAGCCGTGTTCGGGTGATGTCAATGTCCCCAAGGTGCCGTCATTTATAACCATGGTGTCACCATCATGATTCATGGAGAAGCTAGATCCCGAATGTCTTCGTTTTAAGTAGAAGAATGGATGTCCATGAGAAGTTCTCAAAATTTGGACCATTATATCTCTTCCAGGATGACCGATTTGGTCAAACCAAAGCCGATATGAGTCGGTGTCCCAAGATTCTCCATCCCAAAAAAGAGTCCCCACCTTTTATGCTTTTTCTAAACTTCTCTAAGATACATTTCAGTCCGCATTCATGAGAAGGTATACACAAAAGAATTCTTGTTCATTCTCACAATGTGTTTTCAAATGAAAACTATTAGCAAGAATGTCTTTAAAGCTCAACATGGTGCGGTTGCCTCTCAATGCATAGAGGACATCTGTGACGTTGATTATGGTGCCATGAGGGCATGCATTTTTGGTTGTGTTTCCTAGCTTTAAGGCCCTCTTGTTCATCTCTGCAGAATATAAGCTTTGTTCTACGGATTCCGTTTTGGATGAGTCTCGTGTCAAGTGGTTTAAAGAACACATATTGCGTCGGGGATGGAATGCAGCTCAGTTTGCATGCAGTACTGACCTAGAGGAAATTTCTAGTTGTCGATCAGGGTCAATCTATCGTTCATGTCTGCAATTGTTGGGGCCTAATCTCCGCGGAGAAAGGGTGTTCAATCGGTCGTCGAGTTAGAAAGCAATTTTCTGACTTCTGAACGCACTCCCACTTTATTTGCAGAGAGTCTCAAGGTTGGGGATTCCTTTGAAGTGTTGGAAAATCTTCAAGAGGACGACATGGACATCAAGCGCATTAGAGTTCCGAATCCACAAGGTAAAAAGTCCAAGAAACAGAGGTTGTCTCATGCCGAAAGCAGCGAGGTAACCACCCATGGAAGCCGAGGGCCAGAGCTGCCTCATACTCCTCAAAGGCTTCAGACTGAGCCGTCGCCGTGCAAATCTCCTCATGGTTCCCTGGTGGCCTCTTCGTCTAACACTACCATTCAAGGCTCTGCGAACATGCCACTACCACCTCTGAAGACTCCAATGCAGCTAACATTTAGAAAAGAGGATGACTCGTATGTGTTGGAGGGAGATCCCATTGCTTTTGATAAAGAAGCGTGCTTGGCAGTGGCACATGCCTTGGCTTTGAACCCCGTTGATCACGAAAGGCTTATGGGACTGAGCCAGCGAGATCTTACAGCGCAGGTGGCCCTTAGCCTGAAGTCGGTACGTGCTAGCTACTTTTACTTTGAACTGTTCTGTTGTCAACATACTGTAATGGCCATTCTAACATTTCTATTCATTTTCTCTTAACAGGTCTCATCGATGACTCAACATCTCTTAATGCGGACAGAAGCCGCTGAGGATAGGTTGTGGAGTCTCATACATAAGGCTAAGCAAGAGACACAGAAGGCTGTGGATGAGCTGAAGGCAACGCGTGAGGCTTTTGCAAAGAAATCCAAAGATGTTGAGGACAAGAACAAGAAGATTGACGAGTTAAATGCTAAATTGTCGAAGGAGATTGCAATGAGGGCAAAAGAGTTTGAGTTGAACCAGAGCCAAGTTACTAAATGTTCTTGCAAAAGCTTCCGACTAGGATGGGTGCAAGGTCAGCAAAAAGAGGAAGACAGGATTTCGAAGGGCCTGATGCATTCGATGAGGAAATGGGGTTGAAATCTACTGACTATGAGTGGATCCATGGGATGAGACCTGAGGACAAACCTTCTTCCGATGATGCTCGTGAAGCGTAATTGTTGGGAGAAAAACGCCCTCGGCGATCGGCACTCAGTTATTCTAGTGTTGTTTGTCACCTTGTCTTATTTGTTTTTATGTTCCGGCCGGTAACAGAGACATTATTTTGTTTAGGAGGGTAGCACTTTATTTAGCTCCCAATGTCTCGTTCTGGACATGTGCATGTGTACAAAATCTTGAGCTTGGTACTTCTGTTCTTTTTGTAGTTCGCTTACTACTTCCACACATGTTCCGGTGTTACATTTCCTGGTTTATGTGCTCTTCAGCTTGGTACACAACCCAGAAGAACCAAAGTTGACAAAATATATATGGAGAGCCTATTCGGCGCACCCGGAAATTTAACGGTGAGATCGTCGGGTGGGGCCGGGCACGGTGAGTGGACGGTGAGATTGGCCGGGTGCGCTGTATAATTTTCAATATATATGAAGTCAGTCAAGTCACTCAACTGAAAAACAAACTTGCATATAAGGCTTGTTAAACTCAACTTACACTTTATTTCTTCCCTTGGATATTTTTTCAAAGTACGTAATCAAATTTCCTATTTCATTACATTCACGTTTGTATCAAATTTCCTATTTCATTACATTCATGTTTGTATCAAATTTCCTATTTCATTACATTCACGTTTGTATCGGTCAAACAATAACAGACTCTTTATTTTTTTCCCTTGGAATTGCACAATCAAACACATAATGCTCTACAGTTACAGGCTAGCTACGTATGAACCACTTCCGCCTCCGCCCATGCCGCTACCCCAGCCGCCGTAACCTCCGCAGCAGCCCCCAGAAGCGGATATTAATTTAGACGATGTAGATTTTCTGTAGTTGATGAATTATATAATTTTATGTGCTTGTTGTTGGTTATATGAAATTGTTTTGGTGTATTTTGCAGCTTGCTTGGAATGGTAATTCAGAAATTTCGGGGGTTTTTTTTTTACTGGAATGGACTTATAGCCGACGAAAAAAGCCTTAATTCGTCGGCTAAAGTTTTTTAATTTTTTTTTAAATAAGTTTTAGCCGACGAAATATGCTTTAATTCGTCGGCTAAATCCCTATAAAGCCGACGAAATATACTATATTTCGTCGGCCATAGATGTTTTTTATTTTTTTTATTACAAACTTTAGCCGACGAATATTTTAAATTATTCGTCGGCTAAAGTTTGGAAGATAACCGACGACAAAAAATGTCGTCGGCTAAAGTATGGACTATAGCCGACGAAATAATGTCGTCGGCTAAAGTCTGGACTATAGCAGACGACATTATTTCATCGGTTAAACTCTAGACTATAGCCGACGACTTCTACGTGTGTCGTCGGCTAAAGTCATCACAGACGACCATTCGTCGGCTAAGATCTTAGCCGACGAAGGTTCGTCGGCTAAGATCTTAGCCTTCGAATTTTTTTAACAGCTAAAGTACTTGTTTTGATAGTGCACTAAAACAATATATACAACTTTGCTACTCAAGCTAGACCATGTCAGAATAGGCCAAATTTTTAGGTATAAACAATTCCTTCTTGAGCTTTAGGTTCTCTTCCTTCTCTAAACACTGGTACCCTTCAAGAAATGAAAAACAGTTCCCTTGTGGACTGCACCAGTGCCCATACGGAGTCCACACATAGTGTTCAAATATGGACTCCTCCAAAACCATATCGAGAATTCCCAGCAGATCTTTGAACAACCCTAAATCCCCAAAAACCCTAAGATTCAAAGCTAGGGTTAAAGGATGGTTTTTGTTGACCCACCATATGGTTCTGTAAAAATCACCATCGTCGAGCCTCCCGGCCGCTCTGAGACTAAATATAAGCTTGAGGGTTTGGAGAGGGCCAACCTTCCAAGCCTCTTTCCCCATGTCATGTAAATAATATTTATAAATTTCCTTTTCTGCAAATAGCGGCGGCTTTCCGGCTTCTTTCTCGTCGAAGATAAACAGTAAGAGTGGCTTTAAGTATGAGAGAGAAGGGTCCTGGAGTCCAGAGGTGGTCATTAGGGTTTGGTTGGCTTTGGGGAGGTTAGGGCGGCGGAGCTCCGACGGCCCTAGTAGACAAAACTGAGACGCCATACGAGATAGTACGTTGGAGAAAATGACGCAAGATTTTATTGATTGTTTCGACTTTGAGTCCCGAATCGTATGTTATTTATCTGCTCGATCTGATTTTTTCTAGACTATCAAGAAAATAAATATGGACAAGTAACGCAATATTTAAGGACAGTAAAAAGATTTTCACCTACAACTTATGGTGAAACAATATCTACTAGTCAGCAGCCAAAAATAGAGATGTGACTTTGGTAGACTACATTGATTTGCTGTGGTGAAGAACTAGGATTCTAGATATCAAGAAACGTCAGATTTTACCAATCACAAGAACAGTGTTTTATGAATGAAAACAGATCTCCAAATAATTCGAACGCTTCAGCTACAGCACCAACCCCAACAGATGCAAAGTTCACCCCACAAGTATAGGTGGAAATCGATTGTAAAGAGTTAGTATGGTGGAATCACTGGCAAGTTCGCATATTCAGCGGAGTAATTCTGATTTAACAATCAATCTCATGTTTTGGAGATATTATTGACATTATTTGCAGCATCTTGCCATTCTAGTAACAACTAACAACGAAAGGTAAAATCACTTTCTGTAATTAGCTTAACTAAAATGGCAGTCTAATTTTTCCTCAAGGTTGGTAACGTTGCGGTCAAGAGCCTGTGTAAGACCATGATACAGACCCCAAACCCCAGCATCTACCACCTCGCCAATACCAAGCTTAATCTGAAACCCCTAATCCAATCACCAGCACTCCAGCAGAACAACTAATGATTCCTCCGGCACCAATTTTAACATGATCCCACTTCTTGCACCATCCACATTATGCTCGCCAGGAGCACGTATATTCTGGTTAAGCACATTGAAACAATAGAGTCTAGACTTCTAGGTAACTCACCTGGAAGCACATCACCTGTTTCCGTTTCCCAATGCCCATTATGTGCCACCCATAAAATGAAACTCCATCATCTCACCCAGTTCATCATATATTGTTCAGCGAAGCTTCAAGCATGGTACAGACCTACAAAATTCCAACACCATTTGGGGAAATCTTTTTAGTCTTCTTGGTTCATACATCTGGAAAAGAAAGAGAGGAAAATAAATCTCATTCCTCATAATATCTATCACGTAACACCCATTACAGATCGATCTACATATCTCTCATCACTCAAAATCCCCAATATACAAATAGGATGAGAGCATCAGACTGATATTCCAATAGAAAAACAATAGATCGATGGATGGATGGGTCTGTCTTCTATTATTCCAAAATTTTATCTTCTATTACTCCAAAATTTTGGTGGACTCCTGCAGACTAGCATAGTCGATTAGGCCTTCAGTCACGGCTATGGCGGTAGTAAGGTCTTGCACCCCACGTTGCCTTAGCTCGGTCTTAGCCCATGATTGAAGACCGTCCATAAAATTGAAGAGAGCATCCTTGTCGGGCAAATCGGGAATCTCAAGCACTAAGTTGGTAAAATCCTTAATATAATTCCGAATACACTCTGAGTGCTTGAGCCTTCGCAAGTGAGCTCTTGCCTCATTCTCGGCATTCCCCAAATAAAATTGTCTTTTTAGTTCTTTTGTAAAGTCATCAAAGGTAGTAATGGTGCACGAACCTTTTTCGACATCTCCCCGCCTTCTTCTCCACCATAACATAGCAGTATCGCAGTGTGGATGGCGGCATCCTCCGCCTCTAAGCCTTCTACCCTTTGGCCTAAATCATGCACCTGGGCTTCCATGCCACTCACGTCCTCCTCCACCTGAGATAGGCGTGAGTCGAAAGCAGAGATCATGTCCTTAGACCGTTCTCGCCTTGGAACGTTAGGGTTGACATGCTCTTCGCGAGTTCTCCTTTGCGTAACTTCCTCGAAAGGGTTGGATCCTGATGCACCTTTGGCAGCATCATGCTTCGCCAATTCCGACAAGTTTGATCCCGATGTAGTTTTGGTAGCACCGTGCTTTACCATTATATATGTCGAGCGAGGTTCTGATCGAACTTCGGCTCTGATACCAACTGTCACGAGCTTCCTTTTTCCTAAGCCTCTCGTGCGGCCTTAGCACTTCCCTTATACTAAGTCAGCCATCCTCATGCAAACGTTATGGCTAGAACACCTAAACGAAGGGAGAAGACACTACCAGGACAAGTACTTTAGCCGACGAAAAATTTTCGTCGGCCTGTTAAAAAAATTCGTCGGCTAAGATCTTAGCCGACGAAACTTCATCGGCTATAGTGCCGTCGGGAAAGGGTCGTTTGTGATGACTTTAGCCGACGACACACGTAGAAGTCGTCGGCTATAGTCTAGAGTTTAGCCGACGAAATAATGTCGTCTGCTATAGTCCAGACTTTAGCCGATGACAATATTTCGTCGGCTATAGTCCAGACTTTAGCCGACGACAATATTTCGTCGGCTATAGTCCAGAGTTTAGCCGACGAAATAATGTCGTCTGCTATAATCCATACTTTAGCCAACGACATTTTCTGTCGTCGGTTATCTTCCAAACTTTAGCCGACGAATAATTTAAAATATTCGTCGGCTAAAGGTTGTAATAAAAAAAATAAAAAACATCTATGGCCGACGAAATATAGTATATTTCGTCGGCTTTTGTAGGGATTTAGCCGACGAATTAAAGCATATTTCGTCGGCTAAAACTTATTTAAAAAAAAAATAAAAAACTTTAGCCGACGAATTAAGGTTTTTTTCGTCGGCTATAAGTCCATTCCAGTAAAAAAAAAAAAACCCCCCGAAATTTCTGAATTACCATTCTAAGCAAGCTGCAAAATACATCAAAACAATTCCATATAACCAACAACAAGCACATAAAAGTATATAATTGATCAACTACATAAATTCTATATCGTCTAAATTAATATCCTCTTCTGGGGGCTGCTGCGGAGGTTGAGGCGGCTGGGGTAGCGGCATGAGCAGAGGCGGAAGTCCCTGAAGCTGGGCAGCACTGTAAAGTCCTGCATGTACTGGAACATCTGCTGCTGCTGGGCCTGCTGGATGGCATGTATCTCGGCAACATAGGCTGCCTGCGCGGCATTAAAGACTGCCTGCGAGGCAATATAGGCTGCCTGCGAGGCAGCCTGAGCAGCTTGCTGTTCTCGTCGTCTCTGAACTTCCTACTCTAGCTGAGTCGTCCTGCTGATCGTGGACGTGGTCCTGCTGCTGGTCGAGGCTGCCTTTCGTTGAAATCCTGGAGTGGTCTTCAGGACCCCCTCGCCTTTCTTTCCTAGACCCCAGCAGTAAAAGTTGTTTGCTCTCGGTGGAAAGGCTGTGCCCATGATCCTCGCCCCAATCGTCGGATCCGAAGTGTCGATCCAGGGCATGGCTTCGGACATCTCTTCCTCCTGCGTGTCCGGCCATGTCTCCCTCACTAAGGCACTCATCACCTCGTCACTAGCCTCCCTCACCTTCGCCTATATGGATAGGAAAAAAATTATTAATTAACATTTTTACATAAATTTAAATATTTAAAAACGTAAGATGAATTACAATATCCTCCTGGGAGTCAGGATATGCCCTCTAGTACGTATAGACGTACCGGTTGACTTCTGAATGTTCCCTGGCCGCCTCGTCCATGAAGACAGCGAACGGTCTAGAACCGGCATGATGTTTCCTTGTGTTGCGTTGGGGGTTCTGAGCGTTCACCCGGGAAACCGCCTTCAAAGAAAAAAGTAAACTATTAGTAAAATATTTTAAAACGCACGTACTTAATGATAAATTAACTAACTAATTTATTTAAATACCTGTTTACGAGGGTTGTTGAATTCTGATGTCAGAAGCCAACGCCACTCGTACTCCCTGTACTGGAACTCAGCAGGGGTACCAGAACGTGCGTTCCCGTGCGTAGTCCAATGGGTCTGCAACTCGTTCTTCCACTCCTTGTACCTACAGATACAAGAAAAATATTAGAAATATTATTAATATCACATACAATTTTGTTTTTCATTAACTTCCCAACGTACCTTCCCCCATGCACAACGTCGGCCCAGCTGTCCCTCAGGTGCTCGGGAACCTCAAACCACACCTGCATTTAACCGTTTATTAGTTTAGCTTTTCGAGAAATCAACAATGTAATACATAATATTATTTTGTAAACTCACCGACATCGTGTTGTGGACCATGTCCTTAACCTCCTGCGGGACCTCGCCCCAGTCTGACCACAACATAGGGACTCTATCCCTAATGAGAGCTCCCACGCGGCTGGAGTACGTCCTCAACTTCCCGCCCGATACTATGTGGCCATCCCCTTCAGTATTGATGACGATCCTCCCCACGGTACCCACGATCTTCTCGAGAGCCTTCCCTGTGACGGGGCCTCTCTTCTTCTTTGTGCCTATCACATGATAAACCAAATTGATTATTAAAATATATATGAATCTTTAAAAATAATCATGCATCACTGATTACCTGAGGAGCTCGCGGCGGATTCCGTCTCTGTCGCCGATGATGATACCCTCGCAGAAATAAGAGGCGTATCAAAAGACACGAACCGGTACGCCGCTGATGGAGCCACTGGCGGGGGCAGTGGATAAATCGGCGTCCCTGAGCCATCAACTACAGGTAAGGCCGGTATCATCCGCGGAAGGAACAGATGAGGCGGCGGCATCTGTACCCCAGATGACCCACTATCCGAAGAAGTAGGACCCGGAGTGGGCGCCCGGTGTATCTCAGGCATACGGGATGCAGACACCTCAGTCTGGGTCTGAGGCCACAGCTGCCTCGAGGAACGAGGGACGGCCGCCTGCCTCGATGAAAGGGGCACCTCCGGCGCCGTCTCCAGAAGGCTCGCACGTCTGGCTGTCATTTGGCCCTGAAACGTCGTTTGGGGGTTGCTAGAGGTTCCCTCAGACGATTCAGACCTTTGGCCCTTCGAACTCTTCTCCGATCGAAAAAAGTCGCTCATCCTATTTAAAATATTAATTTGAATCAAGGCTTTATTTTGTCTTTATTGTATAAAAAATTATACATGTTTAAAATTATACTTATTCAATAAATAGATATACTTAATTAATAATTACATAACAATATATATAGATCAGGGCCCTTCCAATGAGGGATCCCTTTTTTTGTTCATTTTTAGGGATAGATCATTTGACGAACTTTTCGATTACAAAATCAAATCTTCACCGTTCAGTTCATTGGGCTATATGAGTAGATCATTTCTACAAATTTTCAGAAAATTTAGTGATCGTTAAGTCATCCACATGAGGGATTTATTTTTAATAATATTGAACGGTGTAGGTTTGACATAAGTGTTAAGTTTTTTGTTTTAATCTCAACCATTCAAGCCCATTAAAAAACAGATCTAATGGTGTGGACATATCCCTAGAAATAAACAAAAAAAGGGATCCCTTATTAGAAGGGCCCTGATATATAGATATACTTAATTAACATAGCATAAAAATAACTTCATACCAATATATATATATAGATATACTTAATTAATAATTACATAACAATATTATATATATCAACATCATCATAAAAATATAGCATAAAACTAAATTCGAAATCAAAAATAAATTAACACATATATATTGACACATATATAAATTAACACATATATATTGACACATATATAAATTAACACATATATATTAACACATATAGCATAAAACTAAATTCGAAATCAAAAATAAACCTTGGAGACCGGGAAAGCGAGGGAGGAGGGAGGAGGTGGAGGTGGAGACTGGGAGAGGGAGGGAGGGAGGGAGGAGGGAGAGGGAGGAGGCGGAGACGGGAGAGGGAGGGAGGAGGGAGGGAGGGAGGAGGGAGGAGGGAGGAGGCGGAGACCGAGAGGGAGGGAGGAGGGAGGAGGGAGGAGGGAGGAGGCGGCGACGGGAGAGGGAGGGAGGAGGGAGGAGACCGGCCAGCCGGGAGAGGGAGAGGGAGGAGGGAGGAGACCGGGAGGGAGGGAGGAGGGAGGAGACCGGAAGGGAGGGAGGAGGGAGGTGACCGAGAGGGAGGAGGGAGGAGGGAGGAGACTGGGAGAGGGAAAAAATTGCGGAAATTAGAATGGAGGAGGGAGGAGGCTAGGGTTTCGCAGTTAAACCCGAAAACTTTAGACGACGAAATAATTTGTTCGTCGGCTAAAGATACCAATTTCGTCGGCTATACACTAATTTGTCGGCTAAACCTTTGAAACTCGTCGGCTAAACCTTTGAAATTCGTCTGCTAAACTTTATAAATTCGTCGGCTAAACCTTTGAAATTCGTCGGCTAAACTTTATAAATTTGTCGGCTAAACCTTTGAAATTCGTCAGCTAAACCTTTGAAACTCGTCGGCTAAAACTTTGAAATTCGTCGGCTAAACCTTTGAAATTCGTCGGCTAAACCTTTGAAATTCGTTGGCTAAACCTTTATACATTTGGCATGTTGTGATTGTGATGATCAAACTTGAGAAACAGAAATCCGGCCGTCAAATCTGACCATCATGATAAAATACATGTATCGAAAAAAATTCAATTTGATCCGAAAAGAATAAGGGCTCGATCCGGACGGTCAATCTCGTAAGTCAAACCCCTAAACGCACGGAAATGGTCGTTCGACCGTCTAAATTTCGTATTTTGGCCGGACCTTCAACTGAAAATATTTTCAAATCGATGAGACACAATAAGTCGTATAAAAATTTTACGCAAAATAACCACCGAAGATAGGGCTACCCATAGGGAGAAAGAATGGAAAATTGCATTGACCGCAACTATCGGCACCGAGACATGACCGGAATACCGTGATTTTTCAACCGTAGACGTATTTCACCATTGTGGTCATGTCTTATTTCACGACTTTTTGGCGTTTGAAGGTTTTACGTATAGTTTGTTTTTGAAACGGAACATTTACATAACACTTGGTAAACAAGTTATACAACATTAGTATGCATGTTGTGATTGTGATGATCAAACTTGAGAAACAGAAATCCGGCCGTCAGATCTGACCATCATGATAAAATACATGTATGGGGAAAAATTCAACTTGATCCGAATAGAATAAGGGCTCGATCCGGACGGTCAATCTCGTAAGTCAAACCCCTAAACGCACGGAAAAGGTCGTTCGACCGTCTAAATTACGTATTTTGGCCGGACCTCCAACTGAAAATAGTTTTAAACCGATGACACGCAACAAGTCGTATAAAAATTTTACGCAAAATAACCACCGAACATAGGGCTACTCATAGGGGGAAAACATGAAAAATTGCATTGACCGCAACTATCGGCATCGAATATTTATCGGAATATTGTGATTTTTCAACCGTGGATGTATTTCAACATTCTAGTCATATCTTATTTCATGACTTTTTGGCGGTTGAAGGTTTTACGTATAGTTTGTTTTTGAAACGGAACATTTACATAACACTTGGTAAACAAGTTACACAACATTAGTTTGCATGTTGTGATTGTGATGATCAAACTTGAGAAACAGAAATCCGGCAGTCAGATCTGACCATCATGATAAAATACATGTATAGGAAAAAATTCAACTTGATCCGAAAAGAATAAAGGCTCGATCCGGACGGTCAATCTCGTAAGTCAAACCCCTAAACGCACGGAAAAGGTCGTTCGACCGTCTAAATTTCGTATTTTGGCCGGATGTTCAACTGAAAATATTTTCAAATCGATGAGACACAATAAGTTGTATAAAAATTTTACGCAAAATAACCACCGAAGATAGGGCTATAGTATGTAACAGAAAAAGTTTTCGGTTTAGCCGACGAAATACCCTAATATTTCGTCTGCTATAGGTTCTTTTAGCCGACGACTTTTCATATAATTTCGTCGGCTAAAGTCCTTTGAAAATTTTGGTTGACCGCCAAAAAATTTTGGTTGAAAATTTTGAATTTTTTTGACTTTAGCCGACGACTTTTCATATATTTTCGTCGGCTAAAGTCCTTTGAAAATTTCGTCGGCTAAAGATGCCAAATTCGTCGGCTATACACTAATTCGTCGGCTAAACCTTTGAAATTCGTCGGTTAAAAGTATTTTTATACATTTGGCATGTTGTGGTTGTGATGATCAAACTTGAGAAACAGAAATCCAACCGTCAGATCTGACCATCATGATAAAATATATTTATGGGAAAAAATTCAACTTGATCCGAAAAGAATAAGGGCTTGATCCGGACAGTCAATCTCGTAAGTCAAACCCCTAAACGCATGGAAAAGGTCGTTCGACCGTCTAAATTACGTATTTTGGCCGGACCTCCAACTAAAAATTACGTATTTTGGCCGGACCTCCAATTAAAATTTCGTCGGCTAAAGATGACTATAGCCGACGAAAATATAATTTAGCCGACGAAGGAAATTTCATTGGCTAAAGTCTACTTTAGCCGACGAAAAATTGATTTGTCGGCCTGGTTTTTTTTTTTCGTCGGCTAAGGCCTTTCTTCTTGTAGTGAGATCTTTGAAAGAGAGAACTTGTATTAAGCTTTAAGAGAACTTTATAAAGCTTTACAAGTGAGCTTGAATGCTATCCAACTCTCTATATGTCTCAAATGGGAGGGGTGTCTCCCTATTTATAGGCATCCTCCCCCCTTGCTTAAGTTTATAGACAATTCTAGGACATTTACAAGTATAGAGATTTTAGAGTGTTCTATACAACTCTAAATGTTACCTTGAGTATTCTAGAGACTTTCAGAATAGTCTTGAGCCTTGAGCCTCTGTAGGGTTCTAGAGAGTTCTAAAATGTCCTAGAGACTCTCTAAGGTTCTAGAGAGTTCTAGAGTTGTCCGAATGCTTCCCAATCCTTTCGGATGCTTCCAAGACCTTCCATAATATTCCGGATGCTTCTAGAATGCTCATGTGCTCTCCAAAATCTTCCTTGAGCCATCCTTGAATCAAAATGCTCAAGGAAATTCCTTATTAATTTGGCAAGGCGTGACAATATGCAATTATACATGATCTGATTTGACTTTGAAATTTAAATTCCAAAGTACTAGCTTAATTCTTTATTATTTAAATTTTCCTATTTCAATACATTGATCAATCGAATACAACCAGATTCTTAAGTTCATCCCTAGAAACTGCACAATTAAACACATCCTCTAGTCTAGGAATCAATTGAGGTGCGAAACTGCAACTGAAACCATAAGGTACCTGAAATTGGGGTGCATAGGATCTCGAATCCGACTCGGCATTCAAGAACAACGTAAGCAGAATGCTAGAAAACCCAGTCATTGTCATCCCCACATCCCGGTCCTTCCCTCGGCTATTAAGGGCCATTGGCCCAGCAACGGAACCCTTAAGATTCCATAATACCATGTCTGGCACTTTAAACACATACCCTCGACTTTTGTAATCATATAGAGCCTTGGCTAATCATCAAACCAATCGTTTTTGAATGCCATGTCGAAATCCTTGTCTGTGAACACAAAAATACGCTCTGGAATCTGATGGTGCCCAAGCTTTTCTTTTATGGCAATCTCCAACACTTTGTCGTAAATCTCCCCAAAATTCAATTTCTTTGCAGATTCCATATGCTGCTTCATGAACTCGCATTTCAATCGAAGATTCTCTCCTTCAATCTTATGCAGTTTGGGAGTATCACTGAAAGAAAAAGCTTTTCCTTGCAATGGATATTCACCGAGTTCTGAAATCAATAACCCCATTGCAATACAAACCGATTCGTAGGTAGTCCCTCTCATGCTTTCCTGAATGTCACACACAGCAACACAATTCCTAAGCTTCCCTTTGTTTGACAACTTTCGAATTAGTCTTTGCCATTGGCGCTCAGCAATTTCATCACTACGTACTCTGGCCATTGTTCAAGGAATTTATTACTTGGTGTGGAAGTTTTAACCCATCGCCATACACGCCCACAATCTTCATGCATTGCTTAAGTAGATAGCTTCCCTCATAATTCAAAATCTTCCTATACATCTCCAAAGACTTCAGAGCCTTGACCATATCCGGTGGAATCTTTGTTTTTCTCACAGCATCACTGTTGAGTTGACTTGATTTTAGGGCATGTCGCAGAGGAACAAGCACTTGCTTCCTCAAACGATCACGAACCCTGTAACCATAATGAGGTTCAAAAATATCCCTGTATTCTTCATACTCCTCACGAGGGAAAATCCTCTTTGCAATGGATTCACATATCAAGGTTTCTTTATCATAACTGGAATCAAGTGAAGGGCAAAATTTGGCTGCAGAACTAATGTTTTCAATCTCACCTGATTCCAAGTATTTGAGATCTGATTTCAAGAACTCTGCAAAGACATCCGCTACTTGGGAATGCAAGCCTTGATACCTTCTGCCATTTAAGAACCTCTCAAGTGCAATTTTAGCTTGCATATGTAATCTGCTCTTCTCCATGCTGCAACTACCTCTTTAGCTATCCTCTCTTTTTCCATCTTGAGCTTCCAGTATTGGAAGGAATAGTTCTTTTCATTCTCTAGATCCCTTCCAGGAATGAAAAATAGTATCCATATGGAGTCCACCAGTACCCATATGGAGTCCGCAGATAGTATTCAGATAAAGATTGCACCAAAACCTTATGAAGAATTCCAAGAAGATCTTTGAACAACCCTAATTCCCCAAACACGCTGAGATTCAAAGATAGGGTTAAAGGATGGTTTTGGTAGACCCATAATATGGTTCTGTTAAAATCATCATCGTCCATTCTCCCTGCCGCTTTGAGACTAAATATAAGCTTGAGGGTTTGGAGAGGGACAACCTCCCAAGCCTTTTCTCCTAAATCATCATTGTCTAATTCAAATCTTGAATGTCTCTTTACTGGAACAGGCGACTTTGCGGGGTGTTTCTTCTCGTCAAAGACAAACTCTAAGGCTGGCTTTAAGTTTGAGAGAGATGGGTGCTGGAGTTCAGAGGTTGGCATACGGGTTCTGTTGGTTTTGGGGAGATTAGGGCGGCGGAGCTCCGACGGCCCTAGTAGACAAAACTGAGACGCCATATGAGATAGCACGTGGGAGAAAATAACGCAAGAATTGTTTAGGGTTCAAAACTGTCTGTTATTTATTTGGAACGTCAGAAGTTTTAGGTAGTTCGATCTGATCTTTACTTGGGCGTCAAGAAAAGGATATGATCATATCAAGTAACGGAAAATTTTGTTTTTTTTTGGCCAGCAGGGAAATTTTTTGTGAGTTTTGGTCTAGTTATTCCACTAAACAATGGATTTCTAGTACAATGAGTTTACTCCTATGGTGTATAACAAGGCACACATTCTGAAAAGACAATGCT
This sequence comes from Fragaria x ananassa, assembly GCA_034370585.1. Lineage (NCBI taxonomy): Eukaryota > Viridiplantae > Streptophyta > Magnoliopsida > Rosales > Rosaceae > Fragaria > Fragaria x ananassa. The sequence continues at coordinate 2,787,714 of CP139770.1, read as the reverse complement.
CTTTTCCTCGGCTATGGAGGGAGAGATGCCCTTACAGACGTCAACTATGAGAAAGCTTTGCTTTATGACCTCAGAGATCATGACAAGCACAAACTTATGGAACTATACATATAGCAGTATTCTCATATGGATTTCATTATGGATTGAAATGCCAATATAAAGGTTTATGATCTTCTGCACACTTCCTTCAGGCATCCTTAACTCCCTAGTTTGTAGTGTTTAGATCTTTCTTTTATCTTGCATTTATCTATTCCCCAAGGCTTCTTTCTTCCTAGTAAATATAACTAGATATGCGTCTTCCTCAAACAAAAGGAAGTTGTACAACTTCCTATTCAGAGGAATCAGGTACAAGAACTTGGGATGGTGTATATTTGAACCTTGCTGGCCTCAACTTGACAACTACTTCAAAATTACATACATGAATAACCCACGTACACAAACCAATACATGATTAACAGTGATGATGCATTGCATCTAACTGGGAAGTATCTCACCTCCCTAACTTAGCAGTCAAGTTCCAAAACTTTCCTACAACAAGACAACCCAAGTATGAAAACATGTCAGAAACTACGTAGTCCTTTTGCACATGTCACTATCTACAACTATAGCTCTCCGGCAATACGGGCAGTCTCCTCGTATTCGAACCCAGGGTCCCAAGCAGGTAGCGTGGAACCTATGTGCACAGGGCAAGCATATAAGCTCTTCCCCATTCATGAAATTCTCCAGGCATATACTACAATCTCGTGACACTTTTGATACCAACCCATCAACAACCAATTCTGTGTCGCTGAAAAGCTCAACACCCAAGCAATCAAGGACATCTTCAGTGAGACCTGGGGGCTTCTTGTTTGCTTCTTGCAAGAGATGGATTCTTGCAATTTGAGAACTCAAGTCGCTGGACGGGGAACCACTGGCTGACTGACCTGGCCAGGTGTCAGTACTCCAATCCCTTTCATCAAGAGGAGCCAAATCATCACCAATTGGACCATTCCTGTACATATGCAATGCTCTGCGTCGCCTGACCAAAACCAAAGAGACAAGGTAATTTCATCAGACTACACTCATCAGGGAGACAGGCTTTTCAATTTGGAAAAAGAGTTTCCCCTAGCATCAATCACTCTCAAGCATGTCTGCAAGAGCGATCAACCATGTGCTTGGCTCTGGGTTCATTGAGGTGACTGATACTGAACGGAAAGACTCTAAATCTATACGCTGAGATGCAAAACGTAAAAGTCTTAGACTAATTTCGATTTAGTCTGTTACATTCCCAACAAAGACAGTTCTTGTAAAAGTTTGGCAGGATTTCATAACCTTAAAATCCAGCTCTCCTATACCATTGGTAGTTTGGTACAATTCAGTTCCTCCAAAACCCATATATATATTGAGCCGCAAAATTTAATACACTAACTACCACACATGGTTTGATTGGTTACTAACAGAATATCAAACCAAAAAGATTATCCTACCACAAAATTTCACGATTGCAAGTCGAAATCTTGGCATCAAATTCTAGCATCCTAATACATTAAAATTGCAATCAAGCTAATTGGTAAACATGATTTTATTGTAAAATTTGCGTTAAATAATACAAAACTTGAGAGCCATACAGAGAGACCAACCTGGTTTCGGAAGGAGGCATTCCTCTCAGCCTCTCAAACAACCTCTCCCTAGCCAGCACAACAGCACCAGGCAGCCTCTCATTTCCGCTCACTCTGGGTCCAACCCGATTACCCGTACCCGATTGTCCGCCCTGCTCCGACCCAATCCCCGCCGCACGCTCCTGAACCCAAACAAACCCAAAATTCATTACAAACCAAAAAAAAAAAACCCAAAGTAATGAGATTTGAAGTACCGTGACGGAGATGCGGTGGCGGCGGGAGGAGGGGCGGTGGAGGAGGAGATCGCAGGCGTCGGAATCATGGTGGTTGTGGTGGCGGCGATTGTAGATTCGGTCAGGGGGACAGAGGGAGTCGAAGCCGAGATCGCTGTGGGTGGCTCGGCTGTTGAAGCGAGACCTGCGGTTGTAGAAAAGCTCCGATGCGCTCGTCATGCACACTCACACGAATATTCTTTAAACGATTTCCGATGCGGATATGCGATTTATAGCAGCGACTGTGGTTTCTTGGATTTACGCGGCAGAAAAGGAGGCGAGGAAATGAAAGAGGAAGAAAACGAAGAAAGAAGACGAAGGTACGCCGTACTTGGATAACGGAAATTAACCTGGGTCAGTCTTTTGACTTTTTTTCAACATCTGGGATGAGGATTGAGATGAGGACGCGTGGCGGTGAGGGAGGGAGAGAGTGGGGTATGAGTCGTTGGATTGAGATTGGGTAGGTCAGGGTGGTATTTACAGTTGGGCAGTAATTTTCGGTGGAGATATTTGTCTGGAAAGTAAATGGCAGGCGGCTGACTGTCACGCTCAATAGAAACTTTATGGAATTGGGGAAGTTCGAGGCTAAACCATTTGTTCATTACCAAAGAAAAACCATTTGCTCATCCAAAAAAGAAAAGAAAAGAATGAATTCATACATAAAAGATTACAAGATCAAGGTCTATATGACTATAGCAGTGAAGTGACATAACATACATGTTATAAACTAAAAATATGACAGAGTTGATAAAGAGACAATAGGTAAAGAATATGACAGAGTTGATAAAGAGACAATAGGTGGGAGGAGTAGAAATGTATCACTAATTTTATTAGGTTTCTTTATATAGGAGTAAGGTTTACATTATAAGGACATAAGTAATGATTATTTACATAGACATACACATAATTATAATATTTACAACACCCTTCATTGGATGTCTACCAATAAATGATATGGTGTTGGATGCGCTTATTGTTGCCTCGTTAAAAACTTTGTCAGGTAATAAAAACTCTATGGGAAAAAACAACTCTGGTCGAAGGAGAAAAATAGTGCAACGCGCATATGTCCTAGGTAGCATAATCTTGAATACTCCCACTAATGAGAATCTCCATTTGATTAATTAATGCAAGTTCGAATATCATGTATGGTAGATATGATGTGTCAATCACATAAGTGAGATAATTTGATTTTTGCATGAAGGGAACTTATCAGAATATTCGATCTTGCAAAGATTAGGGTAATACCAGCAAAACTATAATTTTATGAATAAATTTTACCTCACATGGTAAGAGACTAAATTCATTTGTTCAAATCTTTGATAAGACATTAGCTAAAACATAAAGATATTAAGAAATATCAATTGACACATTTACATTCGTGCACTATTCTTAAGCACCAAAATTTAGGTATGACACACTTTAGCCATAAATATCAATTTGTACAATTAATAATCTCATATAGGCTCAATAGGAACTCTAGATAACTTCATGGAAGTTGGAAAATATTGCAATATCATGATTATAATCATAATCGAATTCGATATCTTAGTCTTGTCATAATACTCATTAAGGCAATAAGTCATATTGTGACTATAATAGAAGTATATGAGCTTCAGACTATGTGATTCCATGAGTGAGCTTAAAGCGCTCTAAGAATCGGTCATGGAGTTGCCTTTAGCAATATCAATCCCCTTTCAGGATTTGGTTAAGCAATTTACTTATAATGACAAATAAAATTTAGGGATATGCGTTAATGTGCCTTTACCATCTTTAAAATAAAATAAGACAATTTGCGATAAGCCTCTCGTCCATACCAACCATATGGTAACACTGTACTTATAGAAAAATTGTCGTTTGGAGAAGAATAATGATCTCATGTCTCTAAAAAGAGAGATTGTGTCATAGTGATTCAAATACACTCAAAATGTCACCCCTATGGAATTTAAGGATTGTAAAGTCCAAATATTTCATCACGTTTTCATTATTCATTTAATTGGAATTGCCTCATTCTAAATTGGTCAATAGTATAGTATGTCGACATAACAAAACGTGGAACAATATACAGTCCTTGATGATATTGGTAGCTACTATTGATATCACAATCATCAATTTTCGATCTTACACATTCATACATGCGTACATAAGCTATGAAAAGTTTTATTCATATCGAGTACTCATGCCTCTTTTAGGGCAAATATTTGTCTCTTGGGGACAATTTATTTGAGAATGTAAACCTTTATATAACCTCATGAAGAGTGTTATAGGGCTTGTATAATCTTCCCTTCAAGGGAATTAATCACATTAAACTTAGTGGATATATTTCACAACATAGATTCACGTCGTTAAATTAGTCTATTCTTCCTCTAACGGCGGGATGACTATTATTTTGACCATACGCAGATATACGTTTGAAACAATATTGGATTATTTATCCATTGGTGGGTGGCGAGCCCAAACCAAAAATTTCGGTAAAAAAATATGTAATAATTTTTTCACTTTCTCAATTAATTGATTGAGATTCTCCATAAAAATAAAAAAAGAAGGAATTCATGGTGGATAAATATCTCAACACCAATTTTAGAATAAATTATTCTCCCATGATAGCAGGGAATGTATCACTAAAAGTGACTACCCGTGAAAACATGCGTTTTTTTTTTATAAAAAAAGGGTTTGGAACCTAGCCTAACTAGGAGGCTCAGCCCCACGCCCGATTTGAAATTTATTAATAAAAAAAGAATTACAAATGTTTCTTTAAGAGTAAAACCCCAATAAAAAGAAATACAACCTAAACAAGGACTATGACAAAATGTTACAATTGAAAAGAGAACTAAAAGACCATTACCAAAAAACCTAACCAAATCTATAGACTATTGCAGCAGACAAATCCCTATCATACTGTCTGGCAATGAAATCAGGAATTTCTTTCCACCATCTGTAACCTGCGTTTAGGGCACCATAATTAGCCAAAGCATCAGCAACCGTGTTACCTTCTCGGTATATGTGGGAAACCTTAAACTGCATCTGCCGACTGATAAATAAACCATTATTCCAACACATGCGGTTAAATTCTCTTGTATTTTACAACATTTTAAAGTTGTGTAGAGGAGTCTAACTGACAATATAAATTGACAAAGATTTGTCATGCCAAAATTTGGCTAAATGAAACACATGGTTCATGTATACAATATTATACTATGGTTGATTAATACAACCGAATAAGGCGGAATTATCTTCACCAAAATATTCCTTATCGGTAACACAATACAAGCTCAATTGGAGCTATCTATCTATCTATCTATCAAGGTTATTAACTCTTGAGATGATTGTCACCCTTTAGGTATAAATTGCGAAAAGATATACGCAATTCAACATGTCCATGTCCATAATTTGGACGATATGAAAAATATTTTTCATTATTTGGGATCATGGAAAGCCATAGTCCAAGCCTTCAAAATAACAAGGTCTTTGATCTAAATTATTGACAAAATAATATACTCGAACTTCGAGTTTCGGATAGTTGTCTATATGGATATATTTCATATTAATATTACCATGGAGGATCATAGCCTCATCAAATGTCATATTATACTCAAGTAATGAGTCATAATTGGTGGGATGGTTGTGTACGTAACCCAACCCAACCCAAATGATAGAGCAACCAACTTTTGCAATCAACGCTTTTAGCGTAATTTTTGGAAATCATCCAAAAATATTCCACATTATGACATTATGGTAACAAAAGTGGTAGTAATCTCATTATTAGAGAAATTAAGCTTGATAACGAAAATGGGAATAAACACATTCATGGCAATAAGAATGATAATGAAATTATCATTCATAACAATGACTACCGTTCATGGTAATAAAACGTCATTACGTTTAATTGATGCCAAAATATAGACTTACAATTAATCGGTGTTAAGACCACCATTGTTGATCATGTCAACGACATGTTTACTTTTCATCCTCCACAAAACAAATTGTTGATTTCGAGTAGAGTGATGTCTAATGGCTCATGTAATACCCCGAAAATTTGATATTAATTTCTAATAATATTTTGGGACTTTTTCGAGTTAGAAGTTAGTGTGTTTTGAGGTTCGAGGAAGAGTGGAAGTGTTCGGATGCGTAAATTACCCGAAACAGTTTTATGATTTTGAAGGGTCAAAAATTGACTTTTTAATCAGTTGGATTTCTCGAGAAACTTCATGAAAGTTGTAGAGCACGACGATACGAGTTCGTAGACATGTGACACGCGTAAAACGGACTTCGTATGAGAAAGTTATAGTCAGCAGATTTCGTGGCTTTACGGAAATGGGAGTTAAATAGGAAAGTTGTAGAGTTCACTTTTCATTTTTTCCGGAAACCATCTCTCCTTTCTTCTCTCTCTCTCTCTCTCTCTCTTGCGCCTCACCTTCACTTTCTGGGATTTCCGCCTGACTCGACCCGAACCCGCTCAACCCGACCCGGCTTTTCCGGCCACCTCCGACCGACCTAGATGTCGGCACCGGTCAAGTTCTCTTCCTCTCCACCGTCCGAGCCTCCCTATGGTGGTGGCTTGCACTGATTCGTGGTGGTGCGCGTGTTTTGAATCCCAGAAGTTTGTGTTGAGACCCGGTCGGGATTGCCACCTCCAGCATCAGCGACAAGGCTGCAAACCGATTGGGATAGAAGCTCCTTGGCGTCCTGGTTTGACTTCTGGTGGCCTTGAAGCTCGACTCACAGCGGAGAGTAGCGGTGGTGGATTCCAACTTTCCGGCCAGTTTGCCGGTGTTTTTCGGCCAATTCCGGCCGAACTGGTTGAACCTCCAGGTATAAAAGATGTTTCCCTTGCTTCAATCTACAAGTTTGTTGTTGGAAGTTTGTTGAGATTTTGAGGTTAGTAGGGTGGCGCGTGGGGCCCACTCGTCGCTGCTTGTGGTGGCGCGTGGTGGCGCATCTTGCAGGGTGTGTAGGTTCTGTTGCAAGGGTTAGCTAGCTTTTGTTGTTTTGAGCATGTTGATATATTATAAGGCTAGGTTGAGATCATGTAATGCTTAGTTGTTGAAGTTTTTTCGACGAGGTTGTTGAGTTTGTGAGTTAGAATATAGGAGCCGTTTTTGGCAGTTGCAGAAGGTGTTGTTTTGGGGATCGAGGACCTTGGGAGGTCTTGAAGGAGAGTTGCCCTCCTTTGGGCAAACCTTCGGGTTTAGTTTTGAGATAAGAGGGCAAATGTTATTATTTAGTTGGTTGGTTACTAAGGTATTATAATTTGTTCTAATTAGGTGACTTGTGGAGTGTGGTTTTAAGCTATATGCTTGTGTTATGCGGTTTTAAGCTATATGCTTGTGTTGTGCGTGCGAAGACGCAGCTGGATTTGAGGTGAGTAAAAATCTCACCAATGTTCACTTTGTAATCTATTTATTATGATTATTATGATGATGATTTTTGTGATGATGAAGAAGATTATTATGATGATGATTATGATGATTATGATGATGATGATGATGATGATTATGATTATGATGATGATTATGATGATTATGATGATGATATGATGATGATGATTATTATTATTATTATTATTATGATATGATGATGATGATATTGATGATTTAAAAAAAAATTAATTAATTATGTTTTTCTTTTGTTTATTTTAAAAATATGAGTTTGATCGCTAACGGCTCATGGTAAGTGAAAACAAGTTTTCTGTTAAAATTATGATCTAATTTGATCTTTTTATTTTTGTTATCATGCCTTGAATTTAAAATTTTAATTTATCCAAAATTTGAGGTGTGACAGCTCAGATCAATCCCAAAGATCAACATATATAATTGATTTCAACCTGATTTATTATATTTTGAGAGGGCTTGGTAAAATGCCTTTAAATGTCAGGGCATGCGTCAAAAGTGCCAAAAAAATGGTTACCATAGCCACATCTTGAGTCATATCACGATCCATATTAGAACTTTATGTTCTATACAAAAGATGATAGAATATCACATTCGAAATAGAGATTTCGAAGTGCTCATGAACAAGAACATATGGATCCCATAGGACAAACACGAGAAAAACATTCGTGTGATCATGTCTTTAGAGCCATAGGTATAAGACTACTTGGTCAGCGGACTCGAGTCTTGACTATTAGAACAATGGTTCTCAAAGTCGTATCTATATACATATTGTTGATACCAGAAAAATCACGCGATTCATAATCATGCCGTTACAATGATTACTAGCATAAACAAGCAAATAAAACAAGCAATTACTATAAAATTCTATAGTTTTATAGAGTTTCATGCCCATCTTTTGGCTTTAACATGCCAAGCAAGCATACCCGAGATGTGGGCCACAGCCACATCCATACAATCTTGGGGCTTGCAGACGTGGGTATGGTGTGGAAGGTTACGAGAACGCAAAATACTCATTTGTCGATTAAACGTCATTGGTGATTTCGGTCTTGGGCCCGAAATCCAAGCCCAATGACTTAGACGACAAATGAAATGGTGAGCACGCATAAGAATATTAGGCTAGTCCTTTTTTCCTTTAAACCTAAGGCCCAACTAATCTTAAACCAAAGTCAGTTCTCGTTTCGCAAGTATCTTGACTTCTTCCCTGCTGCAACCAATTACCCAGATTCATCCCTCCCTACAGCAACCATATACCTAGTCCAAACTATGATCTCTCAAAGCTATCACCTTATCTTGCTAAGAAGAACCCTTGAAACCAGTCAAGGAGTGTCATCTTCTCCCCAAACCACAAGCTCAGTCTTCACAATCTCTCTTGTCCACATCATTCCGGGTTTTGTGCTATCATGTATCTATCACTGCAGCAATTAGCAGTCATCACAAGTAAGATTCTTTTTCCTGGTTTTTAGGCAGAAATCCTGTACCTAGAAGACTACTTTGTTTTACCCAAATATTCATATGTTTTTGTTCATCAAAACCTTATCCATTGAGCCTATAAAAGGTGAGTCCCTGTAGTAGAAAAGAGGGAGGTAATCTGGTAAAAAACCGAGAAAACGCCTAGAAACAAGTTCCATGCCCTTAAGAATTCAAGCCTTCAAACCTTCAAGCCTCTAAGCACCAAATCTAATCCTTAATTCCAAACAGCCACCTTCGATCTCTATTTTTCCAAAAATTCCTTACCTAAGAAACCCCCTAGATTCTCCCACACCATGCTTTTATGTTGTCAAGCTCCTTTCGATTTTCAGGGGATCTGAATCACGAACGAATTTCTCCCATTGATTGGATTATTGGGTGGAATTCGACCTAGTTGCAATTTAATTCAAAAAAACCCACTACATTTTGGCGCGGTGTATAATTCAATGGACGAGCAGCCCCCTGTTGAACATTATCATGCGAGCTGGATAGCAGTTCGCATGCAAAGATGACCTCGCGCGAAGGCTGAAGCCCTTAAGCAAAGGCAAGATGACTTCGCGTCAAAGCAGATGCCCTAAGGCAGGGCGAGGTGACTTCACGTCAAAGCAGAAGCTCTCACTAGTAGAAAAAAAAGGCTTAAGCGACGGGTATTTTCATATTTTATCGCTTAAGCAACACCTAAGCGACGAAAACTAATATCGTCACTAAAAATACATTTTTCGTCGCTACAATTTTTTGGAACGACGAAATATTTTTGACGCCTAAACTTCGTCGCCACAGGTCCTACTCAAGCGACAACAAAGATTTTGTCGCAAATTATTTATGTAGCGACGAAATCTTAACACTTAAGCGACGAATAAGTTTGTCGCATAATATCCTTAACCTAACCGACAAGTTTATATTTCGTCGCTTTAGTTTTAAAGTAAAGCGACAAAACTTTTGACTCTTGAGCCACGAAAATGTTTGTTGCATGATATCCTGCACCTAACCGTTAGACTAAAGCGACGAAAGTGTTGACTCTTGAGAAACAAAATTGATTGTCGCATGATATCCTGTACCTAACTGACAAATTTAATTTTCATCGTCTGAAGTTAACACTAAAGAGACTGTATGTTTGACTTTAGCGACGAAATATTTCGTCGCTTAAGTGAAATCTTCTTTATTATATCCTTTACATCACTTCCATATTGAAAAATTGGAGGAAAACATATTGAGCTAGAGTGAAAAAAAATCTACACAGATCAATCTGGCAAATCTCTGGCTTATTTGATGCATGATATCGCATCTTCATCCACTAGTTTATAGTTTGCTGGTACATGCTCTTTCTCCCTCTTTTCGACCATTTTTTCCGATGAGTTTCACTACCAGAACAAGCACTTTTGCCGACGAAAAATTTTCTTCAGCCTGTTAAAAAAATTCGTCGGCTAAGACCTTAGCCGACGATCCTTCGTCGGCTATAGTGTCATCGGGAAAAGGCCGTCTGTGATGACTTTAGCCGACGAAATTTTTTTTTTCATCGGCTATAGTCCCACTTTAGCCGACGAAAAAAATCTCGTCGGCTATAGTCCCAGACTTTAGCCGACGACATATTCGTCGGCTAAAGTGTGTAATAAATAATAAAAAATAACTATAGCCGACGAAATATTTTATATTTCGTCGGCTAAACGTTGTAAAAAAATTTAAAAAATAACTATAGCCGACGAAATATAAAAATATTTCGTCGGCTAAACCTTATAAAAAAATTAAAAAATAACTATAGCCGACGAAAGATTATATATTTCGTCGGCTAAACGTTGTAAAAAAATTTAAAAAATAACTATAGCCGACGAAATATAAAATATTTCGTCGGCTAAACCTTATAAAAAAAATTAAAAAATAACTATAGCCCACGAATATTAGGTTATTCGTCGGCTAAACCTTATAAAAAAATTAAAAAAATAACTATAGCCGACGAATATAGTGTTTGAATATCGTAGGCTAAAGTTGTTGGGTTTTGAAAAAAAAAACTGCAGAAACTTTCGGCTAAACTCATGGTACATGTAATTATAAGCCATGATTGAATATTAGGAAACAATCCAAAGTATTATGATCGCGCAAAACACTGTAAAAGAAAAAAAAATCCAAAGTATAAGCCATGATTGATTATTAGGCATAATCCAAAGTATTATGCCACCCAAATGCAAATGGCGGAGGTTGGTCATGTGAGCCACCGAAACCGGCAACACGCCGGTGAGGTTGTTGTTGTAGTGGTCGAGAACACGGAGGTTAGTGAGGTTGGAGAGCTCCGGCGAGAACGTGCGGTTGAAGACGTTGTTGGAGAGGTTGAGGAGGCGGAGAGAGCGGAGATCTCAGGCGGGATGGGAACGGAGAGGTTGTTCTCGGCGAGGGTGAGATTGGAGAGGTAGACAAGGAAGGTTAGTGAGATTGGAGAGGTTTACCATCTTCGGCTATATAAAGAACTTTAGCCGACGAAATTCTTTATTTTCGTCGGCTAAACTCTTTGGTTGACCGCCAAAAAATTTTGGTTCAAAATTTTGAAAATTTTTCGATTTTAACCGACGACTTTTTATATATTTTCGTCGGCAAAAATCCTTTGAAAATTTTGGTTGACCGCCAAAAAATTTTGGTTGAAAATTTCGAAAATTTTTCGACTTTAGCCGACGACTTTTCATATATTTTCGTCGGCTAAAGTCCTTTGAAAATTTCGTCGGCTAAAGGTACCAATTTCGTCGGCTAAAACTTGGAAATTCGTCGGCTAAACCTTTGAATTTCGTCGGCTAAAAGTATTTTTATACATTTGGCATGTTGTGATTGTGATGATCAAACTTGAGAAACAGAAATCCAACCGTCAGATCTGACCATCATGATAAAATACATGTATGGGAAAAAATTCAACTTGATCCGAAAAGAATAAGGGCTCGATCCGGACGGTCAATCTCGTAAGTCAAACCCCTAAACGCACGGAAAAGGTCGTTCGACCGTCTAAATTACGTATTTTGGCCGGACCTCCAACTGAAAATAGTTTTAAACCGATGACACGCAACAAGTCGTATAAAAATTTTACGCAAAATAACCACCGAATATAGGGCTACTCATAGGGGGAAAAAATGAAAAATTGCATTGACCGCAACTATCGGCACCGAATATTTACCGGAATAGTGTGTTTTTTCAACCGTGGATGTATTTCAACATTCTCTTCATATCTTATTTCATGACTTTTTAGTGTTTGAAGGTTTTACGTATAGTTTGTTTTTGAAACGGAACATTTACATAACACTTGGTAAACAAGTTATACAACATTAGTATGCATGTTGTGATTGTGATGATCAAACTTGAGAAACAGAATTCCGACCGTCAGATCTGACCATCATGATAAAATACATGTATGGGAAAAAATTCAAATGATCCGAAAAGAATAAGGGCTCGATCCGGACGGTCAATCTCGTAAGTCAAACCCCTAAACGCACGGAAAAAGTCGTTTACGTATTTTGGCCGGATCTCCAACTGAAAATAGTTTTAAACCGATGACACGCAACAAGTCATATAAAAATTTTACGCAAAATATAACCGAATATAGGGCTATAGTAGGTAATAGAGAAATTTTAGGGTTTACCCGACGAATACCCTAACGTATTCGTCGGCTATAGTATGTAATTAAAAAATTAAAAAATAACTATAGCCGACGAAATATTAGGTTATTCGTCGGCAAAAACCATCTTAGCCGACGAATTTTCATATATTTTCGTCGGCTAAAGTCCTTTGAAAATTTTACTCCAACTTTGGTTTACCGCCTAAAAAATTTTGAAATTTTTTGACCTTAGCCGACGACTTTTCATATATTTTCGTCGGCTAAAGTCTATAAATTCACGAAAACACTCATATCTCCCCCTATATTACGTAGTTTGGTCAAATCTTCCACACGAAAAACTCTCACGTAGATGAGACGCAACCACCTATATAAAAATTTTGAAACATTTACCTTTCGACGATAGGGCTCCCCTTAAGAAATAATAACGTTAAATAGGGTTGACCGCTACTATCGGCTCCGAGACTTTACCCGATTTACGTGATTTTTGAACCATAGCCGTATTTCACCATTCTGAACACATCTTATTTCATGAGATTTTTAATAATTTTGCTTCTTATGTAGAGTTGGTTCACAAAGTTGTATAACCTACTAAACAAGTTATACAACATTAGTAGACACGTTGTGATTTTGATGACTAAAATTCACAAACCAAAATTCGACCGTCAGATATGATCATTATGATGAAATACGTCTATGGTAAAAAATTCAACTGGATCCGACAACGTTAAGGGCTCGATCGAAACGGTCAACCATAATCCATCGTCACTTATCACACGAAAACGCTCATATCTCCCTCTATATTACGTAGTTTGGTCAAACCTTCCACACAAAAAACTCTCACGTAGATGAGACGCAACTGCCCATATAAAAATTTTGAGACATTTACCTTCCGACGATAGGGCCCCACATAAACCCGAATAACGGAAAATAGTAGACACGTTGTGATTCTGATGACTAAAATTCACAAACCAGAATTCGACCGTCAGATATGATCATTATGATGAAAGATGTCTATGATAAAAAATTCAACTGGATTCGACAAAGTTAAGGGCTCGATCGAAACGGTCAACTCTAATTGAAAATAAGAAAACTGCATTTTGAAGCCCTAAACGGACTCGGATGGCCAAAAAAGCCTATACATCATGGCAATAGCCATGAGTTTGACTCGTAGAGCCGTTACGCTTCCGGAAAGGTATCACAATAGTCAATCGGACACCAAAAACCAAATCTGCAGCATAGTGAATAATAAGGGTAAGTCAACTATCGGCACCGAGACTTTACCGGAATACCGTCATTTTTCAACCGTAAATGTATTTCACCATTCTGGTCATATCTTATTTCACGACTTTTTTGCGTTTGAAGGTTCTACGTATAGTTTTTTTTTTCCAGATGAGCTGTTCTCCAAATCTGTAAATATAAGACACTTTAGCCGACGAAATTATATTTTTCATCGGCTAAACTTTTAAAAATTTTGTCGGCTAAACTCTTAAAAATTTCATCGGCTAAACTTTTGAAAATTTCGTCGGCTAAACTTTTGATAATTTCGTCGGCTAAAGTTCACAGACTATAGCCGACGAAATTATATTTTTCGTCGGCTAAACTTTTAAAAATTTCGTCGTCTAAACTCTTAAAAACTTTTAAAAAGTCCACTTTAGCCGACGAAAATTTTTAATTAGCCGACGAAAAAAAAATTCGTCGGCCTGGTTTTTTTTTTTCGTCGGCTAAAGCCTTTTTTCTGGTTGTGTTTTCCGGTGGAGTATTCCGGTCAATTATATATTGTTATTCTTTTGTTCCTAATTTTTTTAGATGTGTTGGTTTTAGGATATGAGATGGCACGGTATTCCGAGAGAAGTTGATGATGCGCCAATACACCCCGCAAATGGGGAAGCATGGAATTCGAAATCCTTTGTCTTATCATTTCCTGATTTCATTGTAAACGTTCAAAATGTAAGACTCGGACTCTCAACAGACCGGTTTAATCTCTATGGAAATATGAACTTGTCTTACAGTAACTGGCTTGTTATTGTTGGTATGGCAAGACTAGTTTTTTATCTTGATGATCCAAATGAGGGTGGGGGTTGGAAAGTTGTTAACGTGATGTCACACAGATATATTTACATTGCAACTACACTTAAGATGGGTATTGCAAATAGATTTATTGAGAATGTCACTCTTAAACCATATCAAGAAGCCTCGACTTCTAATATCCCCGACACGGAAACTATTCGCATCAACAACGACATCCACTTCCAACCTCGCGAGTACGTACGTTCCCATTTATAATTTAGAGTTTCACTTTGGTTCATTTCCATTCATCCAGCCAGACGACGAAGAGGAAGACTCAGACAATCATTCATATGAAGTGAGTGAGGATGATTTAGAAGACAGAGACTACGTTGATAGCGATTGAAAACTCATGGTGTGTTAAAACGTCAAATTTTCGATTTAATTATGTCATGAATTTATTATATATGTAATGAATTTATTCTATAATTAGTTGTGATATGTATTAATTTTCTTAGACCACAGAATTATTATTATTTTTTAAACAAACTAAAATTATTAATCACTTAAGCGACGAAAGTATAATTTTTCTTCGCTTAAGTACCGAAATTTTTAGCAGCACCTATTCCGCCAAAAATTTCAGAAAAATTTGAACCAAATTTTTGGAAGTTTCCTTATCATCCTTTGCCTCACTTTTCATTTCTCTATATATTTGAACTCAATTTCTCTTCTCTCTTCTTCAGACTCTCTTCGCTCTCTCCCTCCTCTCCCCTGCCCCAGTTTCCCTTTGCCTCTCCTTCGATCTTCTCACTGCCTCTCCTTCTTCTTCCCCACCGTCGCCTCTCTTTCTTCCCTCTGCCTCTCCTTCTTCTTCGCCATCGTCGCCTCTCCTTCTTCCCTTTGCCTTTCCTTCTTCTTCCCTCTGCTTCTCCTTCTTCTTCGCCACCGTTGCCTCACCTCTCCTTGCAGCCATTTTCATGGAAAGACTAATTTTCCTCCTCCATAGGACTCCGCTCCATCTCGCTAACGGACTCTGCGCCCATCTCGCCAGCGAACTCCAGCGGACTCCGCACGTCTCGCCAGCGGACTGGTTGAAATGGTTGAGGAACAGACATAATAAAATAAATAATTTTTTTTTTCAGATTTGTGACGGAATTCAATAATTCTGTTGTCTAGGGGAAAAATAATTTTTTTGTGTTATTAAACAATATCCGTCTCTTAAGGAAATTATTTTGTCGCATTATTTCTAGCGACGAAAGAAAACTTGTCGCTAAATTAAATTTTTTTGTTGCTTAACACTAAAGCGACAAAATAAGATACATTGCTCAAGGAGTCCAGCGATGAAAAAATTTCGTCACTTAAGGAAATTATTTAGTCTCATTATATCTAGCTACGAAAAAAAACTTATCGCTAAACTAAAAATTTCATCGCTTAACACTAAAGCAACAAAATAAGATACGTCGCTTAAGGAGTTAAGCGACAAAAAAAATTCGTCGCTTAGAAATTATTTCGTCGCCTTGATCTGTGGCAACATAAACTGTACTCGTCGTCTGTTCCGTTTAATTAGGCGACGGATAATATTTTTTCGTCGCTTAAGTGCCTATGACACGCGTCATATGCGACGAAGCTTAAGCGACGCTGGTTTCGTCGCTTAAGTCGTATGGTGACAAAACTTGGCACTTAAGCTACGATTTATTCCCGTCGCTTAAGACTTTATTTCTACTAGTGTCTAAAGCAAAGGCGAGATGACTTCGCGAAGAAGAGGAAGTTCAAGCGAGGCAAGGTGGCTTCCAGGAGAGGCGAGATGGCTTCCAGACGAGGCGAGATGGCTTCCAGGCGAGGCAAGATTGCTTCCAGGCGAGGCGAGATTGCTCCGCGCAGGGGACTTCACGAAGAAGAAAGACGCGCAGCCCGCATGCACGCCAGGGCCCCCATCTCTAAAACCAAATTCAAACCTTCAAGCCAAAACCCCACCAACCATCCTTCAATCCCTATTCTTTAAAACCAAATTCTTTCCAGAAAACCCAATCCAATTCTCATCACTGCGGTGTGCCTTCACTACTAGGAAAAAAGGCTTAAGAGACGAAATTTTTCAAATTCGTCGCTTAAGTAACAACTTAAGAGACGAAATTATTTTTCGTCGCATAAGTGAGCACTTATGAGACGAAACTGGTTTCCTCTCTTAAGTGAAAACTTATGCGACGAAATTGAAAAATTCGTCGCATAAGTGACGAACTTATACTACGAAATAAAAAATCGTCGCATAAGTTCTCACTTATGCGACGAATTTTTCAATTTTGTCGCATAGGTCATTTCGCCAAAAAATTTGAATTTTTCACTCATGCGACGAAATTTTTTATTTCGTCACATATAGGTCATTTCCGCCCAAAATTTGGAATTTTGAATCATTCCGCCAAAACTTTCCCTCCACTTTTCTTCTTCTTCCTTCTTCTGCTTCTTCTTCACCACCACACTTCTTCTTCTTCTTCTAAACCACCACCACCCTCCTCCGGTTCTTCTTCTTCTAAACCACCACCACCCCCCCCCCCCTCTTCTTCTTCTTCTTCACCACCACCCCCCCCCCCCCCCCTTTCTTCTTCCTTCTTCACCACCACCACCCCTCCCCCCCTCTTCTTCTTCTTCTTCACCACCACCACCCCCCCTTCTTCTTCCTTCTTCTAGCTTCTTCTTTAGCTTCTTCACCCCACCACTTCTTCTTCTTCTTCACCACCACCACCCGCCCCCCCCCTCCGGTTCTTCTTCTTCTTCTCTTCGATCTTCTTCTTCCTCCGCCACCACCACCACCTCCTCCGGTTCTTCTTCTTCTTCTTCTTCTTCTTCTTCCTCCGCCACCACCACCTCCTCCGGTTCTTCTTCTTCTTCTTCCTCCACCACCACCACCTCCGGTTCTTCTTCTTCTTCTTCACCACCACCCCCCCCTCCGGTTCTTCTTCTTCTTCTCTTCTTCTTCCTCCGCCACCACCACCACCACCTCCTTCGGCGAGATCGATCAGGCAAAACAAAAAAACAAAATAAAATAAAAACTGCAAAAAATGAAAATCAAATTAAATTAATTAATTTTTTTTATATATTGAAAACACTTAAGTGACGAAATATTTCGTCGCTTAAGTTAGAAATGTTCGTCGCATAAGTCTATGCGACGAATTTTTTTTCGTCGCTTAGGAGGCACTTATGCGACGAAATATTTGTTCGTTGTTTAAGTAGTTTAGTGACGAACAAATATTTCGTCGCATAAGTGCCTCCTAAGCGACGAAAATACATGTTTCGTCGCTTAGATACCTATGCGACACCACCTATGCGACGACTCTTAAGCGAGGAAAATTTCGTCGCTTAAGTACTTATGCGACGAAATTTCACTCTTAAGCGACGAAACCATTTCGTCACATAAGTCCTAACTTCTAGTAGTGCTTTAGCTCCCACGCCGACTCACGCTACAAGCATTTTTCTTCTTTGAATCACGCACAAGATTAACCCAGTAATCCAAGTATTTGGGTTAATTTTGGCTTAGTTACCTTTCAATTAAAAAGAACCCACACACATATATAAAATGAACACATAAATAAATTTGACGTTCATAAGAAAAGAAAAAACTCATAGATCATTAGCTTTGGTTATAAGCAATCTTGTTGCACCATAGGCATGTGGATCATCATGGAGTTCATAGAAGAAGAAGAAGAAGAAGAAGAAGAAGAAGAAGAAGAAGAAGAAGAAGAAGAACAAGAAGAAGAAGAAGAAGAAAAGATAGGAACAAATTCGTGCTGATCACGTGTTATAAACTAAGAATATGAGAGAGAGAGAGAGAGAGAGATGATAGAGAGAGACAATATGTGATAGGAGGTAGAAGTGTATTATTCATTCTCATTAGACTCCTTTATATAAAAGTAAGGTTTACATCATAAAGACATAAGTAATGAGTATTTATATAGACATCCACATAATTATAATATTTACAACAATACAAAATTATTTAAGATTTTACGCACATCATCTCGTCATACAATGTTCATTTAATCAATCGCGAAAACTGTTCAATATGGCTTTATCTTTACCTAATTTTTGGTTGTTTGATAATACTTGAAATTTGCAGAGATTCAGGCAGGTAGGCATCAGTTTGAGTTCGAAATCAAGACCATATTATCTATTTACATGTGTATAGCATGTTTATTGAAAAATAATCTAATTTAGGACTAACTAGTAATAAGTACACATGTATTATTTTTCTCGAATTAGCTCCAACATTATAATATGCATATGTTAATACATTAATGGTAAAACTCTCTTGTCAAATTAATCATCATTCTACAATCACATAAAATTCAAGATCATAAGCTGATTTATTATAATCAGTATGTACATACGTACGTGACGTGAAGCCAGACTATCAAACTGATTTACTTAATATTTAGATATATACATATTACATAAACAATTCTCATATTGATTTCTGATACTGTGATACAGTGGCTAGGATAGCACTTCTAAACACAAAGATCTTGCAGCTAAGTACAACAACATGCAAATGCATATAAGAATTATACATGTTAAGCTTAATTATTACACGACGTACTATGAATAGTTTATTTCGAGAGTGACTCCAGGCCAGCGAAGTCCCCATAGTATTCACTGGTTTCATGCAATTAAACTTGCAAGCTAGTACCCCTTCTGATTTTGTCAGCCACATATAAAGATCAACGAGCACCGATTCTTTCTTTCACATATGCATTTGGTAGTAATGATCAGGGGAAGTATCCGGGTCAGGTTTCTCAAGGACACCGTCCACGTTCCTCAGCCAGAAAGTCTGGTTATTAAGAGAAGCTGCTCCTTTGGGGACATCATCCATCACCCTTTCATGCCCTTTCGGAAAATATATTCCGGTGCGTTGATCCGGAACCCAGCTGCTGCTCCATGTACTAGGGCACTCCATTTCCGGCCGCTTTCGACTCTCCTCCTTTCTGCTTACTCCTTCAGCGGTTCCACTTAGCTTGCTGAAGTAGCGTTGATCCACTCGCTTAGCTTCCCGCCATGAACTGCCGTAAGTCCATAACCATAACCCAATTAATGTTCCTCGTACTGTAAACCCTAGCTTGCATACTTTTATTAACGTGTGTGCATCTAGTAGCTAGAGTAACACCTTTATGTCGATCAATAGCACACATATCTCATTCGGAAATGTTATGCATGTACGCCCCAAACAATGCAAGATTTTCACCTTTGGCCAGTCGTAGATTAATAAGGAGTTACACTGTTAACCTATATAGAGCTTCAGATATATAGTGAATCAGTTAGTACGTACGTTATTCACTTATTCCTGTGTATATACCAAGTTTTCTGCTTATTTCGTACGTAGCTAATCAGTTTGTTAATCAGTATTACAGTATATAAAGTTAGTAATTAATTTCATCTCCCTAGCTAGCCATTCAGCTTCACAATTGCAAAAAGCTAGTCATCAACTACGTACCTACATACACGTACACTATAGACTTTGATACGTACACCTATCAATGAACTAATAAGAACATCAACAAGTACCTGAGAAAAAATATCTTTGATTTTGCAACCCCTCCTCTTGTCATAGCGTAAGTGTTACCCAATAACAGAGAGATCGAGCAGCTGATGGGTACTATATATTTGATCACCTAGCTAGTATCTCTTATCAAATCTCTGATATGGATCGGAAGAGCAATTGAGGATGTTAATCAAAAGCAATGGTAGGAACTTTGAGAAGCCAATCTGGGGTATATATAATCAATATAATAGCTAGGAATATGTTCTATCTAGGGCATCGATGATCTAGTGGAGGTTAATTCATATAAAGAAAGCAGGCCTTGCATACAAAAGATTCAAATAACTAAAAGCAAAAGGGGTGACGAAACGTACTTGCAGAATTTCTTTTCATTTCTGGAAAAACTAATGGGTTATTCCCGTGATCTGTGTGGCTCTGAAACAATGCCTAGCACATCATGTGGGATACTCTCTCGAAATGGTTAAAGAAATGCATATGGAAAATGTGCTTTGTGTCTATTAATTTGGTGCTCTTCATTTAAGTACGAGAGGAATATATATTCACATGTACTTTCTTGTACAAAGTTACAGAATTCAGATCTTATGATCTGCAGATGTGACGAGTATTACTGTACGTGGCAGCTCGTCTTTGGAGAAAATAGCCCTAGCTTGACTAAAAAGCAAAAGGAGAAACCCTATTTGCTAATGCAATGCTTAAACTCAACGGCATAATCTACCTTGTTAGAAAATGGTTAATTTGAAACAATATCAAGACAATATCGGCAGAAAACTGTAATAACATATAATAAGTTTTAGAGAAAAATGCACAGCCAGTACCCATATTTTGGTGACACGGTCAAAATGGTACCCATATTTTAAAAACTATCAATGTGGTACCCAAACTTCTATTTCGGCACCAAGGAAAGGTCTGAGGTCAATTTCTGTAACTGTGCCGTTAGTTTGCTGACGTGGCCGGCATGGGCCCCACCCAAAAAAGGTGCAATGACAAAAATAACCTTCTAACTCTTTCCAGAACAGTTTTCCCTCCAAAAGTTCTAAATTTAAATTTTTCTAGGTATCACATTGATCAGTTCAGCAGAGTTTAGGCACTGCTACTGTGTTTATCTGCTGACAAGAAATATTATGCAATAGCTGAAAATATAACATAGAAATTCAAACATAGAACTAAAAAGGGCTGCCAATATTACTGAATTAAAACCAACATCCTTAATGAGAAACATATTATGCATCATAATTGAAGCTTAATTGGTTTCCAAAAATTCAAGGAACCACATTGTTTTGTAAAAAATTGATTCCAAACCATGATGAAACACACATTATGACATAATCTAATTTAAAAGCAAGCACATTCACTTTGTAGCACCCCTTGTTGCATGATTTTAGCTGCTTTGAGTAGGAGGCTGTGTTAAAGCTGATCCACTAACATTTCTAGCAAAACTACCTTGCATTGCCAACTTCATTTTCTTCCATCCCTTTTTAGACTTTATGACATGGTCCTTGATAGGTCTTGATTCCTTGGGTGGGGCTGGTGCCCGTTGGACCTATGGAACACAAACAAGACATTTCCAACACAATTCAACAATCATTTTTGGCTTTACAATTCGACAAGACATTTCTAACACAATTCAACAACAACATTATTTTCAACAGTTAACAAAGCATTTCAGCAATAGTTTGCTTCACAACAAGAAGAACAATCAACAATCAACAATCAACAATCACCACCAGATACATACCTTTGCTCTCACTCTTTTCTTAGTGCTTGCTCCACCAGCAGATGTTCCTTCTCCCTGTTTGAACAAAAAGAAAAAAGAAAAAACAAGTTAAGAATTATACATACAAATTCATAAACAAATAAATTTCATATTAAATTCATAAACAAGTTGAAACTTTACTAGACACTTACTGCTTCAGCTGCTTTCTTGGCTTTTGTTATAGGACATCCAGCCCTATTGTGTCCTTGTTGGCCACAAAGTTTGCAAGTCATGGTAATACCTGTTTTAGGCATCTTCCCCTCAATTGGAGCTGTTGGTGCTGGGTTACCATTTTCTCCTTGTGATGGGATCCTCTTTTTCTTGGGCCTTCTAGGCAGCTTGTTAAATAAAGGAGGTGTAATTGGGTAGTCAACTAGTTCCCAATCATCCTCTCCGGCAATGGGATTTACAACTGGGGTATAAGCTTGCATATAGGTGGTACACATGAGGTAATCATGACAATACAAGACAACTTCTTGTTTCTTGAATCTTATGTAGCAAACGGCATGTACACAAGGTATGCCACTGAGCTGCCACCTCTTGCAAGTACATGTATGGAGACCCAAATCCACTGCATGTTGGCTGTCATTCTCGCCAAAACCAGTGACTTGGAATACAAACTCACCACCTCTATGTGCTCTATACTGTGTTGCTTTTTGTCCAACCTTATCCAACATCTTCTTAATCCATGGACCAACCACATCCTTCCACTTCTCACAAGCTACCCTTCTATTTGTATTTCTAACCATCATATTCATCATAATCCTCTCTAACATAGTCAAAATAGGCTTATCCCTAGCAAGTAAAATAGAGGAGTTAAAAGACTCACACAAATTGTTGAGAAGTATGTCACACTTGGTTTCCTCCTTAAAGAATGCTCTGCTCCAATGGCTTGGATTCTTGTCTTCAAACCAGTCAACTGCTTTATCTTTTACTATCTTCATTTCATCCATGTGCTTGTTGAACCAAGGGACAGTGGTGCTCCTAGCTACATTCCACATCAACTGTTTTAGGACCTCTCCCGGCGGTGCTTTTGCTTGAAATTATTATGGAGATGTCTCACACAGTGTCTATGTTCTGAATTGGGAAATAAAACTGTGCAATAACAAATGACATGTTGGTTAGACAAAATAGATAACAAAAAAATTTTGAGAACAAAATAGTTAACAAAAAAAGTTTGAGAACAAAATAGTTACCTTTGAGTGCATTATTCAATCCCTTTTGTTTGTCAGTCATAAACACATAACTGCTATCTCTCTCAATCTTTACATCTTGCTGCAAATATTCAAGGAACCATGTCCAGGTTCCCTCGCTCTCTCTTTCAACCACAGCATATGCAATCGAAAAGATCCCATTGTTTGCATCTATGCCAATTGCTGTCAAAAGCTGTCCAGGATGGTGCCCTTTGATGTGACATCCATCTAGCCCTATAAGAGGCCTGCATCCCTTCATCCACCCCTCTTTGCAAGCTTGGAAGCATATGTACATCCTTTTGAATCTTCTCACTGGTCCATCCATCTCTGTCATAATCTCCACAGTGGATCCAGGATTGCTTCTCAAAAGCTCTTTTCTGTATGCAGCCAATTTATTGTATTGCTCTATGTAATGACCTTTAATAATCTTCCTTGCTGCCCTCTTACCCCTTGTGATGGTCTGCATGGGAATATCTATTTTATAGGTGTCCTCTATATGCTTGTGTAACCCCTTCCTAGACCAGTCCTTATCCACCAACAATCTCTCATTTACCTCCTCAGCTACCCTTCTATAAGTCAAGAAATGACTGGTTACCATAGGAGAGCAAATGTGTTGGGGATTCAATGTCTTCACAACCATGTTATTTGGACCAAACCTCTTGACATTGCTTGCATACATGTTAAAAGGGCAGTCCCATTGACATTTCACATGCATCTTCTTCTTGGTATTTTTCTCAAACCACATGCCTATTTGATTTCTAATTGCACACTCCCTGACAACTTCTCTTAGTTGCTCAACGTTAGGAAATAAAAGCCCTAGCCTAAAACTTGGATTTTTAATCTCCACAGATCTAATATAAGGGTAGAGTTTCATCTTATCCAACCTTGTTGGCATCTTGATTGGGTTCCCTTCCTCATTTTCTTCGGTCTCACTGCCAGTTAAGCTCTCCAACCCATCTGAATTACAAACCCCATCTGAACAATAACATTCATATCCCATTTCTTCAAATTCTAGAACAGCATTTGGGTCCCTATTGACATTTTCATCAAACTCTGCATCATCAAAGACATCATGCTCCAATTCATAGTCTGAATCGGTATACCAGTCACTTAGCTCTGAATCATCAGTGTTTTCTTCCTCTCCAGGCTGAAAGTGTTTTTTTCCCTTATTCCTTGTGTTGTACCTTGCAGCTTCAGGGTTCCTCCCATATCCACTCTTCATAGATTTTTTTTTTTCCAAAAACATGTTGTTTCCCCTTTTTTTTTTCTCCTTCAACCTCTCCTCCAACTCATCAGCTAACTGTTGCCTCACTTTAAATGCCTCATATGCCCTCTTTTCGGCAGCTTCTCTCTCTCTCTTTTCAGCCTCTTCTCTAACTGCTTTCTCTCTCCCTTCTTGTTTCTTCTTCTCTTCTGCTTCTCTTGCACTTGTCTCAATTTCTTCTCTGCTAAGTCCATTTTCAGCTTGACTTTCTCTCAACTTAGTCTCTACTCTAGCTAATTCATCTAACTCTTCTCTTTCTCTCATGTTAGCTTCATCTCTCTCTTTCTGTCTTATCTCTTCAAGTTCCCTTGCCAGGTCATCTTTAAAACCAGGAGGCTAAGGTCTTCTGACACAATGGTTCACCCTTCTTCCTCTTTTCTCAGCTACTTTCTCACTAGACTGCTTAAATGTTGTTTCTTCACCCATGTGCAAATCACTTACTATATCAGACAAACCTGCAAAGGTTCCTTGACTTGGTCCAGACCCATTTACTTCTTCACCATCCCTATTTACATCCTTAACATGCCCATTTAATTCCTCACCATTCCCATATACCTCCTCCCCATCCCCATGTACATCCTCCCCATTCCCATCTAAGTCCACAACATCATCCAAGTCAATTGTTGGCCCTAAAATTTCATTCAGTGGCACAGCATCTTCAACCACATGAAAAGTTTCAAATCTTGGAGGCATTCCCTCTTTACTACTATATAACTGACTTGCCATTAAATTAGCTTCAAAAGCAACTCTCTCCTTATCTCTAGCAGTTTGGCTATTCAAAGGATTCTCCCAATCCGGGTCATCAAGCTTATCAAAATCAGCTAAAGCTTCATGATACTTCCTTCTCCCTCCACCTGTGATGTACACAGAAGTCTGCCTCTTCTTCTTTGGTATCGCATTCACCATCTCTATAGCATCACCATCACTTTTTATCTGAATAAACCCCATATTTGCAGGGGTTTTTTGAACTTTGAAGTGATAGGATATTGGCTTCTCCCTGTACCCTAATGTATATGCGATATTGGTCATCTCCACCCATGAAATTTTCTCCGGATCCAACCCATCCAAATAAATTTTTCCCCCTGTTTTGTTGAACCTAGGTACCTTGTACTTCTTCGTGCCATCCAATTTCTTGTCGAAATAACCTCCATGGATACAAGTGTACTGGAACTGAAATTCAAACAATGCAGAGTATTAACCACTTAAAAACAGTCCAAGAACAGTTGAAGAACAAAACCATTTAAAAACCCAGAACACATTGATCGATTACCTTCAATCCATTCTTTATTAACCACTAACCTGAAAATCCCTAAACTAATTGAAAAAGAAAACCCCAATTCGAACTCTTCAACAACAGTCCAAGAACAAAACCCTCTAAAATCCCAGAACACATTGATCGATTACCTTCAATCCATTCTTTATTAACCACTAACATGAAAATCCCTAAATTAATTGAAAAAGAAAACCCTAATTCGAAGTCTTCAACAACAGTCCAACAACAAAACCCTTTAAAAACCCAGAACACATTGATCGATTACCTTCAATCCATTCTTTATTAACCACTAACCTGAAAATCCCTAAACTAAATAAATCTCTAATTTAAAGTTAACCCCAAATTCGATCAACCTTTTGATTATGCCAAGAGGAACAATACACAGACGAAGAGTAAGACAAGAGTCGGAAGAATACAAAAGAGAGATTCGAAAAGAGAGAAGAAACTTATTGTCTTGTATTGGGGGACCAGATTCCCTAAAAATCCCAAACATCTTTCTGTTCTCCATGACTCTCTGCAGTCGAATCTCTTCAAAAGTAGCGAATCTCTGCTTCCCCTCCTTTAATCGAATATTTCTGAGAAAAAGTGATGAACATGCAAGTGCAATTTAGATTAGGTTTCAGAGAAGAGAAGAGAAAAGGGAGTTCGAGAAGAGATGAGGGAGGGAAGTTGAGTTTTGACTCGATTTGGGATTGTGTAAAATGTCGTTTTTGCCCATTCTTTGGTGGACCCGATGTTGGCCAAGTCAGCAAACAGACGGCACCGTAACAAAAATTGGCCTCAGGCCTTTCCTAAGTAGCGAAATAAAAGTTTAGGTACCACTTTGACTATGCCACAAAAGTTGGGGTACCAGTGCTATCAAAACCTCTAAGTTTTAAGTGTTCTAGCTTTATAGTGCTCCATGATGCTTGCTGGTATATATTATACGTGGTAAGTCGTAGTTGATTCTATGTCATTTTACTTCAGACTTGCATACAAAACCACGTTGTTGAACCACATGATTACAATATAAACTAGCAAATGACATGAGAATTAAAAGAAATCTTGATCTTGAAGTCCATTAACAATATTGCTGCTTGGTTGCCTAAATATAGAAAATAATCAAAATATGTAGAGACACAATATGCTTAAGAGATTGAATTTGTATGTATGGTCATAATGATTCTTCAGGTATCCATCTGAACATGCACAACTGCCTGTGGTTCATATTTCGTAACCTTAGAACTTAAGATGGCAAAGGCATTGGTGACATTGTGTTTTGCAGTAACTCTTCATACTCCCCATGAAACAAGGAAACATCTATGAACCCTTGATCATCGGTTGTGATTTCTTGAGTTTCAGATTTCCACTCTTTGAGAAGCTTATCCACAACATCTCCTGATGGAGTGTTCTTGAAGTTGTTATCAGCAAGGGTTGTCTCATTATACCCACCTTACCTATCACCGGACCGGCAAACATAATGATCCCTTGGACCGCCGGATGAGAAAAACCTTCCCTCGGGGTTATGAATGTCTTTTTCTTCTTATTCTCTACCTCTCCCAGTAATAGGATGCTCTCTATGACTAATTACACTAGAATTTTCAGAAACTTTCTAATTGATACTTTTAAGCTATAAATTCATAGTTCATAACAATTTTAGAATAATTATTTAGTAAGTACCAGACCTGATGAAACTTTATGAGTTATCATGAATCATCTCTGAGCTGAACTAGCACCGCATATTGTAATGACTTTAAGATTTTCTTTGGCGTACTCTAGTAACCTTACGTGAGTTAACTGATGGGTGAGTTGAAGGAGAAAACCATGAGGTGGATTACTAGATGAAGAAAGCATGAGAAATATGGTGCTGGAATTGCTGAAGCGAGGAAACAAAAGGCCATGGAAGGTGGTGGGTGCTATTTTCTTTGAATAAGAGACATCCAATTTGCATGAAAACATTGAACATGTTTTATGGAGGGCTTGAAGACTGCCAATGTTTTCACATGATGCATGCGCTCTAACCTTGTTTTTGGTAATTAGGAGAACCAGTAGGCAAATATTTCCAGACCCAAAAAAAAAAAAAAAAAAGTAGGCAAATATTGATAATTATTAACTTGAGAGACTCAGCTGCTGACATCTTTGTAGCGTAGTGGTATTGGGTCATTCTCAATCTCCACTAGATGCAAGGTTCGACTGGCATACATATATACGCATATATATATCCTCAAGGATGAGGTATTCCAAAATACCTCTGTTTTATTTCTTCATTTTCTATTAATATTTACTTATTCGTCAGTAGGAAGTTTGGCCAAAGCCCAAATTTTCAGCCTGAAATACAAGACCAGAACCAACATAATCAAGGAGCAAACTGAGACCAAGATACGAAGGCAAACAAGATCAGAGGCCAACAATGATCATAATAAGAAAAACCAAGGACATATATACAATATATAAAGCCACATCCATAAGTTTACTGAATAGATTCTCAGTATCAATGTTTTAAAAGGCTAAGGCGTATGCGAGGCTTTGTCGGGAGAGCCTTGAGCCTTGAGGCGTTAAGGCGCATAAGGCGTAAGCCTTACGATACAATTATATTTATATAATAAATACATGCAGAATCTCATGTCTGCAACAATCATTATTGCATCACCTCTCATTTCTTCCTCTAAATGTTAATACGCAGAATTGCATGAAATGTCATTTTCTTTTGTTTCAGTTAAGATGCAGACACACAGAAAAACACACGCATAATGACATACCTGGCATTCTTTAACATATACTTCCGAGGTTTCTGTTTTTTGGCAGAATCACCAGTGCACTCCTTGGCAATGTGATTGTGCACCACATTTGACACTGCCTTTGCCTACAACAGCAAAGAATCAGAATGGTATATTTTACAACCTATGATATCTTTCACATCTCAGAAGTTCATTTCATTCATAAAACACTACAAAATTTAGCTAAGTTGATATATTTTGAAACAAAAGCAAAGAACATAGGAGAAATCTACCAGAGAATGATATATATATCTCAAGGCGAGGACAGTTTTAATTAGTTTTCCAAACACAAATTGAAGTAAGATTGCTTGGTTGTTGGGGGAATTGAAAGATATCTACCATTTCGCTGGTTTCACTGGGAATGTTCTCTGCACAGTGATCATTGTCATCGAACATTTCTGGTAAATAGCAAACTTTGGTCATTAGTGAAGTTTAGAATGAGGTCGTATCCATCAGGCATCAATAATGAAGGAAACAATCAAACATGAAAGAAACCGTGGTGCTTAATTGATGGCATGGAAATACAAACCTGAGAAAATGTCATCAAACGCTGTTATCGCCGGAGCTGGCAGAGTGTTCACTCCAGCATACTGAACGAGGGCATCATGATTAAACACTCACTTTAATCACAAATATCATTCCACTTCCCCCGTTCACCTGCACATATTCATAAACACTCGCTTTGATTTAGGAGATGGAGTCAAACCTGATGCAAATCTCAAACTCTGAACTCTGGAACAAGAAGAGAGAAACACCTGCAGCTTAAACACCTGCAAGTCTGCCGGATTTGGTCGAGCAACAAATGAGATGTGGGAATCGGGTCGGTTGAGAGATTGACAGATCGGGTGTGATTGAGAGAGGGAGGCGCTGGATATTGAGAGATTGAGAGAGTTTTAGACCTATTTCCCTTCAGCCTTTTTCCCGAAACGGCCCCGTTTTCCCAAAAAAAACAAAAGGCGCGCGCCTCAGACGCCTTCATGTGCGCCTTATGTGCCTTTTGCGCCTCCGTAAGCGCCTTGCGCGCCTCAACGCCCAGGAAGAAAAGCCGACTCAGTGGAAGCTCCGCCTCATGCTTTTTGGGCCTTAAGGCGCGCCTAAGGCGCGTTTTTTAAAACCATGCTCAGTATATCTAACCATTGCATATTTGCACTACACATTTTCAACCTCAAAAACAATTCGGAAATTGTGCTTGCTTAGGTGCTGTCTCACCAGATGCAGCACCGTATGGAAACATTAATCTGGACCTGATCACAAGAGTCGAAAAACTCACATGGAATTAAAAGGAAACTTGTTGGAGAAGGGCCATCAACCTGCAGGCTTGGAGTACTTTTTGTCACAGACTGAAATTTGAGAGAACTTTCCTTGTTAGTAACAAGAAGAACATAGGTGAAAGCATCCATGAAACTAGGTTGAATAAAGCAAACTGTCACAACATTTCCCAGGACTTCAGTACGATTGTAGAGGATGAATAATGTACCACTATTCTTTTCTCAAAACACAAGAAAGCTGTCATTCTTCTTGAAGAAAACTGAACGCAAACTTGCGGAAGCTTTTCTGATAATTCTTTCTGGGTATGAAAAAGATTACAGATTTACTCTTTATAGAGAAGAGAGAGATAAATCAAACTCCTTCCTCTTTTCATACTCTAATAGATGTCAAACCGACAACTAGGACACAAAGAGAAAAACTATACAAGTAAAGTAGAGTATAAAATGTACAGTAGAAAGTAAGACATGAAAATATCCAAAAGATAATAGACCTCTACTTCCAATACTCCCCTTCAAGCTGGATCAAGGGGATTCATTAAGCCAAGCTTGCCCAAGAGTCGATGAAATTGAGCAGCGGAAAGAGATTTGGTAAAGATGTCTGCCAATTGGTCTTGGCTGCGAATGTAATGTGTATCAATAACCTTAGACTGAACTTGAGCTCGTATATAATGACAATCAACCTCAATATGCTTGGTTCTCTCATGAAAGATAGGATTAGAGGCAATGTGCATTGCAGCTTGATTATCACAATAAAGAGATATGGGTTGGCTGGTAGGGGATCCCAAATCAGACAGCAATCCCTTCAGCCAAATAAGATCACAAGCAGTGGAAGCCATAACTCGATATTCAGCTTCGGCACTAGAACGAGCAACAACAGTTTGTTTCTTGCTTCTCCAACTGACCAAGTTACCACCTACAAAGGTACAAAAACTTGTAATGGACTTACGATCAAGAGAATTTCCTGCCCAATCAGCATCTGTGTAGCTCATGATGTCAGTATGACCATTTGGTTTCATCAAGATTCCTCTCCCAACAAATCCTTTTAGGTAGCGAAGGATGCGCTTGACAATATGAAGATGAGCCATGGTAGGAGAATGCATGAACTGACTCACTATGCTTACTGCATAAGTTATATCAGGTCAAATGGTAGTAAGATAGATAAGCTTACCCATAAGCCTTTGATAAAAGCTGATATTTGGGAGAGACTCACTAGAAACATCCAACTGAAACTTGTTGTCGAGGGGAGTGCTGGCAGGCCTGATATCTCACTTGTTGTCAAGGGGAGTACTGGTAAGCTTGCTATCCCACATTCCTGCATCTTTCAACAGATCAAGAGTATACTTCATTTGATTGAGAAACAACCCTTTGTGAGATGTGGCCATCTCTATACCCAGGAAATACTTAAGAAGCCCCAAATCTTTAATAGCAAACTTGCTATGAAGGGATTGTTTGAGAACATTAATCTCTTCAAGGTTATCACCTGTCACAATCAAATCATCAACATAAATAAGCACAACAAGCTTACTAGTTGAACCAATCCCAACAAATAGAGAGGAATCAACATTGCTCCTACAAAAACCAACTTCTTCAAGGACTGAACTAAGCTTGGCATACCATGCACGTGGAGATTGCTTTAAGCTATAAATTGCTTTATGAAGTCTACACACCGCATCCGGATCATGAGATTGAGAATGACCAGGAGGAGATTGCTTTATGCACGTGGAGATTGCTTCATATACACATCCTCTTCAAGATCACCATGTAAAAAAGCATTTTTTTACATCCATTTGGTAAAGAGGCCAAGAATGGTTTACTGCAACTGATAGCAAAACCCTCACGGTACTCATTTTCGCAACAGGAGCAAGTCTCCTTGTAGTCTACTCCATAAGTTTGAGTAAACCCATAAGCTACCAATCATGCCTTGTGTCTATCCACACTCCCATCAGAATGAAACTTGGTCTTGTAAACCCATCTACTACCAACAGCCTTCTTCCCTTTAGGAAGCCTTACACTAGTGGATTACGATTCTTAGCCTACGGAATATTTCCGTCGGTTAAGAAACATATTCCGTCTACTAAGAACTTAGTCGAGGGAATAGTCGTCGACTAAGATCCGTCGGCTAACAGTCGTCTGCTAAGACAATAGCCGACGGAAACATATATTTCCGTCGACTAAGTTATATCTTAATCGACGGATCTTAGTCGACGCCTATTCCGTCGACTAAGTTATTGTTTCCTAAATGATGGAAAAAATCTGTCGGCTCTATTTCCGTCGATTAACATTTACCTAAACGACAAAAGGCTTCCTTCTTTACAGACGAAATATTCCGTCGGCTAGGATTCCAGTTTCTTAAACGACGGAAAATTAGCGTCGGTTAAGATCTAGCCGACGATACGGTCCTCTTTCTGTTTATTCTTAGCCGACGGAAAATAAAATTTTACGTCGGTAATGATTATCTTATACCGACGGAAAGTATACTTTGTCGTCGACTAAGAAGGTCAACGGTCGGTCGTTATTCATTCTTAGCCGACGGAAATGAAATGTTCCGTCGGTAAGGTTTATACCCTTACCGACGGGTTTTCAATTTTCCGTCGACTAAGGTGAGTCAGAATTTTTTTTTCAGAATTGTTTTTTCACAATTTATTATTTGTTTTGGTTTTTAATTTTTTTACTGATAAAGTAGATATTTGTTTCGGTTGTTTTAGAAATAATTATATTAAAACTAAATATATAGATCGAATCATTAATAATATAAAAATTATGCATTAATAATTAAAATTGTGTTCATACAAACTAAAATTTGACTAATAAAAATTCAAAAACTGATCTTCATCAACAAATGCCGAAGACGACTGAGTAGGAAGAGGAGGTGGAGACGACTGAGTAGGAGGAATCGAAGATGACTGAGGAGGAGGAGGAGGACCCGGAGAAGAATGAGGAGGAGCCGTAAAAGGCGGAGGAGGAGGAGCCGGACCTTCAGGTTCTAGACCTAGGCGAGAGAAGATCTGGTCCATCCGTGAGTTAACAGTAGTGTACTGATTACGGTACCACACAGACTCGGCCTCAGCCCGCTCAGTCCGCTCCTTATACTCACAGACCTCTTGTTCAAGGCGTTCAATCCTTTCCCTGTCTTGATTTGGAGGAGCACGACTCCGCAAGGTCGAACCGGACGAGGACTGGCTCAAGTCTCGCTCACCTGCTCGTCCCATCCCTCGTATCTCCTTCCCTTTGCGCTTGTCCAACACAGCATCCAACACATCAATTTGTTGTGTTTGAATGATCTCCATCATTTCCTCCTTTGTAGCTTCCGGATTTATCTTCTTCAAGTCTGTCTTTCGGCTTTCGACCTCCGCAAGCATCTTCTCCTGCATAAACAAAACACCAAGGAATACACCAACCACATAATTCAACAACAATTACACCAACACCAACACCAACATATTTCTTAATTAATACTAAGTATCCAAATCAAAGAGACATAATTAATTAAATAATTAAAGGAAATACACTTACATATTTCTGGGTGGCCACTTCGTCACCGGGTCTCACATAACTCGCCTCGAATCCCTTGATGATCGGCAAGGGCTCACCTTTGTTCCTTAGATCCTCCATGATGTAGACAATAGGAGAAGAACCGCTATGGTGGTGCATCGTCTTCTTACCACGGTTCTTCTTGTTCGCGTTCGAGAGTTTCTAATACGCGATATAAATAAAATATCAGTAATTATATTTTTTTATTTATTAAAAAAATAAATAATAATATTTTATTCTATAAACCTAAAACATGGCAATAAATAGCATAACCGAACCCACAAAATCATCATGCATAATCGTCGGCAATGTTAAGTTTTACAATTTTAATTTTTTTAATAAGAACAAATTTAATAATATATTATTCTAAAAATGCTTGAAAAAATATATTATTGTAACAAAATTAATAATATATTACTCCAAAATATAGTGGTCAACATTATCACCCAAAAAAAAAAGCAATATACACATACCTTGAACGCGTCGCTCTCAAAATGCGTGCAAAGAAAGGCCCACTCATCCTCCCTCCCATAGAACTCCGTCGGCATCCCTTCTGGTCCATGCTCCTGGTAGACATTGTGACACTGCCACTTCCACTCCTTGTACCTAGCCTGTGCCGTGTCCATGATCCACCTCACCGTCACAATGTCATTGTTGTCCCACATGTACCATGGCTAAGAAATAAAAATAAATTAATACATCAACAAAAGTATTAATTGAAAACTATTCAAATAAACCAAACTAAGTAAATTAATTTTTATGTACTTACCGACAATGCGTTCCACACCTTCCACTGTTCCGATTGCTCAAGGTCGTGGAACGTCCTAGCCCTCGTTCCAACCAGGCTACGTATGGCCGACCCAATGTCCTTGACCAAAAGACTGTTGACCCCTTGAACCTTAGGCCCTTTCATACGAGGGCAATACTCTATCGGTATCTTCCCCCCTAGCTTCTTGCATAACGCCTCCGTCGCCTTTCCACACACAAAACCCCGTTTCTTTTTCGGTGGGGGACCTACAATAAATAAAACAAAATATTAGGTATCATTTGCAAAAAAGATTCAAGTTAATATAAGTAAAAGAATAATAATTTTTTTATTTTAAAACATTTATTATTTTAAATAAATATGGATTACTACAAGAAAATTAAGCCTTTTAATCATGCCAAGAAAATTAAAAAAATAAACGATTTTTTTATTATTTTATTTAAAAAATATAATTTTTTTTATTTAAAAAATATCATTACCTGTAGTGGGGGCCTTTGCTTTCAGCGGGCACTAGGAATGGGCCTGCTGGTTTCGGAAGCCGATGTGGACGACGCTTCAGTGGTTCCGGTCGTCGCCCCAATAGTGGAAGTCGTATCGGATGGTATAAAGGGCGGCCTGATGAGCAAAGGAGGAGCCCCTGGTGGTACTCTTCCAGGCGGCAAAGGTGTGGGCTGGCTGGCAGTAGCCTGGTTACATAAGGCCTCCATCATCTGTTGAGCCCTCTCCGAACGTTGCTTCCTCTTCCCAATGATCGGCATCTTTAAACATAACAAGTTAATTAAACATGTGATGGGTATAAATTCTTACATACCTCAATTCATGTAAAAATCTATCCTATATTAACAAGTTGTACCTACATGATATATCCCATTCCTATGTCTTTACCTATCTATACATTATGTGCAGTCAATAATTCCATTCTCTACATTTTCTAAAATCAGAGACACAAAACAAAATCCACCGGCAGCATAATGACACAAACATAACCAGCTAAATGCCTGCCTGCATATCCTTCCACACTAATACTTCCACTAACTTCTAATCTCTTATAATTTACCAAATCGAAAACCAAGTTCATATATGATCTCCGTCGACAAACTATCAATTAAGGGCATTCATGCACACTTTCTAAACAATTCACAACATTTCTCCACAAATCAAACACATATATTACTAAACAAACAGAGATATGAATTCATCAATTCATCAATTGAACTGAAGAACAAACGAACAGAACCGGCATACAGAGATGAATTCATCAATTCACAGAGTAAGAAAATCGGAGAGTTTAAGAGACTAACCTGCCAAACACAACGGAGGACGACAGGTGGAGTTTCGGTTTAGGTGGAGGAACTGGTGAGGGTGAGGGCGAGAAAGAGAGAGAGAGAGAGAGAGAGAGAGAGAGAGAGAGAGGCGGTCGGACGGGTTCCCTTAGGGTTTAGGTCGGCTGGGGTGGTGGTGTCTAGGAGGCGGTGATGGGTGTAGGAGGCGGTGGAGGAGGCTCGGATTGGGTGGAGGAGGTTCGGATTGGGTGGAGGAGGCTCGGATTGGGTGGAGGAGGTGAGTGTCCTAGTCGGTTGGGGTGGAGGTGGGGGGTCGGACGAGGTGGTGTTGACGGTGGTGGTCGGGTGGAGGATCGGAGCTCGTCGGCAGCGGAGTGGAGGCGATCGCGAGATCGAACAGAACAGAGAGATCGAACAGAACAGAGAGAAGAAACGTCGACGAGATAAGGTTTTATAGTAACTTAGGCGACGGAATATGAAATTCGTCGGCTAAGAAAATTTCAATTTTCGCGGAAAAAAAAGCGCAATGATTAACCGCCAAAATTTTCGTCATCTTAGTCGACGGAAAATAAATAATTCGTCGGTTAAGAAAGTCCAAGTCGACGGAAAAATAATATTCCGTCGGCTAGGAAAAAAAGAAATAAAAAACAGTCGAATTCCAAAACGGCCAAAATTCTTGTCAAATTCTTTCTTATTTGCTATGACTTCCCGATCTATAATTCCTAACAATGCGTTCATGACCAAATCTGCAACAAGAATAGTAATAATAATAAAGGCCGTGAACATTTGACGCAAAGTGTGTTCCGATCAATATATATGAAAATGTAATTGTTAATACATCGATCTCCGAAGTTATGCAAATTCATAATAATAAACCAATGAAAGTTAAGTTACATCCCCAAATTAATTTAATCATACTCATCTTCATAATCTTGGTCTTCGGGATCATCATCCTCCTCGAATTCCTCTGAATCCTCATCTTCTTCGTCCTCGTATTCGTCATCTTCTTCGGGTTCGGGCATAGTAACTTCAATGTAACCTGTAATGGCCGGAACGTGTTGGTCGTTGACGCGAATGTCCACGTCATTGGGAATTACAGGTGGAGTTTCCTCTTGATATGGTTCGTTCGGTACAGAGCTCGGTTCCGTACCCTCATCCACTCCCAATGTAGCTGCACTCCATATATTCCTATGTGACATTACCTGCACCACTTTCCAACCCTCACCCATAGCCGGATCATCAAGATAAAAGACTTGTTGTGCCATGGCGGCAATAACAAACGGCTCATTCTCATACCATGAAGTGTTTGTGTTCACTGATAACAAACCATGGTCTGTAACCGTACTCCTGCAAACATTTGGGTCAGTATTGAACCATTTGCACTTAAACAACACAACCGGTATACGGTTCCCGTAGATTAGTTCGATAACGCTGATAAGCACCCCGTAGTAATTGTGAGACTTGCCCTCAACCATAACTCCATTGATGATGCCCTCTATGTAACTGCATCCAGCTCCTGTCGGCCATGTTGTAACCTGTAATAAAAGGGGAAATGAAAAATCTAACTATAAAAATACTGCGCGCTCACGTAAACAACGGTACGTATTCACCACAAAAACATAATGTGACGAAAATAACTGATTTAAACAAAAACATCATCAAATCAAATATTTGATTTAAGACCATATATATATATATGCATGAAAATATCGATATCATCACGAAAATAAATGAGTAAATATATCTAAGCACAAATTGAAAATAAAAAATTTAATGTAAGCATAAACAAAATGAAATATATATATGATCTCAAACACAAATTTAATATAATCGATCATAAACGAAAATATTATCATGAAAATAAATATTGTTTTAATATATCACCACGAAAATATCATCATCAAAATATCGATCATTTAATACACATCATGATTTACATAAAAAAAGATAATGATCGAATACATTAATCACATACATAATATATATATATATATATATCTATATACATACATTGATTTAATAAACATCATCATTTTCTGCTACAACATATATAATATAATCTATATATATACATATATGATTTGCATAAACAAAATTAATATATACAATCAACAAATTAAAAATTCACACACATATATATACATCCATATATATATATATATATATATATATATATATATATATACAAAATATACGTATACATGCATATATATATAATCAATAATCCACACACAATTAATATATATAGAATATATTAATCAAACCATATATATATAATTAATCGTATATATGTATATATACACACACACACACAAACACACAATAAAAATACAAATTAAACGAATATAGCCGGAGAGTCGCCGGAAAATATGACCGGTGAACTGAATTCCGTCGAAAATGTAAAGGTTGAAGAATATGTACCAATGATCAAAATGCTAGCTAGCTAGATTAGTTGCTTGAACTTCAATTCATGGCGAGAGGTGTTTCGGCGACGTCGAGAGGTGTTTTATTTAGAGCAGGTGATAGAGAACGAGGTTTTTGCAGGAATGATATATTCTGTGCCGAGCTGGGTACGTTGAAAATCGCTGAAGATTCCTTCTGCGCGTGCTCAGAGAATAATTCAGCTTTATCTTCTTAACCGACGGAATTTTCCGTCGACTTAGTCTTACTTTGTCGACGGATTATTTTTCTTAGTCGACGGAAGATGTTTCCGTCGACTTAAAACATCTTAACCGACGAATACTTACCGACATGAGTTATCCGTCGACTAAGATTTACTTAACCGACGGAAATTCCCGTCCAAAATTTTCCGTCGGATAAGAAAATCATAGCCGACGGATCTGTTCACCCTTCCTACGAAACTAGGTTCGTTGGCTATGAAAATCTTAGCCGACGGAAGTTAATTTTTCCGTCGGCTAAGATCTATAATCCGCTAGTGACCACACTCCATATCTTATTTTCATTAAGAGCATGAAGCTCATCAACCATAGCTTGCTTCCACACATCATGATTATTGGCTTCCTTAAAACTTTGAGGTTCATGATTAATATCAAGAGTACTCAAAAAGGCAAAGTGAGCAGAAGAGAACCTTTTATAAGAGATGAAGGCAGTTATTGGATACCTCGCAGCATATGTAACAGAATCCTTAAGTTTTGCTAGAAGACCTCGTACTCGCGTAGGATTTACAAGGTACAACAGGTTGCACACGTAATTCAGATTGATCAACATCTGGATCAAGAGGCACTGCCTGAACTTCTGAAACTGGAGCAGTAGGATGAGAAGATTGACTGGAATCCCTAACAACCGGATGACTGAAACGTGAAGCTGGAACTAGAGCAGTAGGATAGAAAGGCTGTCTGCTATCCTTATCGACATGAAGATTGGGTGTTGGAAACAAATCAAATAAAGACTCCCCCTGACTGTAACCATCTGATTTCCCAGCAAAGAAGTATTCTCATCAAATCTAACATCCTTAGAAACAATAATCCTTCTAGAAGAAAGGCTGTAGCATTTATACCCCTTTTGAGTGGATGAATACCCCAAAATAAATACACACTTTTCAGCCCGAGGATCAAGTTTCCCTCTTTTATTAGCTTGTATGTGAACAAAGTAACCACAACCAAACACTTTCAGGTGAGAGATATCAATATTTCTTTCTTTCAACACTTCAAGAGGAGATTTGTCACCAAGCACTCTACTAGGTAATCGATTAATGAGATAAGTGACAGTGAGCACACTTTGAGACCAAAAGATCTTTGATACATTCATTTGAAACATTAGAGCTCTTGTTTTCTCAAGGAGATCCCGATTTTTTTCTTTCAGCAATTCCATTTTGGCTGAGGAGTACCAACATAACTAGTCTGATGTAGAATTCCATGTGCACTCAAGTATTGACACATGTTATTGGACATATACTCAAAACCAGTATCAGATCTTAAAACATGAATAACTGATGAGAATTGAGTCTGAACAAGATTATGAAAATCCTTAAAAACATTTAGAACTTCACTTTTGAATTTCAAAAGATATAACCAAGTGATCCTTGTAAAATCATCAACAAAGATTATAAAATACTTAAAACCATCATGTGACTCAAGAACAGGACCCCAAAGGTCAGAATGAACAATTTCAAAGGGTTTATGAGCCATTGATAGAGAATTTGAAAAAGGCAATCGGGAAGATTTTGACAAATGACAAACATCACATTGTTTGTCTGATTTACACATATTTGGAAACAATCATGACATCACTTTTTCAAATGGATGAGCCAGACGTTGGTGCCATAGATTATGATCTTGTATAGAACTTAAGCCGCCAACTTGAAAACTCCTTAAAGCAAAAGAAGTTTTGGACAAATAGTAAAGACCATTCAAAAGGTATCCTTCACCAATTGTTTTCTTGGTGATGATATCTTGGAATATGATATTATAAGGAGAAAATATAACAAGACATTTTAAGGTGTTTGTAATTCTTCCAACAGATAAAAGCTGAAAGGGAAATGAAGGAACATACAGAGCAACTGACTCTATAAGATTAGAAATCAATGCAATTTTTCCTTTTCCCAAAACAGAGGCACAATGGCCATTTACAAGAGACACTTTTGAAGGAATGGACAATTGTTTAAAATCATGTAAACTTTGAAGTTTGTTTGTCATATGATCCGTAGCTCCTGAGTCTATAATTCAATAATCATTCTCAGCACAAACAGTGAGAGCAGTAGACAAAGTTGATAGAGTACCTGAAATTTCTTCATGTGGAACAAAATCAGTTTCTGCAAGAAACCCAGAAAATTGCTTAAGGATGGCAGAGTGGCTTTCTCTCCTAGACATATTCACTTCTTCGCATCTGGTCTGTATCTGCTTCTTGCTGAGATAGGCAACAAACTCATTCCATATGCTTGTAAGATTACCCAGGCGTTTCACAGAAGGCTTACCTTCTGGTTTATTCACCTCCATAGATCTAAAACACCGATTTGGATTCATTCTAACATCGAAAAAAATTGAGGGTACAAAAAACCTCTCAACATATCTCTCTTCCATAACAAGATGAAGAAATCAGAAAAAGAAATCAGAGGAAAAGAACTCTGAACAGATTTCTCTTCCACAGAGAAAAGAAGAAATCAGATAAGAGATACAAAGACAGACCTTGGATTCCTGCTCTAATACCATGAAGAAAACTGAACGCAAACTTGCGGAAGCTTTTCTGATATTTCTTATTGGGTATGAAAAAGATTACAGATCTACTCTTTATAGAGAAGAGAGAGATAGATCAAACTCCTTCCTCTTTTCATACTCTAATAGATGTCAAACCGACAACTAGGACACAAAGAGAAAAACTATACAAGTATAAAATGTACAGTAGAAAATAAGACATGAAAATATCCAAAAGACAATAGACCTCTACTTCCAATACTTCTTCAGTATAATTGGGAAACTCAAACCAATTTCATAGTTGTCATACAGGAAACTTGTTGCCAAATCCAAATGAGCATTGCTGAAGTGTTGGTATATATAATTCCTTGGCCGAGGAAACAAACTTGCAGCCGAAAAAAGGGCATGAACAAGGTGAACATACACATGTCTTCTCATGTTCATTCTTCTTGTTGTAAGTCACCGGAATATTGCATCCATACTTCCAATTTTGGCATGGAGTTGTACTTGATTCCACAACTTTCTCGATGGCCCGGCAACGGTTAGAGTCAATGGAGCAGGAACAGAAGGGGCATTTGTTGTCAATTTTGATGGAACACAAGGGGCAAGCTATATGCCCATTCTGATCACACTGGTAGCCAGGGATGGTCAAGGGTTCGAAGCAAATTGGGCAATCAAGCAATCCTGAGTCAGTTAATGTTATCACAATATTACAGCCTTCCCTGCTAGCTGAAGTCGAACCACAACCCTCTTGGTCTCCCACATGTGGTCGGTTATTAAGCTCTTCGTTTACATTCAAGTCATCATCTTCTTCTTGATCTTCATCATCTTCTTGATATACTTCATCTTCTTTCCATTGTTGGCCTTCTTCCACTTCTTGTTCACTTTGATGATGGTCTTGTTCTCCTTCCACTTCTTCACTCTGTGCATCTTGTTCTCCTCCTGTTTCTTCCCTGCTAGCTGAAGTCGAACGATGACCCTCTTGGTATCCCACATTAATTAACAGGTTAATGAACTCTTCGCCTACATGCATGTCATCATCGTCTTCTTGAACTTCATCTTCTTCTTGATATTCTTCCTCTTCTTCACTTTGTTGGCCTTCTTCAACTTCTTGTTCACTTTGATGATGGTCTTGTTCTCCTTCTGCTTCGTCTTCTCCTCCTCTTTCTTCCCTGCTAGCGGAAGTCAAACTACGAACCTCTTGGTCTCCCACATTAAGTGGCAGGTTAGTGAGCTCTTCGTCTACATTCATGTCGTCATCATCTTCTTGATATTCATCGTCTTCTTGTTCTTCTTCGCCTTCTTCACTTTGTTCTCCTTCTTCCACTTCCTGTTCGCTTTGATGATGGTCTTGTTCTCCTTCCGGTTCTTCACTCTGTGCATCTTCTTCTCCTCCTGTTTCTTCACAAGTCTGTTCACCTATGATGATGGGTGTAGAATTTCGAGAATAAAATGTCCGAGGCACCTTTAGTCTTCTGAATAATTCATCATCGTCAGTAAGAACATCATCTGACTCTGGATCTGAGTGTCTTTCGCCATTCCCCTCTCTCGCTCTGACTCCTAGCATCCCTGACCCAGAGAGATTCAAATGCAATTGGTATCTTTCTATTTGGGCGTATATTTCTATTTTGCTAGCATCCAGCTATATATTCTACAAAAGCACTGGAAATTGAAATCCAATCTAACATAGCAAGAACCCACATTTCAATTTAACTTAAGGTTTCGAAATTCAAAAGTATAAAGTTTGAAATACCTGGAACTCTATGTGACATGACAACTAAGCGTTGATTATGGGATACGAATACTACAACGAGGTAAGGCAGCTCGGATGCTCCGGTGGGCAGCGGACCGCCGTAATTGTAAGTGAAGTGGAGACCTCAGACCTGCCGCTGGCTAAAGAGTGAAACAAAAATGAGGGACTAGGGCAGTTCTGTACCTTTTTTGAAGTAAAGAAAGACCTTTTTTTTGTTTGTTTGTTTTTTTTTTTAATGGAATGGCAGTGTCATAAACTCATAATCCCACTAAACAATGAATTTCTTAACGTTTGAATGATGTGTTGAGTATTTACAAGGCTTAAACTTCTCAACTTCAATGACTCCCTCTCCTCTGTCTTCGGTCAATGTTCTTAATTTCGATTTTCGTGATTTATGTTGTACTAGGAGCCTTTTGTTGTAATTTTTGTTTTTGTTTTCGTTTGTATTTTGTTTCTTCATCGAAAAAAAAAACTTCTCAACTTCAACACTCCTTAAACTTCTCTCACTCACCATTTCCAACCCTGCTTTAAGAAAAAATAACAATTTCTCGATCTATATGTGTCATACGTGCATAAAGATCATGATAATCTTCTCTTATGATTCCAATTTTATCGATCAGACCTCCCCAAATTCACAATGATATATACAAATATCTGATGAAGACACAAGACTATATTTGCTCGGAACATCAAATAACATCAGAAGATGGTTACATTTTCGATCAGAAGATGATTATTGTAGGAGCATGAGATGGATTCATTAAGCATCATAGCTTTTCACAACTTGAAGGTCTTATACGGCCTTGGACAATCAGAAGCCTCGAAAATTTGTGGTTGTTTCGGCTCTTCACCAAAATATTGTGAAGACCATAGCCAGGCTCATTACGGAAAAGTAGCGCGTGCCTTTTCATCTAAAAATGAATGGACATGTTACAAAAATATGAGGTTTAGGTTAAGATCATGTTAGATTAAAAGTTCGATCCTCTCTAATATAACTGAATGAAAAATCAAATATCACAATCCATGTTACGTATACAAAAATCATTCAACGTAAAAAGGAATTGGTACATATATCAACCAACAATTCACACCTAAAGCAAAAGAGAAGGAAGGGATCAGGAATAGTACGTAATGCCAATGGTACTCACACCTTGTTTATGTTTTTTGCTAAGAAAATAACTATCAAGAGTTATAATCATTAATTAGGGAGGGTCTGCTGCTGTCTTCATTGTAGCCTAGTGGTATTGAATCATTCTCACTCTCCACTAGATGCAAGGTTCGACTGGCACATTCATACACACACACATACATATATATATATATATACACATACATATATATATATATATATATACATATATATATATATATACACACACATACATATATATATATATATATATATATATATATATAAACACGCTCTCAGAGATGAGGTATTTCAAAATACCTCTGTTTTTGTATGTTTTGAGTATGAATTGAAAGATCAATCTAATATAATCAAGGCTGGGAAAACAAGATCACAGGCCAAAGATGATCGAAATA
The DNA here is from genome assembly GCA_034370585.1 of Fragaria x ananassa. NCBI lineage: Eukaryota > Viridiplantae > Streptophyta > Magnoliopsida > Rosales > Rosaceae > Fragaria > Fragaria x ananassa. The sequence continues at coordinate 2,744,314 of CP139770.1, read as the reverse complement.
AGAAAACCATGCAAGGACATAAACAAGATACATGGGCACATCCGTTAGTTTACTGAAGAGATTCCAGTATATCTATCATTACACATTATCAACCTCAAAAAGGAAATCGTCCTTCCTTGAATAAAACTTAGTGCGGAAGCAGGCATTCACCATTTGCACCGTATGAAAACATCAATCTTAGCCTGACCACTAGAATTGAAAAACTCACTTGGGATTAAGAGAAAACTTGTTGGAGAAGGGCCATCAACCTGCAGGGTTGGAGTACTTTTTGTCACAGACCGAAATTTGAGAGAACTTTCCTCGTTACTAACAAGAAGAACATAGATGAAATCATCCATGAAGCTAGGTTGAATACAGCAGACTGTCACAACATTTCCCAGAATTTCAGTACGATTGTAGAGAATGAATAATGTACCACTATGCTTTTCTCGAACAACAAGAAAGCTGTCATCCCTCTTCAGTATAATTGGGAAAAACAAACCATCATTATTGTTGTCATAAAGGAAACTTGTTGCCGAATCCAAATGAGCATTGCTGAAGTGTTGGTACAACTCCTTGGCAGAAGATGCAAAATTGCAGCCTATATAAGGGCATGAGCAAGGCGCACATACACATGTCTTCTCATGTTCATTCTTCTTGTTGTAAGCAACTGGAATATTGCAGCCATACCTGCTATTTTGGCATCGAGTTGTACTTGATTCCACAACTTTCTCAATGGCCCGGCAACGATTAGAGCCAATGGGGCAGGTACAAAAGGGGCATTTGTTATTAATTTTGCTGCAGCACAAGGAGCAAGCTATATGCCCATTTTGATCACACTGGAAGACAGGCACGGTCAAGGGTTCACAGCAAATTGGGCAATCAAGTAGTCCTGGGTCAGTTAGATTTATGACAATATTAGAGCCTTCCCTGCTAGCTGAAGTTGAAGCATGATCCTCGTAGTCTCTAGCATAAGCTCGTTGGTCTTCTTCCTCAGCAATTGGAGTTATTCGTACGAACATTGGCAATCTTCGTACCATATCATCATCAGACGAATCTGAGTCTGGATCCATGCCTCCTCTCTGTACCTGAGCATCATTAATAACAGAGTTTCTAATGAAAGTGTGTCTTCTTTTCAAGGAGTTCATTTCAACTATGACTATATTTTCTATATACCTAGAACTGTAATGAATATCATCATTAGCTATACATTCTATGGAAGCAGATGAACAGATTCATTAAAGACTTCATGGTACTAAACCCACATCAAACAGACAATTGAAATGGAAAGGCCAACAACATCTGAATTTATTCCTATATATCCTCAATTTCAAGTTACTAAATTTTAACAATTCAACCATAGATCCTCACCCATTTTACATTTCACACAGCATCGTAAATTATGCATGAATCAATTGAACTTGAGGTTTCTAAATCCAAAAGCATAAGAGTTTAAAGTACCTGGAAGTCTCTGTCTCTAACACCGGCGGAGATTCTGGACCATAAATGCTTCAACGAGCTAAGTCATCGGAGAATCAGAGAAGTCAAGTAGTGAGCTATGGCTGGCGGAGGTATTGTCTTTTTCAAAGTGATCTGAGAGTTAGACCAGTGTTGTGGAAAAGGTAATGCCAACCCAAAATTGACACGTGTCAAATAATCCTGTTTTGTTTTCAGAAAAGAGTAATTATTCTCTCTACCCGGAACATCACGTGACACTGTCAGACGTTGTACCGGCTAATCATATAACTCAGATTCATTAAAAAATAATTAATAATTTCCCGAAAAAAATAGCCTTTTCCTTCTGCTGTGCTGGGTGGGTAAAGGATTAGACATTTAGGTTTTAGAATGAGATTTTTTACCACTTGATTTCTCAGTCTCCGTGAATCACTACATCTGTTGTCAGAACTTGGTAAATGCACCAAAATCAAAATGACCTCCGTGATAATATTTATATTTGAGTTGAACATGCGAAAATTAAGTGTTTCAAACAAAGATTAAGCTACGCTTGTTGTGTAATAATTAAAAGTGTATGATGTGATATTATATGATCATCACGAGTATCAGAGTAACATGCAATTATGCATTATATTACAAGAGGGATTCATTATCTCTACTACAATAAAACAGCACGGGGATTCATTACGTACGTAGTTAAAACAAACACAACAATAAATTTGTGTCACAGACCGTAACTTGACAGAATCACTTCCTGTGTGTCTAGCCACAAGATTATAGATGAAGCCCTCCTTGAAGATTGGTTGAATACAGCTAAGGCTGACCACATTTCCGAGCGCATCAACATTGTTGTGAAGAATGAATAAGGTACTTACATCCCTTTCTCGTAGAACAATAGACTTGTTATACTTCTTCAATGTAATGGTAAAAAAGTTGTCGCTCTCGAACTCTATTGCAGATTCCCCATGATCATTGATGTAATGTAAGTATAACTCCATGGTTGATGAGACAAACTCGCAACCCAAATAGGGGCATGAACAAGTAGGCGAATACTTACATGTCCTTTCATGTTCATTTTTCTTGTTGTACACCGGAGTAGTGCAGCCGTACTTTTTGTTCCGGCATGAAGTTGTGCTCGACTCCACAACCTTCTCCATGGCCGAGCAACGATTGGAGCCAATGGGGCAGGAACAAGAGGGGCATTTGTTTTTGATTTTGGTGCAACAAGAGGAGCTAGCTAAATGCCCATTTTGATCACACTGGAAGACAGGAACAGTCAAGGGTTCAAAGCAAATTGGGCAATCAAGCAGTCCTGGGTTACTTAGGGTTACCACAACATTAGGGTTAGGGTTACCTGTCTTGTTTTCTTCTTCTTCTTCTTCAAATTCTTCACTTAGTTGAAGACGCTCACGAGGTCTCTTGAACCTAAGCGCGCAGGAAGCGATCATCGTCGTCAACATTAGGGTTAGGGTTACCTGTCTTGTCTTCTTCTTCTTCAAATTCTTCACTTAATTGACGATGTTTTGTTACATGATGAGGTCTCTTGAACCTGATCGGGAAGCGATCTTCGTCGTCATCCGAGTCTGAGAATCTCAGCTGGCAGATCAGAGGGTTATCATCTGAATCTGAGTTTGAGAATCTCCGGCGCCGGTGGATCAAAAGGCTATCTTTTGCTTCTAAATCTAAGAATCCGCTGACGATCAAACGGGAATCATCAGAATCTGATTCTTTGAATCTCGGCATGCCCTCGAGTACTCTCTAGCTCCTCGATCGGTCTCTCCAATGATTAAAAGTAAATTGTTTATCAAAAAAAAAGAGTTGCAGGAATTTACATTCTTATCCCTGATGATGTGTCTTGACTGAATCTTCACCTTATTAGGCTAGAATATCTGTTAGATATCAATCCTGATTTACAGAGATTCTCTATGTGATGCATATATAAAGGTCATGATATCAATGAGATGAACAGACCTTTATTCTCGTATTCACATACTCTTTATCACGTTATCAGACTTGGTGCCCTAACAAAGAGATAATAGGCCAACCATCCCGAAAACCCTAAAAGCTTCGAAAACCCAAACTTTTCCCGAAACCCTAATCTGCCCATTTCGTTTTTTCCAATTTTTGGCCGGATTTTCCTCTGTCTACGGCCAGAATTTCATATCCACAGAAAATCCAAGACATCCTGGTTCCAACCCCACCGGTCTCACCTAGAGAACCGGTCGGAAGGTTCCTGAACCGGCCGCCAGAAGTTTCCAGACCGCCGTCGCCTCCAACCACCGGTTCACCGCCTTACCGTGCTCCGATCGACCTGATTTTTGGACAGCAGCTTCCTCTTCTAGTGATGCTCCTCTTGTCAATATTTCAGCTCCAAACTCGAAGCATAAGTAGGTGAAAAGTTGTTTCTCCTCTCGGCAGCCTCTAGAAACCAAAGATTTCAAGATTGTTCGTCTTCCAAGGAAAGCCAGAAAGGTTCCCAACCCTCGGTCGAAGCCTGCAATCGACTCAAATTAATCAGAGGTAAATTTTTAATTAAGGTTACTGCTTTCCGAATTTCAATTCATAGTTCGGGCTTAGTAACCTTTTCATCTATCTCCTCTCTATGACGGGATTGGGTTTTAGGGGGAATACGGTTTGGGAGTTTTGTTGGGGCTCCCATCCTCTAATAAATTTTGTGACTGCGACATACACATCACCATATATTTGAGACTGCGATCAAGCGTCACTGCAACAGCTGTGAGCGTCGCCTACAAGGGAAGAATCGATTGTGACTGCGATTACACGTCCCCTGCTTTTATTTGCATCGATTTTATGACCACATCATTGGTTCACTAATTCCAATCCCTTTGTCTTTTGTAGATGATTGCGCCTCCAAGGCCTGAGTTTGAGATCCTCGATGTACAAGGCAATAATTACCTTCAATGGGCATCCGATGTTTCACGATTATTCGTCAAACAATGATTTACTTCTACTATTTTTCATCCTGATGGCCCAGATGCGGTTTGCAGATGATCAAAGCCCAAGCCCTCATGTTCCTGAGACGCCATATCCATAAGGAATTAAAGATGCAATATCTGATGATAATGGATTCCAAAGAACTGTGGGACGACTTAAAGCTCCGCTTTGATTACGTACATGATGTACAGTTTCCAGCGTTGCCGGCAGGATGACAAACCATCTCCAACTTCTATTGCATTCAACTCAGCTCAATGGTCTTCCTTACTTTCATTGCGGCTCCAATGCCCATATGCACGAAGATTATCATGTCAGCAAGGATGCTAGAGATACCTACAGAAGACACAAGCAATACTTGGCTCAATAAGCTAACTTTATTGGGGGAGATGATATTGGTGTTGAGCCTTCCACCAATCTAACCATAACAGATTTCGTAGCAAAGAAGCAAGCTAGTCCTACGCACATAGATGCTGCGATTTTTGATTAAACTCTTTTTGATTAGATGTTTTTTTTCTGCTATTTTCTGTTTGGCACTTGTTTAGCCATAGTTATTTTCGACTTTTCAGTCAGTTTTTATGGAATTAGACATCTTTTAATGTATTTTTCAGTTGGCATTAATAAAATCTCTTCTTTATGTTCAAATGAGTTGAATGGATTGAGAATTGTATTCCCTTATGATTGGTTTGAATTGCACAAAGATAAAAACTTCATTACATGGCAAACATGTTAAATCCACATGTGTTTGTGGTCCTTGAATTGGTTATGGCATAAAGAATGGCAAAACATGAGAACAATTACGAAAAATTGGCTAAAAGTCGTGTATTGGCAGTGTTACAGCTCCCCTGATGTGCGCTGGGTAACTGCCTGAGCCCCTAGAGGGCCCTTGTCGCAGCATGCCGAGCCCTAGTGTCAGCTGTGAGCCCCTAAGGAGCGCCTGCCGCAAGCTGCCGAGACCTGCCGCACGTCTATGTTGGCAGCACGCCCCTGCCGCGCCTGCGTGCCCCTGCCGCGTATATGGCTGAGCCCCTACAGGGCCCCTACGTGTCCTCGAGGGCTTCTGATGCCGCAATTGAGCAGATTTTGGCTCCCAACCAAAATGAAACTTCCAAAGCTCTTTGTAGCTCAAAATTGACGCAATGTGGCATTGTCCCTTATGCTGAGACACCGAATGATGTGTTAGTCGGTTTTACTGATGCTGGGTATTTGTCAGACCCACACAAAGAACGTTCCCAAACTAGGTATGTGTTTACCATGAGAACTACGACGATGTTTTGGAGATCTACCAAGCAAACCATTGTTGCTACTTCCTCGAATCATTCAGAGATTATTGCACTACATGAAGCAGTCAAAGAATGTGTTTGACTTCGCTTTGTAATTACTCATATTCAAGAGTCCAATGGATTGACATCTAACACTAAAGCACCAACTTGCATCTATGAAAACAATGCGGCATGCATTGAACAAATGAAGTTGAGATTCATCAAAGGTGATAATATTAAACATATCTCGCCTAAGTTATTCTACAATCAGCAATAGCAACAACTTTTGAATATCCAGGTGAACCAAGTGAGTTCTGAGGATAATGTAGCAGATTTGTTTACCAAGTCTCTATCCAAATCTACTCTTGAGAAGCATGTGCGAAGTATTGGTATGCGTCGCTTATCTGAACTCTATGATTGATTGATTATCAGGAGGAGTTGATTATGTAGACATCATGGGGAGTTTACGACACATGTTTTACATTTCAAGTTGTAGTTGGCGCGTTGTGCTCTTTTTTCCTTTGACCAAGTCTTTTGTTTTTACCCAAGTGGTTTTTGTTTTACTTGGCAAGGTTTTTACCGAGGCAACGTTCATGCTTCATGTGATTCTGGTACATGACACAAGAGGGAGTGTTGAAGGAATTTACATTCCTATCTTTGATGATGTGTCATGACCGAATCTTCATTTTATTAGACTAGAATATCTGTTAGATATCAAACCCTAATTTACAAGAATTCTCTATGTAATGTCTATATAAAGGTCATGATATTAATGAGATGAGTAGACATTTATTCTCGTATTCACATACATTTATTCTCGTATTTACATACTCTTTATCAAAAAGTAAATTAATTGTGTTCCTGTCTTTTAGAGAGGGTTTTTTTAAAAAAAAAAAAAAAAAACTTTTTATTAAATAACTCACACACCCTACATATGTCAATGAGATTTGAACCCATGACGTCAAAATTGTTAGTTAACCACCTTAACCAACCACGTCAAGGGTTTTCCGCAATATGGATTTACATTCCTTTTTTTTTTTTCCTTAATTGATAAAAAATTTCTAATTGATTTAGGTGATCCGTTGAGAGTCATGAGGATTATAGACTTTCGATTCTAGGTCGAATACATTTCAATTCCCTTCCTTGACACGTTCAACCATGAATTTTTGCAATTGATATCAATAAACTCAAAATTCGGAAGACAATTGTAGACAAATATATACAAATAGTGTTAGCAATCTGGGAACGAAGATGCCTAGCTATGCTTTCTGTCAATTGCAGCCTCCAAACAATAACTTCATCAATAAACATAGAAGCGTTATGTAATGTAATGTCTAATTGCAAATTCATGGACCAAAAACCATAGCAGATACTTATTGCAATAAAAGGAAAAACAAGGGATGACCATAGCCCCATATAAAAAGAACCAAACAGCAGAGTTGATTGAATACATTTTAACCTAGCCAACTAATCAACTCATAAGATATCCTCCAGAAATGATTCAGCTTTCTGTGATGTGATGTAAGGTGATGAATCTTACTTGCGCCATATACAGATTTCCATCTCTAGCAGGTGATCATTAGAATCAAAAAAGCCATGCGGAATTAAAAGCAAACTTGTTGAATCAGGAGGGCTATACTTCTTCAGGCGTGGAGTGCTTTTCGTCACAGACCGTAATTTCAGAGTAGTCTCTTTGTGTTTAACTACAAGATAGTAGTTGTAACCCTCCATGAAGCTGGGCTGAACACAGCTAAGGGCCGGGTCACAAAATTCCCCGGAAGGGCAACGAAGTTGTTGACGACAAATAACATCCCATCATCCTTTTCTTGAAGAACAATAAATCTGTCCGTTTTTCTTAATGTAATAGAGAAACTGCGAAAATCGTCTTCCAACACGAACACAACTCTTGCCACATGGTAAGTGCTGAAATGTTTGTATAACTCTTTTGCCGAGGAGACAAACATGCAGCCAAAATAGGGGCATAAACAAGGCATATATACACATGACTTTTCATGTTAAAATTTCTTGTGGTAAGTCACAGAAGTATTGCAGCCGTACTTGGTGTTTTGGCATGGAGTCGTGCTTGATTCCACAAATTTCTCGACGGCCCGGCATCGGTTGGATCCAATAGGACAGGAACAAGAGGGGCATTTGTTGTTAATTTTGGCGCAGCAGGAGGAGCAAGAAATATGATCATTTTGATCGCACTGGAAGACAGGGATGGTCAATGGATCAAAGCATATAGGGCAATCAAGCAAAGATGGCTCAGTTAGGGTTACCACAATATTTGAACCGTGACCCTGTTGGTATCCAGCACTGGATGGTTCGTTATACTGTCCTTCGTTTCCATCATCATCATCCTCTTCTTCTTCGTCTTCCTCTTCACTTTCTTGGTCTTGATCTTCTTCTTCTTCCTCTTCTTCTTCTTCTTCATCTCTTTGTTGGTCTTCTTCTAGTTCTTCACTTTCCTGATCTTCGTCTCCTTCTTCTTCTTGCACTTCACTTTGTCGATCTTCTCCATCATCTGGCACTGTCAATTCTTCCTGTGGTTCTCTTGCACCAATGGATCTGGAGTATATAGTAGAAGCAGAACTACTTCTCCTTCTTTTTGTTGGCCAATCAAAACCACTTCTCTTGGATATCAAAGGTTCATCTTCGTAGGCCGAGCCATATATTTTCCTCTTTGATATCAAAGGCTGATCCAGACGTCTCTCCATTTGAGTAAACCTTACAATTAATTTCGTTACTAGTTGATAGAAGCTCCGCTAAATATTATACAAGTACTCTATATAGAGGAGGTTTCTAAGACGACCGATCCACGATCCAGTTAATCACAAAGATTCCTATTCCGAATTAATCTCATCATAACAGAAAAAGAAAAAGAAAAAACAAAGGAAAATAAAAATAAAAAATTGATCTCAACTTCTCTTCCGGATTATGATCATCATTTGAGTGATGATATTAAATGGCTCTAGAAAGACCACAATTTCTAAACGAGTATGTGAATCATCAAAGATTCTTGTTAATGTGAAATATATATGTCGTCTAATCAAAAAAAGAAGAAGAATTATATATGTTGCAGTGTCCATGCAGATACACTCATAAGCTTGTTTGTACGAAGACTACTAGCTAGTTCCAACTTCCAAGCTGGGATCGAGCAGTTTAGAGTTGATCATGTTATTTAATCCCTAAGCTCTAAATCCTAATAAGGTTTAGGGTTTAGGTGAACCCTATTATACTATGATTTAATCTAGATATATGTCCAAAGTTAAAGGTGATCATGTTATGGCTGTTGTTGATCATAAAAATATTGCAAACTTTGCTTTGCCGGTCCCTATGTGGCTTGGTGGCTTTGAGTTGCTCTCAAAACCCATCTAGTCACAAGTTCGACTGGCACAAAGGAACTGAAGCAGAATGGGATTAACTAATTTATGACAATGAGGTATTATAAAATACCTCTGTTTTGTTTTTCTGCTCTTTACCCTCCACCCAAGAAACAAGCCTCTTTTTTATGATTAATGAGTTTTAAAAAGCAAATGAGAGAATGATTTTCTTTTGTATATGAAATACCTCTGTGTCATTTAATTGTTCAAGTGTATATCCAAATCGAGTTTGGGCAGCTGCCTACCACCATGAGACATGTTGATGATGCATGGTTCAAGTATTAGAGACAAGTTGATCGTCTTCGTCTATCGATGAAGATAGCCTATCTACTGGTGAAAGATCAGCAATAAGAGACTAAGAGGTTGTAATGTGAATCCAAGTGGTGCTACTATTGTTGCTACCACTACTGCACTTGGGGTTAAAACAAGCACAATGCATGACTTGGTTCTGCGCTCCGCATAAATTTCTGATGTCCAAGAAAAATAAGATTACAACGAGGTGCTTTTAGGACCGTCAATATTGGTTGTATCTAACTGTAAATCATGCGCAGCCTAGAAATGAAAGACATCCGGCCAGATCTGTGTTGCTCTTCCTCCCACTCATCAAGGCGACGACTTTGCATGGATCGGTTCATTTGTTATCGCTACAATGCCTACTCGAGTACTAGTAGTCGTAGTTCAACCATCCATTGTAATGCTTATTACCGGTGGATTGTTGTGCTGAGCAAAACTCATATACACTATCGAATTTTGAAGGGAAGTCACAGTTCCTGAATTCATGTCGAGTATGTTTGTCCTTGCATGCTGTAGATCCCACATTCCCAATTATTAAGTAAATAAAGAACGCAAGACTTTGCGCTGGTCATTTTGGTGGTCTGATGGCTTTGCTTTAATTGCAAAGACCACGACGTCACCAGATCGACTGGCATCAGCAGCCAGCGGCAACAAGGAAACAACAACGCTTGCTAGTTCTCTGTAATATCTATATAACCAAATGAGGTATTCCAAAATACCTCTGTTTTATTCGAAAATACCTATTTGAGTAGTCTTTCGGGTTTTGTTTCAATAAAAGTCCTAAGTTTGAGTTGAATATGTTTCGCCTCGCATTTATATGACATTTACTCAAATATTTGTTTTCACTTTTTTTTTAGGAAACATTTGTTCACTTGTACACTATAAGTTAATAAACAAGATATAAACGGCTGCTGGTCACTTGGTGGTCCGTCGGCTTTGCCTTAATTGGAAAGACCATCAGATCCCAAGATCGACTGGCATTCACAGCATAAACCAAACAACAAGTCCTGATCTAGCTAGCTAGTTATTACCAAATGAGGTATTCTAAAATACCTCTGTTTTTTTTTTCACTTCTCTTCTGAAATCTGAACTAACTGCGTTTGTACCTCTTTCTTTTTCAGAAGACCAATCAAGAAATAGACCCGACCTTCTTCAATTATACATATACGTTTCTCATAGATTTTGATTTCGAGACTTTATGTTGTATGCAACTCCGAAGATATCAACGCTGGTCCCGCTGTGGCCTGGTGGCTTTGAGAGGTTCTCTCAAGTCATGAAGTTTACTCGTTTGGCATCATTTAGAAACAAACAACACGAGTGAACTTACCGCTGGTCCCTATGCGGCCTGTTGGTTTTGAGATACTCTCAGATACCAACTGGTTGCGAGTTCGACTGGCATAGAAGGAAGAACAGGAACAGAAGAAGCATAATATTATGAGGTATTCCAAAATACCTCTGTTTTTGTTCACTTCATTCTTGTTTTGGTTTCTAATCTCAAGTAGATAAGTGTCAGTAGTACTGTGTCTGCCGGCATCATCACCAAACAACAACAGACAAGTGAACCAACCAGTTAGATGATGAGGTATTATAAAATACCTCTGTTTTTTACCTTCCTTCAGAAATGTCATCTTTTTACCCTCTTTTCTGGCTTGGTAAGTTTTCTGCCAGTTTCAGGAATGGGATATGTAAATTTTACTTCAGCAACTTGTCGCCGGCCCCCGGGTGGCTTGGTGGATTTTTGACCGGTTTTCAAAATTCATCAGGTCATTAGTTCGACTGGCATACAGAGACGGATCGAGCGCTTTATAACTTTATAGTTATACTAATGAGGTATTCTAAAGTACCTCTGTTTTGTTTTCCCTTGTTTTTTTATTCTTTTTTTTATCATGAGTCTCAACTCTTTGCTTTTGCTTTACCAATCCTGATTTAGAGTGGTTCTTTACCAAGCAATTCTCATTCTAAACATTTTTGGGCATGATAAACGTTTTTCTATACTCGTGGTTGGGATTTGGGAAGAATATTACACAAAACCTTATACACGGTCTTTGCTTGGATTTCCATCTTGTGTCCATCTTGCACTTGTTGGTTTATCCTGAAGATTATAACGCCGGTTCCCATGTGGCGTGGTGGTTCTGATTTATCTGTCAAAACCATTTGGTCACTGGTTTGACTGGCATAGGGAGAGAGAGAGAGAGAGAGAGAGAGAGAGAGAGAAGAGAGAGTCCTAATATGCCATTGCCAGTATCCTTATTTGGTGAGGTATTCTATTATTCTAAAATACCTCTGTTTTGTTTTTGTTCTCCGTTCTTTGGTGCCATTTTAGCAACAAATTCAGTGATTTACTTCTGCTCCTTCTCAATTCCCATTGTCATTTGGTTATCAAGTAGGATTCGAGTGCTTATGTTACGTGTAAATTGATGGATCATCTTTATAGTTTAAGCTCCACTAAGAACAAACAGCAAGTTCATATTACTTCAAAGGCATCAGTAACTTGAAGTGGATTTTGCATCATTTTTAAACATGAACACAACTGATAAAACCACAGTTAGACAATGATCGAATAAACCGGAACAACAAATCTAGAAATGGAGGGGTTTAGAATTCTCCCCTTCTATAACATACAACAAATGAAGTGTCTCATTACCTGTTTATTTCGTTATTAGTCGAAGAAAGTGGAAGAAATGAAGTTGTTGACACATTTTTTGGGAATTCTGAACTTGTGATTTTGGGAAGTTATAAGAATATTACACAAAACCTTATTCATGGTCTTTGCTTGGATTTTCATCTTGTGTCCATCAATGTAGTAATCCGTTGTTCCTGAAGATTGTGTTGCCGGTCCCCATGTGGCATGGTGGTTTTGACTAGCACTCAAAGCCATCTTGGTCACTGGTTCGACTGGCATTGAAAGAGAAAAAAAGAGAGAGACATATTTGATGATGAGGTATTCTAAAATACCTCTGTTTTGTTTTTGTTTTTCCTTCTTTTAGCTCAACTAAGAACTATCAGCAAGTGCATATTACTTCAAACGCATTAGTAACTTGAAGTGGATGAATGAATCGTGCACCGCTTTCTAACATGAACACAACTGATATAGCTCGAGTTGGACAGCAGTTCTATATATTCACACAGAGGAAATCCATCGCCAGACTATAGGTAACCTGTTGGTTTTGAGTTATACTCGATATCCATCAGCTCCAACCTTCGATTGGCACCATGGCCTCCCATCTCCATTTCTCCATAACTCGTGAAAATGATAAAAATGACTCTGTTTTGATCAAGTTAGACGCATGTAACCAAACACTCTTACCCAGAAATCCAAGATATATAAAGCTACTCAGTATTGAGACACCAAAAATAGAGCTACTTTTATTGAATTCTTCCCATGGCTACACACAACAGTAGGCAACATTGTGGAAGAAGAATAATGGAAGAAAGGAACTTAAGAGTAAGACATGAAATTGATTGACCACTCAATGAAACAACGTTTGCATGAGTTTAAGACCAACTGTGTATGGAATGATTCGCAAACAGCGAATTTACTTGGAAGTAGGGAGGTTCCAGAAAAGATCTATGAACTACTTATGATCCCTCTAGTTAGTACAAATAGTCCAGTTTATTATATACAATGAGGAGAATGTGGTTTCTAAAATTTTTAAAAGAACATATAATAGGGCTGCTCGCTAGACAATCCGAGAAAAATAAAGATGATGGATTAATCAATTAACCAGTTAATGATGTCTGTGGGTTGATACTGCAACAGTTCTCTCAGGTTCGGAAAGGTGGCAAAAGCATAACATCCAAGCAAGCAAATCATGTTTATCTCTGTCTGTTAAGTTCAACTCCAATAAGGACACCAGAGGCATGCTGCATACATCGTATTTGTGATGGCCAATGGATTCATACCAGACACTTTTTAAGCCTGGAGGAACCCCTTCTCTTCTAAGTAAGAAATCACTTCTTCAGCCATCTCACATGGGGACATACATTCTCCTCCTTTATGCTTTAACGCTATCTATAAAAAGAATGAGACAAATTAGCATCAGAGAGACTGTCCTTTCATATCATACATACAGCAACGGCAGATATCAAGTTATCAACCATAGTCTAAACTGAGAGATGTCATACAACTGCAATTGAAAATTTGCTGTGACATCACAAGACTATCACAGACCATTGCCTATAGGTGTCCACACTTGTTCATGTTAAGCCTTAGCAAATCCATTTTGCTTTTCTAAAGATGAAATGTACCTCACAATTAACTGGAGACTCATATGGATCATCAATCCCAGTAAAACCTGCAGTTTCAAATAGACAGAAGATATGTAATAGCCCATTTTGAACTAAACCTAAATTAAAAGATGAAGGACAAAGGAAAGCATGCATTTTAGAAAGCAAGTGACAACTCAATGATATTATAAGTGGTTGTAATGCACAGCCAGAAGATATGCAGATGCCTTAGGATCGACAAAAGGATGTCTAAGTGACAGAAAATATAGCAAAGTTTCTAACTTGACGTCAACAAATGGTAGAGAGATCATGAATTGAACTTTGCAGTGTATAACATATTGATTACAATATAAAAGTAGTTCAGTGCAATGCACTATTGAATGTACATATCCTTATCAATGCTTGCTATATATTGCTGATCAAGAAATGCCAAATTTCCAGCACAATGGAGAAAGTTGTTCGCGAGGCTTTCTCTCGGCACATATTACACATCAATAGTCCTATAGTTTTCAACTTAACTTGTCTAAGTTAAAAATTAGTGAATACTACTGAGTAGTGAGTACTAACTAGTCAGAGACACAATCAAGGATCTATAAATGATACTTCTGGTATTTTCATGCATGTCAAAGGAAGAAGATCCAAACACCCCACATCTACAGAACTCCAGACAACAGTAATAGAAATTTAAGAAAGTTGCAAATGTTTTAAACATGGGTAAAATATCCATTAACAAAATGTTGCTTGAATCTCATATAAAGAATCAGAACTGAAAAGATTGATGGTAGCAGTGGTACCATCCAAGCAGATGGTTAAAAATCAATATACAAAACCCAGTTTTAGTACCTTTGATCTTCCCTGCACGTGCAAGCTTATACAGTCCCTTCGGGTCTCTGGCCTCACAAACATCGAGTGGAATGTCCATGAATACCTTATAACAAATGTGCTTCTATTAGTAATTTTCTGTTTCAGCAAATTCTTTGTATATAGTCACAGTTCACAGTCGAAGCACCAACTAACCAACCTCAATAAACTCTCCAGCAGGCAATAACGCGCGGCAGGCATCACGATCCCTTCTATAAGGAGAAATCACGCTAGCAATACAAATGACTCCAGCATCGGCAAACAGCTTCGCCACCTCCCCTGAACAAAAACAAAGATAGATGCTTTCCTACATTACTAAGCATCTAACGAAGTAGCAATGAACACACACAATTAACGGATAAAACAGGCATACAATGACACACTACACATACCAATCCTCCTTATGTTCTCTGCACGATCTTCTGCTTTAAAACTGAGGTCACGATTCAAGCCATGCCTCACATTGTCCCCATCTAGAACATAAGCCAGCTTCCCCCTGCTGTACAAGCTCCCACTCAAAGCACAAGCCACAGTGCTCTTCCCTAACAAACCCAAAATTCGCAACACACGTAATCAATAGTCGATCAACCAATCATTCCATCCTAAATTCACAATTCCAACATCATATAAACACATCAAAATCCACTTGTTAAGCTTTGAAATGAAGAAACCAACCTGATCCACTGAGCCCAGTGATCCATATAACACACCCTTTCTGCTTAAGCAAATTCTCCCTGTCTTCTTTCTTTACCGAGCACTGGTGCCACTGAATATTGGTCGAGTTTCCAATGGAAGACAACAAGCTCCCATTTTTATCTACTCAATCAATTCAAAGTTTCAAACAAATAAAAAACACGAAAAAAAACAAAACCCAATTCAAAAAAGAAACAAAACCCAATACCTGAACTCAAATTCACGGCCATGGCCTTAACCACAAACGAACCCCTCCTCTTGAAGCTCACAAAACCCAGCTTCGAGCAAGACGACGACGTTTCAATCTTCTCTGCACCAAGCTTCGGCGACGACGCCCATTGCAATTGGCTGGCTTGCATTGTCTCGCAAATATAACAACCCAAATCCGAAACAAAGACTTGGAAAGAATGACTAAACGATGAAGATATTTATAGAGTGGTTTTTTTGGGAAATTTTCTTTTTGGAGGGAGAGGTGGGTCTGTGGTGGCGGTGGAGGGAGCTAAATAGGGGTCTGTGTCCGCTCGGAACGGCGTCGTAGAGGGTCGAAATGTGACCGTTGGTCTTTGAAATAGAGAGTAACATGGGACTAGTGTGAGTGGTGCAGATCCCAAAGGGACGTCGTGAATGCGACGTCGTCTCTGGGTCAGAGTAATTGCAGCGAGCGAGACAGAGAGGAAAGAGAGATTCGAATCTTGCAAAAATTTTGGGGGTGTTTTGCTCGTGCTTCTTTTATTGATTTCTTGCCTTAAACGACCAGCAATCAAGAATTTAATTAATTATTTGCTTGCGTAATGCGTATGACGGGGGGTATGGTGAAATTGATATTCTTCTTTTACGGCAAAAACGGTATGAAATTATGGAATGAATCGACACACTATTGTAATTAGGTGAGTTAGCTCGCAGGAGGCCAATTAGGTGAGTAGTGATTAGTTTTAGAATTTAGAAAATGACAACGCGCGAGCGTTAAGAATTTTACAATAGATGATGAATTAGTGATTGGTTCTATTTTTATATGACGAAACACTTATAACTATATGAGATTTTACAACATGAATTAAGATATTTTTGACTTAAATAAGTTAGGTCGCTCGATGGCGATATAAGAATGTATATATCGCACAATAGATAAGCATAATTTTCTTTTTAAATCGTGATGTATATTGCGTTCATTTCATTAGCAATGAGTCCATGACTATGATGTGATAATTGCAATTTTTTTTTCAAGCATTTCATATTGATAATTGCGTGGATCCCTCTTTCCTCACAATTCTTAAAGTCATTTGAGATATTGACATGACAAAACGGTTTCCCCTTTCACTACCAGAAGAAAGACTTTAGCCGACGAAAAAAAAAAACCAGGCCGACGAATTTTTTTTTCGTCGGCTAAAGTAGAGTTTAGCTGACGAAATTTTCCTTCGTCGGCTAATTTAAAATCTTCGTCGGCTATGATCAACTTTAAAAAATTTCCTTCGTCGGCTAATTTAAAAATTTTCCTTCGTCGGCTAATTTGAAATTTTCCTTCGTCGGCTAATTTAAAAATTTCGTTGGCTAAATAATTTTTTTCGTCGGCTATAGTCTGTGAACTTTAGCCGACGAAATTTTCAAAAGTTTAGCCGACAAAATTTTTAAGAGTTTAGCCGACGAAATTTTTAAAAGTTTAGCCGACGAAAAATATAATTTCGTCGGCTAAAGTGTCTTATATTTACAGATTTGGACAACAACTCATCTGGAAAAAAAAACTATACGTAGAACCTTCAAACGCAAAAAAGTCGTGAAATAAGATATGACCAGAATGGTGAAATACGTCTACGGTTGAAAAATGACGGTATTCCGGTAAAGTCTCGGTGCCGATAGTTGACTTACCCTTATTATTCACTATGCTGCAGATTTGGCGTTTGGTGTCTGATTGACTATTGTGAGACCTTTCCGGAAGCGTAACGGCGCTACGAGTCAAACTCATTGCTATTTCCATGATGTAAAGGCTTTTTTGGCCATCCGAGTCCGTTTAGGGCTTCAAAATGCAGTTTTCTTATTTTCGATTAGAGTTGACCGTTTCGATCGAGCCCTTAACTTTGTCGAATACAGTTGAATTTTTAATCATACACATCTTTCATCATAATGATCATATCTGACAGTCGAATTTTGGTTTGTGAATTTTAATCATCGGAATCACAACGTGTCTACTATTTTCCGTTATTCGGGTTTATGGGGAGCCCTATCGTTGGAAGGTAAATGTCTCAAAATTTTTATATGGGCAGTTGCGTCTCATCTACGTGAGAGTTTTTATGTGGAAGGTTTGACCAAACTACGTAATATAGAGGGAGATATGAGCGTTTTCGTGTGATAAGTGACGATGGATTATGGTTGACCGTTTCGATCGAGCCCTTAGCGTTGTCGGATACAGTTGAATTTTTTACCATAGACGTATTTCGTCATAATGATCATATCTGACGGTCGAATTTTGGTTTGTGAATTTTAGTCATCGGAATCACAACGTGTCTACTAATGTTGTATAACTTGTTTAGTAGGTTATACAACTTTGTGAACCAACTCTACATAGGAAGCAAAATTATTAAAAATCTCGTGAAATAAGATGTGTTCAGAATGGTAAAATACGGCTATGGTTCAAAAATCACGTAAATCAGGTAAAGTCTCGAAGCCGATAGTAGCGGTCAACCCTATTTACCGTTATTATTTCTTATGGGGAGCCCTATCGTCGGAAGGTAAATGTCTCAAAATTTTTATATAGGTGGTTGTGTCTCATCTACGTGAGAGTTTTTCATGTGGAAGATTTGACCAAACTACGTAATATAGGGGGAGATATGAGTGTTTTCGTGAATTTATAGACTTTAGCCGACGAAAATATATAAAAAGTCGTCGGCTAAGGTCAAAAAATTTCAAAACTTTTTAGGCGGTAAACTAAAGTTGGAGGAAAATTTTCAAAGGACTTTAGCCGACGAAAATATATGAAAAGTTGTCGGCTAAGATGGTTTTTGCCGACGAATAACCTAATATTTCGTCGGTTATAGTTATTTTTTAATTTTTTAATTACATACTATAGCCGACGAATACGTTAGGGTATTCGTCGGCTAAACCCTAAAATTTTTCTATTACCTACTATAGCCCTATATTCGGTGGTTATTTTGCGTAAAATTTTTATACGACTTGTTGCGTGTCATCGGTTTAAAACTATTTTCAGTTGGAGGTCCGGCCAAAATACGTAATTTAGACGGTCGAACGACTTTTTCCGTGCGTTTAGGGGTTTGACTTACGAGATTGACCGTCCGGATCGAGCCCTTATTCTTTTCGGATCAAGTTGAATTTTTTCCCATACATGTATTTTATCATGATGGTCAGATCTGACGGTCGGATTTCTGTTTCTCAAGTTTGATCATCACAATCACAACATGCAGACTAATGTTGTATAACTTGTTTACCAAGTGTTATGTAAATGTTCCGTTTCAAAAACAAACTATACGTAAAACCTTCAAACGCTAAAAAGTCATGAAATAAGATATGACGAGAATGTTGAAATACATCCACGGTTGAAAAATCACACTATTCCGGTAAATATTAGGTGCCGATAGTTGCGGTCAATGCAATTTTTCATTTTTTCCCCCTATGAGTAGCCCTATATTCGGTGGTTATTTTGCGTAAAATTTTTATACGACTTGTTGCGTGTCATCGGTTTAAAACTATTTTCAGTTGGAGGTCCGGCCAAAATACGTAATTTAGACGGTCGAACGACCTTTTCCGTCCGTTTAGGGGTTTGACTTACGAGCTTGACCGTCCGGATCGAGCCCTTATTCAAATCGGATCAAGTTGAATTTTTTCCCATACATGTATTTTATCATGATGGTCAGATCTGACGGTTAGATTTCTGTTTCTCAAGTTTGATCATCACAATCACAACATGCCAAATGTATAAAAATACTTTTAGCCGACGAATTTCAAAGGTTTAGCCGACGAATTTATAAAGTTTAGCCGACGAGTTTAGAAGGTTTAGCCGACGAATTTCCAAGTTTTAGCCGACGAAATTTTCAAAGGACTTTAGCTGACGAAAATATATGAAAAGTCGTCGGCTAAAGTCGAAAAATTTTCGAAATTTTCAACCAAAATTTTTTGGCGGTCAACCAAAATTTTCAAAGGACTTTAGCCGACGAAAATATATGAAAAGTCGTCGGCTAAAGTCAAAAAATTTTCAAAATTTTGAACCAAAATTTTTTGGCGGTCAACCAAAGAGTTTAGCCGACGAAAATAAAGAATTTCATCGGCTAAAGTTCTTTATATAGCCGAAGATGGTAAGAAGTCTGTTATCTGCCGGATTTTCTTCTCGGCCTAGCTCCGCCGTCAAGCCACCGGAGACCGTCACACTTGTCCCAAAAGCTTCGCCGTCGTCTCTACTTCATTGCTGGATAGGTGGTGCATCGAGTGGCGCCGCCGTGAGGGATAAATCAAGCTCTAAAACTCCGCCGGTTCGGATTCGGTGTCGATCGAATTTCTCCTTCCTTAGATCACCATTTGGTGAGTTCTATATATGGATACTTTGAGTTTGATTAGTACTACATTCCCCTAGAATTTGGTAGCTCGATTCGGTGTGTGTGAAGAGAATCGAAAATTTTAAGTTTTTAGGGTTTAAAATTAGGGATTTTTATATTTTCAGTCGATTGACCTGTTTAGCCTTAGAATTGAGCTTCGACTTCTTCTAGAAAGTTGTTCGAAATGTTGAGAGGAACATTCTGTCAAATTTTGGTCGTGATCGGGTGGCCGAAAGTTTCTGCAGTTTTTTTTTTCAAAACCCAGCAACTTTAGCCGACGATATTCAAACACTATATTCGTCGGCTATAGTATTTTTTAATTTTTTTTATAAGGTTTAGCCGACGAATAACCTAATATTTCGTCGGCTATAGTTATTTTTAAATTTTTTTTATAAGGTTTAGCCGACGAATAACCTAATATTTCGTCGGCTATAGTTATTTTTAAATTTTTTTATAAGGTTTAGCCGACGAATAACCTAATATTTCGTCGGCTATAGTTATTTTTTAATTTTTTTTATAAGGTTTAGCCGACGAATAACCTAATATTTCGTCGGCTATAGTTATTTTTAAATTTTTTTATAAGGTTTAGCCGACGAATAACCTAATATTTCGTCGGCTATAGTTATTTTTTAATTTTTTTATAAGGTTTAGCCGACGAAATATTTTATATTTCGTCGGCTATAGTTATTTTTTTATTATTTATTACGCACTTTAGCCGACGACATATTTTTCGTCGGCTAAAGTGGGACTATAGCCGACGAAAAAAAAAATTTCGTCGGCTAAAGTCATCACAGACGCCCTTTTCCCGACGACACTATAGCCGACGAAGGATCGTCGGCTAAGGTCTTAGCCGACGAATTTTTTTAACAGGCCGACGAAAATTTTTCGTCGGCTAAAGTACTTTTTCTGGTAGTGCTTTGCCCTAGTTTAGTTACTTGGTTCATTACACTTGACTAATCTAAATGATAAAATGAACATATTTCACTTTCATATCTTCATTGTGCTTCCCACTCATTACCCACATTTAGTTTGATTAATAAGCTGATGAGCAATTAAGGTGTGGAAAGACATGTAAACGAGTTTAACACATGGACATGCGGAATAGATGACAATAATAATTTGGTCTAGTGATCGAGGATTACTCACACTTGCTTTTGTATAAGTGATTGCTTTATATTGTCATTATAATGTAACAAAATCAACCAGACAAATGATCAAGCTGTTCTTGTGTAGTATATCCGAAGCAACAACCAGAAAAGTATGATTCAGGCCTCGTCCCTATGATTGTGGTGTATGTCAATAGTTATATCTGTGATGCATGATTGTATAAATGGAAAATGTAATCGGATTTGAATCAAGTAAGGATTGTGAATGATTAAATTGTTCTCCAAGCACATATATTGTTTCGTCTTGTTTGTTCTTGATCAATCCAAGCACATATTGTTACCTTAAAACGCATCCATTGTGTGTCCACCAATCATGCCACTTTGGCTCCTCCAATTAAGTGATGTATGATCGTATGCCGGGAAAAATGACCGGAGTGGAATCAAGTAAGGATTGTGAATGATTTCTTCTCCTGCATTTCATAAGTTGGAGCAAATGCACTTGTAGAGAGATTAGCATTCCCAACCTTAGTCCCTGTAAATGATACTATCTTTTCCAAAATCTATAAGCTGATTAGAGGTAAAATTCTAATAATGACGGTGTTATCTTCTTCTTTTTTTGGTCGTGGACGGTGTTAACTTCAAACCATCACTTTGAAACGAATGTTTTATATTGTTTCATCTTGTTTATTCTGGATCAACCTAATTAAGAACGTATTGTTACCTTAAAACGCATCTAATATATCTCTCCACCAATCATGCCTCTTTGGCTCCTCCAATTAGTGTGTAGCTCGTCAGTACGTACCTATGCATCCTGCCAAGTCTACATAAATCATAATACCAATCACAGCATAAGTCTAGGTCGACAAATCGAAATCGCGCTAGTTTAAGCTTCAAAACTTCTAGGAGATCAATTTGCTAGATTTGGATGAACAAGTCTTAATCGCCAACTATTAGTAATTCGCCCAAACAATTACAATTAATATTGTACTGCTAAGAAATAAAAATCACCATGAACAATCCATTGCAGAAGCAGCACTGCATTCGGAGACGAAACATGTTCAAGAACCAAAATTAGCCATCCCTAGAATATGCATAATTTTAACAACCAAATATATCAAAATCGTAGCTCTCTCAAAACCAGCAAAATATGCAAAATTTTTGGTGGACTGACTTTGTGCTCCGACTCAAGCAAGGATTTGGTAATACAACTCAAACAAGGATTTGGAAAATAATTTCTAATGTTGTTAGGGATGCATTCTCCTAGTTGAAAACTGCTTCATTCTTTCCCTACATATACACCAAGGATCAGATGTTTAACAATCTTAATTGTTTTCTGTAACACACGCATTGGTACGCACAAGCCCTGTTAACAATGGCAGCAAAAGGTGAGGCTCCCGCTATTGGCATTGATCTGGGAACAACTTATTCATGTGTTGGCGTTTGGCAACATGATCGGATTGAGATCATACCCAATGATCAAGGAAACAGAACGACACCGTCCTATGTTGCTTTTACTGATACCGGGCGGTTGATCGGTGATGCTGCAAAGAATCAAGTCAATAGCAATCCAATCAACACCGTTTTTGGTATGTGATCAACTTTATGTTTATGATTACCTCCATATATATAACTAATCAAATTTAACGAGGCTTTCTTATATACATGCTATACTGTATATCATTATTGTGTAACCGCACTGGACGTACCAGAGTTAAAACCAATTTGAGTATACCTTTCATGATAGTCAGATTCTATTGATAAATAATGAAACATCAGACTACTAATGTAATATGCTCTTGTTTACAATCTTTCAGATGTCAAGCGATTGATTGGCAGAAAATTTAGTGATGCATGTGTCAAGAGTGATGTCAAATTATGGCCTTTCAAGGTTCGTGGTGTGGGTGACAAGCCTACGATTGTGATAAACTACAAAAATGAAGAGAAGCAATTTGCCGCAGAAGAGATATCTTCAATGGTTTTGAGTAAGATGCGTGAAATTGCAGAGGCCTACCTTGGAATGACAGTCAATGATGTTGTTATAACAGTCCCAGCATACTTTAATAACTTTCAGCGACAGGCTACAAAAGATGCCAGTGTGATAGCAGGGATGAATGTGATGCGTATCCTTAACGAGCCAACAGCCGCAGCTATTGCATACGGTCTTGAAAAAAAGACAATGACTATTGGTGGTAATAATGTTCTCATCTTTGATCTCGGTGGTGGTACCTTCGATGTTTCTGTACTTAAAATTGAAGACGAGGTTTTTGAGGTAAAAGCTACTGCGGGAGATACACATCTTGGGGGTGAAGATTTTGACAATAGAATGGTGAGCCATTTTTTGCAAGAGTTCCAGAAGAAACACAAGAAGGACATCAGACATGACCTCAAAGCAATGAGAAAACTGAGAACAACTTGTGAGCGAGTAAAACGGATTCTTTCTTCAACTGTTGAAACCACCATTGAGATTGATTCTTTATTTGAGGGTATCGACTTCCACTCTAAAATAACAAGAGCGAAATTTGAAGAGCTCAACATAGATCTCTTTGAAAAATGTATGAAGACTGTGAAGGACTGTGTGACCGATGCCAAACTGGATAGGAATATTATTGATGATATTGTTCTTGTTGGTGGATCTAGTAGAATTCCCAAGATACAACAACTACTGCAAGATATATTTGATGGCAAGGAGCTTTGCAAGAGCATCAATCCTGATGAAGCAGTTGCATATGGTGCTGCCGTACAAGCCGCAATTTTGCGAGGTGGTATTGAGAAAGTGCAGGACTTGCTCTTGTTGGATGTAATTCCACGTTCACTAGGTTTAGAGCTTGAGAGTAGAGAATTTGACGTTTACATCCCAAAAAATAGTACCATTCCCACCAAGAGAACTAAAGTTGCCACAACTAGATTCACAAACCAATCTTTTTTGATACTTTCTGTGTATGAGGGCGAAGAAACAGTAGCCCAAAAAAACAAATTGTTGGGTTATTTTGAGCTCCATGGAATTCCTCGTGGTCCAATAGGGAAACCTCAGATTATTATTTGTTTCGAGATTGATGCCAATGGAATTTTAATTGTCTCTGCTGAGGAAAAACGACTTCGTATCAAGAACAAGATCGTAATTTCCGATTATAAAGAAGGATTATCTAAAGTGCAAATTGAGAAGATGATCAAGGAAGCGGAGAAGTACAAGTTAATGGACGAGGAATATAACAAGAAAGTGGAGGCTAAGCCTGCATTGGACGACTGCATATAACATGTGTTGATGTCTCTTCGATCATCTCTCGGCACAATGCTAGAAACTCAGCTAAGACTAATGAAAGTTTAAGATCCATAGCAATAATTTTGGACCGTCACTACTGAAGTTGTGATTTTTATTATGATTTACTTTTATAAATCCAGTTGAAGCATTTAAAAATATGGGTGAGAGAAGGTCTAATCAGACCATTTCTAGTGTTGATACATGTCTCCCGAGCCTCATCAGTTTCAAAAGCGTTTTCCCCACCAAAGCAGTCTAATCAGTTCTTCAGAGCTCCAACCAAACAGAAAAGGCACAAATAAGTTGTGGCAATAATATTCTTAAATTTAAACACACTTCGTATTTGCAAAAGAAGAATTTCTAATTTCAAGTAATGCCATTCATTGGGCCAGCCCAATCCATAACCCCAATTCTCTCATTCCCTCTTCTTCTTCCGAAGTTCAGATTTTTGGAGCGAAAAAGATTCCACCATGGCCAACTCAGAAACCGCCGGCGATGCTGCTCGGCCGTGGCAGTCCTACAACACCGTCTACACCAATGCCAAAGCCGGTACGGGGCTCCACTATCACAACCAAAAATCGTTTGAAAATGTCTACCTTCAAATATTAGGGTTTGATAAATCGAATTCGTAGAATTTGAATCCAATTCACTTTTCTGGTTGATCCGTAATCGAGTCTTGTTGTATTGTAATTCGAAATTGTTAGGTATGGAAGGCGTGGATAAGGAGAAGGTTCAGAGAGTAGTGTATGAAATGAGTAAAGGATCGCAGTATTTCAAGAACGAGGAGCGCAAGGAGGCTTTTATTAAGGAGAAGATAGACAACATGCGTGCTCGGTGTGCGAAGCTCACCGCCGCTGATTTGGCTCACTATCAGAAGGTAGATTCAATGCCGGTTTTTTTTTTTTTTTTTTTTTGTCTCTGATTAGTAAGATTGGGATTGGTTTTTATTTATGGTAGAAGTTGGTGTCTTTGTAGGTTGCTGATAGGAGAATTACAGAGTTGGAAGCAATGCGTGACCTGTCGAGGGTTTGGATACATGTGGATATGGATGCTTTCTATGCAGCTGTCGAGACTTTACGTGAGCCGTCATTGAAGGGCAAGCCAATGGCGGTTGGGGGTATGTCCATGATCTCAACTGCTAATTATGAGGTACAAGTACTTTTGTATGTGGCATCACAATTGGATTTCGTATTGGAAGCTGTTGTCTTATGTGGTCTGGTCACTTTGTAGGCAAGGAGATTTGGGGTGCGAGCTGCAATGCCTGGCTTCATTGCTCGTAAGTTATGTCCGGAGTTAATTTTTGTTCCAACGGATTTCAAGAAGTACACTCATTACAGTGATTTAACTAGAAATGGTAGGTCTTGAGTTCTCAAATGCAGATCTTTAGTGATTATTCTTTATGTTAAGTGTGTATCTCTAATCGTAACATGCTGTTTTTTTTAGTGTTTCGGAAGTATGATCCTAACTTCCTGGCTGCAAGCTTAGACGAAGCGTACCTTGATGTTACTGAGGTTTGCAAAGAAAGGGACGCTACTGGGGAAGAAGTGAGTGTATAGGGCTTCAACATGTGATATCACATTGCTTATACTTTACTTGGATTCTTATTTCCTCCTGTAGTGTTTAGTGTTAAAATCTCATTTGCAACTTTTCCTTCATGAAGATTGCCAAAGAACTCAGAGATGGTGTTTATGAAGAGACTGGTCTAACATGTAGCGCTGGAGTAGCACCAAACCGTCTACTTGCTAAGGTAATCTGAAAGAACTCTTGAATGATGTTACCTTCATATGCATCAGCATATGGTCAATGTGGCTTACTGTTTCAGCTCACTTTACTGATAAATAAGGTGTGGCAAGTCGTCTCTTTGTCCACTTGAGTATATGACTTCAATTTAAGCTGAGGTCCCTATTAATAGGGGCCAATAAATTTCATGCATATGAAAAGGTTAGAGTTTGCTTCTGGTAACTGATGTCTGCAAAGAAAAGGGTACTATTGACAAAAAAGTAAAGCATATGCAGCTGTCAATTTCTTTGATCTATGTTATCATATCACTTTACTTGTCTACCACTTATACGGAACTTCTTTCTATACTTATCATGTTTAGGGGTTAGACATTTTCAGTACTTTTTCTGGGCTAAAACTATCAGCACAAAATTTGATTTTTGAGACTATTTGATGGGAAAACTCTTCACTTTTCATTCCTCAGGTTTGCTCAGATATAAACAAGCCAAATGGACAGTTTATTTTACCAAGCAATCGAATGGCTGTGATGACATTTATATCATCACTTCCTGTATGTAAGGTATATCTAACTTTTATGCATCATTGCAGCATACAAAGTACCACTGCAATCTTCTCTTGAACAATTATGTTTTCCAGAATATAATGTTTGTATTTGTTAAAGCTCGTTATATAATGTGCATTTTGATCAAGATGCTGAATGCAATATGTGGTACAGATTGGGGGGATTGGAAAAGTCACTGAATATATTTTAAGGGATGCTCTTGGAATTAGTACTTGCGAGGAGATTCTGCAAAAGAGCAGTTATATCTGTGCTCTCTTTTCTCATTCTACGGCAGGTTGTCATTTCATTATACTGTTCATCTTTTTATAATTATATATTAATATATATAAAAACTTGTCTAAATATCTTGTACTCACTAACCTTAGACCCTTTGCTTATATAATATCGTACCTCATTCCTTCCTATCTCTTCATGGCCTCACCTTAAAAAATCCAAAGTAGTTCCTGTGCATATCATATGATTGTAGCTCATTGTCTGCCCTTCCATTGCAGATTTTTTCCTTTCTGTGGGACTTGCCATTGGGAGGACAGATACTCCTGAAGCCAGATTGAGGAAAAGTATAAGTAATGAGAGGACCTTTTCAGCCACAGGGGATGAAACATTTCTCTATCACAAGTTAGGTATATAGTCGGATGACCCTATGCTATGTTTTTATACTTTATCTTCAATGACATCTCATGTTCTCTTGATTTCCACCTTCTATGAATTGGAGATTACCTGTTTGTAGTTGAACTTATTCTCAATGAAGTATGAATCCCCCAAAAACTTTATTAGAAGTAGATTGATTATGCCTAATACTATCCTCACTAAGGAATATCATGTGCTCATTTATTCTTTACCAGTTTGCCAGAGTGCATATTTCAAGGTCCGTGGTCAACTGTAACAAAGTTCTAATTATTCAACTGAAATATGAAAGGTTTTTTTTGTTGAAATTAGTGTTAGTACTCGAATCTTGAGTTCAGACCCCCAAAAAAAGAAAAAGTATCAAGTCTTGGCTGAAGTCTATGTAGCCTTAGCCTTATGTCCAAACGTATACAACCACTTAACCATTCATAAGAATTGGATGTACATGTGTCCTTCAATATTTAAAATGTTGTAAACTAATCCAGAAACTGAGGTGTATTCTATACCTGCAGCTGAGATTGCAGAGATGCTATCGGCTGACTTGCAAAAGGAGGGCCTTTGTGGGCGAACATTGACTTTTAAACTCAAAACTGCAGCTTTTGAGGTACTTCTGGAGTTCTGATGCTGTACTCCCATACCACTGATAGGGCTAGCTTTCACATAATATGTGCACTATCTAGCTTTTTTTTTTTTTTTTCTTTTCCTTCGACTGTTTTCAGTTTTAGGTGTCATCATTTGTGTGATTTTTATGCTGCAATATCCTGCTAATTCTAATAAGTTTGCAATTGATAGGTTCGCACCAGAGCTGTGACTTCTCAAAAATATATATGCTCGACTGAGGATATATTGAAGCATGCTTCAAAGTTGCTTAAGGCTGAACTTCCTGTTTCTATAAGGCTTATAGGTGAGTATTTTGAATCACATTTAGTAGTTCTCATATTCTTGCAAGTTTAACATTAGCATTCAAGCCCAAACCATTTGACACCTAGCCTTCTGAAATCTTGAAAACCTAATGGCTCAGACATAAATGTGCATGTTGAGTCACATTTTGGTATGTTTATGAGACAATCCCAGAGTAATTCTTTTCTGCCAATAAGCTCCAATTGCTTCCCGTCCCGGAGTGCCATGGGGATTTTGTCTATGAAACAGACGGCAGTGTTTTGTTATCTTTAATATAAGCATGCAAGCAATTGTAAATTTAATTTAAGTTATATGATCGAACTTGAGGATTTGCAATTTTTCATATCAACCCTCTTCACACTCACTCATTCTGAAT
Source organism: Fragaria x ananassa (assembly GCA_034370585.1). Lineage (NCBI taxonomy): Eukaryota > Viridiplantae > Streptophyta > Magnoliopsida > Rosales > Rosaceae > Fragaria > Fragaria x ananassa. Next base: position 2,716,106 of record CP139770.1, on the reverse strand, counting down.
CTCAATCATTCTTATCCAGTATAATGATTGATATTCTATTTTAAGAGTACATAACTCGATGTTATGGCTAAGAGTATAACAAAAACACTGCTGTCATCTTTTGTCAGGTCTGCGGGTGTCTCATTTTGAAGAAGATAAGGGTGCTTCATCTGATCCCACACAAAAAACTCTCACCGACTATCTTTTATCAGGAGATGCTTCAAGGAAAACTATGGGTGATCAAATCTCCTTGGACTCGGACTCTATTGATCATCGTTCGATGCACGTTGAAGAATCCTGTTTATTTAAAGAAACCCATGAAACATATCCATGTGATCATGGAGATCCTCTAGATGGCAATGATTGTTCACATGTTGATGACCTGAAGTGTACTTTGTCTGGCACTTCTGAAGAAAAGGAAAAACTTGATGAATCTACGAGCAATCTGAGTTCAGATAAGGTATGTTTCTTGACAAAGGTATGCTATGTATGGTTGATCTCTACTCAAAGCAGCATCACTTAGTTCTGTAAATATATAAAAGCATTTATATTTTTAAAGTGTAACTCTTTAGCTTTGCATGGAATTTTTCATATATTCAGATGAATTCAAATGACATACGGACAGAGGGCAATGTACAAAATGGAGTTTCACTGCTGTTGAGAGCAGGTTATTCTTTTCTTGGGAACTCTGAGGGCAGTAGCAAAGACAGAGCAAATAGTTTAACTAGCACCCTTGAGGACTGTCCAATTTCTTCATCTCATCAGAAAGATTGGCTTTTGTGGGTGGATGACTACAAGTGTTCGATCTGTGGCATAGAAATGCCACCAGATTTTGTTGAAGAACGGCAAGAACATTTTGATTTTCATCTTGCCGAGAAGCTTCAGAATGAAGAATCTGGCATTGACTTGAGAGCTTCCAGGCCAAGGCATAGGTACATCACATTTTCATTTGGTGCTATTAGTATTTGGTTATTCCAATCAAACCTATGTGATCTAATTAGATTTGTATTTCTCAGAAATGTCAACAAGGATCAGGATTCGAGAAGAAAGAAACACAAAAAGCATAAATCATCTCCAAAAGAAACTAAATACATACCTATTGATGTGTTCTTTGTTAAGAGCAGTCAAAACTTCTAAGACTACTTTACTTGTTACTGGCTTGTACATATCTCTGTAAATAACAGAATATGATTGTTTGTAATTAAGTGTACTTACAGATGTTTGTTTTCTAATGATGGTCAAGATGGTTTCTCTGATATGAACACTAGTATTATTAGGTCAAATGGTCATGACATCGCCACACAAGCAGGATGGTGGTATTGCCACGTGTACTTATCTAAACATTGGATCTTTGATTTCAAGTTAGTTTTGAAGTGTCCCAGACTCCCAGCAAAAGCATACCCTCTTTTTTATGTTTCTGAATCCGACTCCTTCCTCAAGTGTTCCACAATCCCAGATAAAAATGGAACTAGCATCAATGGCGGCAAGTTCCAACTTCTCCATACTAAACCCCAGATGCCCATTTAGAACCCAAATTGCTTCACAACTTCACGCTTCAATCCAGAATAGCACCACCCCAGTTCAGAATAGAAAGGAGGATAGCTTTGAAGTTACTATGCCAACCATGTCTGAGATATTGGAATCATCAAGGTCCCAGAAACTAGACCTTAAGCTTCAAATTCTAGGACCCTTTTTCAGAATCACAGCCAAAAGCTTGGAAACAGAGGAAGAGCTTGGCAGGGCTGAGGGTTTCATAAGGGTCTGGCTCAGAAGGAGAATTCTTCACTTGGATTCAATCAGGTTGCGAAGAGAGACGATCGGAATGGAGAAGTCAATCTTTGGCATTGGTTTGTTCATTGGAGCAGTAGCAATTCGGCATGGCTATGATTGTGGTTGCAACACAGCTGAGTTGCTGGCTATCAATGACTCCGTCAAGTACCATCACAAGGTCATTATTCTTTGGCTTTGTTATCATGGTTTTCTAGTATAGTGAAACCATAGGCTATAGCGTAGTCTAATTTAGTAGAAAAGGTATTCTGTTATTCTATAGTGAAAACTAAAGCTTGTTTTGAGAATTAGTTTCTAAAATATTTTTGGTGCTGGTTTAGTGAGTGAAGTTTGTTTTATGACTTGCATCGAGCTCAAATAGCATTGGAGTTATCCTTTATAACCAGAGTGCGATTTTCACTGTATTGCTTTGATTTTGTTGCTGAGTTTGGACGGTTATTTGTTTTCAGCTTGTTAGGTTCTATTCAAGAATCGGGTTCAAGGCTGTGTATGAAGTGACTGGTTCAACATTTGGAGACCTTGCTCACATGCTGGTTTGGGGAGGAGTTGGGACCAGAATGGATGCCAAAGTTGAAGCACTGCTGATAAAATGGTGCAGCAGGTTCAAATCTCGATAGTGATTTGAGTACAATCTATTGCAATTGAGCTGTTTCTAATGACCAAGAATACATCGATTTCGGTGCTGGAGATGCTGTCTGAGAATAAGAGGCTTTTCTAGAGCTGCTGCATCTTAGCTAGGTGATGTACTGCTTTAGACTTCTGGCTTCTGTGTAGCTTAACTCTAGGTGAGATGTTCATGTTTCAGTAGCTGATTTATCTTTAATTAATTCTAGAATGAAGCTACAAATGAATTTGCTGTAGGACTAACCCTGGATAATTAGACCTAAAATGGAGGGTACAGATAGTTCCAACTTCGAAGCCTTTAGATTAAATCTGGTTGAAGATGTAACAGTAGTTGAGAGATGATTCATAGCAAAGTGAAGTCAGCTTTAATTTAAAAGGGATTACAACTGTGGAGTCGAAACCTTTCTTCTGGGAATTTTGAAATACTATATGCAACTAGATCGTAAAAGTTCCTATGAAAGTGAAGTGAATGTCTACACCATCAACTTTCTCAATCACATTAAGAGTAGTAAATCTTAAACTTTCTCATGCTACATTATCATCTCATGACCTCATATCTGATAGTAAGTATCTCACAGTAAGTACAAGATATCAGTTAAGACTAAGATCTCTATACGTGGCATGAACACATCGTGGATTTATAAAGCTTTCAGAGAACAAGTGCAAGTCCCAGGCCAGTTTTAGGAGTCCTGTAAGCTGCTTGGTGCTGAACTGACCAGAGATAGCACTACCAGAAGAAAGGCTTTAGCCGACGAAAAAAAAACCAGGCCGACGAATCATTTTTTCGTCGGCTGAAGTCCACTTTAGCCGACGAAATTTTCTTTCGTCGGCTATGTTAAATTTTCGTCGGCTATGGTAAACTTTAGCCGACGAAAAAAAATTTTCGTCGGCTAAAGAATGTATTTCGTCGGCTAAAGTTCACAAACTATGGCCGACGAAATATTTAAAAGTTTAGCCGACGACATATTAATTTCGTCGGCTAAAGTGCTTTATATTTGCGGATCTGGGCAGCAGCAGCTCATCTGAAAAAAAAACGGGAGAAGAAAAAAGGGGAGAAAAAGTTTGGGTGTTGTCAAAATCTGTCCATAATTAGTTTGTGGAGCCATATATAGGTACGTATATGTATATATATGTTGATTAATTGAGTTTTATTTGAGTTGATCGATTTTAAGTGTGATTAATTAATTGAGTTTATTGATTTTGATTGTGATTGAGTTGATTAATTTTGAGTACATTAGATGTGTGTATATATATATATATATATATGTGTGTTGATCGATTTGGTTGATGATTTGAATTGATAATATATATGAATTAATTTGTTGTTAATAAATAGTAGATATATATATGTTAATTAATTTATAATATTATTGTGTTGATATGGTATGAAGTTGTTGATGATATATATGAGTTCATGATGATTTTGTGATGATGTTGATATATGATTTTGATTGTGATCGAGTTAATTGATTTTGAGTATGTTGGATGTATATATATACATATATGTTGATTGATTTGTACTACCAGGACAAGTACTTTAGCCGACGAAAAATTTTCGTCGGCCTATTAAAAAAATTCGTCGGCTAAGATCTTAGCCGACGAACCTTCGTCGGCTATAGTGTCATCGGGAAAGGGTCGTCTGTGATGACTTTAGCCGACGACACACAAAATGTCGTCGGCTAAGGTATGGACTATAGCCGACGAAATAATGTCGTCTGCTATAGTCCAGACTTTAGCCGACAATATTATTTCGTCGGCTATAGTCCATACTTTAGCCGACGAATTTTTTGTCGGCTATAGTCCATACCTTAGCCGACGACATTTTGTGTCGTCGGTTATCTTCCAAACTTTAGCCGACGAATAATTTAAAATATTCGTCGGCTAAAGGTTGTAATAAAAAAATATAAAACACCTATGGCCGACGAAATATAGTATATTTCGTCGGCTTTATAGGGATTTAGCCGACGAATTAAAGCATATTTCGTCAGCTAAAACTTATTTTAAAAAAAAAAACTTTAGCCGACGAGTTAAGGCTTTTTTCGTCGGCTATAAGTCCATTCCACTAAAAAAAACCCCTGAAATTTCTAAATTACCATTCCAAGCAAGCTGCAAAATACACCAAAACAATTCCATATAACCAACAACAAACACATAAAAGTATATATCAATTACATAAAAGTGTCAATTACATAAAAGTATCAAACACATAAAAGTATATATCAACTACATAAATTCTATATCGTCTAAATTAATATCCGCTTCTGGGGGCTGCTGCGGAGGTTGCGGCGGCTGGGGTAGCGGCATGGGCGGAGCCATGGGCGGAGGCGGAAGTCCGTGAATCTGGGCAGCTGTAAACTCCTGCATGTATTGGAACATCTGCTGCTGCTGGGCCTGCTGGATGACATGTATCTCGGCAACATAGGCTGCCTGCGCGGCATTAAAGGCTGCCTGCGAGGCAATATGAGCAGCTTGCTGTTCTCGTAGTCTCTGAACTTCCGACTCTAACTGAGTCCTCCTGTTGATCGTGGACGTGGTCCTGCTGCTGGTCGAGGCTGCCTTTCGTTGAAATCCTGGAGTGGTCTTCAGGACCCCCTCGCCTCTCTTTCCTAGACCCCGGCAGTAGAAGTTGTTTGCTCTCGGTGGGAAGGTTGTGCCCATGATCCTCGCCCCAATCTTCGGATTCGAAGTGTCGATCCGGGACATGGCTTCGGACATCTCTTCCTCCTGCGTGTCCGGCCATGTCTCCCTCACTAAGGCACTCATGACTTCGTCACTAGCCTCCCTCACCTTCGCCTATATGGATAGGAAAAAAATTATTAATTAACATTTTTACATAAATTTAAAAATTTAAAAATGTAAGGTGACTTACAATATCCTCCTCGGAGTCAGGATATGCCCTCTTGTACGTATAGACGTACTGGTTGACTTCTGGATGTTCCCTGGCCGCCTCGTCCATGAAGACAACGAACGGTCTAGAACCGGCATGATGGTTCCTTTTGTTGCGTTGCCGGTTCTGAGCGTTTACCCGGGAAACCGCCTTCAAAGAAAAAAGTAAACTATTAGTAAAATATTTTAAAACGCACGTACTTAATGATAAATTAACTAACTAATTTATTTAAATACCTGTTTACGAGGGTTGTTGAATTCTGATGTCAGAAGCCAACGCCACTCGTACTCCCTGTACTGGAACTCAGCAGGGGTACTAGAACGTGCGTTCCCGTGCGTAGTCCAATGGGTCCGCAACTCGTTCTTCCACTCCTTGTACCTACAGATACAACAAAAATATTAGAAATATTATTAATATCACATACAATTTTGTTTTTCATTAACTTCCCAACGTACCTTCCCCCATGCACAACGTCGGCCCAGCTGTCCCTCAGGTGCTTGGGAACCTCAAACCACACCTGCATTTAACCGTTTATTAGTTTAGCTTTTCGAGAAATGAACAATGTAATACATAATATTATTTTGTAAACTCACCGACATCGCGTTGTGGACCATGTCCTTAACCTCCTGCGGGACCTTGCCCCAGTCTGACCACAACATAGGGACTCTATCCCTAATGAGAGCTCCCATGCGGCCGGAGTACGTCCTCGACTTCCCGCCCGATACTATGTGGCCATCCCAGTCAGTATCGATGACGATCCTTCCCACGGTACCCACTATCTTCTCGAGGGCCTTCCCTGTGACGGGGCCTCTCTTCTTCTTTGTGCCTATCACATGATTCGGCCAAATTGATTATTAAAATATATATGACCCTTTAAAAATAATCATGCATCACTGATTACCTGAGGAGCTCGCGGCGGATTCCGGCTCTGTCGCCGATGATAATACCCTCGCAGAAATAAGAGGCGTATCAAAAGGCACGAACCGGTACGCCGCTGATGGAGCCACCAGCGGGGGCAGTGGATAAATCGGCGTCCCTGAGCCATAGACTAAAGATAAGGCCGGTATCATCCGCGGAAGGAACAGATGAGGCGGCGGCATCTGTACCCCAGATGACCCACTATCCGAAGAAGTAGGACCCGGAGTGGGCGCCCGGTGTATCTCGGGCATACGGGGTGCAGACACCTCCGTCTGGGTCTGAGGCCACAGCTGCCTCGAGGAACGAGGGACGGCCGCCTGCCTTGATGAAAGGGGCACCTCCGGCGCCGTCTCCAGAAGGCTCGCACGCCTGGCTGTCATCTGGCCATGAAACGTCGTTTGAGGGTTGCTAGAGGTTCCCTCAGACGATTCGGACCTTTGGTCCTTCGAACTCTTCTTCGATCGAAAAAAGCCACTCATCCTATTTAAAATATTAATCTAAGGCTTTAGATTATTTTGTCTTTATTGTATAAAAAATTATACATGTTTAAAATTATACTTATTCAATAAATAGATATACATAATTAATAATTACATAACAATATATATAGATATACTTAATTAACATAGCATAAAAGTAAATTCGAAATCAAAAATAACTTCATACCAATATATATATATATAGATATACTTAATTAATAATTACATAACAATATTATATATATCAACATCATCATAAAAATATAGCATAAAACTAAATTTGAAATCAAAAATAAATTAACACATATATATTGACACATATATAAATTAACACATATAGCATAAAACTAAATTCGAAATCAAAAATAAATTAACACATATATATTGACACATATATAAATTAACACATATATATTAACACATATATAAATTAACACATATAAATTAACTAACATATCATAAAACTAAATTCGAAATCAAAAATAAATTAACACATATATTCAAAAATAAACACATAAATTAACATAATTAGATTAACACATAATTAAATTAACACATAATTAAATTAACACAAAAATTAAATTAACACAAAAATAAATTAACACATAATTAAATTAACACAAAAAATAAATCTTGGAGACCGGGAGATAGGGGGAGGAGGGAGGAGGTGGAGGTGGAGACCGGGAGAGGGAGGGGGGGAGGGAGGAGGGAGGAGGGAGGAGGCGGAGACGGGAGATCGGAGGGAGGAGGGAGGGAGGGAGGAGGCGGCGAAGACCGAGAGGGAGGGAGGAGGGAGGAGACCGGCCGGCCGGGAGTGGGAGAGGGAGGAGGGAGGAGACCGGGAGGAGGGAGGAGGGAAAAAATTGCATAAATGTGGGAGACGGCTAGGGTTTCACAGTTAAACCCGAAAACTTTAGCCGACGAAATAATTTGTTCTTCGGCTAAAGATACAAATTTCGTCGGCTATAGACCAATTCGTCGGCTAAACCTTCTAAACTTGTCGGCTAAAACTTTGAAATTCGTCGGCTAAACTTTATAAACTCGTCGGCTAAACCTTTGAAATTCGTCGGCTAAACCTTTGAAATTCGTTGGCTAAACCTTTGAAATTCGTCGGCTAAACCTATGAAACTCGTCGGCTAAACCTTTGAAATTCGTCGGCTAAACTTTATAAATTCGTCGGCTAAACCTTTAAAATTCGTCGGCTAAACCTTTATACATTTGGCATGTTGTGATTGTGATGATCAAACTTGAGAAACAGAAATCCGGCCGTCAGATCTGACCATCATGATAAAATACATGTATGGGAAAAAATTCAACTTGATCCGAAAAGAATAAGGGCTCGATCCGGACGGTCAATCTCGTAAGTCAAACCCCTAAACGCACGGAAAAGGTCGTTCGACCGTCTAAATTTCGTATTTTGGCCGGACCTCCAACTGAAAATAGTTTTAAACCGATGACACGCAACAAGTCGTATAAAAATTTTACGCAAAGTAACCACCGAACATAGGGCTACAGTAGGTAATAGAAAAATTTTAGGGTTTAGCCGACGAATTACCTAATAATTCGTCGGCTATAGTATGTAATTAAAAAATTAAAAAATAACTATAGCCGACGAAATATTAGGTTATTCGTCGGCAAAAACCATCTTAGCCGACGAATTATAGTGTATTTCGTCGGCTAAAGTGTGTAATAAAAAAATAAAAAACATCTATGGCCGACGAAATTAAGGTTTTTTTCGTCGGCTAAAACTTATTTTTAAAAAAATAAAAAACTTTAGCCGACGAATTAAGGGTTTTTTCGTCGGCTATAGTATGTAATTAAAAAATTAAAAATACCGGAATAGCAGACGAAATATTAGGTAATTCGTCGGCAAAAACCATCTTAGCCGACGAATTATAGTGTATTTCGTCGGCTAAAGTAAAAAAATACATTAAAAAAAAAACAGACGATATTAGTAAACCATACTAACTTCCTGTTCATCATGTATCACCAAAATTCATATAAAATAACTGAAATATGAATTCAACATGTGTAAACTATAAAGGAAAATGTCTTTGAAAAATTATACAAATTAATGGATTTCGTCCTCTAAATTAAAACTAAGGCTCGTAATCGGAATTATCCGATGAGTCTTCTTCGGTGTCAGAATTAATTTCTGGTAATATATGTCTTTCCTCATCGCCAGAGTCTTCGTCTGTTTCTTGATTTGGATCAACATCAACAAGCCTTGGCCATGATCATGCGGACCCCCTGATGATGTTTCACCGTGATATAACCAACATGTGTACTTCTCCCAAAACCCGGGAGAGTAACCACCGGGAGAAGATGACCGGGCAGCGAGAGTGGGTCGTCACCGGCGAAGCTCTCGGACGACATCACTGAGCTCCGGGTCTTGGATGTCATCCACAGGCAATGGCTGGAGTCGGTCATGAACTCGGGCGGGAGGAGTACACTCGGGCGGGAGGAGTATACGGCTCCCGAGCCATCTCCGGGCTTCGCCTTGTATACTTTTTTTATATTTTTATTTATTTATTTTTTTTAAGACCGAGTGATGAAGGGCTCCCGGGCGAGTCAAGCTATTCCGTCTGATGGTTGGGTCGGGCCTGGGCCTGCATACCGGACACCATGTGTTGACTTTCCTACATGAGTTTGCTGGTTGGCCTACCTCCATGTATGCCTCTCGGGTGGAATTCCTCTCGGGTAGAGCAACGTGACTTTTTGTAATGATTCCCATAGACGGTGCCAAATGTTTCTGCGTAAACCGGGAGGGCTTATGCGGAATCATGGTGGGATATGAACAGTATGAACAGTGAACAACACGGACGTATAGTGGTTCACCATGCCTCGGGGGACATGGCTACGTCCACTTAGAATCAAGTATCACCTTAGGGGTTACAATGGTACCCATCCCGGTGGAATACTATCTTTCCAATATCTAAGTTTCCCGATTCAGATTAGCTTACTTATCTAGAGGGGGAGCCTTCCTTTTATAGATAAGGAAGGTTCCCTCTTACATTACATTTCCGATGTGGGATACTGTACATATTTATACTCTCATGGTGCCTTTTTGTGGAGCTTGGAGATGCACCTTCCCGATGTAGCATTGATGATATTTCACCATGGCGAGGTAGCCTGGACGTCGGTCTACAAGTTCCATGACTGGTCTATGGGCAGTGAAGGTAGTTTACCGACTACCGACTACACCAACTAAATATAACATAACACTTCAATCATACCCATGAAGCCCAATGAGAATCTCAAATTAGAGGAAGCGAGGGGCTCCTCCGTTTCTCGAGATAAGCCTTCTCCCCCGAAATCTCTTCACCTTCCCGCCGCCTTTGCTCTTCTCGTTTGCCGCTGATGCAGATCCACCAGTAGCTTTGTCCAATCCAGTAGCCTTAGCCTTGTCCAATCTAGTAGTAGCAGTCTCTTTGTTCTTGTCTTTTCCAACGGAGGTTCTTCCCTCCACAGAGTGACCCATCACCAACGGTCTTCTAATAGATTGAAAAAAAAAAAGCGACCTACCGCCTGCAGTAAAAGTTAGATTTCATGTGGTTCAAAGCAAACTATAACATCTCAGAATTTTGGTTTTCTATTTTTAAAATAAAAATTATTTTTGAGTTATTTTTATTTCGATTTCTATTATTCTTTAGTAACTTTTGAAAATTATTCAAATTACTTGTCAAAAACAATAGCAGATTCAGCCAAAAGTTGAATGTTCTGGGTTTTCAGATTTTTGCTTTAACTTTGAGAGAACATAACCTCCTATCCAGGGCTTTGTTTTCAAAACTTAAGCTATTTACTTAAGGCTTGTAAATTTAAATAAAGGTGTGAAGGTTGTTGTTTCTTACGTCATGTGATGATATCTGTCTTTTTTTAATTATGGATATTAAACTATCTATAATTGAAATGCAACTCACGCCTTAACACGGGGTTAAAACCTTTCCTCGAGTTGGGGTGTGACACAAACCTAGCTCTCTCCATCGAACCCTCCAAAGAAGAGCATAGGTTCTCTCTAGACAAAACGAACGGAAAAAAGACGGAGTAAAGAAACCTTATTTGGTTCTGAGGCGACCGGGAAATTGATATCTCCGCAAACCCAAATTTCCCAAGGCGGAGATTGCTGGAAGATTGATGCTTTCTTCAATTGCTTATTCTGAAACTCTTCGAAACAAAGCATTTTGGGCGATTAGAGGTCATTGGAAGATTTACAGATCTGGGTTTGAAACATAATTTTTGAAATACAGCGAGGAACGGTGTAGGTGTAGTTGCAGATTTGGGTCGATTTGCTAAAAGATACAAGTTGTATCTTGCGATGATTATCCTCATTGTTTGCGATTATCACAATATTGAATATGAGATGATTATCTCAAAATACAAGTTGATAATAATGGATAGGAAAAATGGTCCAAACAGTAACTCACATTTTAGAGAAGCAAAGTTTTGGTATTTCACATTCAGCAAACTTCAAAACAGTACCTCACGTTCTTACCTCGACTGAAGTTTGGTATCTAGAACCGTTAACTCTGTTAAAAAAACTAACGGCAAACATTTTTATTCATAAAATGGCTAATTTACCCTTGAGTTTTTTTTTCTTTTTATATAACAAAAAGAAAAATTCTTCATAGCGGTACCTCATCTTTTCTTTTGTATAAACTTTGATACTTCAAGTTTTGAAAATATCAGAACGGTACCTCAAGTTTTCACCCCGACCCAAGTTTTCAAATTGTTTTATTTATTTATTTCTAAGAACATAGTAGTTGATCATTTTATTTATTTTTGAAGTATATTTGCTATTTTGGAACATTATAATGCATTCTATAAATTTATTTTTATATGTTATTCGTTATTAAAAAATAAAAAAATATGGAAAATACAAAACCGACTAGGCGTCCGATTAATCCTTTGGGCGCTAGGCGTCGGCTGTCTGCCCGACTAGCGCCTAGCGTTTTTTAGAACATTGACTTTTGGGTAACTATCTAGCAGATGAAGCCATTGGTGAGCTCAGTTTTTGTGAAGCTCCTAATTTCTTAAACTTAGAGGAAAGAAGAAGATAACAATTCTTTCATTACACAGATGAAATATATATCTAGAGAAATGACTAGACAGTTACCCTAGCAGATGTTACTGCTAAAAGTATTAAAATTGGGTCGAGGTGAAAATTTGTGGTACCATTATGATGTTTTCAAAACTTGAAGTACCAAAGTTTGTAAGGATGAAAAGATGAGGTACCGTTATGACGAATTTCTACCTTTTATTATATAAAAAGAATAATAAAAATAAAAACTCAAGGGTAAATTGGTCATTTTAAGAATAAAAATGGTTGCGTCAATTGTTTTAACGGAGCTAACGGTTCTAGATACCAAACTTCGGTTGAGGTAAAAACGTGAGATACTATTTTGGAGTTTTCTGAATGTAAGATATCAAAAGTCTTGCTTCTTTAAAAAGTGAGATATTATTTAAACTATTTTTCCTTTGTAAAAAGATGGGTATTGCTATTAACACACTCATTTTTGCTATTAACACACCACATCTATTTTCCTATTTACATATTTAAATTTAATTTACAAACTTGTCACTTGAATGATTGATTTATTTTATTTACAAATTTGTCACTTGAATTCGATTAATGATTAGTTCTCACCGTATAAAGAGTGTCTTGACAACAACAAAAAATGGGGTGTTAACAACACCATCCAAAAAGAATTATAAATCAGAATAAGATAATCAACGTGGCAGTAGATGACATCACATACTTAGACCCCAGTAATAGAGCCTGTTCCTAAACACTAACAACAAAAACAACCACACCAATTGAAGCAAACCCTAATGACTAAGACTTCCAGCTCCCATTCCTCTCTATCGATGTCCCGACGCGATTATGATTCTAGACGACACCGTTCCAAGTTCGACAGGGAACCCAGGTATTTCTTTCTCTCTTTCTCTTATACTTGTCTCAGAATCAAAGTATGGAACTTGATGCACTAAGAGGCTGAGTCGATGCTTCAAAAGCTGTTGAATTATCTTGAATATGAGTCTGATATGAAAATAAGCAATAATGCGGAACATTGGCTGTTATATTTTGTTGGGTTCCGTTCACAAACAGTGTAGAAATATGGGAGTTCAGGCATGTGAATGTGTTTGTTTCTGTGGAATTTGACAAACTAGAATGTGAACTTAACTGGGTAATCAATCAAATTTAAATTTAAGGCTTATTTGATAGATTGAAGCTTTATTCGAGTTAAAAAAGCATTGAAAGGTTATTTCCCATGTTAGTAATGCTCTCATTTAAGTAGATAAGTGCTAGTTGTGATTAGATAAGAATGGCTGATTTTCAAGTAGCTAATGACTGTCATTGGTTGATTTTAGTCCCAAGAGGTCTAGGAGGGATGAGAAAGATGAAAAGGACAGAGTCCTCGAAAAGAATAATGTGGAGGGTGCAAAGAAGACTGACCAGGATCAAAAGCAGCGGCGCAGGCTTCAAGATGCATTGCCACTCGAGTCCCCGTTAGGATCTGATGACAAGGTGGAAAGTGGGGCTCCCAGGAAGGAGTCAGATGTGAAACCCAGTGGACATCAAGAACTAACCAAAAACTCTTCTGATGCAACTGAAATTCCCCGGTCTCGATCTTTTTTTCAGGTGCTAGATAAATTTATGAATCTGTTCAACTTATTTCCCTTTGTATGCGGATTGTGTATATGATGTTTTCTGATTGTTTCTAGCTTCATGGTCTAAATCTGATAATGTTGTCCGGTAACTAATGCGGACTTAGTGTCCGTGCTATAGGAACTGCCATAGCGGGTCATCTTCTAAGTTCCAACTTTCAGTGTATACCTTCCTTGGTTTGTTATATTGGGATACTTGAAAGCTGTTTATTATCTCTCTAGGTTTAGTAGTTAGGCAGTAGCATGTTGTATAAGTGACAGTTGCTTTATGTTAATGATATGGTATCAACTCTTGCAAAATTAGACAATTTACCTGAGTGGGGGGATGGTGATTAACTTCTACAGTAAAAGTAACTCTTCTATTAGATGAGTTAGTGAAAGCTATCTGCTGCATAACTTCTTTCATTGGAAAATTTTTGATTGAAATACACTTAGAAGCCACTAAGAACTTAGTTTTCATGAGTCTTAAACTTGAACCTAGATTTCACCTTGATTTAGAAGTGCTCAGCTAAGAACACGCCATTCTATTGAGTTTACTTGGGTGCTGTGTATGCAAAACCTTTTTGTCTGGGCTGGTGTAGTGGGATTATTGATCTCCCCCATAATCGTTCAAGTGCCTAACAATATTTGGCTTGTCTGTGCATGTCTCATAGCAGCATGATGAGCGTAATGGTGCCGGACAAGCTGTTCGGAGCTCTGGCCGTGGTTCAACTTCTGGTGAGATTCTTTATCCTACTTGGCTACTTCCATAAACATAAGAGAAAGAAAGGATTTCTTTTTTATGTTTCTGTCACTTTTCCTAATAATCTATGAAACCGATGTTAGTTTATCTGTCAGTTGTGATCTTGAATATCTTTTACGGTGTCAATAGTATCATTTACTTTTCCCTGCAGGTGCCTTGGTAGCCTGGTGGGTTAGTGATGTCTTACTCCTCCCATCAGGGTCTACGGTTCCAATTATATTGATATAGTGTATTTTATAAAAGATAGTGTTATTTATTTTGCTGCTTTATTTTAGAACATGGACGCCGGAGGGATTCAAGGGATCAGCATGATGATAAGACAGTGAGCAAAACAACTACTGGTTCACGGCTAAGAAATGAGAAACCCAATGGTGATGAAAACAGGAGCTGGCGTCATAATCGTTACTCAGAATTGGAGGCTGATCTACCAGCTACAAGGAAAAGACCGGCATTCAGGGAGATGAAAGCTCCACTGGAGTCTGAAGATACTGAAAAAACAGCAGTAGAGACTGCAATGTCAAGCCATCTTGACCGTTCGATGGATGGAAATAGAAGAAAGGAAGAAAGAAGTGACAACCGACGCCACTTGGATAGATCTGATAAGCAATTTGGGGGAGACAGGGTGCGTTACAAGGGAGAAGTACAGAGGGGTGTCTTTCTTTCAAGAGAAAGGTACACCAATGGTGTTGGCCACAACTATAGAGGAATAGATAGATTCGGTGAGAGACAAGAATATCATTCCAGTGGTGGTCGTGTTGAGAAATGGGAACATGATTTATTTCATGAGGCTAACAGGAGTCCAACACCAAAAAATGAAGAGGATCAAATTGCGAAGGTAGAAACTCTTTTGGCTTCATAGGATTTGCAAATGTGTGCACATATGCACTAGGGAGAAACACTTTTGGTTAGCAGGAATTGACAGCAGTTTTCTATCGTGTCTTTAGGTGTCTTGTTGATTTGTAACAAATTCCAAGTACTTTTGAGGGTCTACTATTGTCTTGTAAGTTGAACCTTCTGTTTTTGTTGGACATCTGTTCATATGTTCTTATGGAATGGCTGGACTGGCGGAGTATTTCACCGCCACAATCTTGAATGAGGTCAACAATATGGAAACAGGTGAAAAGCTAGGTGCAGAAAGAATATTCTGCACTCAATTTGTTCAAGATCCAACCTCTATCGACCCCTATTTCTCAGAGTTACAATCAGTGATGGAACACTTTTCAAGTTATTTCCTCGAAGAGTCGCATAGAACTGAGTGAAATGCAAGAAATTATATCGTATACTCGATATACTGCCGCTATATTGAAACCAGTAGTCTCAATTTTACTTCTATCAAAACCTTCGTAAATATTTCAAATTGGAACATTTAGCTCTTGCCATCAGTTTCTAAATATATAGTAACATTCAAGTGAAATGACACACTATCTTGAGTCGTAACATGGATAGTGAATACAAAATCCTATTTCTTAATGACAACTTTGATCTAGCCAAAGTGCCAAAACAAAGTATGAAACATCTACTTGCTAAAGCCAGACAACCATGAACCACTGAGACTAAATTGTCAAAACAAAAGTACACAGGGACAATAATGAAATAGAAAGATTAATTTGAGGATCAAATGTAAAATACCGACAACCTATTTATATCTTCAGAGACATTCAAAACCCAGCAAGAACACAAAAATGTGGAAGACGAATAGTTTCATAACGATGACGCCCACCATGACCTCAGCAGCACAGAGCTTCACATTGTGTGAGTTAGAGCTTCCCTGGTGAAAAGGTCAAACCTTTGTTGACCAATTGAGCACCAACACAGGTGGGTTTTGAACATGGAATTCAGCATCGATTCCGTGATGGTTCAGGTAACGATTTATCGAAATTTGAATTGGGTTTTTGTTATGTTTTGGGATTGCTTGTGAAAATTTGTAAAGTTTGATCCTTTTCAGTGTAGGATTAGGAAATACAAAGGAGAACCTATTTAAGGTTGCATCAGGTTCATAACTTAAGCAATTACAATGTTGGAGTGTTTTGAATTTGAAAAGGAAGAGCTTTGGTGTCGTGAGGTGATCGGAGCAATCAGTATTCGAATGGAAAAGAGAGAGCTGGTGGATATTCAATTATAGTTTAGCAAAATTCAGTTTATTTGCGTTGCAAATTAGGGTACTTTTTGTTCTTTAGCAATTTGGATTTGAGGAATTTGTTGAGTTAATTGGAAGAGTTGGAACAATGAGTAGTCGTCGGGGTTTTTCGAACGCAAGAGCAAGAGCTAATCATAATCCTCCAAATGCCACGAAGAAAAGAGGCAAACAAAGTAATGTACTTTTTCGTTGCTGGTTGTTTGATATTTTGTATGTGAGCCTTTGGTTGATTGTAGCTTAATGGGGATAATTTCTTTTGTAATAGAAACAGGTGGAAGAGCTGTTGCTGATGGGTATGATGATGAGTTACCTGAAAAAGTGATTCAAACTCCTCGTCCCCGCCCCTCAGGTCCTATTTCTACTCACTTAGTAGAAGGGTTATTAGAAAAAAGGTAATGTCATTGTGTAATTCTCAAACTTAGTATCTTGGTGTTTTGGTTGCCACCAAAATTTGATGGGTTTGTTTGTTTTATCAATGAAGGGGGGATAAGCGAGAGGAGACACTAGCCTCTATGATTGAAGGCTTGAATGCGAACCTAAGCAAAAAATTGCTGGAAGAGAAGTAAGCAAGTTTATATTACTTTGAAAGAAATCTAAGAAGATGTTCAATCTTTTTTAGCCAAGTTGTTCTACTTTTAGCCAAATTGTCATGTAATACTATGCATAAAAGAGATTGATTTTACCTTTTCAGTTACAATATAATGCACCAAATGCCTGTTTATATCTGTAGCACTTTAGAATTCACAGACCATGTATGCAAGAGCCGCAAGATCGACCTAAACTGATCTAGACCATATAGAAGCTCATTACGATGTGTTCCTATTTGTATTTAACACCGCAGCAATGTGATTTTGACAGATATTTTGTTTTCTTCAGGTTTGCTACCTTTCTATACAGATGCTTAAACTCTGTGAAGAAAGGTTCTACCAAAGAGGTGAATAATTCATTTCATGTCATAGGCTTGCTGGCAACAATAGTTGGTTGTGAAAATAAACTCTCTGAAATATATAGAGAGTTGCTTCCTGTACTTTCTGAAGCTCTAAAATCTGGGCCCACTACGATAAAGGTAGCATAACTAATTTGTTGGTTCTTAATTTTTATTCTGAGGATTTCTCAGGACATATGAATCTTAGACAAAATGTTCTTTTCGTGCAGATATTGGATTGTTTGTCTATTGTTGCTTTCTTTGGTGCAACCAATCCAGATGAAACACAGAATGCCATGCACAATATATGGGAGTACCTCAATCCTGAGTCGGGTTATGATGTATGTGTTACTTTGGCTATGCTTGTGTTTCATTTTTTGGTGCAAATTTTACCAAATTCGGCTGTAGTTACAGCAAAATTTTAAACTTCTCCAGTTTATTAATCACTATTAAGTTTCTCAAGTATTCCTATTGTTACTACCTTCATACCTTATAATTTGTTTCTAAAGTAGTTTTTGTTTTAACTTTTAGGTCAACACAAAAAATAATTCAGCAGAGTTACTGGTTGCCGCAATATATGCTTGGTTGTTTCTTCTTTCAAGCATGGAGGGATTTAGGCTCAGCTACACCTACTGGAAAGGGTAAAGTGCATCTCTAAATTATTTATATAAATATAAATATGTTTAATATACAATTTACCATACTTGAAGGGATATATATATAACATTTATACATATTGATACAGGGCCATCTCATACTTCACAAATTTACTAGATCACGACAACAATTTAGTATGTGGAGCAGCTAGTGAAGCATTAGCTTTAATTTTTGAAACTGGCTCTCTTGAAAAGTTCTGGAATGATGAAAGTGATTCAAGCCCCAGTTATACACAAATGCAACAATCACTTAGAGCCCATCTTTTAAAGAGAGTTAACTGTGCTTACTTAAATCTACAAACTGAGAAATATGCAGTCAAAATCCGTAATGTCTCAAGATATTTTGAGGTAATAGTCTATCTTTTACCTAAGAGTACATTATTATAGAGTTACTTGTGTTTATTCTAGTTTGTGGCATTAAATTTATGATCTGTTTTCTTTGTCAGGGTTCTCATGTTCTGGCAGAATCTTTAGTGGTCAAGGGGAAAGTACTAACGTTGTCATCATGGTATCAAATAATTCAGGTAAGCGACTTCCAGATTTCTATATGATTAGTTGATTACTTGATACCAGTTTGCAGAACTTGAAGTTTTCTGATCAATATCTGATACTCTACCATAACAGCTGCAGTTTTTGAAGAGGTTTCTGGCTGATGGATTTAAAAAACATATGGAGGTCATCTTTCACCCTATTTCCAGTATTATGTTCTTACTGATTTTCTCACCGACTTCAAGTCCAATTAACAACTTTCATTGTGGTAACAGGAAAATGAGAAGCTTCAGAATTTGTTCGAGTTCGATCCTCGCAAAAACAAGAATATAGGTCCTGAGTTATATGTAGCTACTACTGATAAGGTTAGTCATCTTTAACCTAGAAATATCTTGATGTTGTAATCGAAGTTGACCAAATATCTTGATTTATAGAACACCATGCGTGTCTTGTACTTGATTTGAGGCTTGATTATTTGTTCTGTCTGGTATACTAAATTTACAGATCTTTGTGCGCTTATTTATGCCTGAAGAAAGAGATCAATACATGCTAACGAAGGAACAAAGAAAGAAAGAAAGGGTTTGGGTATGCCTTCAAACTGTGCATGTTGTGTTAACAATTTAAATAGTAGTCTGACTCTTTACAAACTGCACCATTTGCACTAACATCCATGTTATTATGTGCAGAGGACCTCTATTGTAGACAAAGCTAAGACACAATTGATGACAAAACATCGTTTGTTGTCGAAGGTAATCCTCTTTTGTTAATGTTTTTCATTTTAAACAGTTGGGTTGTGCTTGGAGTTAATTAAAATCTTCCCCCTTCCTCACCGAAATGTTGGAGTACATTTGTTTGATTTGCTCATGACTTATAATTCCATGATGCTTCTTGCGCAGGAACTAAAACGCTGCGACTATGATTGAATATGGGAGGGAACAACAATCGCGATCACCTGACTAGCAGAGTACTTAACGGAGAACAAGAACTAGGTTGGCTTCATTCAGATCCTATGTTGTATTCTAGTAATCGTTCATTGCTTTTTCAATTTTGGTAATTCAATTTTTATGTAATAATTACTATGGTTTTCATATTCATGGTGAGCCAATTTTTGCTTTTACTGAAAATAGATAAACGACCTTTTTTCAAAAGGATTGTTGACTGTAACTTCTGAAGTTGAAAATGCAAGCCTTTCCTGCGCACATAATGAGAACTTCTTACATCGGACTGTTATTGTGAGATGACAACTTCCCACCGCATAACAGTAATACTAAAAGTTAAACGAAGGGGAAAATATGTTATCACCATTCACCACAAACACATTTCCATACTTGTGGATAGTACTCGTTTTCTTCCAAATCCATTGCCGGACTGAGACTTGAACTGACATGCATGGCTCCAAGCCTCCAACTGATTACATTTTGAGTAACAAGTCGCAGGTAAAGACCCTCTGCTTTTCTCTTTGTAAATGCGGCAAATGCCTATGGCTCAGACGGTCTTGGAATCGCAATGGCCTACAGATAAAGAAACGAGTAGTCATATTTTCTCCAAGACAATGAAGAGCAAAGAGCCTTTTTTTTTTCTTTTTTTTTTTTGTGAGAAACATGTTTTGATGTTTGATTAGTGAAGAGTGTTGGAACAACTCACCGGTGAAGGAGAGGGAGAGCTTGCAAAGTCGCAGGAGTGAACCGAGCCAGAATAAATAAGCATGGCTAGTAAGATGACCAAAATTAGTGTTCTACTATTGTCTTCTCATTTCATCATCATTTTCAGTTGACTGTGAATGATAGCTTTAGGAGAACAGGAGAAATTAAGTTCCCTTCACAAATCCATTACATGCTTGTGTATGAATGCAAACACTTTGCCTTTGTTTAAAGCAAAATATAGTTGAAGAATTTGAACTGGTCTGATCAAGGAGCTGGAAAGTAGTATCACTAGTATGTGATGTTGCAGGGTGGTTTAAACTTTGCTATTACGCTGTAACGTTTAGAAGTAGTCAAGATGCTTCATACGTGTTAGTTCAGACAGAATCTGATCACCTTCCTTGAGTAGCAGTGTAGCATGTGCACATATGACATTATAATTTTCCAGTCTTACAAATTCTACCTTGACATTCTCAACTAAATGTATACAAGTGATTCATGTACATCAGAAAAGAGGAAATTTTGTTCTTTTGCTCATAATATACGGGTTTAAATCTAATCATCTGTTCAATGTCTGACTATTCCAAAGATTGAACTCCCCATTTTGTAATTTGTACAAGTATGCACACACTTTGCAGCAAAGCTCCTAGATGGAACTTATTTGAAGAGGCAGCCGACGGCGTTGTATTGATTTCTGCTGCTAGTGTAGGTTGCAAAACGGTCCTATCCCTTGCATCAGAAGGGGCACAGGGGGTGGTTATGATCAAGAACTTGAATTTATTTGTAACAAATTTTTCAGAGTTAAATTAAGAAAAATATTAGAATAAAGAACAGTGAAAAAACGAAATTAGGGAAACTTACTACATATAAAAATACAGATAGAACTGTTCAAAAGAAGGGCAGCAAGACTACAAGAGTAACTTGCTGCTTAAATTCATACGAAACCCACCATGCATAATGCTAGAACTTAAACACTACTTATTTAACCAACGAGTAATGTTAGGTGAACCACCTTTTAGGAAACCACTTAAAGTTCATCTTATGTGGCGGCTTATGTGGCATAGCCATATCATCAAGCATAATTTCTTATTCTTTTATGTTTTTATTTTTTCTTAATTACAATTTTTTTTCTCTTTTCTTTGACTTTCAATGAATTTTAGCTATAAATTTTAAAAGTTGTTCGTCTTTGAACTAAGTACAGTCACGTCTGTGTCTATCTTTCTTCTTCTTCTACTTTTTTTCACCAGAGTAGAACCTGACTCCTAATCTTACACCCTCTAGACAAGATCACGAATACATAAATAATTTCAAGATCACCGTAAATCTATTTCACCAATTGCTAGAAGAAAGTTGCAGCTTCCGGTAAGAAACATATAAAACATATTTTTTTTTCTTCTTTTTGTGAGAATGATGTAAAACAGACATGGCTGTATGCAGAAGGATGTCGTAATCTAAAATTGAAGGCCTTCACGAGTTAGTTCTGATCTCACCACAATAACGATGATGTATCGTGGTCTAACCAGTGGGGAGCAAAAGATATATTAGTGCTCACTATCATTCCAACTCGATCAATGAACTTAGTCCCCCTTGTCATGTTAATCGAATTTAACACCAAATCCAATCCATTCACACGAGGGATTTCTCATTTGAGAAATCATAGTCTCATAGATGATAGCCAACAAAAATGATAATCGACCCATGTCATGCAACACAACGTCATGTGATACACTAATATATTCAATAGGATAAGATGGTTGAGAGGAGGGGTGAGAGAGGAAGAGAGAACATAATCAACAGATGTTGGTTTGATGAATGAAGACAGCGAGAAGAAAAGTAGGGTTTAAAAGATAAGCAAGTGAGAAAAAGAAAAAATGAATTATTGTAATTAAGAAAAAAATAAAAACATAAAAGAATAAGAAATTATGCTTGATGATGTGGCTATGCCACATAAGCCTCCACATAAGATAGGCTCTAGGTGGTTTCCTAAAAGGTGGTTTACCTAGCATTACTCTTTAACCAACAAAACATGCGCAATCCTTTTGGGGGTTCTTAACACATTGATGCATATATTCGAATGGACTTGATCTAAAAGAAGCGGCTAGCTTATCATGGCATAATGTCTTCCTTCCATGTAGTCGACCTGTCAAGCCCCTTGGATAATGATCTAGATGAAAGCACCTTATCAAGCTTTTCAGGATCAGATAATGGAGCCTCCTTGACCAAGCCTGATACACTTTTGAGCTCCAACTCTGAAGCAGCAGTAGCAAACCCCAACTTCACGTGCACCTTGCTGCACCAGCACCGGGGAAGAGATGATTGATTGTTATTCAGAATCATCATAGACTTCATCATCGTCAGACAACTCATCAAAACACCTCATGTCAACCTGGTAGCGGAGAATTCCTCCAATCCCTCCAAAGCCTCAGCAGAACTGTGACCCCTCTTGTGATTTCTTGGTCACAAACTCAAGAGAGCACCCAAACTTCCTGTACTCATTAGCAAACCACTCCAACAGTGACATCTTGTCCCGCACCTCTAATTCTGCATTGGTCTCAGAATCACGAAAGCTGCTCTGATTGTTCTCCTGCTCTTTTTTCAAATGCTAGCTTCACAATAGTCTCACCAGTACTCTCATTTTTTAGCTCATATCTCTTTGATGTCAAGACTTTCCCACACAAGAAGTATCTCCACAGCGCCCATCTCCAAAGCTTTAAGTGTGTCATCCACTCCAAAAACATACTTGCCGCTATCTTGACTAATCTACTCAAAGTATTTCCCAATCAACTTCTTCTCATGTATAAACTTCACATTCGACAAGACATCCACGGACAACTCAATAGCCTGATTAAAGCCATTCTCTCCTCCATAAGAAACATCCACCACGTTCAGAATCTTGGCCTGCAGACGAGGATCAAACATATCTGACTGACTAAGCTCAGTTTTGAAGTCAGCTGATCCAGCAAGTATCAACCCTGAAACATTAGGCTGGCTAGTTGCAGCATTAATATAAAACTGGGTCGCAAGCTCAACTGTCTTCCTCACATAGTTGTGACGCTTCTCCATTCGTTGACGAGCGAAACGAAGCGCTGATTGTCCTCCTCTTACGTGTTTCTTTGGCAGGTCGACGCTAAACTTATGAAGCACCTCTCTTGTGTTGCCACTCAGTGTCCCAAAAAGAGTTCCATTACCATCCATGACAATGAAACCAAATTTGTCATCAGATTCCAAGAGCTCACTCAAAGCTTCAATATGGAACTTGTTATCACAGAGGTAAAGAGAAGCGTTAATAGGCTTAAAAGGCTCTATAGCCCTTGTCATCTTCCTTTCTTTGCCATCATCAGTGACGATTGTTCCTGTAAATAGAGCAAGGCCATTTGGAGGAACCTTATTGTAATGCTTGAGGCGCTCCTAAGCAGATGTGATCGCCCCTAGAACAGATTGACGATTCACTCTACTCTTGATATTTGAGGCAGTGCCAATCTCCTCGCCAAGCATCTTGGAGACACGAGATATTTGATCACGGGGAGGAATGATGAGAGAAATCATGCTGGTGCCATTACCCCTTGCAGCTTCAAGTTCCTTAATCTGCTTCTTAATCTTCCATATCTCAATGTTCTTATCAGTCTCCTGACTTTCTGACATTTTGAAGCTGAAACCGCAATAGATGTTTGATGGAGAACACGCGCAGCTCTGAGAGTAGAGACTAGAGAGGGGATGATAGTTTTAGAATTGCAGAGCAATATCCCTCTAATTTATAATAGAGCGCCACAAATCCTAAAACATAAGGGTAAACGAAAAATCCTAAAGCATAAAGAAAAACAAATCCTTTCTCTTATGCCACTTATTATTGTTCGGATACGTCTAGGAAAGTCATCCGCAGTACGAGCTGATTTTAGTACCTCAAATTGGTTACTGAGATTGTGATCCCGACTCAACGTAAGTACCTCGAGACTTTAGCTCCATTATGAAGGTTGCAAGAAGACATATTTTATGAGAACGTTTACTTATTTGGAATAAAATGAAATGTTTATAAGGCAATCAAATTCCTGCCTCACGTAAAGGAAACATAATTGGTGTATATCTCACTTATCCGGAATTTGATTACCAAGAGGGGAGATGAATTAGGAATCAACCATCCAAAATCACGGATCCGGATTCTCTCCTAATAAGCCTCTCCTAATCTTGCCTAATAAGATGATCTCGACCGTTCCATTTTTACCAAGGGTCAAGATGTCTCCTACTCTAACTCAAAAGCTTTTTTCCCATCCAGTCTCCTATGTCTCGCTTTCGATCAATTTTTCTTCTCATCATTCTCTCTCTTCCTAAACTCATAACGAGACTCCTTTCACATCTTCATCTATCTCTGTCTCTTTCCCTGAACTTCCCAAGATAAGCAAGCTTCTAATGTCAATATATAACCCAGAAAAGAAAAGTTGGATTTATAAAGAACAAATCCAACCTACAAAACAAAAACCCACGACAAACAAGTTCACAAACGTAAATTTGAATGTTAACCCAGAAAAAAAAAAAAAAACAAAAACAATGCCACTCTTGCAGTTCACCTATGCTTGGTGAAAAGATTGGCTTCGGATTTGGGTAGTAAATTTCATGATTTATAGAAAATCTTATTAGACAGAATGTATGGGATTTATTGATGCTCCATCAATGAACAAGATCAAGATTCTGCTCCATTTCATGAACACCATAATACAAATCAAAACTTTTCAACTCATTCATTCATGAGGGTAGATGAAAGATGTAGATGAATTCTTTTTCAGGGCCTTTTCTATTGCTTCTTTGACTATGGTGGATGAGATTTGTTCTCCATCAGTATCGAAGGAAGATGCGTAAAATTCCCAATCGCCTATGAGGGACTTGTTATTTTACTTGTTCATCTGGACTTACCTCACTAGACCATCTCACTGAGCTTAATCTTCAACAAGCCACAAGGTGAAGGACTCATCGGGTAGCTTTCGTCGAAAGCACAAGAAGGAAGTCGTCTCTGTTTTGGTAGCTTTCTTCGTTCAGAAAGGTTTGGAGAGATAGAGATGCGACGAGAAATTGATTGAAAGCGGGAGATAGGAGAGTAGATGAGAAAATAGCTTTTGAGTAGGAGACATCCTGGCTCTTAGTTAAAATTGAACGGTCAAGATCGTCTTATTAGGCAATATTAGGAGAGGTTTATTAGGAGAGGATCCAGATCCCAAAATCACTACGCCCCCATTTATGTCTTATGTCATCCCATGATTATTTTCCATTTTGGGTTAGTAAACGTTCCATGAATGTTTTTGATGTTTGTGATATTTCTCTACGCCAAAGCTTTTTTTTTTATGTTCTCCATCCGATCAACCCTAATTTGTAACTCGACAAATGATCGAGGCAAAAGGGCTTTGTGTCAAAAAGAATGAAGGGGTCTGGTGCAGCACATTATGATTAGGGTGCAGCCAGCTAGCGTGTATATGGAGCTAAGCTAATTGCATTTGTTCTGGATCAAAGTCAATTTTACATGTAGTATGGTCGTCAATTTTACACCAAACATCATGTTGGAGAAACCCACACTAAACACATCATTTATAGTTGCATTTGTTGATTTGTTCAATGGATGAGTCCCATAGTCCCATAGATTAGCAGTACTCTCTGAGAGGCTGGAATCGAGGTTCGGACAAACTACGTGGTTCTCAAGAGACCAGCCGGTTATTCTGACAAAAGTTACCAGTTACTGTGAGAAAGGGCAGGACAACTTCTCACGGACACAACAGTAAAACTAAAATTTACCTAGGGGGAAAATATATTATCACCACAAGCACATTTCCAGACTTGTGGATAGTACTCGTTTTCTTCCAATTCCATTGCCCGGACTGATACTTGAACTGGCATACAGGGCTCGCACTGGTTGCATTTTGAGTTACAAATCGCAGGGAAAGACCCTCTTCTTTTCTTTCTGAAAATCCCTTTAGATGGCTCAGGCGGTCTTGGCATCCCTAAGGCCTGCAGATAAAGAAACTAGTATCAGAACAATGAACAGGGCCAAGAGCCATGTTAGAGTTGAATGTATGATTAGTGAAGAGTGGGAACAACTCACTGGTGAAGGTGAAGGAGAGCTAGCGAAGTCGCACGAGTGAAACGAGCCAGAACAGATGAGCATGGCGAGAAAGAGGACCAAAATTAGTGTTCTACTATTCGCTTCTCGTTGCATTTTCATGACTGAATGATAGCTTTAGAAGAGCAGGAGAAAATTCTCTTCACAAATCGATTATGTGCTTGTGTATGAATGTAAACACTTCGGTTTTGTATAGAGCAAAATAAAGTTGAATACCTTGAACTGGTCTGATCAAGAAGCTGGAAAGTAGTATGTGATGTTGCAGGTGGTTTTACGTTTAGGAGTAGTCAAGATGCTCCGCACGTGTTAGTTCAGATAGAATGCCATCATCCTTCCTTGAGTTGCAGTGTAGTCACTTGCACATATGATATGGCAGTATAAATTTCCAGTCATATTATACTTTTTCAGTATTTCAACCTAGGACATTTCCATGTAAAAGTATCCAAGATGTACATCAAAGAAAAGAATACCAGGAATTCCAGAAATGAAAGAGAAGAAAAGGGAATATATGTTTCTTTTACTCATAATACACTAACTAAAGGGGTTTAAATCAAGTCATCAATGTTTGACATAAACCAAAACTGCTAATTACTTTCGGTACGTCCCGCTTTACAATGCATACATCCACAAAAAAAAACTCAGAGATTGAAGGGGAAAATGGAAAACCGATGTAGATTTAGAACTGATCGGATAATAATATTACAACAGAGATGTTGCTTCTGCAGACAACAAAAATGATAGAATGAATACAAAGTTCCTAAGTTACAGGTGGAGTGATCATGGTCTACAGAGCAGTGCTGGGTATTATCAATTTCAGGAGGAAAAAGAGATCTATCTGACCTGAAGATCTTCTATATCAGTTAGAGGAACTGCGTTGTCACTTGACCTCTTATTGGGGTTCACCACCAACTGACCACATGCTCCACTTATGTCCTGCCCCATTTCCTTGCGAACAGTTGTTCGAATGCCATATGTACCTCTTAGAATCTTCTGAAAAGTAGATACTTTCTCTTCGGCAGTGGTTTTGAATTTGCTCAGACTACCAATTGGGTTAAAGGGTATTAAATTAATAACCTGTTTGACAGAAAACAGCAAATGCCTAAGATTATTTTGATATGGAATCTACGGATACAGAGACATAACTTAAAGAGGGATATGAACTCACCACTTGAAACGTATCTAACAATTTTCCAAGCTGGTGTGCATGTTCCTCTTCATCATTCACTCCATCCAGCATTATGTATTCAATGAAAATTTTTTGCTGACTGAAGATTAAAGGCAAATGGTAAGATTCTAAATACATCTAAGGAGGATAGCTAAGGTATAGCTGTAAAGAAAGCAAAGTGGATAAAAACATGAAGTCAAACAGAAGTTTACCTGTTCTTTTGATATTGTTGCAATGAATCCATAAGCTTTACTAAGGGAAAGGCCCGAGCTGCAGGCATTATCTGACAACGAATTTCTTGGACAGGTGCATGCAGTGAAACTGCTAAATTCAGTCCAGGTAGATCATTATGGAACTTGTTGATAGCATGGATAATACCAACCTACAAAAGAATAGATGCAAAAGTGATACACCAGTTAGCCAATGTTCCAGCACTCGTGAACCACTCCATTAAGACTAGTGCAACTCAAATTCATCTAACTTCAACTGAAGACTTTAGATTATTGCATACTAAGATATTATTCATGTTGTGGTACATCGTACATGAGATGAAAATTAGGGAAGGTGGGCAGGGAATGTATCATATCTTAATTCCCTCGTATTGAGCAACCAATTCATGTTAGCATCACTAGTAATGTGATCCCATCATCCCATCTATATATAAGGGAAACTAATCTAGACATTGTGTCCCATTTTAATAATGGATATACTATTGCTCATGAAACTCATAGAGAAAACGTCATAACAAACAACAAGGAAATAGATTACCTAGACTATACAATAGAGAAAGAACATCACGAGAAAATCACACAACTTTACCGTATTGTAAGAGCAAGACCAATGGAATGTTATTGTTGGTGATATCTAAAAGCCTACTACATCTCATTTTTCATGGACAATAGCACCAGAATATGATATTAGGATAACACTGAATTTGAATGAACATATCAATAATTCAATAGTGATATTAGGATAAGACTTTACGTACAGATTTTCCCTTATTAAAGAGTCCCTCAGGTGATCCTCCTTATGAACCCATTGAACACTTGTTCACAAAAAGCATAAGTTGATAAAAATAACTGCACTTTGAAATACTTACCGTTGACACAGTAATCCTCTTTGGCGACAACTGAAATGGTAAACCAGTCATGACGCGAATCGCTTCCACTAATGCATTATAGTTATTCAACGGTTCTCCCATTCCCTGACACCACACAAATTCAAAATTCCAACATTTCCAGTTACATTCATACAATATGAAAACACACAACTAAAATACAATGCACTTACCATGAAAACAACATTGCGTATAGGCGAAATTCGGGACGCATGAACCAACTGCTCCACAATCTCCCCTGAGGTCAAATTGCTCTTAAACCCCATAGTCCCAGTGGCACAGAAAGTACACCCCATTTTACAACCAACCTATCCCAAATCACCACAAATCCATTCAAAACAAAAACAATTACGATTTCGAAGAAAAAACCAAACAAAAAAATCTCAAATCTTTTGATGAACAAGAAAGACCTGAGACGAAACGCACAAGGTGGACCTTGCGCCCCCGTGGTGGGACTTGCCATTGTGCTTCCCCAAGCTGCTATCGTACCTCATGATCACCGCCTCCACCAGCGCCCCATTCTAATCGAAACAACAATCCAAACAATGTGTGAGTTGAATTCGAGTGCGGAATTTCATCGAACAGGTGGTGTGCGAGAACTGACCTGAAGCTTGATGAGGAGCTTGGTGGTGAGGTGGTCGGAGGAGTCGGTGGCCGAGTGGACGGAAGAGGTTAGGGTTTTGAATTTGGAGGATAAGAGAGGGTACGCGGCGGAGGGCAAGGAGGGGATTTGGTCGAGTTCGGCGGAGGGGTTTTGGATCACGTGCTTCCATATGTAGGGCATGAAGCTGGGCTTGATGCCGGAATTTTCCAGCTCGGATTTGAGCTCTCCGGCGTCGAAGATTGACCGGAACGGCATCGTTTTGCGATTGGTTTGCATAGTTTTGAGGGTTTTGGGTTGTGTTGACGGAGGTCCTTCACATTCATGCAAAGGAGGAAAGACGCAGTTGAAGAAGAGGAAACGACGTCGTAGGTTGGTTGAAGTGACAAATTAGAATATATCATTTTTTTTTTCTCTCGTCAGGGCCACTAGAGACAATCCTACAATTGCTCAGTACAATTACTGGCTCACTTATTCGAGCCCAAAACTAAAAACTAATTAGCAAGAAAAACCAAAATGCAAAAGATTTAAAGTTTGTAAAAAAATAAAATAAATAAATAAATAAATAAATTTTGACATTCTTATGTACTTTTTACTAAAATCTTGGTTTATGTGAAAACTTTCACCATCTTCTTACTAGTACTTTTCAACTGATTATAATGGAAGGTGATTCTATGCTTCTGATTGATGTCTTAAATTATCGAAGATATCAAAAACTTAAGTTTCTTGTCAAATATATTAAAAACTTAGCTTCTCAATTTGAATCGATCTTCTTCGTTAGGACTTGTAACCTACAAAACCCTAGAATACAGGACTCTCTACCATTTTGTTGCCTAACACCCATTGGTGTATGGCGTAAGGAATAAGGTAGCTACCCTCCCATTCTAGGGCATGCAAGATTGCAAGACCTAGCAGCCTAGAGTACTGCATCCACCATCGAGCTGTCCTCCATGTTACCTACGGTTCCGCTGTCTGATTCCGAGCCAATGACTGGCGCCATACCCTCACGCGTCGGTTTCTTTAGCTTATTCCAGCTACCACGCGGACTGCCTCGTTTCTTGTAACCCTTTTGAGCAACAGATGTGTAGAACCGAGAGCTCCGAAGAAGATGGCAGCCCTAGATTCTCTAGCTGCAGGTAAACAACCATAGCAAGACAATGTTTGTGCACTTACCATCTTCCTAGATTTCCTCTTCACGTACATTGACGCCGCACGCCACAGATTTGCAGAGGAGCCGTAATCCCAGTCGCATCAGCAACAATGGCATCCCCCTTTGTCAGCTCCTAGGTCTGAATAGAACGTTTTCGAAACGGGGAGGGACGAAATGAGAGCGGGAGCTAGGAGCCACTGGTTGTGGAGTAGCCCTAAAGGCTGTAGATATTGTGCATTTATCGGACTAGACATTATGCTTAAATTTTTCCACAATCCGTTGTATTGGTTCATTATCAATATAATGAAGTTCTTATTTGATAAAAGAAAAACAAGATGTTGTGAAACTTGATATGGTAGACAAATAGAGAATGCAGTCCGGCCGGTTTCATACAGACGTGTGAAGTACAAGACACTCGTGATCAAATAAACATAGCTACACTTAGTTTTTGTCTATTCGTAAACTTTCCTACATTAACAATCAAAAGTTCAAAAACAGATATCATGCTAATTAACAAGAAATGAAGATGAAACTTTAGAATTCCCGTTGTAACACATCTGCATCTTCATTAATCAATTTGATCAGATTTCAAAAAACACCTTGAGAAGCTTCTTTTCGAGTTACCACATTATGGTTTAGCAAGGATAGAAGCCTATCTTTTGAGCGCCTCGGCACATATGGAATCACCGGAGAAACACCATATTCTTCCTCGTAGCTACATGAATGACTAAACTCAAGGGCAGATTGCCGGTCGAGTGAGTCAGAAGTGACCAGAGGTTGGAACTCGGATCCTTTTCGACAACGAGAGAAGCCTCCTCCCAAGGTCGGCTCATGCATATGGCCACTCAAAAGGAGATTGTGGCTACCTCTCGTATTGCCCTCCGAATACCTTCTGTATTTGTGTTTGGATCTTCGCTTCTTGATGGCATGGTATAGAAAGGGAATCAACCCCTCCATACCTTGGTTCATCATTTTGATCAAAGCACATCACATAGTACGTTCTTCAAAATGAAATCAATCAGGTGTATGTAATTGTACGTTCTCTTTGTGTTCTATTTTCGGTTGGTTGTTCTGTTTTTAGAGAGGCTAGCTAGCAGGAATTCTGGCCGTTGAGAAGAAGCTCTCACTTTTAGTGCTCCCGTATTGTTGTATTGTAAGTTGTGTTGTAACAACTCTTTTCTACATGTTCTTTTCTATATGTAGTTCATATGGCAAAGGTAAAAGATCCAGAACAATTTTTTTTTTTTTTTGCTTTCTTCGTAGCGAAAAATGTTGAATATATCTCATATGAACAAATAGGGAGCCTCTTTGTTTTGGAGTGAAAAATGTCGAAGCTCTTTCAAATTCAGCATAATCACATTATAATATAACAAAACGTCCGTATATATAATACCGTCAGGATATATAGCTATGAAGCTCAAAAACTGATAGAAGTACATGGACCTTGAGTAAAAAAAACATAATCCCATTTCACTTTGTTGGTGCACAGATGAATTAATTATATGAGATAATGTAACGCCCCATACCCAATTTTACCTGTTTATTGGGTTTTCTACGATTTACTGAGGAATTTAACTGTGTTCAGTAACCTAGTAAGTTAACACTTGAGTTTATTTTCAAATTTTACTCAAAATGTTAAATTTTTATTTTAAGGCCCCGATGTCGTAGTACGTGTTGACACGAGTTCACCGGTGTCTTCGGATTATTTTTGGAGCTTCGAGCTATTTTCTGTCATTTATCAAAAATTTAGTATTATAATTAATTTTCTGATCAATATCAATTAGGATTTTGACGTTGGCCGTTGGTTCGATGAGATGAGTTGACTTTAGGAAAAAGCTCACACTCGGTTTGACCCGAGCCCAGACTTCTCTCTTTCCCTCTTCGGCTCCTCCATCTCCGACGTGGCGTTGCCGATCCCGGCCGCTGCATGCCGTGAAACCACCACCCAATCACTCCTCTCTTCATCCTCTACAAAACCTAATCCATATATCACACTTACATCCCGATTTCGATAGAGATCAATCGAAGGGTAGCTCGGCTGCGTTCTTCTTTTTCCGGCGAGCTCCGACGGCGATGACGTCAGCAAGGGGTAGGGTTCTTCTCCTCTTTTCTTCTTCTCCCTTCCTGTGGCTTTAATGCATTAATTCAAGCCCTGATTCGAAAACCCCTTTTCGGAAATTTTCTGGGTTTTGTTGAGATTTTTTCGGCGACGCACGTTCTTGAGGTTCAGATGTCTTCTTCAAGCTCCGGCAAGCCTAGCAGCGGTGATTAGAACCCATACACATTTTTTTGAGGATTCGACACATTTTGTCGATAACTTGGTGATTCGGAGTTTATGGGGAAGCTATGGCAAAATTCCCGGTCGCCGAAATCCGGTAGAGATTCCGGGGAGGCAGTAGTTTCGGCAGAATCCGTGAATGTAGTTTGTCGACTTTCCTTTTTCGTTTAAGTTGTAGTTTACGGTTTAGGAAAACCTACAATTTTTAGAAAGTTTCAATTTTAGGAAACTTTCCCTTTATGGAAACTTTACATTCATGGAAACCTTTTTGGGTGCCCTTAATAATTTTTGGGGTGAAGTGGTGTAGAGAGGGAATGATGGAAATTGATTGTGACTTGGATTCCAAGTTAAGGTTTTGTTTGGGGGCAATGCTCGAGGAGTATTCCGGGCATTATATTGGAAAGCTTAGGCTTAACTAGTGAGTTGACGTTTATTTTAAATTAAATACATGCAATGGTTTTATATTTAATTATTGTATTTATTTTATTGAATTATTAATTTGTGGATTTGATTTCCTCTTGTGAGTTATTTTCTGCGAAGTTATTTTCAGAAGTAAATGTTCTTAT
The DNA here is from genome assembly GCA_034370585.1 of Fragaria x ananassa. Taxonomy (NCBI): domain Eukaryota; kingdom Viridiplantae; phylum Streptophyta; class Magnoliopsida; order Rosales; family Rosaceae; genus Fragaria; species Fragaria x ananassa. Next base: position 2,683,199 of record CP139770.1, on the reverse strand, counting down.
TTTATTTGTTAATTTCGCTATTTTGAAAATTTCCGAAAATGAGATTTTTGGTGGAGTCATATATTTATTGCTTCTTTTATAATTGACAATTTTCTTTAATTTGGAGAGTTACCGAAAATGAGATTTTCGGTATATATATGTATGTATATTTATGAAGAAAGTATGTATGTAAATGCTAGCTAGCCATACATGTCTGTCCGCCATAATGACGTAGCATTTAGCCGCATTATGGTGTGACGTGAGCGTGAGACGTAATTGTAGTAGCCATATATGAGTGTTTTAATTCATATAGGGGGGTATGGACACGTATATATACATCTGTCTATCCATCTTAATGGCGCAGCGAGTAACCGCATTATAGTGTGACGTGAGCATTAGACGCGAGCGTAGCATATATAAATTTTTTAAAATCCATAAAATTTATATAGGGAGTATGGACGTGTGTAAATACATACTTATTTTTATTAGAGCTTGAGAGACTCGATATTTTAAAGTATTGGTGACTAACGGGGCTAGTCGCGTATTTTCAGATTTTGCCAATTTTTTGAGTTATAAGTTTTATTATTTATTGCATGCAGCGTAGTTTTTCTAAAAAGATAAATTTGAGAAAGCATAAAGACTTGTTTCTTTTAAACTTTATTTTTGTCCACTCACTCTAACCTTTTCAAATGCTTCTCCCCTGAGCCCTTCGGTTTTAAACGCCCAGTTTGCAGGATATCTTAGTTGAGATCGGGTGTACGTGGAGACGAGGCATAGTCCTTTTTATAGCTTCTGCCTGTTTGTATATTTTTATTTCTTCCTTCAATATTAGAGTGACTCTAAACCTATGAATGTTGGTTGTGGGTTTATAATTAGTTTAGTAAATAAATTCAGAGGTGTTGTGAATATGGAGAGCACGAAGGCTTCAGGTATAGAAGGATGAAGTTGGATTATTTTAGAAGTGTTTGCAAGTGTTTTAGGAAGGGTTGTCCATTTTCAATTGAGGTTATACCGAATTTTCGATAGCATCTCTCTTGGAGGTGGTCTCCGCAAAGTTTTCAGGGTGAAATTCGGGATAGGTCCTGATAGATAACATACTTAAAATCACTCAATTCCTCCTATAAAATCATAATCTACAATTGATTATTATTCTTTAATTTACTTTCAAAGCTTCCAATCCACCGACATTACAAACAAAAGCACATAGATTACAATTACAACATCGACAAGAGAAATGCACTTCTAGTGGCAACCCCATCATATATTGATCATGATGAAGCTCCACCTTTGAACCCATTCTTCCTGCCTTAAGCCAAAAAACAAAAAAAATCAATGAAATATTGGGATCTTATTATTCACTCGTATTTCCTGTTAGCTGCTTGGTAAGGATAGAAACCCTTCTTTGATCCTCCGGGCAAGGAAGCCGCAGCTGCAGAAGCACCACCTTCTTCCTTGTAGCTCCTTGAATAAGCAAACTGATGAAGCTCCGATCGTTGCTCGAACAAGTCCGCAGCGGTCGGAGCTGGGAACTCAGATCGCGTCCGGCGATGAGATGACCCCTCTAAGGAGTCATTGCCGCTGGTGAGGAGATGGTAGCTCCGGTTGGAGTTGCCAGACCCGGAAAATGACGTCCTATACTTGTGCTGAGGCCTTGTCTTCTTGATGGCGTGGAGAAGATAAGGAATCAAACCCTCCATACTCTTTGGCTTTGATATCTTTGAACTTCGAACTTCGAACTTCGTCTTGTTGAAAATTATTGAGCTCGATCTGGATATGAATGTGTGACACAAAGTCGTTAAGAAGCAATTACTTATATACTAGTAGCTGACCTGCCCAGCCATATCTGAATGGACGTGAGGAGGAAACAAAGTGAGGCAGGTAATGCATGGTGGAATGACGATTGGACCCTTTGAACATGGGGAAAAATTGGGTGTCTGATGGGGACATGAGGGTAATCCTATAGGGTTTTTGGGTCTACTTGTTTGACAATCATGCAAATGCGTGTCGTAGCACATCACATTTGCGTGAGATTGAGATGGCTTCGAAGGTCTTGACTGGTTGATGCAGGTGTTGGGCGGCTATGTGCGTCAATGTTTATCAAGATTTCAAAGGCACTAGCAAATATAATATAGGCTTCTTTGACCAAGATAGAGAAGGGGGAGTGGTTCTGAGAAGGAGTATGCAGTATTGGGTACTAGGGAATATGATCGATCTCGTGCTTAAATGGAATTAAAATGTAAAGATATATAGTTCTCTTTGAAATTTGAGGTACTAATTAATTGTCCTGAATTCGTTGGCATTTTGTAGTGGCATATAATGCCATGGCATGGCATGCCAAGCTGCAACGTAGGTCGCTCGGAAGGTGATTGAAAAGGAAGAGCAGTCTTGGGGCCAAAATGGTAGCTTTGGTTGTGCTGAGTTGTTGGATTGGATGGTTGGCAATTTGTGGATGCAAGATATATAAAAGCACAATTAAGAATGGATTACGTGCCAGCCGTACCGTTTCTAATTAAACTAGTGATACAGGACAAGATTCTAACTAAAATCAACAAAAAAATCTCGAGAAAAAAAAAAGGTCGTCACATTCAAAAATTTATTTGAATATTAATTTTTAATATTCAACTAGTTACTAGAATTATCTTTTTTCTTCAAAAAAAAAAAAAAAAACTAGTTACTTGAATTCCACAGTAAACAACAGTTCATTGGAAGAGTAAGCCTGTTAGAGTGCTCGAGCTGAAAACGATCATCTACAATCTTGACCAAGAGAGTGTTAATCACGTTCCAAAAATCATAGAGACAACTTATATATAGAACATGTCATGTTCAAGTAAGGTCATGCGCGCATTGGTGTTAGGTTAGAAACTTGCAGTGTATAAAGCCTACGTAGAGTTAAGATCGACAACTCGATATGAAATGTGATATGCATGGGATATTCCTTAGTAATGATCTACGATCCATTTTCCATACGAACAGCTTGAACAGCTTGCAAGTTGCAAGTGCTATAACTCTTAAAAGGTTGATTAACTTTTATGATCCAATGTTAATATCAAGCTCAGACACTCTCAAGTATCATTTATAATTATATATGATATATAACTACATGAACCATAGCCACTTCCCACCAGTAACAATCAGTTCTAGACTAAAACAGGATACAAAAGCCTTATTCCTTTGCAAACCATGTCACTAGCTTGCAAGTTAAATAGCTTACAAGATATTTTGCTACTTTAAATTTTAGTGACTAGAGTAGCTCAAGTTCATGTTGCTCAGGCAGCCTAACATTGAGGTAGTGCTTCACTTGTTGCTCACTAGGAGAGCCGACGAGAATCGTATGCAATCCGGTGACCAACTTCCTCTTCCCTTCGCTATCCACAAGGTTCAGTCCCTTGCATACATCCACCCTCATTGTCAATGACTTTGTCTCACTATATTTCACCTCCACTCTTTCAAAACCCACAAGCTGCAAATTTGGTGCCCCAATCAACCCTTGTGAGCTTGGTGGTTTCCAGAAAGCGAGCACCACATGGGAGCCATCTAATGGCCCTTTGTTCGTCACCCCAACAACTAGATCAAATGCTAAGCTCTGGCAGTTTATGCTTGATATATCAATTTCCTTGGCAGAGCTGGAAATGGGTTCCAATATTTGAATGTTATTGTGGGAGTTGAAAGTAGTTGTGGAGTTTGAGTGGATGAGTAGAGTGGAAGGTGCAGACATTATGAACTTGGAGAAGGTTGAATAGCTTAGCCCATGACCAAACTCATAAATGGTTTTTCCAGTGTAGAATCTATATGTTCTTCCAGGGTAGTTTCTACTACTGTTGGCTCTCATGTTCATGTCTGTCATTGGCACTTGGTCTACATACTCCTGTGGGTACCATGTAAAGGGACTCTTCCCAGCTACACATGGTAAGAAGGAAAGAAAATATCAGTAACAACAGTTAAACAAAAAGATTATTGCAAACTCAAAAATTGATATGTCAACTTGTCATTGTTTTTAGTTACGTAACATAAAATATATGTCAGATTAAAAATTTAACAACATAACATGTCAGATTAACACTATAATAACGTATTATGTTAAATAGGTAACTAACGAATGTTACCTGGATTATAGTCCCCAAATATGACTTGAGCTATGGCATCTCCTCCATCTTGACCTGGATACCCAACCCACAGAATCCCTCCTACTTTGCTCAAATTTTTAGCAAAAGAAACATCAATTGGACCAGCTGACATAATGACCAGAATGACTGTTCCATTTGTTGCATCAACAACTTGCTCCACAAGATTTTCCTGAAAGCCTGGTAAAGTCAAGTTTACTCTGTCTAGCCCTTCTGCTTCAATGGACTGATCAATCCCCATTACTAACACCACTGCATCAGCTAGAGCAGCAGCCTGAGCTGCTGCCCCAATGAGGCTCTCATCAGCACATTTCACACTGCTACACCCAGGCTCATATTTTGCGGTCGATACATACTTTTTTAGCCCTTTTAGAGGGCTAGTGTAGCTACATGGTATTCCAGCATAGTTGCTTATCATGACTTCAGTGGCGTTTGCATTAGGTCCAATAATGGCCAAATTCTTGGTTGTAGTTGGGGACAAAGGGAGAGCACCATTGTTGTCTAGCAAAACTATGCCCTGCTTAGCAGCATCAAGTGCCAACGCTTTATGTTCGTCACTGCAGACATCCGATATTCCAAGGTTTCCGAATTCGAGAAGTTTTGGATCACCATCAAAGAAGCCAAGCCTCATCAGTACTATGTAGTTGTATATCAAGGAATGATCAACAACAGATTCTTCCACTTTCTTCAAGTTGACTGCATTCTCTGTGTACTTCCCTAGATAATCCCCACAGTTCATGTTTAGACCTGCATTACCACATGATGCAATGTAACTTAGCATTGTGGCTACCAAATATTATTTCTCAATTCTCAATACGCACAGAAACTGTTTTGGCTGCAATGGCAATATAATACTTTACCTGCCTTCAAGGCCAGGGCTACTGCATCTTCAGGTGTTTGAGTATAATGGATTGCATTGTAATAAACTTCCACAGAATCACAGTCAGAAACTATATATCTGCTCATGCACGTACAAGATCATAGTCACTTAAATTTTCGATTCGCGCCAACGTAATTATATGTAATTATCAGAAAGAAAATTGAAAAATTACCCATCTAGACCCCATTGGCCTCTGACTACCCCTTGAAGCAGGTCTGGGTCAGCACAGGTGGGAATCCCATTCACCCTATTATAAGAACACATGACACTGCTGACATGGCCCTCCTGCACACAACTTTTGAATGGTGGCTGAAATGTGTCCTCCATGTCCTGCTTTGTCACCTGCATTCATCTCAAGTAGTTTGATTATTTTCGATGAGATTTCTTGCATCTTATACTTGAGAAAAGGAAAGTGGATTCTGAATATAAAGTATCATTATTAATATTTAATATTCACTAAAAAAAAGTATGGGATATGAAGAGTTGAAAGTTATGATATTGATGATCATTTGCTTACCTGAGCATCAAAGTGAAATCTATCAACACCTTTCCAATTATCAACATCATAAGCAGTGTAATGCTTGCAGCAACTTGAGACCTTAAGCCTATCACCAGTGGCATTGCTCACACCAACGTCTTGCAGGCCCTTGACATAGTTCACTGCATAATTTGACACCACTAAGGGGTCCTCTCCCGGTGTCTCTTGTGCTCGACCCCATCTTGGGTCACGGAAAACATTGACATTAGGACTCCAATATGTCAACCCGGCTAGACCCAAATTGTACATGGCTCGAGCCTCGGTTGACACAACTTGCCCCATCCTTAACCACAATGATTCATTAAAACTCGCAGCGGATAGAATCACTGCAGGAAAACTAGTGGCACCAGGCACCGTGGCATTAAAGCGAGTCGCGCCTCGGCCAACGTTTGAAACACCATGGAGTGCCTCGGACCACCACCCATATTTTGGCACGCCTAGCCGAGATATGCCTGTGGAGGCATCCACTAGTTGTTGGACCTTTTCTTGGAGAGTCAGGCGAGAGACCAAGTCCTTGGCTCGATCCTCGTAAGGCAGAGAAGTGTTGCAGAAGGGAAATTCGCTAGTGGAAGCTTTGGTGTCACATGCAAATGGTTGAGCTACAATGGGGACTATTAGGAGAAATAGTAAAAGTGAAAGAAGCAAGAGAACTTGGTTCTTCATGACTTCTATAATTTATGGTTTGAGAGAGTATAAGCACGAGCATTTGTATTTATACTAGAAGCTAAAGGCCTAAAATTCCATTCAGCTTTCTACCTGGTTTGCCATAAACTGGGTGCATGTTGCTTGCCAATTGAGAAAGCAGATGTTAAACCATTTCTATGTTTTAGGCAGTGCAAAATGATTTAAAGGATGCTTAAACAAAACAAAAGCCTCTTTAATTTGGCTCTCTACTCATGTCAAATTATTGGTCCCAAATTTAGGCAAGCCTACGTACGTTGCAGATTTCACGATTATACCAGTTTTGCATGATGCCAAGTATCAATACGATTATAGGATCATATCAATGGCATTTCCCCTGGTATTTATATTTTATACAAAAGCTTGTGGTTATTCTGGTTTTCACCTAACAATTTGATAAATGTGCTTGTTCTATAATGACTAATTTTGGCAATTATTAGAAGAGGCATGGGTGATAGGGATTTAAGAGGAAGAGTGCCTTGGAAGAAAAGCTAAACCTAAAAGAACGTTGGGCAAGCCCGGGAAGGCACAGCAATATAGGCCACGTAAAACCATCAAGGTGTGTACTTTACTTAATTGAGAGCTACCAATTCTAATGATTCATGCGTCTAACATACCTTACCTCAATATTAACATGAATCATTCTCAACATTAAAACTAAGGCTGGCCGTGATATGATTACCAGAGCTTTTGGCGTCAGCCGAATACCGGCCGTAAAGCCGTACTTTGTTGTGCCTCACATTTCGATTACCGGAAGTTCGGTTTACTGACACATGCAGTTGATCGAGCTGGTGCTATCGGGAGAAAAATGAAAATTACTCTGTAATGACATGATGCACATCAAAACTTCGTAATAGCGCGCAACAGAGGTGCGATAATGAAGGTACGAGGATAGTTGACAATCCTTCTATCCCAACAAAACACCTGAAGAGCTGTGTCTATCCCAACAAAACACCTCAATATCCCAACAATTTGATAAATGTGCTTGTTCTATAATGACTAATTTTGGCAATTATTAGAAGAGGCATGGGTGATAGGGATTTAAGAGGAAGAGTGCCTTGGAAGAAAAGCTAAACCTAAAAGAACGTTGGGCAAGCCCGGGAAGGCACAGCAATATAGGCCACGTAAAACCATCAAGGTGTGTACTTTACTTAATTGAGAGCTACCAATTCTAATGATTCATGCGTCTAACATACCTTACCTCAATATTAACATGAATCATTCTCAACATTAAAACTAAGGCTGGCCGTGATATGATTACCAGAGCTTTTGGCGTCAGCCGAATACCGGCCGTAAAGCCGTACTTTGTTGTGCCTCACATTTCGGTTACCGGAAGTTCTGTTTACTGACACATGCAGTTGATCGAGCTGGTGCTATCGGGAGAAAAATGAAAATTACTCTGTAATGACATGATGCACATCAAAACTTCGTGATAGCGCGCAACAGAGGTGCGATAATGAAGGTACGGGGATAGTTGGCAATCCTTCTATCCCAACAAAACACCCGAAGAGCTGTGTCTACTGTCAAGGAACAAGCTCGAAGTCAATAATGTCTCTCATGGTCTCAGATTTCTCATGCATTGGCATATCATCTGTTTTACACAAAGGGTTCTCTGAGTCCTCGTGTTGTCTCTAATTTCAGAAGTTCTTATTATTATATTTTAGTAAGTTCTTTAGTGTTTCAAATTAGAATTTTGACAATTGAGAGTGTGAAATTGTCTTGTCGCTCAAACCAGGTTAGGGTTGAGATCTTTTGCTATGCCAACCCGTGACCAAATGGTTTGTTGTCCAAAGCTCCAGCTTGGTTCTTATGATACATAGACCAATGTAAAGCTGGACCAGGTTTGATAAAACGACCAGTCGTTGTTAATTGAGTCATGGTCTACTAATAGACTGAGTAAGAGGCTCTATGACCTTATTTGCTCCCTTCTTGAATCGAACTTGTTTTAGGAAAGGTCTCTATGTCTCATTGAGTTTGTGTCAACTCTTCTTTTGGTTACATCGCTTTCAGTATTGCAGCCAAATACTTGTGTCCAAAACCTTTTCTAAAACAACTTGATAGATGAGCTTGCATCATCTCTTTGATGTCTCATATATATTTATATATAGCTTTGGCTTTGCTCAGTGCTTGTTGAAAACAGTAGCTTTACGTTTTCTTATTGAGTCTGGTCTTTAGCTTGCATGTCCATGCTGCTCTAAGTCTTCTTTATGATTATAAACCTTAGAGCTTGGACGAAAAATCTTTTTATTAACTCATTGCATCATTGCATACCATGAGAGATGTTGGTAGTGCAATCAACCCAAGAAGTGTTCAAAGTTGAATCACCTACTTTGTATTTGGTTTCAGGAACAAGACTTTTTAAAGAACTTTCAATTGTTGTTTCTTAGAAACAAGTAGTATAGGTCTAGACTAGTATTCAGACTACGTAGGATAGTAATGAGCTGTTGTATCCCTAGAGAAACTATTTTGTAAGAAGTGGTTTATATAGTGGAAAATTTTGTCCCTCAAGAGTTAGGGGCACGTAGTTTTTCTCCTTGAGTTCAAGGTTTCTGCGAGTAAAAAACATCTTCGTGCTCATTGTTTCTCTTAATTACTGTTCTTTACTTCTTTCAACTCGCATCTTGTTAACATGAGATAGCACAAGTCATTGCTATCCTCAGTTGCAGAAGTTATCGAAAATCTGAAAAAGGCATATTCACCCCATGTAGGACCTTTAAGATAACACTAGTAATAATGACATAATGCACATCAAACCTACTTCGAAATACATTAGAACTTGCATGGATGAGATCGAATAATACAAGTGATCGGATATGGAGAAGTACACCTCCCCTTATTGCATTCGTGATCCCTTATCAATATGTGACCAAAGAGAGATAATTAGTTGTCTAAAAATAGAACATCATCCATGCACTTTTGTTTCACTTTTCGTACGTGAAACATTACTTTAGCATCCGATGTTGCCTTCCATATATACTTCTTTACTTTGTACGATTGCTCGGGTAAATGATGGATGACCATTTTCTGCAAATTTAGGGCATGATCGAGGATATACTGTGTTAACATGACTCCATTAGATCCTTTAGATAGCTCTATGGTCACCTCCTTTAGCTGTGTAAGATTAAGCTTCTGCGAGTTCCAATATTGCCTACCAAATGCATGAATACGACACATAGCCATTCGTTCCACCCTCTATCTCCAACGTATCCAACTTCGGCATTCCTTCACAATTGCAGGGACTTCACCATTCTTTAAGCTCAGACGACGAATTCTCAAATAACAAACATCATGAAGTATTACTTGCGCTGGTGTTAAACCTGGGCGAAACAAACACATCAAAGTCGTTTCGGTTAAGACAAGAGCTTTAACCGTCGAAGATTTGTGTTTTGGCCACAGATTTACAACGTACGAAAGACACAAGACGGAAATGCCAACGGCGGTACTTGCGATGGAGGTAGATCAATATCAAGATGAAGCTCTTCAACATTACACATTAGTAACTGATAAATCCATCTGATAATCAAAAGACTCAGATCCTTGGTGCAACATTGTGGTGCATCTTGATCGTGATGATGATCATACCAAGAAAAGCGAAAGCATTCTGTCTTATTAAACCCGCTTTGAAACATGAATTTATCCCAAGTTCCCAATAGCTTTTTCCGCTGGTCACATGTGGAAGTACTTGCATCAGAGGATAAGGATTCATCCGAACTTAATGCCAGACTTGATGGATGAAGTTTGCTGTACTTCTTCGAAACACAACAGACTCGAGCAATGTCTTTAATGGTAAGGAAGGAAAGAATATGTTCAAGAACTCCATCCGGAAGATCACTAAATCTACTCACAATACCTTGAGAGGTTACAGCTCCGTGGCCATTCATGATACAACTATCACAATTAACTAGCTAGATAACCCTAAAGAACAAACCCAAGATGTACCATTTAATCTTTTATATATAGGCCCGTTTTTGTGACCAAATCCTACAATGAAAAAGAATGGATTCAACCTAGGAAAAGGAAACTGAAACTACATGCGATTCCATATCATATGAGGTGTTTCGGTATCCTCTTTTTGAGTACAGCCTTCCTCACTTTGTTTCTTTCTGATAACTGGTTTTCGGGATTTTTCAGTATTGGTGATAAGGAATAGAGAATTGTCTGAACTCTCTCCATGAAACTGATTATTAGAGAGACCCGCACCCAATTTCCTAGGCCCGAAACCAGGATGAAGATCAAGCTTTTCCTTTCCCCTTGAAAGGGCCATCAATTTGCCCAGCAAAGGACAAAAATCTTGTTTATGATAGTCTTTTCATCAAAAGTTATCAATTTTTCCATACAAAACGGCAATCTGATGTCATGGGAGACAAAAACCTTAACCTTTCCTTCATTATAAAAGAGCTTAGGGCATGTTTACTGACCAAAAAGAGGATAAGAAATTGAATAAATTTTTTCTCCCCAAAATATCCTCACATAATTATAATATTTCTAAATTACTTAACCCTAAAAATATATATTGTATTTTAGGGGTATTTAAATTCATTTTTTGTAGGGGTATTTTAGTAATTAAACTAGTTTTAATTCTGATTTCATATGGTAAGTAAACAACATTAATGGTAATTAGTTTCATTCATGTTTTGATTCCTTATGGTAAGTAAACAGTAGAATGATATGAAATATTTTCATACTGATACTTGTTGATACCGATTCATGATAATTTTTATTCCAAGTTAGTAAACGTGCCCTTAGAGTCTGGTTGAATAAACGTATCCTTAATCCATTCCGGAGTCTCGTACAGAGGAGGGATGTTAGTGATATTGACCCAGAAGTGTAGCAGATAGAGTTCCACATCCCGAATCGGGGAAATGCCTTCATACTCTTGGAGGACAATAGGTTATTGGTGGAATCACCAAGAGCCTCCTCGCAACACCTTATTCTAATCTTTGAGAAGATCGAAAGAGATGATGAAGCGGCTATCGTGCTCCTGGATTTTGAAGGTCTTTGACAAGACCCATACTTGCCGAACATGAGCGAGGTATGGGAGGTTGTGGCGGCACTGGAGCGTCACCCAAGTTTTTTTTCGAACGATAGCTCAATCGTTTTTAGTGTTGAGAAACACTAATGACACGTTTACTTACTTGTAATGGAATTTATCAGGAATTAAAGACGGAAGGAATGAGAGACGAAATAAAATAGTATGTGGAGACTTCAATTCCATTGAGATGTTTACTTACCACATAGAATTAGAATATGAATGTAATTAATTACTATTTTAATTACTACTATACCCATGAAAAAAATGAACTACACTTTTCGATCACTCTCAACACAATTTTTTCCCTATATGTTGACCTAATTTTGTTTGTCATTTTGATTGTCTCAGTTGATAAGTTACGTATAATATACAAACTAGATAGACTATTTTGATTCAGTGTATTGATTGTAATCATGTGGTTACATATTAATAATATAATTACGTGGTTGTATTGCAATCTCGTCCTTGCATAAATTATTTTCTACCATGATTTATCAAAATTATTTGGACCTAGTACTCGCATTTTGGGTGTATCTCAAACCGCAAGTTGCAAGGGTTGAACAACAAAATTAAGGCATCATACTTTTATATATTTTAGTAATATTATATTTAAATCAAGCATGCAATTTTATAAATAAAAAAATTAAACAACTTCCACAAATAGTATATTACTAGCATCTAAAAAAGAAGCCTTTAAAAAAAATTGAAATTATTAGCATCTTAAACAAATTCCTCTATATGATTAGCATAATAAAATTAAAGAGGGTATTTTCGCTATAAAAGTTCATTCCTTATGGTACCATTCCTAATCCCACATCCCCCTTTGGTATTACAATTCAGGGTTGTCAATGAACTGATTCCTTATTAGGAGGTAGGACTCACACCAATTCTAATTTCATTATGTGTAAGTAAACACTGGAATATTACTCCTGTGTCGGAATCATTCACTCGCTTTTCAATTCCATTTCATATAAGTAAACGTACCCTAATAGAATTTAAAAGTTATTACTCATTTGATTGTTGATCAATTAAACTCATTCAAGCACAAGATAATACTATGCCCTAACACTCCTCCATGCCCTGATCTTAAGGGCAAAATAAAAATTCAGTAAGTGTTAGTGCATTGATAGCTTGGCAGACTGTGCGAGCTGGATGCAGCGAGATAGACTCATAAGACTTAGAGTACCGCAATTGAGCGTCTTGGTTCTAGTTTTATGTTTCTCTGGTATCTTGTTTTGTTTCTAGTTTAATCCTCTGCTAAGCTCACTTAAATAAGTAATTGTCTAATAATGTAATGGTGTTTTGATGTCATTCTGGTATGAATTTATTAATAAATTTTCTGGGGTTGCTGCCCCTTTTCCCTTCAAAAAAAAAGCACAAGATAATACTTGCATTGAGGAACTAAGACCAAATGATAGATATCCTAATCTTTAATTATTTGATTAATTAAGATCAAAGATTTTATTTTATTTTATTTTTAAAAAAGAGAGTAACAAACATATCTAACTAGTGAACGAATAGATCAACAATGTAGTTCAACATGATGTGGATGAAGACTCGAGATAAACAGAGTCTTTAAAAAGCATTACGCTTATAAGTTGGAAGAGACCCATCTTTTTCATGGTTAAACCAAACAAGAAAATGTTAAGAAATAGTCTGAAATACAATCATGATCAAGCATGATCAGTAGTGCTTGTTCATTTTTAAATCTTGTCAAAATAATTTTTGGGTTCATCTTTGGTGAGTGCTATCTCAATTTTATTATGTTTTTCATCTAACATTTCCGTTTTTCAAAAACTTTATCATGTTTTTCATCCAGAAGATGGGAACTCTTAAGCCATCTCCAATGGAGGGCTAAGGGCTTCATATATAACCCAAATTTTGAACAAAACCAACTCTAATAGGAGACTATGTTATATCAAAAATGGGTTTTGAGCGGCTATAGTGCCAAAAGCTGGGTTACACTTGTCCCTTGCATAACAGCTGCCAAAGGAACGTTGGCTCCACAAGTGATGACCCAATTTTACCAATTAAACAGATTAATGGCTGAGAGTAAGGAATGGTGAGGTCAACATTATGATGTCAGCATGCTGATATCATCTTTGTTTTACATATATTCGTTGGTTTCCTCTTCTTTTTTTTTTTTTAATTTTAAATCTTTCATACCTAACGGTTGTTTTGAAGAAAAAAACTATATGCTTAAAAAATATAAAAAATTAATAAAATAACATAATATTTAAATTTATAGGCCTTACAGTTAGAGATGGTCAAAATTATAACCCTTACTATTCAAGTAAATAATGATTTTCAGGGGCCAAAATTTAGCCCCTTTCCATTGGAGATGACCTTAGGTGCCAAAGAATTCTGTCTATGCATTAAAATATTTTCTATCTCGAATGATTTTAATTCTTCAAGCGATTTATTATAGCTGCAGTTTTGGATGATAAGAAGATTTTAGGTTTGTGCAGACGAGGATATGAAAAATGGAGTGTCTTCCCAATATCAAATTGCATCATCGATATATTGTTTTCTTTTGGCATTGTGTATGCTTTGGTTCGGAGTAAACAAAATGACAAAGGTGTCGCACTCGCTCGCATCTTAAACTTTTCCCTTCATGGTGCTGAACACTTAAAGTTGAAAGTGGTCTTTGACAAGGTTCAAGACTTGAAGGTGGTCGTTGATGTACATGATAGAGACAAGATTTCCAGGGCAACATGTTGGTCGATGTTGCTAGAATCAACCAGCAAGGAAGTTATGTTAATCCATCAAATAACTGTTTATGCCATGAAGAGAATAAATGGTGGTGACAAACAAATCAATGAGAATGGTGACAATCACGACCTAAATGTTGAGGGAGATATTGATGGTGTTGAAGGCAATATTGACGATGAAGGTGGTAGTGATGACGATGATAATGAAGTAGTCCATGAGAATACTAGAGATGTACGTTATTGCACGAGGAGTTTTAGAATATACAACATAGATGCAGAAAACAAGAGAAGGCCAGAAAGAAGGATAAGAAGAAGAAGCAGAGGAAGGGTCAGAGATTCAATGGTCATAGACTCCTCATTAATGGGGGGTCCTAGCCTTCTACTCCCCCACCGTTGATTTGATTATCGGGGTGTGATCCGCCATGTTTTTAGTATAATACGATTTAGTATGCTACTATTTTTCAGGGTTTAGAATGATTTAGTATACTTCTATTTTTCTAGGTTTAGTTTAATAAGCTTTTATTGTTTAAGGTCTTATTTTAATCGGTGTGGTGGATGGGGATATGAGTTTAAATCGATAATGTAAAAAGTATTATATTTAAATCTATAAATCATGAATGCTTGCATTGATGATTTTTACTCCTTGTTCAATTCCCTCACAATGTTCTCACTATAAGAAAATAAAATTGCATTTATAAATAACAACCCTATAATCAGATCAGCGGTGGAGGAGTAGAAGGCTAGGACCCCCCATTTCTGAGGAGTCTACGACCCTAGAATCTCTAATCCTTATGTCTTGTAGGCCAAATACCTATAGTGCCCTTGTTTTATCCTCCTACACAATATATCTATGGGTAATTTAGGTATTAGCCAAAGACCAAGATCCACTTTTGGTGCTTCACACAAACTCTTGTCCATTACATCTCCACCGTTCATCACATTTGATCTTCACCCTTCATTTCCAAGCCTTGTCTCTTTAAATAGCCCTCATTCTCTTCCCAAAAGGAGGAGTTCCTTCTCTAGTCTCTTCTCTTCCATTTCAAAATCTCTCATTTTTGTAGTTTTAGTCTAGTTTTTCATAATTTGTATATAGTTACTTGATTTTGCGAGAGAGCTAGGTGTGTAGGCACTTGGGTTTCACCAAAACCGAAGTTACTACACACTTTAAATCAATCACAACATTTCACTATTCTAAGCCTTTGTCTTGAGTTTGTTAATTGGTATACTTAAGGAGTAAGTAGCATCACACACACATTTGCATATATTTTAGACGTTACTATCTATGTTTAACTTAAGATGAAGCTCTTGAACATTAGACCTTACCACATTGTCCATAAACTTGACCATATCCACGAATTCAAGTCCTCAGGACATCAGCTTTTTGGTTTGAATTGATCGTGATCATGGTAGCACCAAGAAAATCTAAAGCATTGCAACTTATAATACCCGCGTCGACCTTTGTAACGATCCCAACAGTTGTTTCTGCTGGTCACATGTGAAAATGTTTGCATAAGAGGATTCATCTAAACTTAATGTCAGAGAAGATGGATGAAGTTTGTTGTATCTTTTCGAAACACAACTGACTCGAGCGAAGCCTTTAAAGGGTAGGAAGGAGAATATGTGTTCCACAGCTTCATCTAGAAGATCACAAAATCTTGTTAACTTGATCTGCTTGTGGTACATGATAAGTTACGGTTCCTAAACCTTTGGCTATATATCTTTCAAAACCTAAAGGGAGCTGAAGAAGAAGAAGAAGAAGAAGAAGAAGAAGAAGAAGAAGAAGAAGAAGAAGAAGAAGAAGAAGAAGAGAGAGAGAGAGAGAGTAGCCTTTATATATAGGCTTACACAGTAGTGTTCACATAGTCAGTGACTGACTAAATGTTGAAAACAAAACAACTCTACTTAAAAATAATTCTATCCACCATTGGATTTAAATATAATGGTGACTGATCATGAAACTTTTGGTTAGTTACTGATTATGTGAACATGATTGTAAGCTTACCAACTATCCCAATTCTATTCGCAAATTAGGAATTCCTTATTTTGGAATAATAATAATAATAATAATAATAATAATAATAACTCGATTTGCGTTCTTTGTCATTGGAAGTTCTAGGCGTAACGGTTTTAACTACCTTCTTATGTCCCATTTTCTATGGCGATTTTATAGATTTCTAAGATTACAAAGAATAAACCATGTCTAATTTTAGACATACATTTGTCACCCACATCTTCTTGTGAATTTCATCATCTACCAAAAAATCAAAACCTGAACATACTTGAACCCTTTCTCGAAGGTTTTCGCGCAGCTAGCATTGTCTTTTATCCAAAATATTCAAAGATAGTGACTTCTTTGTGTAAAAAAAATACAGAACTTCTCATTTTCTGAGCTCCGCCTATATATTCAACAAAATGCCTAGCCTAAGTTCTGGGGTTCTTGAGAAGCTTATTGAAGAAATGCAAAGTGACTCACATGGTGATCCAAAGCCTGTGTTATTGCAAATCAGAAACATCACGCCGGTTTTAGCAGAAGGTGATCTTTGGCCCAATAAAGGGTTTTACATGAAGGTTTCAGATGCTACACACACTATGTATGTGTCATTGCCTCCAGAGCAGGATGACATGGTTTTATGCAACACATTGCAACTAGGGCAATTGATATACGTTGAAAAGTTGGAGGAGGCGCGGCCGGTGCCGGTGCTTAGAGGTATAAACCCTGTTTCGGGCCAACTTCCCTGTGTTGGACACCATGAAGATCTCTTTTCCATTGATAAGTTTGTGGATTTTAAAGGGGTGTCTGATTTATTATTTGTAATGGAGAAAAGCAATGGCGTGGAGAAGAAGCTACAGCCGAAATTTCGATCTTTGAGGGCCTCTAAGATTCACCCAATCGAGAAGATCACAAGGGTATGCAGGTGTGGAAGTGGTGATGTTGTTGAGAAGGAAATATGTGAGATACCAAAAGGGTCGAGAAAAGTGAAATCAAGATGTGTAGAGAGTGATTCTGATAGCACAATATCTTCTTCCTCAAGGAGAAGGAGCTGGACTGGACCCGAAGCTGCAGATTTCCCACTTATTAAGAACAAGATAAAGCCATATGCTAGGCGCAGTCGCAGTGCGCATGTGAGCATCTCAATGATTCTCTTTATATCATATTTCTCTAAATTAAGAACACTATTTTCATTATCTTGTAGTCTGGATACCATTTGGTGGAATGCTTTTGTAAAATAAATTATCAATTACAATACGTTGGTGTAATTCCAATTTAGCTGAGACAGCTTTAGCTTTGGGACAAATGAATCATTAAGCTTTAACACCAAGTTAGGCTAGAAATCTGTCACTAGATGAAATCATTTTTTTGATGACTAAGCTACATTAATTCTATCAATTTATGAATTCAACTGTTTTCTTTGTTTATGTTTAACTTGAGTTGTCGACCAATGGTACACCAATATAGTATTGTTCAAGCATGTGTCATGATTCGTTGTTTACCGCGAATGCCTCTCTGTCTGATGAATTCTACTGTTACAGATTGTTTGAACTAGTGTTTTCTTGGGTTTGTTAGTAATAACTTCAATGATTAATGAAAATTTACTTTAAAATTATTGTACTTAATGATTATGTGAGCCTCCAGGGCGTGTCAGTTTCCTAGTATGCATTCCTTTATAAATCAAGTATCCTAATGAAGTGATTCTTCCTCTTCTTGCATTGACAGGTTTCTCCAGTTCGTTCTACAAGAAGTGTTTCAGATGACAATTCAAGTTGTAAAATAAAAAGAACAATCAATGATGAAGTAGCTAGAAAGTTAAGTAAAAACTCCAACATTAGGATCTCAGTGTCGGCGAAAAATTGTGAGTTACCCTTAGATTCAGTGATGGTTAATTTAGCTGTTGATAGTAAATGTTCAGAAAGTAATATTCAGTGGAATTCCCTGCCTCCAACGTTAGTGACTCTTGGAAAGGTACTTTCTGTATCACTGGGTGCATGAGGCTTGTCTAACAGTTAAGTGATAGCTAATGGTTCTTCAGCTGTCATGTCTGATGCAGGAGGTGTTGAGGCACAGAGATGTTTCTCTGCTTGCTGCAGTGGAGGCTTTGCAAGAGGCTTCTGTTGCTGAGAGATTGCTGAAAATCCTAAGGTATGCTAATGTATATTTATAATCTTATATCATATTATGAGGTTTTGAATGCTGTTATTGGCTCCTTTAAGCTAAGTATTATATAGATGTTGAATATATAAATATATTGCACCAGTTTGAGGATGTCTCTATTTTCTTAATGATTGATGGATGTGAAAAACATCGAAGTATGATTAATGGATGTGAAAAACATCGAAGTGTTGGTTTGGTGATGACTTTGTTGTCTAACTGTACATTTCAGTACATACTCAGAACTTCAGGCAACCGAAGGGGAGGAATACCATCCGTCAATCAATAAATTTTTTGATCTTCAAGACTACTTAGTTCATACTCAATTGATTGTGCAGTCATTGACCAACATCAGTCCGCTTAGAGATGACACAAATTCATGCAACCCTGGTTCCGTCAAGGAAGCACTAATGCTTGCAGTACATCGGAAGAAAAATGCAATGTCATGGATTAAAGCAGCAATGACAAATGATCTATCCCCATCTTTTTCTCTTGATAATGTTTCAGTGAAGGCTACAAATCCATCAGATAAATCAAATAAAACTTATGGTAGTGTACCAAAGGGTACACTTACGGTTAAGAAGCCAAAGAATGATGCTCATTTAGGATTGGTCTCAAAGAGAGAAAACTCACACGATTGGGTGAAGGGAAATGCTTTATCTGCAGTTGCAGACCTGGAAAAATCCTTGCATGATGAATGCAGAAGGTGGTTTTTAGCTACCTTTGAAAGTTACCTGGATGAGGCTAGGAGCAGAACTGATTCAATGGAATCTGATAGCCAAGTAGCCGAGACTATGTGTCAAATTAAGAAAATTGGAGACTGGTTGGATGTGATTGTGAATTAGAAGTTTATGGGAGGATCAAGGAGAAAATATATGGAGTACTTCTGAAGAATGTGGAGAGGACTACTATGGCTATGGAACAAATGAATGCAATATTCAATATAGGCAGTTAGCAAGAATGGATTGTATTAGTTAGAAACAATATGTCAAATTTTAGGTGACTTGAAATTTTCTTGGTCACATATTCTGTTTCTACCTGCTTCGTCCCGAGCCGGGAAGGGGTCGCGAGTCGGAGCGAGGTAGAATCCTTGGGTCCTGCACTCGGAACCTGCACAAGTGACAGCGTCACGTAGTCGGGACTGGGGTGGCCCAGTCTTTGACTCTCCGATGCTTAAGTTAGCTTTGAGCACTTGTAATGTAGGGGAGTATAGAAGAGAGAAGTGTGTACCGTTTATGGTAGCTTGTGCCTGTTTTATAGGCCAAGATTGGGCACTTTGGCCTTAGTCTCCAATGTGGGACTACTTGTTAGCTTTTGTGGTGTCTTCTATTTTGGGGGTGTTTTACCGCTATAGTGATTTTGACAAGCGGTTTGTTACCGGCCCTTCACTCCTTGGATATCCGTGAGGGGCTTACCAGGGCTATCTTGTCTGGAACGATCTTCGGTGACCGGGTAATTGGGCCTTATTCTCGGCTCAGCCAAGTATTTTGGCTATGTACTAACATATTCACTTGTAAACAATGTAGAGTTTTGTATGTATATATATTGTTATTCAATGTAAGAAAATGATGTTTTTGGTGGATCTGTTATTTATGGTTAGTATGGTTAATGTCAGCTTAGCTCATTAAATTTATACTTTATTGCTTTAATTTTAGGGTAGGTTCTGATGACATAGCAGTTGCATGTATTGATTTCTGAAACCACCACTCTTCTCTTCTAGTATGACAAGTCAGAATGTCATATATGTTGCTTGCACAAGGGTTTATGAGTTAACTATATATTGTCCACCTGAGAGAATGGACTTTGAAAACTTAATGAGATTCATAGCTTAAATAATTTCTTATCAATCGTTATCCATAAAACTTCTCCAAATAAAAAATTACAACTCCTTTTATTATTATAACAAATTTTATACGTCTTGAAACGTGTGTTAATTTTGTATTCTCTTTTTATTAACCGTAAAAAGAAAATATTCGAACTTTATAAAACTCTGTTAACATTTAGATTTCTTTCGTTTATCCATCAGACCAAATTCTGAAAATTTGAACTATTGCATTTCCGTAATCGATTGATACTGCACCATACTAACCGGTTTACCCGTTTCAATTCCATCTCATCTCATCGATTGATATATCACCTGAACATTTTCGATTTACTCATTTCCTTGGTAAAACTGTAAAGGGCTTTGGTCAAGTTGATATTATCTTGTTTAACCAGTCTCTCGATATTAAAGTCTTGATCTTTTGTGGAACAGTGCAATGTGTAAGAAATCTAAACCCTATTAATATACACATTGCTTAACGTCCTAAACACGTGATCATCAATCTAAACATTATAGAAATATGCAAGTTTGATAATAATCTAAGAGAAGCCACCCAATAGATTCATGCCAATGGGGCCATGAAGACCTTGACCTCAATGACTGCGTATGTGGAAGAAGCAGCTCGTGAGCTTCAGAAAGAGGCTGATACAGCACAAAGAGGTTGAAGTTCAGACCAGTATAGAAAATGTTAGGTACACAGAGACCAGTAATCTCACCTCAACTTTACCAAACTGCCACTGGTTTCTTAGGCCTCAGGATCAGCTGTTTCGGGGGCAGTTCGGGAATATCACACCACGTCATAACCAAATGCACTAAGAAATGTAATAGAAGAGTCTATCACTTTGGGACCAAAATATAAAAGGAGCAGAGATCTTCTTCTCCAAAAATCACATACTTATATTTAAACAGAAAACCCAGAAAACAATACTTGTTATTATGTAAAGTAAACCCAAAAAGGTCTCATCTTTCATTGTTTTGCCATCTGGGTTTCTCTAATTCCATTTCAAAATCCAATCTTTTTTTTCTGTTTTTGGGAGTCTGTGAGATGGAGCTTCATAGATCAAAGCTGGGACTCCTTCTAGGGTTTCTGGTGCTGTCTATGGCTCCTTTATCGACGGCGAGGTTCGTGGTGGAGAAGAACAGCTTGAGGGTGACGTCACCGGATAAAATCAAGGGGAAATATGACAGTGCCATTGGGAACTTTGGGCTGCCTCAGTATGGAGGGAGCATGTCTGGTGCTGTCATATATCCCAAGGAGAATCAGAAGGGGTGTAAGGAGTTCTCGGATTTCGGGCTTTCGTATAAATCCACTCCCGGAGCTCTGCCGACGTTTCTGTTGGTCGATCGTGGAGGTACCCGTTTTGTGGCTTTGAGTAGTTTGATTGCGTTTGTGAGTTTTGAGATTTTATTTAGTGTTTTGAGGTTGATTAGGAGGTACCCATTTTGTGGTTTTGAGTAAATTTGATTGTGTTTAGGAGTTTTGAGGTTTTATTTGGTGTTTTTATATTGATTGGGAAATACCATTTATGTGGTTTTGAGTAAATTTGTGATTGTGTTTAGGAGTTTTGAGGTTGTAATAGGTGTTTTTAGGTTGATTAGGAGCTACCCATTTTGTGCTTTCGAGTAAATTTGATTCAGTTTATGAGTTTTGAGGTTCTATTTGGTGTTTTTAGGTCGAGTAAATTTGAATGTTGCTATATGAGTATTGAGGTTCAATTTGTGAATGTTAAGACTGATTAGGAGGTACCCTTTGTAGTTTTGAGTAATTTATTGGTTAATAAGAGTGGTAGTAGAGGTTTGGTTGTTATTTTTAGGTTGATAGGAGGTACCCTTTATCTGGGATTGAATAGTATGATAAGAGTAAGATATTGTGATTATTTTTAAGATTATTTGGGAGGTACCCTTTTGTGGGTTTGAGTAATTCAGGTAGCCATTTTAGTTCCGAGTAATTTGAGTGCTGATGTTGAGGATGTCTATAGTCACTTTTGGGGGTAAATTTTTGTAGTTCTGGGGTCTTTGCTCGTCTGAATTGAGCTTTAATTAGTTTGTTGTGGTTTGATTAGGAGAAGTCAGGCCAATGTGCTGGATAATGAAGCTTGCTTAGTTTTCTTAGTTATAACTGTGGAGATCCACTTCTGATATCTGTTTTTAGCTTTTTCCAACCAACTAAATATATTTGTTGATTAGGAGATATTTCTTTGTCTGCTTTTGATTAATTTGAATGTTGTCATGAGTATTGAGGTTCATTTTGTGGATATTAGATTAGTTGGGAGGCACCCTTTTGTGGTTTGAGTAATTTTGATGGTTAATTTGTCTGCATTTTAGTAATTTTAATGTCGTCATCAGTACTGGCTACTACGACTTTTGACAGTTAGTTTGTCTGCTATGGTTACTTCAGCTAGCCTTTTGAGTTCTGAGTAATTTTGAATGCTCTTGTTGAGGATGAATTAGTGTGTTTAGATCACTTTGGGGTAAATATTAGTAGTTCTGGAATTTTTCGCTTTTCTAAATTTAGCGCTTCAATTTGTTCATTGTGGCCTGATTATGGAGACGTTAGGTTAATGTGCCTACTTTAGCTCTTCTTTGCTGATCAACAGCCCGTAAATGCATTAAATTAGTCATGTTCTTGTTAGGATATTGGAGCTTATGTAGCTTCTTTGTTTACTGTGGAGATGCACTTCTGATATATATTTTTAGCTTTTGCCAGCCAATGAAATACTCTCTACCTTTCTTTCTTCCCTTCTTAAGCAAGACTATAATTTCTTCAGAACATCTATCTTCTCATCTGTTCTTTTCTTTACAAAAATAGAAAGTTCTAGTTCTCTCTCAAAACCTGTCTTCTTTTGTTACAAAAATATATATTGGGCTAGAAGGAAGCATTATTGCTTGAAAATTACTTGTCTTCACTTTCCATTTTTTATTAACAGGAAAGCTTTTACGAGGTGCTCTCCGTCTCATATTCTCCCTATTTTTCTCAATTCAAACATTCTGTAAATGTTATTATGTTAGTGTTCTCTATTGGTTTGGTGTTAAGTTTTCTCAGTTTAAAAAAAAATGGCACGCGCTATGATTGTCTTATATAGTATTATTGCTTAGCACATCCCTTCAATATCAGCATTTGATTGATTGAGAAGAAAAGTAGTTGTAGTTCTGACTATTGCTTTATATTTCTTTGTTTTAATCTTATGTGATGGTAACTGATTTGCATTCTTATGAGTTGCCCAATGCCCATAATATGGTGTATATTTATTCTTTTTATTAGTGGCGTACGTGCTTTCAAAGTTTGATTCAAAGTTGTTAGGTTTAATGAGCTTTGCCTTTTCTCAGCAGATTCCTACAACATAAGTTTAGTATTGCTTATTTGTCTGAGTATTGATCATTGCTTATTTTGAAACTGCTATTGGTGTTCCAGATTGCTTCTTTGCCTTGAAGGTTTGGAATGCCCAGAAGGCTGGAGCTTCTGCAGTTCTTGTCGCTGATGATATTGAGGAGGCATTAATAACTATGGACACACCAGAAGAAGATATTTCAACTGCCAAATACATTGAGAACATAACTATACCATCTGCACTCATTGAAAAAAGTTTTGGTCAAACATTGAAGAAGTCCATCAGTTCTGGTGATATGGTCAATGTGAACCTTGACTGGAGAGAATCTGTTCCTCATCCAGATGATCGTGTGGAATATGAACTATGGACCAACAGTAATGATGAATGTGGGGTTAAGTGTGACATGCTGATGGAATTTACTAAGGAGTTTAGGGGTGCAGCCCAGATACTTGAAAAAGGGGGTTACACTCAGTTCACACCACATTATATAACTTGGTACTGCCCTCAAGCATTCACCTTGAGCAAACAGTGCAAGTCTCAGTGTATCAATCATGGAAGATATTGTGCTCCTGACCCTGAACAAGACTTCAGCACTGGTTATGAAGGGAAAGATGTCGTTCGTGAAAATTTAAGGCAGCTTTGTGTTTTTAAAGTGGCAAATGAGACCCGAAAGCCTTGGGTTTGGTGGGACTATGTGACTGATTTTCAAATCAGATGTCCCATGAAAGAGAAAAAATACAACAAGGAATGTGCTGATTCTGTAATTAAATCTCTTGGTAAATGATTAACTTTGTATCTGCCATTTATTAGATCTACATGAATGCAATCAAATTTTAAATATGCATTTGATGTATTGTCAGGGCTTGATGTTAAGAAGATCGATAAGTGTATGGGAGACGAAGATGCAGACTCTGAAAATTCTGTTCTGAAACAGGAGCAAGACGCTCAGGTACCCATCTCTTATGAATGACATTTTCTTTTTAAGCTTTTATCTTCTTCATTTACATTGTTTATCCCAGTACTTGAGCAATAGCAATAGCTGCATGTTAATGCATTTCTTTATATTTTGATATTAAGTAGTTTTTGCATACTTTCTTGACAATTTTCACTTTTTGTAGGTTGGGAAGGGAACAAGAGGTGATGTAACCATATTGCCTACACTGGTTGTCAATAATCGACAATACCGAGGTTTGTTTCTATGCTTATATCTCTTGGATCACAATCTAGAAACTTTCCTCACATAATTTTATTGCAGGAAAGTTGGAGAAAGGTGCAGTTCTGAGGGCCATCTGTTCTGGTTTTGAAGAAACTACTGAGCCAGCTGTTTGCTTGAGTACTGGTATGTCTTTTTTACTTGTTAGCGTGGTGTGTCGTTATGTCTATCTGAGTTGTTGGTTCTAAAATTGAATGTTGTGTTCAATGTCTGATCGTAGATGTCGAGACAAATGAGTGTTTGGACAATAATGGTGGTTGCTGGCAAAACAAAGCTGCCAACCTTACAGCCTGCAAGGTATAAATTGAACTTGCTGGCTGATCAGATTTTCTTTGACAAATGAGAAGATTCAGTAGTTTGACCCCTTTTTTCCCTTTCACCTCTTTTTGATTACTTAGGATACTTTCCGAGGTAGGGTATGTGAGTGCCCTCTGGTTGATGGTGTGCAGTTCAAAGGAGATGGTTACACTACCTGTGAAGGTAAAGAAACTTCTGTTTTTTGTTCTCTTCAAATTTAATTAGAGAAATGAAAGTAAGGGAATAAATTGTAGATACTGATTTTCGAGTTGTTCAAAAAGTTCAATCAACTTTGAAATGATCCTGATACTCATCACTGACTCAAATTTTGCTCAAGATAAATGCTTCTGTTATGGGTTACCAATGAATGAAAAGCTGCACTCAAATTTGATTATATATACTAAATATATATAGACACACACACACACACACACACACACACATGTAGAGGGAGTATCAAGAGAGGACCTCCTTACTTTAAGAATTTGAGGACTTTTACTATAACACTAGTATATGACTTAATTTAAGGATTTCAAGCGTTGATCCTCTAGATTTATATGCAAGAACCATGTCTACAAGAATTTAACTAATTAATCATTTGGTCATTCAAATTTGTGTAAACAATTGTAGGCCGTTAGATATAATTAAAACACATATTGTGCTAATCAAGTGGTTAAACATTTTCCATTTTGGCTAATATTTTGTAGGATTCATATGTGGGTAGGTAACTAGGGAATGAGTGGTTTTGATTGTCAAAATACATGCCAAAACTAAAAGCATCCTCACTTTCCACAATTCCTGAGGTGGAAGATCCCTCATACTCTAACGCTTACATTTTTCATGAATGGAGACTAGCTTCTTAGTTTTCTGTGTTTTCTCTGGGAGGTGTTGTTTTTTCTCCTAGGTTTGTTTTTGCTCTCTGTTGAGGGTGTTGCTTTGTTAGCTTTGGCTTTGTAGCTTCTGTTCTTGCTGTTCCTTGGCTTGTTTTTAGCCTGGGTTCTTCTATATTCATTCATTTAACAAAAAAAAAAAAAAAAAATCCTCACTTTAGGAGTTTAAGGAGGTCCTCTCTAGAACGGGACTCTATAGAGATATGTATATATAAAAGGATAGCTGGGTTTCTTCCTTGCAAAATTTTCTTCTGTGCATTATACCTTTATTGAGGAGTATTACCTTTGGCTTCCAGCAAGTGGGCCTGGGAGGTGCAAGGTAAACAATGGAGGTTGTTGGCATGAAGCCAAAGATGGGCATGCATTCACTGCTTGTACAGTAAGTGATCTTTTTTCGTGTTTCTTTGTTTGAAGGAAAGTTTATTGTTTTTATTTTATTTTTTATCAGAAATTAAACTTAATTTCATCTCATGTTTCTCTGAACAGGATGATGGAGGGTTGCAATGCAAGTGTCCTCCTGGGTTTAAAGGTGATGGTGTGAAAACTTGTGAAGGTAAGAGAAGCTAAGCATACTCACATGCCCTCTTGATTTAACTTTTGAGTTTCATTTTCATAAAAACAAAACACACAAACCGGATGACTTGAGGTCAATTTTAGACAGTTTTAATCGCTAGAAAGGAACGGGATTCAGTACTTAGTCAAACTGCACCTCTCTTTAGAAGCAAAGAATTTTGTAATCACAGTAGTTCAGCTCCCTAGCATGTGTGTACATACCTCTCTGTCCATTTTTTTCTTTAATTTATGAATTATCAAGTCATGAAGATCAAACAGTACAAGTCTGCAAGCTTTGTTCATAACTTCTTATTTAGTTGTCAGCTGTACGCAGACCTGGTGCAAATGCTTATTTGCTTTAAGACTTCATATATTTTGTCAAGTTAGCGAGTACTTTATTCAAATCATTGTGGATAAGGATATTGTTGGTTCAATATCTCATATGTGAATGATCCTTGCTTTCATTAAATCAGCCGACATGAAGTTTCAAGCTGATGATCAGTTTACCTTCATGGCTGTCTGACTTCTTTGTTTGTTTGTGTGCTTGATATATTTTTACTTTCCTTCTGCTTCTTTATTTATTTTTTTTCCCAATTGTTTTAGATCGGCTTGACACTTACATGACTTTTCAGAACTATAATTAACACAAGAAACTCATATTCAAATAGACTCTGACAAGCAACTTTGCAGTGAAGTACCTTGGACAGTTCGACCTGTATCGCTAACATTAATTTTTCCTCAGATATCGATGAATGCAAAGAGAAGAAAGCCTGTCAGTGCCCTGAATGTAGCTGTAAAAATACCTGGGGAAGTTATGACTGCTCATGTAGTGCAAATCTTTTGTATATCAGAGATCATGATACCTGCATAAGTGAGTCCAGCAATTCAAAAAATTCAAGTATGTCTATTAAATACGTAATACTGCAAGTACTTGTTTTTATGCGCTGCACCTGATATCTGCAGGCAAGACTTCTGGAGGATCAAAATCATCTGCATGGGCTGCTGTGTGGGTGATTTTAATAGGCTTGGCTATGGCTTCTGGTGGGGCATATCTTGTGTACAAATATCGATTACGGGTAAGTTCTTTCTGTTTCATTTCTGTTTACGAACTCGGTCTTTATATTTAATGAAGTCTTCAATTTAATATAGTATTCTTCAATTATCTTTGGCCTGCATTTATTTGCAATTTTGTGTGACAAATAACACGGTGTTTGGTTGGAAGTATAATTCAATAGGGTCTTGTCAAAGACTTCCTTTTTTTAGATTCATGAAAACAAGGTTTGATAGTCACATCTTAATTATGGAAAGGAGAATAGTGTATAAGCAAGTTCCTTTTATCTGGGAGCTTTTGATTTCAGATAGACAAAACTATTTGCCGTATGTATGTTTACCTTTGGTATCTTGTTTGGGTGAGATCCATATATGCGAGATTCATGTATTAGTAGTGTATTATTTGTTTGGCTGGAAAAAGGAACAGTTAATAACTCTAATAAGGAGTATTTAAGTCCAACTGAACTTGTACCATACTGTTTGATCAAACCCTTACAGGTTATTGATAGTTAGGTTGCTCTCAAGTACCAAATTTACTTTCCTAAGAATTTATTAGGCTTTGAAATCAGCTCTTTGCTCTCAACTAATGGTGAAAAGCTAATGTCACAGGATGGTAAATATAAAGATGTAGTTAAGAAAGCTAGGCATAAATCGTTTCGATATATTTGATTTGATATTTGAGGTTGTTGACACTTTTGGAGTTGCTTTTGCAGTCATACATGGATTCAGAAATTAGAGCTATAATGGCACAGTACATGCCTCTGGACAGCCAAGCCGAAGTTCCCAATCATGTGAATGATGAGCGGGCATGAGAAAGCGAAACCCATCATTAGGTTTTTCTTGAACTCTCATGTGGTGCAGCTTGGATACGATTGTTATACGACTTTCTTAAAGAAGTCCTGGAATTTTGACCTAATCACATTCCCCCTACGGTCATGTTCCCCTACGTCATGTTGGATTGTAAATGCATGCAGAATAGAAATTGTCTTGCGTTTTTTAGGACTGTAACATGCCAATCCCTTGAGAGTAAGGAGGATTGCAAGGAGTTTAGCTTTAGTATCATACAATCCTCTTCACATACTTCAATACTGAAATCTTTCCCTTAATTAAATTGTGGTTCTGTATTTACTTTGTCTTGTAATGTGGAACTGACTTGATGTCATAGTTAATGTTATGAATCTGATATTTGCACAAGACAGTAAGTAGCCTTGTAGTCTTGGAGTTTGATAGTGCCTCTTTTGTGGTCATTGCTTGCTGATGTAAAGTTCACCTGGATAAGTAAACTGTTTAGCTCTGCAATAGCTATACACGATCAAGGAAGATGGTATATATAACATTTATATTTCAATTGTCTCACTCCAGGTGAATCTTGTATGGATCTTACTTAAAGAAAAGAATTCGCC
The DNA here is from genome assembly GCA_034370585.1 of Fragaria x ananassa. Taxonomy (NCBI): domain Eukaryota; kingdom Viridiplantae; phylum Streptophyta; class Magnoliopsida; order Rosales; family Rosaceae; genus Fragaria; species Fragaria x ananassa. Next base: position 2,654,554 of record CP139770.1, on the reverse strand, counting down.
AAAAAAAAAAAAAAGGGAAGGAAAACGGTTCTAAATACTAGGATTGAGCTCTGGTTCTAATTCTTGCTCCAACAACGTTCCTTAGAAATTGAGGCTCAGGCTCTCAGGTTGGCAACTTCTCTTGTTGAAGTTTTTCCTACTGATCCATCTATCCCTCTAATAAGCAATTTGATTACAATCTCCGAGTGCAATGGTAAAGCTCTTTTTACCTGGTTTTGGACAAGCAGGCTTCCTCACCAAGCTGCAAGCAGCTTCTTTAGCTAGACTCTCAGATAGTTGGATTCTGCTGCCCTCTTCTTCCCTGTAATAGTGCTTCTCCTGGTCCTGATTATTTTTCTGAATTTCTCTGCTTCTGATCTGTCTGCGTTTATTTGGTTCTTCTTACTTAATGAATGCTTATTGCCAAGGAAAAAGGAAAAAAGAGAACAAAGAACTGGAGTCCCGGTTTGTCTTCCTACGGTTGGCTTGGTGTGGTGAGTTTCCGATCAAGTCCAAGGTCCATTCCATTGTAACAGATGGGAGCATACATCCACATGTCATCAGAGCTTAACAACTACACAAGCACAAACAAGTGAACAACCATGTCACTATATATGATACATAAAGGATCATTAGAATCATAGGAGCAATTTACATGCTTCATGGCATGAGATTCTGCAGCACCGATTAGTTCTATATGTAGTTGAAAAGGTCGAACAGGTAAGATGTTATTACCTTAATTTGGAGTTGTAAGAACTTCACATAATGGACCGCTTCCTCAAGCATGGTGCTAATATCAACCTGTATTTTACACAGATAGAGAATTAGTTTGAGACTACTGATTTAAATGAAAAATTTGCATAAAAATTGTCCATCTCAAAGGCATATTGCCTACCTTTGTTCCATTGGGGACAAGATTCTGCAGAACTCTGAGCCTCTCATTTATTTTCTCTCTTCTTTTCTGCAACAAAAGGATACAAACTTTAGTTGATTTTATGTATTTGGTATTTACCAGGCAAATTTTTTTTTTGAGATCAGCTATAAGCTTATACCCTTGCATAGAGACTCTGCGGATCACTGGCTGACCCCCTTCGTGCTCTCGATTTGCCATTCAAGTCAGGAACTGCATCCTCCTTTGGACTCAAGCTTGAAGTTGGACTAAACCCTCCACTCACCTCATAAACAATGGAGTCATCTTCTGAGCAGCAACTACTCGAAGTCTGTCTATTGGGGCCAGCATAGCCATCTTCGATGTTGCTAGTTGTAACCCGCAGGCTCTTCTTTGCCTTGCTCCTCTTGTTCATTTGAACCTGCAACATTGAATTCATGATAAGACAATGCTCACACTACCAAGTAATTTGAAAAAATACTGTGCATTAGGTACTCACATTGTCTGTACTTTGAGATCTTTTCATGGAGTTAATCTTGGGGAGGCTACTTTGAGATCTCCTCTTCTCAAGATTGACAGCTTCATGCTTGCTTCCACCAGACTCTTCGATGTTGCCTTTACTTGTTTCTCGGTTTGAGCATTGGTCATGATCATTTCCTTCACTGAGATAGGTATTGATGGTTTTCACATCCCCGATACCAAAATCAATCGACATAGAGCTATTGCTATTGTTGTTTGTTGCCAACATTCTGTGAGAATCACTCAAGTAGTAGTTTTCGTTGTCTGAAGTGATGAAACTGGAATTAGTTGTTTCTAAAGAACAATGTGAACCTTCATAGTTGCCTGACATGTGCATTGTTGATTCTTCATTGCCATGCCAAAAAGCATCTGGGAATGTCATGCCTGGCATGCTTGGAAGTGGACAGTTCTCAAGCAACCTGGCCATGAAATCCGCTTCCTCAGCAGTGTACATCCCACTCAATGAGCTCCATTCTCCTTCTGAAACAGCTCCAACGTACTCCATATTGATTCTTTTTACCCTAAGGATGGATCAACAAAAGGGTTTACTTTCTTTGAAACTAATAGATGAATGCTCGATGTGCTCGATGCATGGAGAGGAATGAAATGAAGTGACATATTTATACCCAAGTATGAAACAGATGTCACCCGACACTTAACATCCCTTTTTTTATTAAGATATTTCTAGCTAATCATATCTAAATACCAGTTGCATTGCAAATCCTAACAAGTATTTTCAGTAGCAGGAGCACCCCTGCTGAGATCAGGGACAGCTCAGATTGGACCAAGTTTAAGCAATTATGGACTAAACAAGACAACCCTAAAAAATGAACAGAGAAAGATGGGTTCAGGAGTGAAGAGTAGTAGTAGTACTAGATGATTCATCATTATTTGTACAAAAACGAGGTCAAAGAAAGATGCTTGAGAAGTTGGAGGGGATACAGAATCACATCTGGCAACCAAGCTAGACAACGTGGGATCGAGTATGAAACTATGAGCATGTATACATAATTTAAACATATATTGATAATGACATGATGAAGAACTAGGCTGCGAGATCGTCTTGATGAAAATTGAGAATATTCTCGATGCCGAGTTTCAAGGAACCAAACAGTGTTATCTGCAGATTGGATTACTGTCCCCTCTCTTAGCATGATCTTATTATCCAATTACAATGATCCACACATTGTTAGATACATTCCAAATGATCTATATCGTTGGATAGGAACAAACTAAACCCGCTATGAAGTGGCTCACAATTGTAGAACCTCATTTCACTACATTCCCTTCATGGGTTGCATCACATTTCCTGATTTCCGAATGGAGTCATTGACATACTGGTGTTTGGAACAAACCTGGAGTCAGTCCCTATACATAATCGCTGGGGCAAATCAGTGGAGTCTTGCATATGTAGTCTTCTAACTAGAATTGGCTAAGAGTGCACTTTTGACCCCTTTCTACTTACTAGAATGTCGTTAAGTTGAAATTGTATTTGTCAAGTCACCATATATGTTTAAGGACAACACATTAATATACTATATATGGTGAGATAATTTCTCTGGCTAGCTAGTGGTTGTTCTTCCAAGGATCTTGCTTTTGTGATATGAAATTCAACACCATTTTTACATCTTACAAATATAAGGAATGTCCATAACAGAAAATACCAAAAGGAATTCATTGTGAGAACCATAATTTTTTCTTAAAAACTTGGCAAATTTAAGGAAATTTTGTATGTCACATATGATCCCATCAACGACAATCAATTTGTCGTATAAAGTATGTTTTTATGACGGATCAAAAGTTGTCACCTATATGACATTATGTGATTGACACTCAATGCCTCGTAAAATGTCAATTAATATAATAATATTTTACCAATTGTCGATTAATATTTTTGTGACAACTTTAATTTCCTCATAAAAAATTAATTAGACGACTAATTCAGTAGATTGTCATGAACACTAGATTTTTGTAGCGGAATACAACTTCAGCGACAGATTGTAAGAATTATCAGATAATGTTTAAGTGAGAAATTTAACTTCCTCGCAAAAAATCAGTTTGACAACAACTTTAAAGGTTTGTGCGACAACTTAAATTTTCTCACTGGTCTACTAATTAAAGCAACCATTCCTACAAGTTGTAGGCTAATATTTCTGTGACAACTTTGAATTTCTCACAAAAGACCACTTAGGCAACGAATTAGACGGATTGTCACTTAATATTTTTATAACAATTAAGTAAATTCTTTTGGTCGCAGAAGACATATTTAAGCCACAGATTATGTGAGTTGTTGGATAAAGGTTATGTTGCAAAAATCGATCAGGAATATTTACTTTAACAGGTTATCGCTTAATCTTTATTTGATAGCTATAACTTGAACTTCCTCATTCAAAACCAACTAAGCAATGATTTCTAACTATTTTCTCCTGAAAAACTCATTAAAAAACAACTTCTACATGTTGTCATTTAATGATAATCAGGTTATGTGACAACTTGAACTTTCTCACTGAAACCCAATTAGGTATCCGATTATGGATACCGTTAATGTGACAACTTTATTTTTTATCGCAAAGACCAATTAATTAAGCGATCGACTACTTCTACAAGTTGTCACTTATTATGTGACAATTTGGACTTCTCATTAAAATTGAATTAGGACTTTCACGAGTTGTCGGTTAATATTTTTGTAGCATGTTTGATATTCTCATAAAAAGCCAATTAGGCAAGAATCTCAATATGTTGTTACTTAATATTTATGAGACAAATCCTTCGCTAAAAATTAATCAGGTAAAGACTTCTATCAATTATCGGTTAATGTTTATGTGACAATAATTTTAATATCAATTGTGAAAGATTGACTATGAACGACTTCTACAGTTGCTTAATCATCATGTGACAACTTGAACTTTCTCTCCAAAAATTAATTAGCCAGTGAGTCATATGAATTGTTGTGTATTATTTGTGAATCTTTTTGTTTGTATTTTCTTGTCAACGAAATTCTTATAAGGCAGAGTTAAGTGAAGTAAAACCGCATGAAGATGAATCTAGGTGAGTTGAAACCTCTCACATGGTATTTGGGTAAGACGAAAACCCCTCAAGACGAGTTTGGATGAGAGAAATAAATCTATTTATTTCGTTAATTCTTTGTAGGGCCTTTCTTTGTATGGGGAAAAAGAAGATGATTTATGTGAATAAATTGTTATTACTATTTAAATTAACTGAAATCGTCTAACGAACAAACACGAAAAATAAATTACATGTTTAAATTCTCTATGTACTCGTTCCTTCTCCTCCATGCCATACCTATCAATGTCCTCGTGTTACACATGTTGCATATACACTACCAGAAAATAGCTCTTGGGCGACGAAAAAAAATCGTCGCCCTGTTTAAAAATTTCGTCGCCTAAGTACTTAGGCGACGACATGTCGTCGGCCAAGAAGTCGTCGCCAGAAGTCCGTCGGTGAAGAACTTGGGCGACGAAATTTAATTCCGTCGTCGCCTAAGAGTAATTCTTAGGCGACGATACTAATTTCGTCGCCTAAAATATACCTCTCGTCGCCCAAAAATATTCGTCGCCCAAGATTTAACACCTTGGCCGACGAAATTTTTTTTCGTCGCTTAAGATCTTCTAACCTTAGGCGACGAAAATAAATATATCGTCGCCTAAGATCACTACATCTTAGGCGACGATATTATTTTTTCGTCGGCCAAGGTGTTAAATCTTGGGCGACGATTTATAAATTTCGTCGGCCAAGGTGTTAAATAATGTTTTTTTAATTTTTGTCATTATTTTTTTTTTCGGCATTTCTTTAAAGTTTTCTAATACTAAAATTTAATTAAAAATAACACAAATTTATAAATTTATAAATAATTTATTACAAAAATTCTGCCTATGGATCGAGAAACCCAAAATCTAACTCATCATTCCCGTTCGGAGGGTCCTGAGGCGGCGGCTGGTCAGGCTGAGGAGGCTGCTGCTGAGGCTGGGGCCACTGAGGATGGGGCCACTGAGGTAATGGTATAGGCGTAGGCATGGGCGGAAACGGCTGTCCGGCCGCAAGTGCAGACATGCAGGCAGTCATCCACTGTCCCATAGCCGCCTGGTTGGCATTGGTGACTTCATTCACCCGCTCCATATGCGCAGCATTGGAAGCCGCATATGATTCCGCCATCGCCGCCATCTCCCTCGCTCTTTGGGCTTCCAGCTCAGACTCTCTCGCTCTTTGGGCTTCCAGCTCAGACTGTAGGCTTGCGAACTGATCCTGTAGCCGAGTGGTCTGGCTGTTGCTGCTTGAGGCTCCGGCGGCTCCCTTGCGCTGAAATCCTGGCGTCGTCTTCAGGATCCCCTTTCCAGCGTATCCCATACCCCGGCAGTAGTAGGTGTTGGAACGCTGCGCGAAGGCAGTGGCCATAATCCGCGCCCCAACGGTAGGATCTGAAGTGTCGATCCTGGACATGGCCTCTGACATGTCATCCTCTGCCGTGCCCGGCCATGTGTCGTTCACCATGCCTCTGATGACCTCTTGCTCCGCCTCCCTCACCCTCGCCTAAATGGATATATTATAAAAATATATTAATATACATTTAATAAAATGTAATTAAAATTAAAAATTAGTAAATATAAGGAACTTACAAGATCCTCCTCAGAATGAGGATATGCCCTCTGAAAGGTCCCCACATAGGGGTTCTCCTCTGGCCGCTCTCGCCGCACGTCGTCCATGATGGCCGAAAACGGCCTCGAACTGGCACGATGGTTGGTTGTGTTCTGTTGCCGGTTCTCAGCGTTCACCCGGGCGAGGTGCTTCAAAAAAAAATTATCGTTAGTAAATATTTAAAAACATACAATTATAATTAATTCACTAATTAAATATTCAAATTTGTTTACGAATTACCTGTTTGTGAGGGTCGTTGAACTGCGTGACAAGAAGCCACCGCCACTCGTACTCCCGATACTCGAACTCCTTCGGGGTACCCGAACGGTCGCTCCCGTACTTCTTCCAGTGTTCCCGGAGGTCGTGCTTCCACTCCTTGAACCTACATATACAAAAAAAATATTAATAATTTTATTAAAAAAATAAAATTTAATAAATTATTAAATAGCTAGAGGTACCTCTCCCTATGGGCCTTGTCCGCCCAGTCACGTCCCTCCTCGGGAACCACAAACCATTGCTGCATTACCACTTGTTAGTATTTTTTTCGATAATTAAATAATTTATTAGTTAAAAAAATAGTAATTGATTGAGTAAACTCACCGACATCGACTGATGGAGCATCTCCTTCACTCCATCAGGAACCTGGCTCCAGACTCCCCACAACATAGGGAGTCTGGAGCGGATGGTGCCTCCCGCGGCGCGCGTGTACCGGTTTCCCAACGCGGCGTCCACCGGTTTCCCGTTGGAAAACGGGATGGCGATCCGTCCAGCGGACTCGACCGCCCTATCGAGTCCCTTGTTGCTGACGGTGCCTCTCCTGTTCCGTCTTCTCGTTCCGGCGGCTGTGACATTGTGAACCAAATTTAATATTAATAATACATTTTTACAAAAAAAAAATGTAAATCGAAAAAAAAGTAATAATAAATTACCTGAGGATGAGGCTGAGCCGACGGATTCGTCTATGTCCGCCTGCTCGGAGACCCTCACGGGATGAAGAGGCGTGGGAAACTCCCGGTAGATATAGGCCTCGTGCGGTGCCACATGCGGGAGCTGCTCCCGAATCGGTCGACCCTCCTCATCGACGCGAGGTATCGCCGGTATCGTCGGAGGAAGGAAGAGGCCGGACGGCACCATAGGGACCCCGGATGACCCGCCATCACCGTCGGTCAGGGACGACTGTGTGGGGGCGTCGCTGCGGGATCGCGACCGGCGAAGTATGGGTAGATGACGAGGAGCCGTCGCTGCGGGACCCGACTGCCCAGCAGAACCCGAGCCGCTCGCGCCACCCCTAAGCGCCTCACGTCGGGCCGTCAACTGCCACGGAAACCCGATCGACGGTGATTTCACGGAAACCCGAGCCGTCTTGTCCAGAAGTTCTCCTCTTGGCCATCCTGTTTAAAATAACCATAAATTTATTAAAAATATTTTACCGTCTTATAATTAAGTTCACAAAAAATAACCATAAACTTCGAAAAATTTATCAACAATAATAGCACAAATAAAATCCAATAATTATTATAGGATTTATTATTTTTTTATTCACATAACAAATTATTTACATTAATTCGCAATTATTACATCACAAAAATTAATTTACGAATATTTACATCCTTACTCAAAAATAATCCATTATTTCTTACAAAATTTCCACAATATATTTACAATTATAATTTATATTATTTAATTATTTAATCAAAAATTATTTAATCATTTACAATATATTTACAAATTATTTAATCATTTACAATCCTAAACCCTAAACCGTAAACCCTAAACCGTAAACCGTAAACCTTAAACAACAACCCTAAACCGTAAACCCTAAACCCTAAATAAACCCTAAATTATTTAATCATTTACAATCCTAAACCCTAAACCCTAAACCGTAAACCGTAAACCCTAAACCGTACATCACAATTTACAATTATCACAACAACAAACATTTACAATTATCACAACAACAACAATTTATTTTATCACAACAACAACAACAACAATTTACAATTTACAATTATCACAACAACAACAACAACAACAATTTACAATTATCTAAACAACAAAAACAATTAAAACCAATTTAGGGTTTTAGGGTTATACCTTAAATTGTGGGTCGACGTCGGGGTCGGGGTTCCGAATTGGGGTCGGGGTCGGGGTCGGAGAGAGGGAGAGAGAGAGGGCAGAGAGAGGATTTTCGGAGAGAGAGAGAGAGAGAATATGCTTGGCGGCTGAAGAAATGGTTAGGGTTTCCGAATTTTTGCCTTTTATACTGGCGTTCTTGGGCGACGATTCTGTAAAAATCGTCGGCCTGTTTTGTAAAAATCGTCGGCCAAGAGCGTCTTGGCCGACGATTTTTGAAGTCGTCGCCCTGTTTTTTTAAAATCGTCGGCCAAGATAGTATACTTGGGCGACGACATTCTTCACTATAAATATCGTCGCCCAAGATGAAGAAAATCGTCGCCCAAGATAGTCTACTTGGGCGACGACATTCTTCACTATAAACATCGTCGCCCAAGATGAAGAAAATCGTCGGCCAAGAGTTCTATCATAAAATTCAGACTATTTGACCCTCCAAATCACGTAATCTGGCCGGACCTTCAACTGAGAATAGTTTCCAATCGACGAGACTCTTACGGGGCTATAAAAATTTGGTAAAAAATAAATAACCGGGATAGGGCTACCACTAGGTAGAAATAAGAGAAAAATTCGTTAACCGAAACAACCGGCACCGAAATTTTACCGGAATATCTTTATTTTTCACGAGTTGACGTATTTCACCGTTCCGGTCATATCTTATTTCACGACTTTTTTGCGTTTGAGGCCTCTACGTATACGTTGTCTTCAAAACGACACTTAAACTAAACACTTATATAAAAAAGTTATACAACATTAGTACATATAACGTGAGTTTATTGATCGGAGAAGAGGAACTGAAAACCGACCGTCAGATTTGACCAGCATAACGAATTACGTAGGTGGAAAAAAATTCAGCTCCATCTGACAAAGATAAGGGCTCGATCCGTCCGGTCAATCGGCGCGGTCAAACCCCTAAACGGACGGAAACGGCTATTCGACCCTCCAAATCACGTAATCTGGCCGGACCTTCAACTGAGAATAGTTTCCAATCGACGAGACTCTTACGGGGCTATAAAAATTTGGTAAAAAATAAATAACCGGGATAGGGCTACCACTAGGTAGAAATAAGAGAAAAATTCGTTAACCGAAACAACCGGCACCGAAATTTTACCGGAATATCTTTATTTTTCACGGGTTGACGTATTTCACCGTTCCGGTCATATCTTATTTCACGACTTTTTTGCGTTTGAGGCCTCTACGTATACGTTGTCTTCAAAACGACACTTAAACTAAACACTTATATAAAAAAGTTATAAAACATTAGTACATATAACGTGAGTTTATTGATCGGAGAAGAGGAACTGAAAACCGACCGTCAGATTTGACCAGCATAACGAATTACGTAGGTGGAAAAAAATTCAGCTCCATCTGACAAAGATAAGGGCTCGATCCGTCCGGTCAATCGGCGCGGTCAAACCCCTAAACGGACGGAAACGGCTATTCGACCCTCCAAATCATGTAATCTGGCCGGACCTTCAACTGAGAATAGTTTCCAATCGACGAGACTCTTACGGGGCTATAAAAATTTGGTAAAAAATAAATAACCGGGATAGGGCTACCACTAGGTAGAAATAAGAGAAAAATTCGTTAACCGAAACAACCGGCACCGAAATTTTACCGGAATATCTTTATTTTTCACGGGTTGACGTATTTCACCGTTCCGGTCATATCTTATTTCACAACTTTTTTGCGTTTGAGGCCTCTACGTATACGTTGTCTTCAAAACGACACTTAAACTAAACACATAAAAAAGTTATACAACATTAGTACATATAACGTGAGTTTATTGATCGGAGAAGAGGAACTGAAAACCGACCGTCAGATTTGACCAGCATAACGAATTACGTAGGTGGAAAAAAATTCAGCTCCATCTGACAAAGATAAGGGCTCGATCCGTCCGGTCAATCGGCGCGGTCAAACCCCTAAACGGACGGAAACGGCTATTCGACCCTCCAAATCACGTAATCTGGCCGGACCTTCAACTGAGAATAGTTTCCAATCGACGAGACTCTTACGGGGCTATAAAAATTTGGTAAAAAATAAATACCCGGGATATTTATTTTAATTATTCAAATGAAATTTAAATGTGTTTTATTTTATTTTAATTATTCGGATTACTCTTGGCCGACGAAATTAGGCTAATTCGTCGGCCAAGATGATACTTGGGCGACGATATTTGTTAAATTCGTCGCCCAAGAGTAAAAATAAAAATTTAATATAATGAAATTTAAATGTGTTTTATTTTATTTTAATTATTCGGATTACTCTTGGCCGACGAAATTAGGCTAATTCGTCGGCCAAGATGATACTTGGGCGACGATATTTGTTAAAATCGTCGCCCAAGAGTAAAAATAAAAATTTCTTTATAATGAAATTTAAATGTGCTTTATTTATTTTAGTACAAACATATTCTTTTAGTATACAAACAATTACAAAGCTAAGGCTCAATTATAACTAAGCTAAGGCTCGTAATCTGAGTCATCCGATGAGTCTTCTTCGGTATCGGAATTAATATCTGGTAATCTATGCCTTAATTCGTCGTCAGAGTCGTCGTCTGTTTCTTCATTTGGATCAACATCAATAAAGGTTGAATCTTCGTCACAAATTCTGAGCACTCGACCATGTTTAACATTATTTTGACGAACAGTAGCTACATCATGAATACCTACTGCGTTCGGCTCCTGATACGCATCAGCCTCTGGCCCTGGAATGGTCACTCCAAGTGTAGCCGCCCGGTAAATGTTTCGAGGATGCACAATGTTCGCTATTTTCCACGCGTCACCCCTGGCGAGGTCATCAAGATAAAACACTTGTTTTACCGATGTCGCAAAAACAAACGGGTCATCTTCGTAGGCGCTTGTAGCAGTGTTGACCGATAAATTGCCGTACTGATCCATCTTCATGCTCTGTGCGCCTGTATCAAACCATCTACACTTGAACAGATGCACTTTCATGCCTTCCGCATAAACCAGTTCGACCACTGAATGGAGAACACCGTAATAGTCAAGGCCATGACCTTTCGCCATCACCCCAGAATTCTGTGTTCTTCGTCTGCTGTCTCTCTCTTCAGATACAAATTTCACGCCATTCACTGTGCAAGTGGGATAAACTCTAGCCCGTTGCGGTTGCATCGCAAGAAGTAATAGTTCGTGCGACCAGTTTGGATTATCATCAGATTTAATCATGTCCATCTGTAACGGATATTGAACTGTAAATATCCGAAAATATATGCAATAGAAAATAATTACATATATATATATATAACAGGGAAGATTAAATTACGTACCCAGGTGCGAAAATAATTTGCGAACGTCATGTTGTGGTACTCGAGATCACCATCAACTTCCGGAAAATTTAGGTGCAACTCTTTCCAATATTTAACTTCTTCACAATTGATTAGTACCCACCAGTGCGCTATGGCTATCTCTTCATCCGACAATGCATACTCGGCGGACAGTCGTGCTCCACCAACTTCGACATCACTGGAAACTATAGAGAGATTGAACCGCGGCGCATGTTCCTCCATGGCTTGCGGAGCTCCCAACGACGCTCCTAAATACAACTTCATGTAGGTGACGCATTCATGCGCAATATATGCTTCAGCTATACATCCTTCAGGCGCGGATTTATTAGTGACATAATCTTTGTACTCACCAAGTTGCCTGTAAATATAAGATTGCAAACTATACGTTATGATTATTGAACATGTACGTACATATATGTATTCTGGAGATGTAAGTGAATAAAACATACCTTTCCATGGGATACATCCAAGTGAAGTGTACTGGACCGGTAAGCAACAATTGCTGGGGAAGATGGATCATCAGGTGAGGCATGATATCGAAAAAATTTGGCGGAAAGATCCTCTCGAATTTACACATGATGTATATGATGTCTGCCTGCATTTCCCGGAGATCGGATTTTCTCACTTCCCTTGTGCATAACTTCATGAAGAATCTTGACAGCGCTACTAACGGCTCCACAACCTGGCCAACCACACATCACAATTTTAATATAAAATCCAACAACGACAGGTTAACCGTAATTTTAACCACAAATTTACCTGACGGTGAAGGAACGGTCGAATGAAAACAGGGAAGAGACGTTGTAGCAGAATATGACAGTCATGACTCTTCAAGCCGTATATCTTATTCTCCCGCAAGTTCACACACCGGGCTATATTTCCTGCAACGCCTGAGGGATACGTCACACAACTCATCCACCTGAAGATCTGGGTCTTCTGATCAGGCTTCACGATGTAAGGAGCCCAAGGCATCTTTTTCTTCCCCTCTTTCAGCCAAAGATGTTTTCTGATTCCCATTTTCTTAAGATCAACGCGTGCCTTAGGACCGTTTTTCGTCTTCCCCTCCAAGTTGAGCACTGTACCTACCACACTGTCGCAGACATTCTTCTCTATGTGCATCACATCTAGGTAGTGCCTGATCAACAGCGTACTCCAGTACGGGAGTTCCTAAAATATGCTCTTATGTGTCCAGAATTTGTACCTGTCTGGTCTTTCAGGTATTCTGGCCACAATATCGGGATGATTGCTGAGCTGCCCAAAATCATACTCATCCAGCACTGCTAAAATCTCTTCCCCCGACCATCTATGCGGCTCCACACCTCTCTCTTCGGTCCCATCAAATGCCCCGGTATCTATCCGCCAGGGGTGATCATGTGGTAGGTAAGCACGGTGACCCATCCGGACTATCTTGTTGCAATGATTGCTGCACCCCTGGGAGCTAAGGCACTCAGGACAAGCCTTGTATCCCCTAACAACGTAGCCGGACAACATCCCACGTGCAGGAAAATCACTGATGGTACCAACAATCATGGCATGCATCTGGAACATCTCCTTTTTGTGGGAGTCATAAGTGGGATGACCAACCTCCCAAAGCAATTTACACTCTTCAATCAGCGGTCTCATATACACATCGAGACACTTCCCTGGATAACAACAACAACCACAACAAATTCAGATAACGACTATATATGACCAACAATATAGAACAAAAACAATAAATGGAGAGGTGTTGAACCAACAGCAATATATACAATATGAAGGGAAAGTAGATACCTGGATAACCGGGCCCCGGAATCAACAAGGTCAACATGTTGTATTCCTTCTTCATGCACATCCATGGAGGAAGGTTGTAAGGCACCAAAATGACCGGCCATATACTGTACGAAAGACTCATGGTCCCAAAAGGGTTGAACCCGTCGGATGACAGCTCGAGCCTCACATTCCTCACCTCTGAAGCAAAATGAGGAAACTCCCTGTCTATATGCTTCCACGCCTCCCCGTCAGCAGGGTGTACCATGAGGTCTTCGTCATGCACCTCCCTCATAGCGTGCCATCTCATAGCTTCGGCCGTCTTTGAAGACATATACAACCGCTCCAGCCTATCCCTCAACGGGAAATAGCGAAGTACCTTAACAGGTTTCCTGTTGCCTGCGGGAGTCCGCTTATACCTGTCGGTCCCACATACCGGACAACGATGAAGGCCTTCAAGGTCATTACCGTCTGCATCTTTACCCCAGAATAGAACGCAGTCATATCTGCATGCATGGATCTTGATGTAGGAAAGCCCGAGATCTCTCAAGATACGACGGACCTTATGATGCGTGGTGGGATGACGATGACCGTCGGGCAGGAGCGAAGCAGCGTACTGTAGATACCTATCAACAGCCGTCACGGTCGATTTTGTGTCAACCTTGATATGCATCACCTCCATCACACACTGAAGAACGGTCTTCTCATGACCTGGGCACAGAGGGGTCTGTTGGAAAGCAATAAGTCTGTTGTACTTGGCTATACCGGCAGTGTTGACACCTCTAGGGACGGCCTGCATCGGCGCCTGAGGAATGTGCTGTCGTTCAGGGCATACACCGCTGTCATGAGGAAACATGTCGTTGATGAAGGTCGTTGTTGGATCGTTGGATGTACTGCCCGTCTCATCAAACTGTCCATGATCATGCGGGCGTGATGAGGTTTCACCGTGATATATCCAACATGTGTAACGTTCCCAGAATCCGTTACTCTTCAGGTGGTCCCATACTGTCCCCAACGGAAATCGATGCATATCACTGCGACACTTACACATCTTGCACGGGCAATAGAACATGCCACTCCCGTCAGCATTGCCCTGCGCATATTGCATAAAATCCCAAACTCCTTCAGCATATTTTCTGTGATATCTTGGAAGAGAAATCCAACTCTTATCCATATCCTGAAAATAACACATATATATATCAATATTTAATGAACATATCTTTTATATATATATATATAATATTAATGTAATACAACATACTAATTATTAATTATATATATCTAGTTCGAGCGGATTCCGTGGTTTCAGAAGGCAAGTTTCAATGTCACGGAGGGCGAACCCCCTACAGGAACCAGGCAGGACTCGTTTGTGATCACGGAGGCGAACCCCTATCGACCCCTTCACCGAGAAGAGTGGTCAGTTTGTGATCTTGAGATCCAGTTAAACAAACCTGTGAACCATATCTATGACAGAACGACCCCTTACTCAGCTTGAAACAAACTCTATGCATATATATATATCATTAATTCAACTCAAATAAAACTGAAAATCAATATATATATATATATGCACATATATATATGTGCATATATATGCATATGTACGTACCTGGGAGTAGCTCCACAAACTATGTATGGACAAATTTCCACAACACCGAACGATTTGAAGAACTAGAGAAATTTATGTTTAAAATTTTCAAAGTTCTCATTCTTCTATCCCGCCTCTCAATATATAGAAGAATCTTGGGCGACGAAATATTTGAGTTTCGTCGCCTAAGAATGAAAAATCTTGGGCGACGAAATATCTCAGTTTCGTCGCCTAAGGATAAAAAACTTAGGCGACGAAATAAATATCTTAGGCGACGAAATATTGTTTCGTCGCCCTAGTTTCTCTCTTGGCCGACGAAATGTATTCTTAGGCGACGAAAATAAAATCGTCGCCTAAAGTTGGACTTTAGGCGACGATTTTCTATCCTTGGGCGACGAAAAAAAAAATCGTCGCCTAAGTTCCCTCTTAGGCGACGAAAAAAAAAATCGTCGCCCGGTTTTTTTTGTTTCGTCGCCCAAGACCCATTTTCTGGTAGTGATATCTCTTGTAGCTAGTGAAAATCTTCCTTTTAATTTACAGGTAGACTGATTATGAAAATCACTCCTGATTCTAAAGCATTATATGGAAAAATTGTGGCTGATAATGAAAACCGAAACAGGCTTCTAAATCTTTGGAGATGGAGCAGTGTATTTGGATCGACATGTACACATAAGGAACCCAAATCTTGGAATAAAGGAAAGGTACGCGATTTGAGCTTTTTTGTCAAATCTGATTTGCAATGACAATAACAATGCCATATGAGTACGTTCTGATATGATGAGGATTTAAAGATTCCGCATTGGACATTTTATGTTGTAGAGGGCATAGATGAAACACAATGTTCTTATCACATTACGATTCTGGCTATATATAGTCTAGTTTAAGTTTTCACCTATCACGTATGTAAGAACAATATCTGTGCAACTAGATATTATATCATACGAGGAGTATTCTGATGTAAGGTTATAGAGAATTATAACTAGAAACAATGGAAAAGGAAAGTAGGGTCGGAGAGGGGCAGTGTTCAAACTAATTAGAACTCAAATTAAGTAAAATAGGATCATCTCATCATCATCTGGCCTAAACATAACATATTTTAGAGAAAATTAGATAAAAAATCAAAATACTAGACCTCTTTTAAGATAAACTCATACATATTTTTCTTTTATTTTACACCCACTCCACATAAGCAAACATACCTTATAGAGCAAATGTCTATAATTAATAGTTTTCTTCATTTTTCGGTTTCTCTAATTTGCCCTTCAGACAGTAGAAAGCTAAATTTGGTATATTAATTTCTCAATTTTAGCATCAATTTGAAACTCAAAAAATAACTAAAATTTAGTTAGATTTAACTTTGTCATAATCAATTACGTACATTCTTTAATTTCTTACCTTGTTATTACTAACGTGAGTGTATATATATATATATATATATATATATGCTATATACAGAAGTATGTCATTTGTAATAGGATGATACTTTTCATTCTTCAGCTCACATTTGGTGTGTCTCTACATAGTCGAAAAATGTCTAATTGTAAGGTACATGTTCTTGTTCTTTGATTAATTTTCTTCTTTTTAGGTATATATATTATTATATCATTTCTCATCCTAATTGAGAGAACATTTTACTCTCTATTATTTACGTTTCTAATGTACCTTTTAAATAGAGCATGATATGATAATATATATACCTAAAAAGAAGAAACCCAAAATTGGGTTTAGGGTATAGGGTTTAGGGTATAGAGTTAGGGTATAGGTTCAGGGTATAGGGTTTAGGGTTTAGATCAGATATCTTATTCATATTATATTTTACCTTATGTATAGATTAGAGAATGAATTCCTTTAATCTAGATTTTTTCATAAAAATAAAGAAAACTACATGATTCTTGTAAATTGATTGAAAAATGTTAGTGTTAGAAGAAAAACTCATAATTAAGGTAAATAAGACAACATCAATTAAACTTATTTATTATATTAATATGTTATAGTTGAATGGTGGAAATTGTGTAAAATTTAGAAAAAATATGACATAATATTTATCATAATTGATACATTTTAGATGTCTATCAGATATGAATATTAGGTGGGTTTTATTTAAAACCACTCTTTAAAATTGGGTGTATATGAAAAATTCCCCATATTTTATGTATGTTATAAATATAGTTATATATACAGAGATTATCAGGTGCGGACGTCCGGACGGGCTTTCCGTCTTGATTTCCACCATTTCTCCACCTTTCGAGCGCCGGCGACGCCGTTTCTTCTCCCCGGCGTGATCCCAGACCTCCCCCGATGGTGTTGGAATGAAGAAGAAGGCCGGAGAGATCGCGATCGAAGGTTCTCACTCAGAACTTCACAACCGATCATGGTGGACCTCCGATCGCGATCTCTCCGACCTTCTTCTTCATTTTAACACCGTCGGGGGAGGTCTGGGATCACGCCGGGGAGAAGAAACGGCGGAAATCCAGACGAAAAACCCGTCCGGACCTCCGTATCTGAAAACGACGGGTTATATATATATATATATATATATATATATATATACACACACATTTAAACATAGACGAGCAAGATCAAGAACGAGTTATATATCTAGTTTTCGTTTATAAGAATGATTTATTATTTCAAAAAAAAGAACGAGTCATATATATGAATTATAGCCATTTTCTCAACTCCCTACATCAAGTCCCCCACGTACAACTCATTTTACGCGTAATAGTGAGCTTTATAATTGCATGCTCTGCCGCCCATTGCACGATCGACTTGCTACTTTGCTTGCTACCTAACGAAGCTTGACACTGATGAAGTTTAACGAACAAAATCTTCGATATATTTAAAACCTTCTTGATATCGATAGATCTCTTGTTGATACCCTAATTCTGAAATCTCTGATTATATTTCTATGCATGAGAAATATCTCCCTCTTATTATTAGCACCAGACTCTAGCCGGCTACAGAAGACTGCATTTTTCTTTTACTGGTATAGCTGGAAGTTTGGTACTGGGATGTCCATTCACTGTTCCAAGAGGCCAAGAGTGCACTTGTTTACGCCTTTTGAGACACATAATATTATTGAATAATTAGTATATACTACAATCTAATTATATATGTTGAGACTAAGGAAGCTTTGGCTAGGTTTCGTCTAATGTTCTAGTGTTGGATTTCCAGTTGTTGGAGTCTCTCCTCGATCTCTAAGATAACCGAAAAGACAAACAAAAGCAGAAGAGATAGAGAGGAACTAATAAGCTCATTTCTTCCGCGTAGTCCTCATATTTGACATTCATACGTAAGAGCCATCATTTAGTTTTTGGGGAATTTGATGTTACACCCAAAATCATAGACCCATTTTAAATTACACCCATATGTTATACTCTTTTGAAATACACCCAACTTATTAATTAGGTTGATTTAGTAAAAATATTAATATTATTTATCTAAACAATAGAACTTGTTGTTGAAGGAAATTGCTGAAATGCCACCAACTGAACCATTACAATTAACAAGCTGTTTGGCCGACTCATTAAACAAAATTACCCAGCAGCTGAAAACCCGGTTCCACAGACTACGCCCTAGTCTAAACCCTAAACCCTAGTCTAAACCCTAAACCCTAAACCCTAAACCCTAGTCCCTAGTCCCTAATCCCAAACCCTAAACCCTAGTCTAAACCCTAAACCCTAATCCCTAATCTCTAAACCCTAAACCCTAAACCATAGTCTAAACCCTAACCCTATTTAAAATAGAAGAAAGTCAAGAGCCACATTTAGGGAATATCTTCTCATTCAATCAGAAGGGAAAAATCTTCTCAAGAAAAAACAAAAAAAACGGAAGGGCAAAAGAGTCAAGGAAAAGAGGGATACAAATTCCAAAAATAAAAATAAAACATATAAGGCAGGTTCAATAATAAGGTTGGGTGTAAATTAAAATGGAATATGAGCATGGGTTTATTTTAAAAGGGGTTTGGTTTTTTGGGTTTTTGTTTAATTTTCTCTATATATATATGTATAAATGATGTGACATGGAAAATAATTAAACTAGTGAGTAATCGATCAGAGTAAACATTTTCTCTTTGAACTTGCACTGTTGCGATGCTACATCACAAGGAATAGCTTCTTCTATTTCTCCTTTGTGGCATGATCATGTTTATGCGATATGCATGAGAGATGCTGTGTGGTTTGGATATGCTCTAAGACAAGCTTCCTTCCACTAAACAATGAAGCAGTACTGCGAAGTTAATTAATTGGTGACAAAATAAAATAAGCGTTGAAGAATTCTATAAAGTCAACACCTATCTATTTTAATTGTGAAGAACAATGGATGTCGACTGTTCTACTAAAAAGAAATGGAAGTCAACAACTTTTCACAGAAAATATCAAATTGAAGATCATAAGTCAGCTAATTTAATAGTATTAGACCAAAAATACAATACAACTCAAAATTGTTCGATGAAACAAAAGTAAAATGAGCAGCAATGAAGTCAACTAGTTGAATAATATATAGCCAAAAAAAAAAAAAAGAGTTGAGAAACAGCAAAGTCAGCTCCAAATTTTATTAGCAAAATCCTTGGGAAGTTAGAGTCGTATATGGCACAAAATAAGATATAAGATTTCAGTTCTTCTCAGTATCATGTGTATATACCACAGTTGTAGGTGCCGAGATTTTATTCCTTCCAATGTGTAGTGTCAAACTCTAGTATATATGAAAAACAATAATCAATCTTTTCCTTTTCTTTGGATGTGTAATGCGTCATGTGAGGTTCAACGAACAACACATATTCCAGCTTTGTACTAGCTAGTCTTCCAAATTCTCTATTCTTTCGTTTTGTTATTCTTGCTTATTTTCATTGAGTTTGAGAGCGAGTGGTGTGATTTGTTTGTAAACCTATCACCCCTTGTAGTTGGTGTTGGCTTGAAAGCTCAAACACCAACATATCAAGACATAGAAAGGCAAAGCACAGTATCCATTTTAGCCAATATATGAGAAATAGAAGGCAAAGCACAATTCTATATATTTGGCATTATAACTTTAACATACGTACCAGCAGGAACCAAAAGTAGTGACATAGCTGGTATCAGGTAACATTGTGACTCAGGTGCACACATAAATTGAGTAACTGGGGTACTTGAAGGGCGACCAAATCAAAACCCTAGCAATCAAGAAACCCTAACCCTACGCCACACCTCAAAACCCTAATTTTCCACCGGAGATATCTTCCGCTTCTGCCTTCAGTTTCAAGTTGGGGTCGGCACAAACAATCCGCCACGATCACTGAGTAAGCATGCGAGGTCGAGAAGTAATTTGGGTCAGAATAACCAGTGGGAAAGATATCGGTGATGTTTCTCTAAAAATTATTGTATGCAAGACGTGTAATTACACGACACAATATTAACCATTCATAACAATTCATATGTTTGACCACTATGTTTCTGTATTATTTCTTTTAATCCTGATCATTCATGTATGTACGTATGTGAAGATGCACGCCGTGTACTAAAAATGCTCTGAATGTTTCTCTTTTTTTCCTTTTCCTAGTCGGGTTTTTTTTTTTTTTTTAATACTTTTCCTAGTCGGTTTCATGCTTCTTCATCTTATAAATAGCTCCACTATACCCTAAACAATTCCAAAACCCTAATCCTTCGCTGGCTATGTCTTCCCCTTCCTTCTTCATCAATTTCAAGAACTTTGCACCCGGTGAGGACAGCCCCTCACATGCACATCAAGTGAGGTCGAGAACTGGATCGGGTCAGAATGGCGCAGAGGCCAACCCATTTTCCTCGGTAAGCGATGGTTTTAGCAATATGGAAATTGATAATGATATTTGCTATGTGTTTGGTTCTAGTCGTATTGATTCTAAATCAAATTTTAATTCAGGAGGGCATCATATGGGCGAAGGCAATGTGGTTTCTAAAGTTTGCATGGAATCTGAGAAAGTAGAAACCAGTGCTTGCAATGTAGCCAAGTGTCAGGGTGATAATGTAACCGCTGTTTATAGTAGTAATAGTACTACTGCAAATAACTGTGGAAGTAGAGACCGTGACAACTTATTTGCATCAGGTTTTGAAGATATGAAGAGGAAAGCTTTTCGATTTTCTGTGGATGGTAGTTCAGTTAGGGCAAAGCCTCATCGACAACGTAGAGAGAAGAGTAGAACGAAAAATAAGAAGAAAGTTATTGGTCATCATGATGTATTGGTTATATCTCCCAATGTCACGAATGTCACTACTTATGCTAGGCATGGTAACTGTCAAGCCTGGATACGAAGCTCATTGCAATAATGATTTCTTAATAGCACAACAGTATTACACACTGGGAATAGAATCTCTACTTGCAAGTGAAAGATCATGCTGCCTCAAGCGTCTTTCGCAATGCTATAGCGATCGTGCAGCAGCAAGGGTGTCTCTGGGAAGGATAAGGGAAGCTTTAGCGGATGCTTTGATGGCTATTCAACTGGACCCCGGGTATCCTGATGATCGAGTTAGGGCTGCAAATTGTCATCTTCTTCTTGGGGAGGTTGATCATTCACTGAAGTACTTCAATGAATGCTTGGAGTCAGAAACTGTTGCGTGTTTGGACCGGAGAGTTGTAATAGATTGTGTTGATGGCATAAAAAAGGCTCACAAAGTGGCTGAGTGTACAAATCGTTCCGCCTCGCTTCTGGAAAAGAGAACTGCTGATGCTGCTCTTAGTGCCTTTGGAATAATTTCTGAGGCTTTGTGTGTTAGTACATACTCGGAAAAGTTACTTGAAATGAAAGCAGACACACTGAATTTGTTAAGGAGGTATGAAGAGGCAATTCAAGTGTGTGAACAAAGTATCAATTTTGCGGAAATTAATTCTTTTCGTGTAGAAAATATGGACGGTACTTCTGGATCTGAAAATTACCTATTTGCTAGGTTGTGGAGGTTGATTTTCATTTCCAAAACTAACTTTCAGCTGGGAAGGTATAGGGAAGCTCTTTGTTTCGTGGAGCAAGTGAGATCTATGAAAGACGAGTATGGAAGTAAGAATATGGAATCATCAATGTCAGCAGCTGTCACTATAAGTGAACTGTTAAACCACAAGATTGCAGGTAATGAAGCGTTTAAAGCAGGAAGATATACAGAAGCCGCGGAGCATTATACTACTGCTTTATCAAGCAATATCGGTTCTCGCCCATTTGCGGCAATTTGTTTGTGCAACCGTGCTGCAGCACACCAAGCTTTATGTCAAATTATGGATGCCATTGCAGATTGCAGTCTTGCAATAGCTCTTGATGAAAATTATGGTAAGGCAGTTTCTAGAAGAGCTACCTTGCATGAGATGATACGCGACTATGTACATGCTTCTAGTGATGTCCAAAGGCTTGTATCTATACTGGAAAAGCAATCTGATGACAAGGCCAAAGAGTCTACCACCAATGCCTTTGCAGAAAAATTACAACAGGCTCGTCGACGCTTGCCATCACTTAAAGAAAAGGCTAAGAAAGGAATCCCCTTGAATTTCAAATTTTGGGGATTAAACCATCTGACACAAATTCTAATATCAAGAAAGCGTACCGCATGGCAGCTCTCAAACATCATCCTGACAAGGCTGGCCAGTTCTTGGGTAGAAGTGAAAACCGAGATGAAGAGCTACTGTGGAAGGAAATCTCGGCGGAGGTTCAGAAAGATGCTGACAAGCTATTTAAAATGATTGGAGAAGCTTATGCAGTACTATCAGACCCGAGCAAGCGCTCAAAATATGATTTTGAGGAGGACATGAGAAAAGCAGCAAATGAAAGGAAGGAACAACGCAATTTTAGAGAACGTTCAGATTTTCATAGTCCATACAGCAGTTACAGACCTTCCGATTTTCAAAGTACTAAAACAACCAGCAGTTTTGGGAAGCCTTCATACTCTGGGTGTCCAAGCAGATCCAGTAGTCATAGAAGATATGGTCGTAGGTCCCCCTTTGAGAGAACATGTCCGGATGAAAGAGAAAGTTGGAAGTCGATCATATGGTTGATCACAATCTACTCCATGGCAAAGGTGACTTACAACATATGAGATTTTTTTTGTCTATATTTGTGCTCCATCTGATCAATGCATGTTCTTTATTTTCTTTCCGTCAAGAATTCAAGATCACTGCAATGTTTGAATATGTAATACAACCTGCTTGATGCACCTCTGATCTTCGCCAAGGACGTATACTAATGGTTATGGAATAAAAATTTACTTGTATTCAAGTACTGAATGGCTCATTTTTCCTTGTCTATGTTTTATTTGGTCGAACATATGTGTCGATTTGAATCCGTGCGTTTCCTTCTGATTATATATGTAAAATGAGGCAATGCAGTAACATTTGAAAGCTGATGGATTGACCTACCAGCAGCATCCAACGTATGTGTTAATATACACTCAAAGATGTGAGTTACAAAGCAGATCGCACTAAAGCTATCTAAGTTTTGGAAGTTACTTAGTCGAGCTCATAATCTCATATTGTCATATGAAGCAGATACTTCGCTTCGAACAGTTATGATCTATACGCTCAAAAGTTATTTTAGCTATCTCAATTGAAATGGTTTTCAAACCCTAAGATTTAAGGAAAATACAATTGAAAATTTGAAATAGGTAAGGTCTAGATGCTTTTAAAATAAAATTCAGGTCAAATTACGAAAAATTTCGAGTTTGAAGACTTTTGCGCCATCTTAACGTTAGTACTCTCTAAATCTGCTTTCAGCTCCAACGTACTTCGAGGGTTGATGAAAAGATGGTCTTAAACCTTTTTGGCAAAGACCCTAAAGTCTAATTCCTTGTTTGATTATGTTTCTAGGTCCTAGCAGCCTTGGGTTTCCTAGAAGTAGTCTCTGATATATGCCTATGGAGATCTAGTACATTAATTGATCGAAGTTTGAGAATCTTGAGCCCTAGCTATATAACTAACGAGACCCTGAAGGAAAGGAGATTGATGATGATGATGATCCCGAGGGTCCTCAAGAGATCGAGGCCTTACAGCAGATGGGTCGACACAAAGCTTCCGGACCTCCCCAGAGACATCCTTGTCGATATCATTCTGAGATTGCCTCTGAAATCAATTTGTTCCCTCCAATGTGCCTCTAAGATGTTGAACAAAGTAGTCGACAACGATTTTGTTGCGCAGTGGCGTCTACATAATGCTATTCCTACTGGTCATCAAGTACCATCATCTTATGATTCTTGCAAGATCATACAACGGAAACAACAAAGAAACGAATGTTGGAAAATAATATTGGACGTTGCATTTATCTTTGTCTGCATAAAATAGTTTTAAGATTAACTTGAATATAATCAGTAGAAATATAAATGTAAAACTCTATTCTGTTATCTATTGAGGTGTATGTCTCTCATTAGAAGTTGGAGACTTATCAAATTGATTAACCTGATCAACATTGAGTTATTGAGATAAACCTAAAGACTTGTATCTGATAAACATTAAGTGAACTCGGACTCCTTATGGGATGAGCACGAGTTATGTTTCTAGGCCACTATATATACCAAAGTCCCTATGCTAACTACGCTTTTCCTTGAGAAATAACAGTCTCATTCTGTGAAGAAACAAGTAGTATAGCATAGAAGATTTTCCTTGGTTTTGTGTATTGTGAGATTGCAGTTGTGTTGCTGAGTTGCTGATAAGATGACTACCGTGAATGGAACCCCAATTGATGCTGGTCCTTATGGTAATCACCTAGAGCAACTAGGACACTCTTTAAGCTATTGGTTTATGATTTCTACAGTATTGTGTTTGTGTTTATTGTGAAACGATCTTGTCTTAAGATATTATGCAATTCAGTTTCAGGTATAATAACGAAGACCTTCCACCCACTTCAATATGGCAGCAACTTCTTGGAGATGAGAATATAGCTCAGAGATCATAGTAAGCCAGAAGTATAGCTACCAGGTACATTGTATTTTCAGCAACTTGATTTGCTTTAAAGATGTTAGTTATGGAGGTCCAAGCTTCTTGTTGGATCCTCCAAAGAGGCAAGTTCTAGAGCTCCCGGCTAGTAAGGTTCCGGCCAGTATTGGACGTCTCCGAGGGCTTCTCGAGTGGCTTGCTATGGGATTTGATGACACAACCGGCACACTCAAGATTCTTCGTGTTTCCGGTAAGTCACGGTACAAGAACCTTGTGGCACAAGTACTAGAATTGGGCACAAGTTCATGGCGAGAGATAGTTGCAGTTCCTCCCTGTAATTTGAGCCACAAAAATGTGTCTGCATATGGAGACATGCATTGGTGGATTACCAGAAAACCGAGAACTAGAGAAGAAAGTAAAATAGTTTCCTTCGGCTTCAAGAAAGAGGAGTTCTATCGGACTCCTCATCCCACATTAAGAAGTGAGGGAAGTCGCCTTAGTGACTCGAACTTGGTTAATCTGAGATGCTTAGCCATTGTGGATGTTGTAGTTGTCAATCTCACGATCATCGATATGTGGGTGTTGAAAAACTATGAAGAGAAAACGTGGGTGCGAGACTACTGCTTCGAGTTTGACATCAGTTTAGGAGAAATTATTGGTAGTTGTGGTGTATGGGAACATGGTATATATTTCAAAGATGCAATTGGCACCGGGGCTCAGAACAGAGCTACGGCAATGTTTTTGGATCTAAGAGGTGTTAGCACTGGTGGAGTTCGAATGGAACTGGCAAAGTGTTTGTTGCAGGACTGGACTATCATCAGTTGTTATACTGAGAGCCTCATTTCCCTAAAACATTACGGCAATTTGGTTAAACCGGAAGCATCTGATGAGTACCCAGACGGAGCATGGTTTCTCTGAAAAAGTATCGCTTGTTGATTAGATCAGAAGTGGAACTGTGGAAGAAAATGCCCAAACAGCTTTTGTCATCTTGTTTGGGTGCTCGTGTGTGCCTTGGTCAAAATAGGATTGAAATAAAACAAAGGAAGAATTCCTACTATTGATTTACGTAAAAAAGGAAAGGGGGCGGGTGGTTGGTTGAAATTTTGGTCATGGAATTTGCTAGGTATGCTATACCGTATAGCAGAATTTTCCCATAACAATGCCTTCAGATTTTCTCAATATCATAACAGTCACGTTATATAACTATACACTAATGCAGAAATAGGCATATCCAAATGGTCAGTGAATCAGTTTGAGTCTTGTGTATGTAAACCCGGTTATTTATGGATCCTTTCTGCAATTCCATAATACCCTCAACTTCAGGCGATACAAAAATTCATTGCATTCGGGGCAGCTCCCTTCTAGCATATTTTCAAGTTTATTGATCAAATAGAATGAGCAGAATTTCAAAACAACCCAGTTCAAACAACTCAACCTGCTTCTCCGATTCAACTTCACATAGATGCAGAAAACAATGGAAAATGAGAAGAAAGGGTCAATGGAGATACCTTTATAACATTGTTATCAACGCTGAATTGTAAATTTCTACTCTGATGTCCATTTGTATGTTTCACTAACAACATGAAGCATGTCCAAACAAAAACAAAACAAAAAAGGGGAACATTTACCAGCAGAAGCACAAAGACAAGGGCCGGAAGGTCTAAATTAAGAGGATAATACACCATTGCCTGTATTCCACCATACATCATATACGATGATTACTGCTGCTCACCATCAGGAGTCTCCTCGCCAAAACCCCGTTGCACTAATCTGTAATACAAAATACCCATAGTTGCCATGCATGCCCTGCACAAGTATATACACACTTGCATTAGCAAAATCAGTTTATTCAGACAACACCTTTTTCGTCTCATTTTAAGAATTAAGTGAGCATAGGGCAGAAAAGACATCAACTAGACAGGAAACCAGGATTCATTGACATTACATGATTGCTATGACAAGAAGTATTTTTCTTGGATCCATTCTCGATGATTTTTGATGTCTTGGACGACCTTCTGGTGCATCTGTTGCAATTGATCCATCTTTCCGCTGGGGCGCAGTCACTGGCAGAATTGGCAATGAACTTCCCCAGAAAGGAAGCAATGCTCTAAGAAACTTGTGTCGGAATGGGCCTACAGTTAAATTTCCTGTGAGTTTACTTCATGAATGAAAACTTATACAAGCTCCAAGAAATGAAAGAGAAGGCATTGACTACAACCACATAAAAGAGCAGCAAAACAGAAGTCAAGAGATGATTTCTCTGCTATTCTTTCTATTTTTAATGGGGAGACACCTATATTCTTTAGCTAAAGAAAGAAAAGGAGGGGAGAAGGTAATTTTCAATATCATCACTTCATCTAGGCTACGTAACCGATACTTTCCTCAAATTTGACTCAAGTTTCAAAAGGAATAGGAGGTAAAATAAAGCTAAGCATCACTTTACTAGGCTAAGCAAGTGATATCGTAAGTTTTTAGTATTCTACAGTTGCAATTAAGTCATTTAAATCTATTCCCAAGAAAATGTGATCCATTGATCTGCCATTACCACAAGTACACCTACAAGGAAATTTAATAGTGTTTGGTCTACATCACCATTAAGATACAAATTTGATACGTGTGTATATTGCCACAAAATCACATTGCATATGCTTTACGACTTCCATCTGACATCATACATGCAGACAAATGTGCCACATGAGTAAAACATGCCAAATCAACAAATTTGATAACAAAGTTTTCAAACGATTTGAAGGAGGGACCTCATTGCTTCAGACAACAAAAGTCAATGGACGATTGAATGTAACGAGTAGCAAAGTAAGAAGAAAAAAAAGATTGATATATGTGATAAACTTGAACAAATGAATGTGTACTTTCCCCATTGGACATAACTTTAACAGCTCTGATCAATTGAAAGATAGAAAGAAAATAGTAACTTAGCAATGGACAAAAAGTAATCAAAAAGAAAAGAAGATAGACACACAGAGAAAGTGCTTTCTACTTACCCCTCCGTGAATACTTTTTACGATTCCCGTCTTCATCGTCCGCATAATATGACATTTCTGAGTTTTGCCGCTCAACCTGGAATGCACCCTTTCGTGTTGTAGCACCAGGCTAGAGTCATTGCAACGAAAAAGAAACAGAATGAGATTATAAGACAATAAGAAAACTCCACAAGGAAATATTCGAGGCGTAAACGCACAAATGAGACACAAGGCCGTCTAAAGGGGTATATATATGAAAGGAAAAAGTTCTCACTAAATATATAATCAATTCAGTAGATAACAGAAAACTCCTCTTACACCAACTGGACTTGTGCTTTTTATAAAATTCCCAGCTGAACTAGTGCCTTCTATCTCCACTATGCCTGTCACTTGAAGTATAGCAGACCCTTCATCTTCTGCTAATGAAGATGAAGTTGCAATATTCTCCCGCCCTGCATCTGAGGAAAATGCAGGCGGCGGACTACGGGACTCTGACATTGAAACTGGATGATTTCCAAACAAGTTCTTTTCCAAGCCAGTCTGCATGACAGTAGGAGAAATCTATTCAATCCAACTGTAACTAAAGAGAGAGAGAGAGAGAGAGAGAGAGAAGCGAAGGAAACAATCCACAGTCATGTAAGGAATCTCCAACTTATCCCAATGAACAAATGTACAACCTTCATAATCAGCTTTTAACGAAGTGCAAGGAAACAGCTTTATAAAGATAGGAAACAAAGCAGAACAAAATAAGAATCAGTAGTGCAGTCCTTTTTTATTATCTATGTAATTGTGCTTTGGTAAGCTGTCCTATGGAATAAACACACATACATGTAGTTGCATCCAGAATTAGGTTAACTGCTTCCTAGCCAAGATTTACTAGAGGTATTACTTCTCAGTAGCCCTAATATCTTCTAGGTCCACTATTTAGATCAGTGTCAGTATCAAAAGGCCAAGAGGAAATATTATGTGTCCTTACTATGTAGACGAAAATGCATTAGAGCATTAGGCAGAGAAAAAGTATGTCGTTCATTAGTAACTAATGTGGTGGTCTTATATCCAAACTTATCATGCAGTGTGTCTTCTGAAAAATGACATTAAATTTTGTAGGGAACTTTTAAATACAAATTAGCCATTCAATATATTTCTTATAAGAGTTCTACTGCTCCACCTTATTATCTCTGAAACTGATAAAGTAATTAAAGTTCTACTACTCTAACATAACTCAAATTGTAATTTTTATAATTGATTTTATTCATGCACTAAGATTAAGCAACATACACCAACCGAATGAAGCAACATTAAGCAACTGTAATGATGTTGACACTATATTACTTCCTCACGATAATCTAAGAATCAAGACTTGCCTGCATGATAGCTTCCTTCAACTTTGAATGAAGGCGAGATGCTGAATCTTTCACATTCTTGGGGGGCCATATCTGCACTACAAAGATCCATGTTTAAGCAAACTACACCTTTGAAGGTTCAAATCCCCATAGTTTTAAATACACATAACAAAAGGTAGCCTAACTTTAGTAGATCAGTACCCCACGAAAATGGTAGAATTTAACAAATTATAGTAATCAAAGATAGAGAGGTAAGTTACGCCACACCAAACTCAGCTTACAAATTTACCATAGCACATTAAGCCTTTTATGAAGTCTACAACCTGGTCAGGTGATATAAAGGGGTTTGAAGTGAAATGCAATTTGGTAGAATGAACCCAAAAATAATTTCCCCTCTAACTTCTATGTTGTTATTCTATGTTGATGTGTGGTTTCTGTAACCCATAATTATTTCTATTAGTTTATATAACTTGAAGTTGCTTCTACTATGCAATTCTGTGTCTCCTTGTCCATAATCTTGTGTTTGTATAAAATTTAGTTCAGTCTAAACTCCATGAACCCTAATAGCAGTTAAGAAACAATGAAGAACAGATATGGTAGAACGACTAAATAAAATTACAAAAAGAAAAATATAATTTCACCATTCAACAACAAAAAGTAAGCTTAAATCCATGGACTTCCAAGAAAATCGTACCGATGTTGAACATCCAGGACAAACATATCCAGCTGGGGCAGTATGCGAAGGAAAGCTCTTGATATGTGACACCAGGCAACTTGTATGTATAACATCTGCATTTAAATGAATAAAGTTCACCAAATCATTGATCTTTCAAATGGAAGAAAAGAAGTAAAACAGAATATGGCAACTATATATGCAAAGCACGTACGTAAGCAACCAAGCCGTGTCGTCTGAGAGCCCGTCCCCTCATCGAGCTCAACCCGACATAGGCAGCATTTAGGAGGCCAATCGTACTCTCCATCTATCACCCATTCTGAGTATGTACGAATCTACAAGAAATGAGAGATAAGCAGCAGTCATGCACTGAAAGAGCCAAAGACATGTAACAACCCCCACCCTGGTAGCACTTGAGCCATGGCCAAGGGTCCTATATGCCATATCTAGTTCTACTTTCCCACCAAGGCCTAAAACAATATCAAAGAACTTCAACTCACCAAACAAAGTCTAATAATTTCATATTCTTATAATTTACATGAACCTATACGTTTCAATCTTCATGTTAACTTTGGCTTTGCATATACATTTATGTTCAACTCGTTCTCCCTCCTACGCGACTATAACTAAACTTATGATCAACATTCATCCTCATGATTGGTGACACCTCCAATTCGACCGCGACTGTGTTCATAAAAACGTCGAGAACACCCTCACTGTAAATATAATCGAATCTAGAAGACAAAATGAACACATACAAATCCAGGCACATCAAAAATTGACATCACAATGTGACCACATAATCAATATAGAAATCAAAAAAAAAAAAAAAAAAAAACTTACCACACATATTTGATGCTCCGGAGCACATATGCATTCTCCACACACCGGAACCTTGTGCACGAAACAATAAAGCTTGGTAGCCTGAAACATCAAAATCCCCAATTCAATTCAAATCACAACCTTTACAGATTGAATCGGAGCTTCAGTCATGAACAATTATCTAAACTACTCTAATTCACAAGTCAAAATGACGATACCGGAGCCAATCCACAAGCTTTCCAGGATCGGAAACTAAAAAATCCGATCCGATCTAAATCTCAAGGTTCCGAATCACGCGTCTTTTATACGAAATTGAATGAAAGAAAATGAAATTGCAGCGTTGATTGGTGAGAGGTTTACCTTCTTGCATTTGCAGACGACCATTGCATGAACTGAGTCGGTAGTCGCCGGCGTTTACGTGATCGGAGAAAGCTTCAGTGAGTTACTTCCGACTCTGTTTTTGTTTGCCAGCTCTCTCTCTCTCTCTCTCTCTCTCCCGCATCAGATTTGTAGTATTTGCATTTAGAGATCCGTTTCTTATTTCTCTTTGCCTTGTTATTGTAACTTTTTTGTCTATATGTTTTTATGGTAAATCCGTTTGTTTTACTGTAGGGAAAAGGTAAATAAATCCAAAATGAAGACTGTTGGTAAATAATTTTCAATCTTTGACAGCCCGACAGATATGGCATAACTATTCCAATAGCAACTCGCCAAATGTACAACTAGAAGTGAGATTGCAAGAGTGGTTTTGGTATTTCATTTTTGTGGTTCTTTTCTCTAGGGAAGAAGAATCCCTGCAAATAGCTTAGTGACAAAGCTGTCTAAAGTGGCCAACATTGTCATGCAATGGATAGTTGCATCTGCACGCGGATCAAAAATAATAATAATTTGGCACTTCATACCTCTTATACGTGTTCAAATCTATAACTCTTTCTTCCGAAGCAAATTGATTCCCTTGTATGTGTTTTTCCCATTTTCAAGTGCAGTTCCTTCTTTCAAGTGCAAATTTATAGTAAAGATAATTGAAAAGAGCTTTAAATTTGAAAAAAAATAAATAAATAAAATCTTGATCAAACCTGCTACAAATTGTAAACACCTTAACTCTGTTGTTTCCACCCTGGTTCTAACGTCGATTTGCATGGGATTAAACTGCCGCTACCATATATGATATCACATGTAACAGTCCGGCCTAGTCTATTGAGATATTGTCCGCTTTGGGCCCAACGACCCTCACGGTTTTTGCTCTTGAGGTTTCATCCCAAAACGCGTCTCAATATAAGGTGTTAGCTCTGCACATATAAGCATAACAACTTGTCTCCCCCGGGCGATGTGGAACGGATGCATCTACTATCTTACTTGCCTAGTTAGGTCATCACAATCCACCCCCCTTTAGGGTCTGACGTCCGCGTCGGCACATTTCCGATCGAGGACATGCTCTGATAAGCGTTAAAATCGGAGTTAGCATGGAAAAGTTATCAATTAAAAAGGTAAGTTTTATTGGGGTATTATTTTGGGGTGTTAAATTTTGGAGTTGGGTTTTATTTTTAGTTGATGTTTAAGTTGGACCGGGCCAGTTTTTTCTATTGGACTAATTTTCCACGTTTACCAAAACATACTACCTTTTTCCAAGAAGATAGTTTCAAGAACACCCAATCACCCACTTAAAACTCATGGTCCTTCCTGCGAACATCTTTATAACTATTCTGTCTACTTTGAGCTACTTTGAGTCTATCTCTGGCTACTTTAATCTTTTCATTTATATCCTGAATTATTTTAAATCTTCTCAAAGACTCTAAATCCTTCATTAAACTACCACTAACGTTTACACGTAAGTGAGTTAAGTGATACCTGCTCCAAAGTACGAGTACCCGTAGGTATGCACACTATTTCCTGAGCAATGGAAATGGCTAACCCAAATAAAGCGCATACCATCAGGCAATTTATCGGAATCAAGTTCTCTCCTAAGTCTTCTATCCCAAAAATCTATGTACCACAAACTAGAAGATAATCTGAAGCATGATTATCATGTGGCAATTTAATTGAACTCCAGCTCATTTGGGATCACTACTGGATTTACCCATGATCCATGCCTACGACACAACAACCAATTTATCATTTACCTCGAATCTTCGACAAACTAGCCAGAATCTCTAACCTTCAAATCGTAGTGTTAAATTCACACTTCATAATTCCAAGCTCTGATACCATATGTAACAGCCCGGCCCAGTCCATTGAGATATTGTCTGCTTTGGGCCCAACGACCCTCACGGTTTTTGCTCTTGAGGTTTCACCTCAAAATGCATCTCAATGTAAGATGCTAGCTCTGCACATAAGCATAGCAACTTGTCTCCCATGGACGATGTGGGACGGGTGCACCTACTAGCTTGCTTGCCTAGTTAGGTCATCACAATCCACCCCCCTTTAGGGCCCGACGTCTGCGTCGGCACACTTCCGGCCGGGGACAGGCTCTGATACCAAACAAAAAACTGGCCCGGTCCAACTTAAATATCAACCAAAA
Organism: Fragaria x ananassa; assembly: GCA_034370585.1. Lineage (NCBI taxonomy): Eukaryota > Viridiplantae > Streptophyta > Magnoliopsida > Rosales > Rosaceae > Fragaria > Fragaria x ananassa. The sequence continues at coordinate 2,621,551 of CP139770.1, read as the reverse complement.
ATAAAACCCAACTCCAAAATTTAACACCCCAAAATAATACCCCAATAAAACTTACATTTTTAATTGATAACTTTTCCATGCTAACTTCGATTTTAACGCATAGCATGTCTACGAACTCGTAATAACATCCTCTACGACTTTCATGAAGAAAGTTTTCCCAAATTCCAAAGTAAACTTTTGGAATTTGGGAAAACTTTCTTCATGAAAGTCGTAGAGGATGTTATTACGAGTTTGTAGACATGCTATGCGTTAAAATCGAAGTTAGCATGGAAAAGTTATCAATTAAAAATGTAAGTTTTATTGGGGTATTATTTTGGGGTGTTAAATTTTGGAGTTGGGTTTTATTTTTGATTGATGTTTAAGTTGGACCGGGCCAGTTTTTTTTTTTGGTAAAAGCCCACTCTCTCTCTCTCTCTCTCTCTCTCTCTCTCTCTCTCTCTCTCTCTCTCTCTCTCTCTCTCTCTCTCTCTCTCTCTCTCTCTCTTTCTCTCTTTCTCCTGCATCCAGACCAGACGTGAGGCCACCTGCTAGATCGATGTCGTTGTCAGATCGACTCCTCCTGCAAGATCGACTTTGCCACCTGCTAGATCAATGCCACTCGCCGATCGACTTCGCCTGCTAGATCGATTCCGCTCGATGATCGACTTCGCCGCTCTATCGACTCCACCGCCTGCTAGATTGACCTCGCCGATCGACGTTGCTGTCTACACCCTTGAAATCATAGAGTTATGAAGTTAGGTATCAGAGCCCTCAAAAATTGGTTTTAGTGTCCAGATCTAATGACGGCGAGTTGGTTTGTATTAATCTGTGAAAAGTGGAGTTGTGCTACTTTGATTTTCATAATGTTACATGGTAGGTACATGGGAAGTTACATACATACTACACTTATGTAACTATCAATGTAACTACCCGAAGCCATCTCGCCTTGCCTTCATGTTCATGTAACTACAGTTTGATAGTTACATGGGTAGTTACATGGATAGTTATGTCACCTCGACTACATGTACTTGTACGCGAAGTCCATCTCACCTCGTCGCCTCGCCTTCATGTACTTGTACGCAAAGTCCATCTCGCCTCGCCTTCATGTACTTCAACGAGAAGTCCATCTCGCCTCGCCTTCATGTACTTCTACGTGAAGTCCATTTTGCATGCGAATGCATGTAACTACAGTATGATAGTTACATGGGTAGTTACATACATGCTACACTTGTGTAACTATGCATATGTAACTATCTATGTAACTACCTAAAGTCATCTTGCCTCGCCTTCATGTACTTGTACACGAAGTCCATCTCGCCTCGCCTTCATGTACTTCTACGCGAAGTCTATTTCGCATGCGAATGCATGTAACTATCCATGTAACTATCAATGTAACTACCCGAAGCCATCTCGCCTCGACTTCATGTACTTGTACGCGAAGTCCATCTCGCCTCGCCTTCATGTACTTATACGTCAAGTCTATTTCGCATGCGAATGCATGTAACTATCCATGTAACTACCCGAAGCCATCTCACCTCGACTTCATGTACTTGTATGCGAAGTCCATCTCGCCTCGCCTTCATGTACTTCTACGCGAAGCCATCTCGCCTCACTTTCACGTACTTCTACGCGAAGTCCATTTTGCATGCGAATGTATGTAACTACAGTATGATAATTACATGGGTAGTTACATACATGTTATATTTGTGTTACTATGCATATGTAATTATCAATGTAACTACCTAAAGTCATCTCGCCTCGCCTTCATGTACTTGTACGTGAAATCCATCTCGCTTCGCCTTCTTATACTTCTACGCGAAGTCATCTCGCCTCCCCTTCATGTACTTCTACGCGAAGCCATCTCGCCTTGCCTTCATGTACTTGTACGCGAAGTCTATGTCGCATGCGAATGCATGTAACTATCCATGTAACTATCAATGTAACTACTCGAAGCCATCTCGCCTCGACTTTATGTACTTGTACGCAAAGTCCATCTCACCTCGCCTCGCCTTCATGCACTTCTACGCGAAGCCGCATCTCGCCTCGCCTTCATGTACTTATACGCGAAATCTATTTCGCATGCGAATGCATGTAACTATGCATGTAACTATCAATGTAACTACCCTAAGCCATCTCGCCTCGACTTCATGAACTTGTACGCGAAGTCCATCTCGCCTCACCTTCATGTACTTCTACTCGAAACCATCTCGCCTCACCTTCATGTACTTCTACGCAAAGTCCATTTTGCATGTGAATGCATGTAACTATAGTTTGATAGTTGCATGGGTAGTTACATACATGCTACATTTATGTAACTATGCATGTAACTATGTAACTATCCATGTAACTACCTGAAACCATCTCGCCTCGCCTTCATGTTTTAGGACTCCATTTCTACGCGAAGCCATCTCGCCTTGCCTTCATGTTTTAGGATTCCACTTCTATGCGAAGTCCATTTCTTGACTTCGCCTACTAGATCAACTCCGCTGCCGGAATCCGTCAATTTCTAGCTGGAAAATCCCAAAACTTCTTCTCTTCGATTCTTCCTCCCTTGAGCTTCTCTTCAAAAAAAAAGGTCATAGAGACGTTCTCCAAATTGAGGCGAAGCTACCACCATCATTCATGTCCGCCGCCGTGGCCAGATTCGTAAACTCGTCGGCGAACCCAGAAAACACTTATCTTCTCCGATTCACTTTCAGCATCGCTCCTCCATAAAATCTGATACAACATAGATGTCGGGGACGGCGAGAGGAAGACGTGAACACCAGCCTTGCGTCGGGAGGTAGCAGAACGAGATCGGTCTGGACAGTGTATTTTTGAGAGTAAGAGAACGTGTTGATATTTTGATCAGTGGCATGATGTAATTTTTAAAAGTTTTATGGGCAACAGTTTAAAAAATTTAAATGGGTGTATTGTTTTATCATAAAGGAACATTTGTTAACATTTTTATCATTTATTACTTTTAAATGTATCATTTTATCATTGGCCCAAAATGTATTCCCATCTTCTTTTATTCATTTCTCAATCATCATTACGATATCCATATTGAAGAACAATTTTTAAAACATGTATTCCCATCTTCTTTTATTCCTTTCTCAATCATCATTACAATATCCATATTGAAAAACAATTTTTAAAACATTACATAATACAAGTGACTACACAAGTGTGAGCCTTCTATAATGACAAATTTGAACTTGCAGAAGAAGAATTGTAACAGATGTTTAACCTTCAATCTTCTACTCTGAATATTCTACAAGTGCAGTGCAAAGCTATGAGAACGAATGTGCTGCAACTTTGTAAGCAACCATTTTGAGTGCACCTCGTCACCAGACTCGTACATAGAAGGAATCCCGAAACGGCAGTTCTTAAAGAACACTAGATATTGGCAGCATGGCATCCTTTCTTAAAGATGCATTCACTGGGAGGGAACCATCTCAGTAATCAAATCAATCTCACTCTAGATCACCACCACATCTTAAACTAAAATGTAGCACCACTCTGACATTTGAAATCAAATGCATCTACTTGAAACAAAGTTTCTGCAATGATGATCATGTAATTCCAATCAACTTTGTGTTTCCATGCAACAAAACGCTTCAGTTACCAAAGGAAAAAAATCAAATGCACAAGAAATTAGATAAGTCATTTTGGTGACATTAGAGCACAAGAACTAATGTCTGAGAACCTATAACTAATTAAAAGAGCACAATAGAACATCATATACAAAACACAATAAGAGAAACTCTTCTCTACTAGCACTTGCAAGGTACCAGAGAGAGTATCATGCACGTGAGAATCAATCACCTAGAATGCTGGAGAAGTTAGACTTGAGAGCATCACACAGTAGAAGCAAGAACAGAAAGACCTACTCTTTAAGTCTGTTATCAAGAAATAAGGAGGTCACTGCTTTAGCTTTCCAAATTGTTCCATAATTTTCAATCCTAAACTTAAAGATCCAGTTTCACTTAAAATTCAAAGCTTCTATATATTCACTAGTAACAAATTACCTACAACACACAAATCTTAACTTTCTTACTTCTTCATTAAACCACCAAAAGTAACTTCAAGCTACTAAAAGGACACTAACCAGAAAAATAAGCCTAGAACATATCCATGCTAAGGAACTCCAACCATTTTCAAAGTTCAACTAAAGAAAGCATACTGTTTGTAAGGAACATCTGAAAGCCCCATAAGAAATCAAGAGACCCCTTGCATCTGTCCCTCTTCCCATCAATGAAAAGCAAAGTAGCAGACATGAACGTTCACCCAATCACAAAGTTGAATACCCCTTCAGACATCTGATTCAAACTTACATCCCATTCAAATCCACATACTTCAATTGGCAGTTAAATGTAACCAAATCTACTTACCAAAATTAATAAAATATAACTGAGGCATCAATAAAATTAATACCAACTACTATTCCATAAAGTTAAACCACATAAATCATCAAGAACACAGTAAACAGAACTTCACTACCAAAATACATAATCAACTTGATTTGATCATACCAGAGTAGAGGCAACACAAAGAAGAAATCCAAAGAGAGGCCCAGAAGAGAATTCCTTTGTTTCTGAACCTATAGCCCACACTGAATTAGGAAACCCAAAATCATTAATAGCCATCTATGAATTTTACTCATTCATTTTAAGAAAGAAAAAGAACCCAGAAAATATTTGAAGTACAATTACCTACAAGAGCATAATTACATACAGGAGCATAAGGAAGGAGAAATGAAAGGAGTCCAGTAGATATGAAACAAACCTCATGTGTTTATAGGACTGCAACACTTACATTTGGGGTCAGTCATATTACATACAAAGCACTTGATGTTAGTTATCTTTCTCATTCGTTAAAGACAATGCAAACACTGTACCCAATATAGTAATCAGTTAAAAGACACTGCAAACAAATTAAATCAAGTTATATACTAATCAAATTTCCAGAACATCTTAGTAGAGGATGACCTCACTGTCCTCCTCCCTTGGAGCTTGGCCTGTGCTAGACTCATCATAGTTCCACTTGGGAAGTTTTGAGGGGTCACTTACTGGGTCCTGGCAACATCTTCACACACCCAAAAACTATTATTATTCTGTCAATCAATTAACCAAACAAGAATAGAAAAACAAAGAGAAACTGCAGATAAGTTACTAACCCTTGATTTGCTTCTGAGGTCCATGCCAGATCTAGCAATCCTGTGTACAAAAACACATTATGAGCTTCTCTATAGACTCTCTCTCTATCTCTCTCCCAACCTCACAGAAAGGTTTACTAGCAGCTAGGTTTTTTTTCGAAGTGTTGGGGGGATGTTTAAGTTCGGGCTGAAATGTTGGGGGAGGGTTTCGGCGTGTTGATGTTTAAGACAAGCGGCAGTTAAGTTTCATTCATTTCAGCGCACCCGGAAATTTAACGGTGAGATGGCCGGGTGCGGCCGGACGCGGTGAGATGGCCGGGTGCTCTGTATAATTTTCGCATTTTGACAGCCAATCACACAACGTTTAAATTATAAATGTTGTTTGATGCTTGAAATTTGAGGTTTTGACATTCCTTCCATCAAGTTTCGTGTTTCCCCCTACAAGTTTGGGGTTGAATTGCGAGGAGATGTCAGAGGAAAATGATGGGGATAGGGTTTTGCTGAAAATACACTCACACTATAGTTTTTTAACGAATCGTGGTATCACTCCTACATGTTGGACACCATTCAATATGGGAAACCTGACACTCAAATTTGTACACTTTCACAAGATGATTTTTTATAAAACTGACATCTAAAAAGTTAAAAATCAATCATATATACGATGAGTTATCATTATACATCATTTGATAGGCGTTGTCTAAAACGGTTTTTGTGGTAGTGATTGGAATTTAAGGACAAACCGGATAGAATAATCTCGCTCTCTTAAGAACACATTTCAACTAGACTAATTCACCAAACACGCAATTCTAGTACAAATATCAACTAGAAGCATATGATAAAGACTCATAAAGAAAACACTTATAATTTTAATGTTTGAGTAATAAACGTGATTTACGCTGTAAAGCGAAAAGAAGAAAGTGGAGCGACTACTATCCTATTAAACGCATTGAGACCAATAAAGTTGTCCTGAATCATAAAACGTAGTTGTTACTTGTTAGGAATGAAAAGTTGTTGGGTAGAATTGTCCTTACCACTAAACGGTATGGTAGATCAATAAAAATACAAAAACTTTATGTTAATATGAAATATGCAACATTTATGATACCGCCCGCCCTCCATAAGAATCTCTTGTCAACATTACATTTGGGCTAGTTTGGGCCGATTGTGGTGAAGTGCCCAAGTCTAAGTAGCCCAACCTAGAGACGATGTGAGGGCCGGGTAGGACTCCGAGAGCCAGTGAACTGGTTTTTTGAATTTGAAAGTGAAAAGATTGGGGATCATCATTTTGATTCCAAAACCTTCCACCCCGTCTTTTTCAAAACCAACTTCCCTCTCTCTCTCTCTCTCTCTCTCTCTTCAAATCTCAAAAACCCTAACCACCGTCGCTGCCGTCAGCCAACCCCGCGATGACAGCTGTCCCTCCGCCGTCCTCCGGCCAAGAGCTCTCCAACCAGCCCACCGACGGCGTCTCCAACCTCCGCTTCTCCAACCACAGCGATCACCTGCTCGTCTCCTCTTGGGATAAGGTACGCCCTCGCCTCTCCTCTCTAGCTTCTCCCTCTCTTCTCTAATCTCTCTCTTCATCTCAGACCGTCCGATTGTATGACGCCACCGCCAATGTGCTCCGCGGCGAGTTCAGTCACGGCAGTCCCGTCCTCGATTGCTGCTTCCACGACGACTCCTCCGGCTTCAGCGCCAGCGCCGACAACACCGTCCGCCGGTACACCTCCAATTTTTTTTTTTCTGTTTTCCTTAACCAATTTCTCAAATCTTATGCTTTTCTGTGTATGATTCGTATCCATGGCTGCAGATTCGTCTTCAACTCGAACAAGGAAGATATAATAGGAAAGCACGAAGCGCCGGTTCGCTGCGTTGAGTACTCGTATGCCGCAGGTCTGTAAATTTAGCTTCATTTTTAGCTTCCATTGTGTTCCCTGAGAAATTTCGGTGCCGATTTTTGTTGAGATTTGTCTCTATGATGCTTTAATTTCGTAATGTGCTTAGTCGTGTGTTGGTAGTGTGGATGGAGTTTGAAATTTATTGCAATTTTGATGCTTCAATTGGTATATTAGAGTAATCACATTTATATAAGTTGCCATGTTTTCTGCGAAAATTCGGTGTTGATTTTTGTTGAGATTTGTCTCTGAGATGTTCCAGCTTTGTAATGTGCTTAGTTGTGTGTTGGTAGTGTGGATGGAGTTTGAAATTTATTGCAATTTTGATGCTTTAATTGGTATATTAGAGTAATCGCATTGATATAAGTTGCCACGTTTTCTGCAAAATTTCGGTGTTGATTTTTTTTGATATTGGTCTCTGAGATGCTCCAGTTTCGTAACGTGCTTAGTTATGTGATGGTAGTGTGGATGGAGTTTGAAATTTATTGCAATGTTGATGCTTTAATTGGCATATTAGACTAATTGCATTGATATAAGTTGCCATGTTTTCTGCGAAATTTCAGTGTTGATTTTTGTTAAGATTTGTCTCTGAGATGCTCCAGTTTCGTAATGTGCTTAGTTGTGTGATGGTAGTGTGGATGGAGTTTGAAATTTATTGCAATGTTGATGCTTTAATTGGTATATTAAAGTAATTGCATTTATATAAGTTGCAAACCCTAAGAATTTGTTCTCTTTAACTTGAAAATCTGCAATTTGTGACCTAGTTTCCTGTGTGTTAATGTTCTTAGGGCAACTGATCACCGGTAGTTGGGATAAGACACTCAAGTGTTGGGATCCTAGAGGTGCAAATGGACAAGAGCGTACTCTTATTGGGACTTATCAACAACCGGAGCGTGTTTATTCGCTTTCTCTGGTCGGAAATCGTTTAGTGGTTGCAACTGCTGGAAGACATGTGAATGTCTACGATTTGAGAAACATGTCACAACCTGAGCAGCGTAGGGAATCTTCATTGAAGTATCAAACTCGATGTGTGCGCTGCTATCCTAATGGAACAGGTACCAATTCCTTTTTAACATTTCAGCTTCTAGAGTATATTCCATACCTTTTCTTCTGCATCTGGTAAACTTTGTCAAATGTCTTCAAAACTGTAGTACTAATACTGTTCTGTGTCTGTTATATGTAGTTCAGCCTTGATATAACACTACAGGGTTTGCAAAGCTTGGTTTTATGAGTCCCATGCGTGGTTATATATGCTTGCTGTTGGTTCTTTCAGGTCTAATTTTGGATTACTTTTTGTAGGTTATGCTCTTAGTTCTGTTGAAGGACGGGTTGCAATGGAATTCTTTGATCTCTCAGAGGCCAGTCAAACCAAAAAGTATGCATTCAGCTCTTACACAATATAAAATAGTTCAAAGCAATCCTTTAGATTTGTTCTCCAGTTTCATGGCATCTATATTTCTTTCTTAAATAAGCTGAGAACACCTTACATAGTATCCAAACACTGGGGTATGAGTAATTGTTAATATCTGTACCGGAGAACCTAGGGTATGACTAGTGATTTTCTCTATATAAATAAGTCCGCTATCAGCATAAAGTGTTTTCTGTGAGTTCACCATAGACTGTATTGAGCTGTTGTCTATGCTTATGTAGCTTTTAGTCCTGTTCAAATAACTATGGTATTCTTGTCATTCTGATTCTGTGCACTGTTTTTTAGGTGGTTAACTGGTTTGAGTACAGGGGCTTTGTCATGGAACTTTTATTTTGAAATACAGCCATGCTAAAATGTGATATGGAAACTTGTGTCTTTCATTATGATATTAATGGTACAATCTTGGTGCAGATATGCATTCAAGTGTCATAGAAAATCGGAGGCTGGAAGAGACATTGTATATCCAGTAAACGCAATTGCATTTCACCCCATGTAAGTTACTTTTTGCCTTAAAATGCTGTGTTGTTGGACTTTTGATATTTTGTTATTTATGTAATCCATAATGAGATGGGCCGAGTCTGTGTTTCCTGTTGCAATTGTTACCTTGTGGGATGTCAGAGACTCAGACTAGTCAGTTTAGTTCATGGCTTCTTCTATAGTGGAATGGTTTAAGTTTGGATCCCATACGTAAGGGTCAGACTTGTCTCTGAATTTGAGAGATGAGTTGAAAATCAGCTTCAGCTAGCAATCAGCTTATTTAGCTGGTAGTAGAATTAAAGAGTGTGAAGGATATTCTTGAACTATATAAATTGACATGTGTGTATGTATTTTGATGAGTTCAAATATTCTGGCATATTATTTCATTGACATTACGAACTTATTCACTTGTGTTAGAGCTGCACTTACAATATTTATAGCTGAGCAGTCTTTACTTGGTTTACACTTTTAAGTTGGATTTAAATTATTGTTCTTGAACTCGGTATGAATATAGGGGTAACAATTTGAGCTTTAAAATAGTGGTGGTACCACTTTCTTCAACTCCATGTTTCTGAAATTCAACTGCAGATATGGTACGTTTGCTACCGGAGGTTGTGATGGTTATGTGAATGTATGGGATGGGAACAACAAAAAGCGTCTATATCAGGTAGCTACTTGCCTTAAATAACACTGATGTCTTCACTCACTACTCGAGAAATTAGAAAATGATAAATTGTTGATATGCTCTTTTTTCTTTTTCTTTTTTTTTGTCTTCCAGTACTCCAAGTATCCAACAAGCATTGCAGCTCTTTCTTTTAGCAGAGACGGCCGCCTGTTGGCTGTGGCTTCGAGTTACACTTTTGAGGAGGGAGAAAAACCGTATGGGCCTGCCTCCATTTCTCCATCTAAGAATATCAGTATATCAATTTTATCAGTTAATTTATTAATCTAATGTGTCATTTTTTTCATCTTGCAGTCATGAGCCAGATGCAATCTTTGTTCGCAATGTCAATGAGATAGAGGTCAAGCCAAAGCCAAAAGTCTACCCTAATCCGCCGGCATAATTGAAGTTGTTGCAGTAATTGAAGAAGCTGAAATTGTAGAATTGTGCGTTTCGTTTTAGTTACTGATAATGTATGAGGTTTGTTTGGTGCTGTAGGGTTCTTATCATGTAATGCTGAAGTGCCGATGGTGTACTGAGACTTTGCCATCTGCATACATACAAAAACTCCTCACACTGTTAGAACTTAGAAACTATGATACCTATGTATCGTGATTTATATGTTTTCATCTACATAGCAAATGGCTTGGAATCTCTTCCAAGCAATTGTTTCTCAAACCAGCAGAGTTTAGTGACTTGGTGTTGATTCTGATATCAGCTTTTTCTTGTTCTTCGACTCACTGGCGGCAAGTTTATTAGATTTGATTTTGGCAAATTTAAGTGATATCATCAGTTGATAAAACTAGGCACTTGCTGATAGACATAAATGGGGACTGAGGATTAACACTCACAATTAGTTTTGCATGACCATCGATGGAACTCGTAGATCACTGATGACATGCGAGTAGTGTGAAATATCGCCTTAGTTCTTTTTTGGAACAAATTATTACCACTGCTTAGAATATAACAAGTATCCTATTGATTAATGCAAACCCAGCCAACAAAGCAACAAGCTCTACAATGTTCGCATGATCCAAACAGTAATACTACGTACATGTCAATGTCCTAGCTAGCTGAACTGCACAAACTGGGAAATGCAGAACCCTGAAAACGCATGCAGACCTAAAACCTCATTTGAAATTGGTCTTTTCCAAAAACAGCAATCCATTATTGGATTATAGGGAAAGAGAAGTAAAGACTGTAAATGATATGTCAGCTATAAGTAGAGAATTACATGTGACCGACGGAGAGAAGCATACCATGTAATTAGCATGGTTTTATTACCTTCCAACTAGGCAACTACCACAAGACCCAGATACTTAAACCTCTCACACCAGCTAGCTGCATATATATTCACACACACATCTCTCTCTTTTTCTCTCACAGTTTTCTAGCTCTCTGGAAAGTGGAAACTATTCTCGCTGCAACCACCAGGTACTCTCAGGCTCATCCCATTTTGAATCAAGTAAGTACTCAAGCACTTGGATTATCTTTGGTATTTTCCTGTGCAAGTTATAATTATATGATACAAAGATCTAGCTAGCATGCTTTTATTTTCAAATCAGTGAGCACAATTCTGATGGTTTACAACTTCTCTTGTGGAGAATTCTCTGTTTAAGTTGCTGAGCGTATTTTTGAGCTAGCTAGTCATATCAGAAGGTCTGAGTTGCTTAGAGTGATAAATTATAATACCTAAATTTTCATGCCAAGTACTTTTCTGCAAATATTATCAGCATCTCAACCAAGTGAGATGATTACTTCTAGTACTAGCACCCCTTGAACACCAACTGAGACTAAGATTAAAATTATGTTAGCGTATGTATATCACCATGATAGCCCAAAACAAAAGTAAACAGGATTGTTTATGTGTTTAGAGCGTATATAAGGTATACACTAGATTATTCACAAATTTTTTTATTTCTCAGGCAACATTTGTCTCTAAATTTCTTTCGTTGTTCAATCCACATTCGTATACTGATTTTAAGAATTGCATCTTTTGTATATTTCAGTCCTGAAACTTCTGTAAGGATGCTCGGGAAAGTTCTGTTCGTGTTGTTCTTGATCTTTACCTCAGCGGCTGCCAAAGGTGGAGGACATGGAGGTGGTGGACATGGAGGTGGTGGTGAACGTGGAGGTGGCTATCGAGGACGTGGAGGTGGAGGCAAGAGCAGCTCATCCAGTATCATGATGTCTACATCTACTCTGACTTCAACTATGCTTGGTTACATGACCTTGCATTACTTGCTTATCCAAGTCCTTTGATTTCTATCGGAGCCTAGCTAGCTAGGAGTCTAGGACTCGAACAATCAATTGATTCAAACGTTTTTTCTGTCCGTTTGCCGAGAGAACGACATAATGAAATGATCAATCACACCTTCTGCTGTTTTGAACACGACGATCTCATAATGGGACCAGTAAACAATGAAAAGTGTGATCGTGGTTAAAACTAGGCTTCCTCATCTCCAAGCCATAAAAACAAAAATTAAGACATTATGTTTCAACTACCGTTATTACACTTGTGCAATGCTATGTATCATCTAATTCAATGGGCTAATGAGGACCACTAAGTTAAGGACTAGTTAAGGACTTCTTCGTTTCACCCATTTTTCGATCGCATATTCACATCTCAACCGTCTAGTTTGTAGATATATATGAGTGATCATCTCTACAAAATTTTCATCCAAATTGAAAATCGTTAAGGCATTCATAAATATGATTTACCAATTATAAACTTGAACGGCTCTTGTTTGACAGATTTGGATTGTCCATTGATTTGATTTAGTTTGATCCCTTAATGATCACCAATTTTGCTGAAAATTTGTGGAAGTGATCTACTTATATAGACCTAAAATTTGAACGATGGAGATGGAAAAATGTAATTGAAAAGTGGGTGTAATAAACGATTAATGAGAAAGTCCTCAACTAGTCCTTAACTTAGTGGTCCTCATTAGAACCCCTCCCCTAATTCAATATTTTCTCATGAAAAGCAATTGTTAGTGAGTCCCTATATCCCTTCCAAAGGCCTTGTAGGCTTTTTTGTCCCTCGAGTTCAAAGTTGAATGGAGTTAGAGACAACTAATCTTAAATGGTTTCATCAAAAACAGAGAAACAGGATGTTTACAAGCAAAAATAAAAGCTGAAGGCCTCCTGGTTCTATAAGTTCCATCTTTTTTGTGCTTTCATTTTTCAATAATAATTCAGTCATTCAACATAACACTTACCAGAACTACCAACATATACAGCTTCGGAAATACAAAATAACTGCTGCCTGATCATAAAATGGGGCATCATATCACTGTCTTCAGCCAAAACCCAAATGCAGCCAGCTTCTAAATGGTAGTAGATATGGATGGAAGGAGAAAACCAGCTCAGACCTTCCTTTTCTATATCTTTGCAATGCTACCCTCATCCAATCACCTAAATCCAGAGGGTGATGCTTGTGGCCCTCTCCTCATAGCTCTTGATTGAGTAAGCATCTCATCGTAGTTCTGATCAATGAAAATCTCTTTTAAGAAGATGCAGGCTTTATGCAACAAAAAGAATAATAAAACTATGGTAAAGAAGAAAGGTTTTACCCTTTTCTCAAATGCAGAATCACGCGAATCAATTATCTTGTCAACAAGCCCGTATTCTATTGCTTCTTGTCCTTGTAAATACTTAGGCCGCCGGATGTCTTTAGCAATTTCTTCCTTGGATTTCCCTGTTCCTTTCGCAAGCAGCTCAATGTAATACTCGGTGTTTGCATCCAGTTCCTTGGCCTGTTATAAGTTTGCACATAATGTATGAGAGAGAGGGAGAGGGAGAGGGAGAGGTAGTTCTGCACTTGAGAAAGTACCTTAATCCACATGTCAATAACTGATCCACTTGACCTGCTGACCTTAGGCAGATATAACTTTGCTGCAATTCAATATCATAACAGTTATCAGAAAGTGCAGAACTATGCCTAGCTCTAAAGTACATAGTAACAAGTAGCTGCATTTGAATTCATCAGGCACAAGGAATGCAGATGATAATATAACACCCTTTATGGCTTCCTTGAATGCATGATCAATTGTCAAAAGTAGGATAAATATCAAGAGGGGATCATACTGGAGGAGTTCGGCTGCACAGCACGAAAACCCTTTGTTCCAAGTGACAGAAGCAGCGCTGCTTGCCCATAGGCCATGCCACAATTCACCGTATACACGTCTGCTTTCACATACTACATGCAAACATACACAGGTAAAACAAGAGCTGGACAGATGACTGGCTTAGAGTGGTAAACTAATAAGGTGATGTATTTGAATATTGTATAATACAGTACATAACAATGGACGTTATTCTTACTCATGCAATACAGACTAAATAGAGATGTACTGAATATTGTACATTATTCCGATATACTACCCTATACAGTGTGATATACGACGACAAATCACCATTTGATTTGCTTGCTCACTACTTGTATACATGCAACAGGATACCTCATAGAACTAATAATACTTACTTTCATCATGTCAGCAATGGCATATGCCTCAGTTTCGGATCCAACGCTCTCCATCTTCTCATTCTAAATAGCATCGACCAAATCAATACAAATAGGTAATGTTTCAAATAATGAATATGATGCAGGCAAACTTCAAATGTATTTCACTCTTAAATAAATTAACTGAACTAGAATTACTAGTATGTCCAAAACTAACCTGTGTTCCAGAAGAATTTATGTACAAATATATAGGCTTTGAGGGGTTATCATAATCCAACCACATAAACTGAGCAACAAGAAGCTCAGTTACTGCTGGCACAATCTACAGAAACCAGGATAAAAGGAATCAGACCAAGTCGCCGAATGGGTACAACATCATGACTTTAAAAGGTTTATCCTTTCTGCCAGGAATCTAATGAAATAAACTTACCGGCATTCCCAGGTAGCAAATCCGAGCATCTAATAGTAAAGAAGGCAAATCCGGAGGAGCTGTTCGGGGTCTTCCGTATCCTCTTGCACCACCACGGTACATGCTCACACTCATACTATATTTCGCAGGGCCTTTTTCATCCATGCCCGACATACTCCACATCCCTCCATTGTTCAAATAGTTATTGGCGGATGAAATGCTACTCTGCAAAACCATTCTCACATCGAACAACATGTATGTTTAGTTTCAATTTCAACATTATATTCATGACCAATCGAATACAAATAACTCCTCATATCATCATTGCGCTACTTAGAAATGAATGCTAACCTCTGTAACACTTTCGGCCTGGCGCCTGGCCGGATTGTCTTCAGTCATAAACATGTCCATTTGGGAAGGAGAAAGCCCATACAGATGTTGCGGCACATTCTTATAATTATCCATCACTACAATAGTGAACAGAATTGACTAAAGTTCAGTACTTTACACAAAAATATCATCAAAGTTTTAAACTTGTTATCGTCTCAAGCCATTTCCACAGAAACTAAACCCAACCCAATTCAAAACCCCACAAACCCAGAAACCAGAAACAATTTGCAAGCAAAACCCACAACTATTCAATGAACCCACTTAAATAACAGAAACTATCAAATTGGTATCTCCGGAAACAAAAGAGAGAAGACTCACATCCATCTTTGAGGTTCTCTTCCCTGAACTGCTTGGGAACGTTGTTAGAAGCCATGGGAGCTACGGATTTGAAGCTTCTGGGAGGTGAGACCCTTCTGTGTGGAGGAGAAGAGAAGATCTTGGTGCCATGAAGAAAGGTGTTTGGACAAAGTAGAGAAGTGGTCATCGGAGAAAGAACTAAAGAGAGGTTTCTGGGTTTTCGGGAGGGGGACAATATCGCCGGAGCTCAGATAGAGTGGTGTTTGGGGTAACTAGGAATTTCAAGTTTGGAAGCAAAAGAAGAGAGGTGGGGAGAAGGTTGAGGTTTCGGGGTGTACGTGTTAGATAGGTGATGCTCCACCAAGAGTCTGAGCCCGGCTCCGAAGTCCGAACATCCATATGGGTAAACGAGTACGGGTCTGAGTCGCGGCTTTCCGGGCGTACCCGTTCAATAGGGACTAAACAAGAAAACAACAAGAGAGAGGTGACCAATAGGAAGATTGTAAATCGGCTCATTGAAAGATTTCTATCTCCGATTAATAGGAACACATCTTGGGTGAATCATGGGTATTGCACAGTAAAAAAAACTATGGTAACTTGATATTAACCATACTGTTTGTAGCATTTTTATTGGTTTGCTCTACCATCACGTTTTATAGACATCTTTACCTAAGAATTTCTATAGGCTCAATAAGATTAGTTCATGTTTATAGAAAGAATTTGATGAGCTTGTACTCAATGATCAATTCATTAAGAAAAACTAGCCGCGGTGAATTGAGAATCACAATGAACTCTAGCTTTTTCGGCTTGCCCCATGATTCGGCCATTAAACAACTTGTGTATTTATAGAAGTATTTTAATATCACCTTATGACAATAATCATTCAATGACACGTCTCTAACAGGTGTTTCGAATACTGCTAAGTAAACTATTTTTCGAGTTCCACATATGTTACAACCGCTCTGGGGTTAGGAAACCTATCTCAACAGTTTGGTTTTTGGTGATATTAAACACAAAATCAATATTTTTCAAAAGTTATATTGTGACCATTAACTCTTTATAATGTTACTTATCTTTGTACTATGTGAGGCTTGTCTCACAACTACTTATTTATTTGTAGATGATAGCGGTAGAGTATATAATGACTACTTCAGCCTTTCGTTTTACCCAAATTTATGAAAGTCGTGAATGACTATTTTAAAAAAAAAATGTTACCCTTGTTATACCACGTACAATAACAGTTTAGTTGACAAAATGCTTTGCAGAAATGTTCTAACCTACGCGTGCAAAAGAGCCGCACTCGCGCGTGCGTAGAATTTTCTGGTCTACTATATCATTTGTTACCAATACATTGGCCTTTGATACAAAATATCGCATGTTTGCAAGGTTTTCTGACTCAAAAATTACGACCTCGAATTCTTGATCTTAGTTGCAAACTAATGCTGAGTAATCATAGAAAAAATGTCAGCAATGCAATTAGCTTTGTTTTCTTAATACTGATAAGGTATTCTTGTGTTCATTGTTTTTGGTACAATTGTAGCAGATTAGCAATAAATTAATAAAGAAAAAACCTGATCAAATCCCATGTACATGGTCTCCAAAATCAATAAAGTCTAATTTTCCCTACAGTTTAATGTAAGCATTCTCCATTAGACAACTTTTATTAAGACTTTTGGTCCATAATTTCACAGTTGCAATATTACACAGTGAGAGATGCATGATCCCCTTCAATTCTTGTTGTAGTTATAAACCAATTGAGAAGTATGTTTATGGTATTCATATGGTTTGGTAGACAAACCCGTATGAATGATAATACTCTTTACTCAGTCCTCTTGTGGCTCTTGTCTAACGAGATCATACCACACAAACATGTATCGTATTCAAAACCTGTCACAAAACAGAAAATTGTATTAAAAACTCGTATGCATTTGGGGAGAAGCAAAATCATTAAACAACTTATCCAACTGGCTCTTACGACAAAATCAAACACGTTCAGCACCTCTCAAACATCACGAACCAGTAACAAACAAAGGACTTTCAATTTCTTTATTCACAAAACCAGAATCTGCCGTCTGGAGAAGAAGACCATTCAAACTCTCTCAACCTCCTCAGCTTCTCACCATTTTCAAACAACGACAGGCCAAAGAATAAGTTAACCACTCAAAACACACAAAGGTTTCTTTGCTTAATAAAATATCACATCCTCCAAATTCACAGCACACCACCATTAACAAAATGCCCTAGTTTGTTTCTTCCTGAGAAACTACTATTTCCATTTGGTCAACGATCAAACCCTTCATCATCTTCTTCCTCATTCTCTCAAACTTCATCTTTCATCTTTTGCTTCCCTCACAATGATCACTAATGAAGTCCCACAACCAAACCCTACTTCCGAACAGATCCTCGACTGGCTTGAGGACTCGGTTTCTTTCTTCCCATCTTTCTTGGATGATCCTTACCACTCCAACGATTATCCATGGTGGGAAGAATCCCAAGATCTCATTCATGCCAACACCAATTATCTCTCCAACAACGCTAACATTGTTGTAGCAGAAGATCCAGTCGACTCTATTACTCAGTTGCCACCATCAGAGGCGTCCAAGAAGAGAAAATCCCCAGACCACCCGGTTTCGAAAACGTCCTCGCACATTGACCGGAAGGCAAACACCGGCCGGCATGTCAACAAGGTCGAAAAAGATATCAAGAAAGCAACTGATGAAGTGGCCGCACCGCCGGCGAAGAGAACAAATAACAACAAGAAAGGAACAGGGAAAGGTACGGGAAATAACTGTAATAACGGCAATAGCAAGGAAGGGAGGTGGGCAGAGCAGTTGCTTAACCCCTGTGCATCAGCCATAAGTGGTGGGAATCTGACACGTGTCCAGCACCTCCTCTACGTCCTCCACGAGCTCGCCTCACTCACCGGCGATGCCAACCACCGCTTGGCAGCTCACGGCCTCCGAGCTCTGACTCACCACCTGTCATCCAACTCTTCCTCCTCAGCTTCAAATGCCTCAGCCTCAGTAGGAAATGTTGTCACGTTTTCGTCAACAGAACCAAGATTCTTTCAGAAGTCTCTGCTCAAATTCTACGAGGTGAGTCCATGGTTTGCTTTCCCTAACAACATAGCCAACTCTGCAATTCTACAAGTACTCGCCGACGAGCCTAATCGAGCTAGTACTCTTCACATTATTGACATTGGGGTTTCTCATGGTATGCAATGGCCGACTCTGCTCGAAGCCCTAACTCGCCGTTCAGGTGGTCCTCCTCCATTGGTGAAAATCACAGTCATTGGAGCTTCCACAGCCGAGAATGATCAAAACTCTGAAGCACCATTTTCGATTGGTCCTCTTGGTGACAATTACTCTGCTAGGCTTCTCGGTTTTGCGAAATCAATGAACATCAACTTACAAATCAACCTCCTCGACAATCAATCATTGCAGACATTGAACTCTCAAGTCATTGACGCCTCTAGTGATGAGACTTTGATTTTTTGCTTGCAGTTTAGACTTCATCAATTGAACCACAATACTCCGCCGGGAGAAAGAACCGAGTTCTTGAATGTTTTGAGGAACATGGAGCCGAATGGGGTGATATTAAGTGAGAACAACATGGAATGTAGCTGCAATAGCTGTGGGGATTTCGCTACAGGGTTCTCGCGGCAAGTGGAGTACCTCTGGAGGTTCCTAGACTCAACTAGCGCGGCGTTCAAAGGGCGTGAGAGCGAGGAGAGGAGGGTGATGGAAGGAGAGGCAGCGAAGGCATTGACCAACCGCGGTGAGATGAATGAAGGGAAAGAGAAGTGGTGTGAGAGAATGAAGGGGGTGGGGTTTGTTGGTGAGGTTTTTGGAGAGGATGCCATTGATGGAGGGAGAGGGTTGTTGAGAAAGTATGATAGTAACTGGGAAATGAGAGTGGATGAGAAAGATGCGTGTGCAGGATTGTGGTGGAAAGGTCAGCCTGTTTCATTTTGTTCATTGTGGAAGATTGGAAACCAACATAAGTTGTGATCAACAGTGATGTTGTGTAGCTTTTATCATATGAACTTGATAGGGTGTGAGAGTTCATATACTTTCAGTTTCTCCTTGGTTTAATTTAACTGGTGTTTGTGATTATCCAATTCTATACAGTGAGTCAGTCATAAACTTTATTGTCCATTCAACTCAGCTGATAGGGTGGATTCGGTACGAGTACCGGCTTCTTTTGCTAATACCGCGTACCAGTCAACATATGATTGGTAAACAAAACTCGTGTATCATCCCAATTTTGAAAATTCTCAAAATTGATTTTCTTTTTAAAAATAGAAAATAGAAATCGCCACGAGTTTATCGTATTTTTGGTGAATTTTTCAGTCTCTAAGCTATGTTTAACGATGATTTTACGAAGTTAGTCGAAATTTATCCCGGTAACAATTAGTGCTGACGTGGCGGAATTTGATTTTCTGTTTACTTGACTTAGTCCCACGCAAGTGGCAGCTTGTCTCCATTTTTGTTGACGTGTGGCAGATAACTTTGTGTTGTGTTCAATCAAGCAATGACATGTGGCCCATTATGTGTTGCAAAAAGAAGAGGAGTCTTGCATGTTGACAAATGGAGCACTGTAATTGGACCGACCATTTCAACCGACCCTCAATGTCGGCTTATTTTCCCTGTAAATAGGCTGATTGCTCAGCTTAGCTTTCCTCAGATTTCGGAGAGTTGTTTCTCTTTCTAGAGTTACGAATAAACTTTGGTATATCATAACTTTTATCTATAACTCCGATTTAGAATCCGTGAAAAGTTATAGGTTCGTATTGATGTTCTCTTCCAATCCTAGAAGTTTGGGTTCGATCCAACGGTGATTTTTAGATGGCTCATTTTAGAAGGCTCGGTTTACAATCGACGTTTTTGGTGGGGATTCGTATTGACGAAGTGAGTTGATTTGTGTAATATGTTTCAAATATTCTTTTTTGCTATAAAAATAGTAGAAAAACATGATTTTGATCTTTTTACTAAATATCTGTCTATTTTCGAGTGAAGCATATCGATTTGTGAAATATGCAGTGTTTATATATAATTATGTGTTTGATCCATTGTTTGACTAGTCGTGGAACGTGTGAACTTCTTAATTGGTTATGTCGAAGTAAGGATGTGACACATGGAGGTATAGGACTTGAAGGTTATTAGGTTCCCGTGGGGATCACTAAATTGAAGGATATCCAATAAGAAGGGATTGTGCGATGTGATGAATTGTTTGAAGTGATGTGTATACAATATATGTATTTTGTAGCGTGTGTAAAATGATATGGCTTTGCAGGCATATTACATTAGTCTACTCACTGAGCGTGTGGTTATGCTCACCCACCTATCTCTAATATTTTTTGCAGAAAAAGTACTTAGGTTGTACCGAGCCGGGAAAGTGTAGTCAACAAGCCTAGAAGATAGTGTTTTTTTTTTGTTTTATTCTGCTTTGTAATACTCATTCACGCCTCGGGATCGACGTGACCAGGGTGCCTAAAACCCACTGACGCCGGGACCAGGGTGTGACAATCCGCTACCAATACCAGCAGTCGAAGTTGGTATACCGAAACCATCGGTTGGTAGTTAGTAGTGAGCCTCTACCAAGTTCAGATTGTGGCCCAAAAAATTGAAAGACCCATCTCAATTTAAATAAGAAGGAATAAGTAAAATATGTGTATATAATGTAATAAGAAGAGCTCGTGCTCCAGTGGTAGGGAGCTAATTGGTATACTGTTATATCACTTATATGAATATTTTGTATATTTGTTGGTATATTGTTATATCACTTATATGTCAGCAATAAGTAAAGTGTTTGCATTTATTAACAAGAAGAGGCATTTGCTTTGGTGGTTTGAGGCGAGTTTCTCCATCAATGAGGTGCTAGCATGGGTTTGAGTCGCATTTGTGCGTCTATGGGTTGATATATACGTATATCTTGGTGTATATGGTATACCATATTTTGATGAAAGTGAATATGTTGGTTACCAAATTTTCGGGATACCGACTAGGTTGGTTGGTTTGGATATGGTATACCATATTTTGATGAAAATGAATACCAGTACCATACCGAATATGTTGGTTATCGAATTTTCAGGATACTGACTATATTAGTACTCGGTTGGTTGATTTGGATTAGGCCCAAATTGCCAGCCCTATCACCTGATGCTTAAGGCTAAGGGGTGTTATGGGTTACCTAGCTAGGTATAACCACATATAAAATCTTGGTTTTGTTGGCTCGATTTGGATTCCTTTTGCTCGAATAATAGGAACTGAATATATTTAACATATTTTGGCTGAAGAAAAACAATTTCAGGGTTTTGAAGTATAACACAAATTTTTTTGGGTAACAAATAGCTCCTTTATCAAATATTTTTTCTTGAATAAAAGGGCTGGTGTGGTTCCTTTATCAAATATAAAATGAAAAAGAGTGTGGTTATTGAGACCTCTAAATTTGCTCAGTATACCTCTTATTCTCTCTACACCTTCATTTTATTTTTAAATACAAGTATTTGCTCATTAGTCATTCTTTGAAATTCCTAAAATAGCATTGTTTATGTAATTCACATATATATTAATATATTACCTCCAATTCTTTTTTGTCCATTTTTCTTTTTGCATGCAAACATCCAATCCTGACTTCCATTCTTTAATTTTTTTTCTTTTTTCTTTTTAACGCAAACCTTCATTCCAAACCTTAATTTCTTGATTTTCTTGATTTTTTGTATTTTTGTATTTTGCAAAAAATGTCACTAGACATTCATTTTTTGATCAAATTCTAAGAAATAATTTTCAATGACATCAATTTTTGCGAAAATTTATTTATAATCATGAAGAATACTATTCTCTTAATAATAAAAAAATGAAAAAAAATTGTGTCTCAAATTTGATTTATCGATCATCAAAAGAATGTTCTTACATGAACTATTCTATATTTTGTGACTTTTGTATTTATAGTTTACATATACTATTTTTTTGTAAGTTTATATTTTTTGTTTTTATACCTCATGATGATAAATTATTTTAATAATTGATAGATCATAATTTTTGTAAAAATAGTATGATACTTGTTTATTTATTTTTTAATAATTGATAGATCATAATTTTTGTAAAATTATTTTTTCACTTTGTATATGCATGTGACATGTATGATGATAATATAAATATATAAATGCTTTAATAAGTATGTGGTAAAACTAGAAAATAAAAATCAATAAAGAAAATAATAAAATGCAATCCATTATTACTGAATTAAAAAGTTTAGAGAGAATAAATGTAATATTACTTTTTGTTTTATTAATATCCTTAATAGTTATTGTATAAGAGGACAAATAAGTTATTTAATAATTCATAATGAAATGAGGTTAAATGAGCAAATTTAGAGGTCTCAATAGCCGAACTCAATGAAAAATCACAACTTACAGATGTAGAAACGTTTCAAATTGAAAAATACGTATTCACCTTGAGGAAATTTCATCTCACCTAATTCTGCTTTAAGATATTTCTTCTCACTTAAAATTGTTTCGAGAGTTACTATTTCTATCAGCTTTCCGACATAGTAACTTATGGCTCCATTTAAGCGGTATTTTTCTGGCATGTTGCCAAAATTGTGAAACAAATAGAGTAGTCAATGATGCACTCTTTGTTAGATGGTACTTGCTAGAATGCGTAGTATTTATAGACAGGCCTAATACTTTAGGGTGTTATTGCATTATGGAGTTTAGGCACGATGTCCCCCCTTATATTATGAGGTTTCATTAATGGTTATAGTGTAAGGGCTGCCGTTTTAACTCTCGTTTTCAAAAAAAAAAAAGAATTGTTTCGAGAGGAATTTCGCCTCAATCAAATTCATCTTGAGGGTTTCGATTTCACTTCACCCAAGTTCACATTGAGATGTTTTCACGGCAGTGAGATTCGCCTCAAGAGGATTTCGCCACACCCAAATTATACTCTTATTTTGGGGGAACTCTCATTGGACGATTGATTGGTCTCATACAGCCTCCCCTAGTCCCCTACAAAACTAGGGGTTTAGGAATTAGGCCTGCTCACATTTTAACCGGCTCTTGCTAAGTTAGGTTGAAAAATTCTCACTACCTTCTAATTGGTGGGTGAAACTAGCTCGTTAATTACTACCAAATATCTCAACACGATCACTTCTTTACATTTGAACTGAAAAACACCAAACAGATTATCAACTAATTTTATCATCATATAGAACAGATAATGGTTCGACTAAAACGTACACCCAGAAAATTAAGTATATGATGCTAAAACTATTAGTTCTAACTCTTATCTCCCGTCCTCAATCCAATCTATATCATATATCTCACTTTCACATGGACAAACCAAGTCAATACGTACTAGTTTCTTCAAGTGTCCCAATTGATCATGCATTTCCATAACAAATAACGAAACTAGTTGAAAATTGATAGAAGTTAAATAAGCTGGTACATAGAATAGTGATGATAGGCCAGTGGGAATGCTTATGTGAGGCATGATCTCATTAGCAGCAACGTTATTTATTTGTGCCTTCCTTCACTTAAACTTGATCACGTACATAGAATAATAACAGGCTAGTGTGTATGATCAAACTAACACTTGTTGGTTAGTGTTTGTTATTCAGTGAGCCAATAAAGTTTGACGCCACACTCTCTACGACTTTGGAGTCTGGACCGCCAAGTTACGTATGCCATGCCTCCATGCCATGCCATGCTATGCCTCTTTTGAATCTGTTATGCCTCAACAAATGCCTCCATTTCTTTGTATTCGTTGGTGATTATATTGACTTGATTACCACTAGTTTCGTTTTCATTCTAAGAACCTACCTATTTAAACTGTTCGCAATTGCCCCATCTCTTCACCCACTCAGTTGATGATTGAAGATGTGTCATTGCAGGCAAATCGTTCCTAACCCGTATCTTATGTATTTCATCAAAATAGAAAACACAGGCAGAGCAATTAATGGTTTGGAAATATGAGGAGAAATACATATGTGTAATGAATTCAATATCTTCCAACCTAAATCGTACTCAAAATAACTTAACCAAACAAAAGCTCGTTTCCGTCATGTTCTTTTCTCTTATATTTATCCTACATTCTAAGCTTCAGCTAAAATATGATTCGAATTTGATTTAATGAGGAAGATCCAAATTTAGTTTTTATCTGACTAGCTAGCTAAATAAAGATATCTAAGTTCTTAAGTTGGGATTTACTGCAAACCGCAGCAGAAGATTTTGAGATATATATGATCAGAATATTTTTATTTTTTTGAATAAAATGGTGAGTGTTGAAGGAATTTACATTCCTATCTTTGATGATGTGTCTTGACCGAATCTTCTCCTTATTAGACTAGAATATTTGTTAGATATCAAACCCTGATTTATAGGGATTCTCTATGTAATGCCTATATAAAGGCCATGATATCAATGAGATGAGTAGACCTTTATTCTCGTATTCTCATACTCTACATCACGTTATCAGACTCGGTGCCCTAACCAAGAGATAATAGGCCAACCATCCCAAAAAACCCTAAAACCTTCGAAAACCCAAACTTTTCCCGAAACACTAATATCCCTGTTTCGTTATTCCCGATTTCCGGCCGGATTTTCCTCTGTCCACGGTCGGAATTTCATATCCACAGAAAACCCTCGACATCTCGGTTCCAACCCCACTGGTCTCACCCCGAGAACAGGCCGGAAGGTTCCTGAACCGGCCGCCAGAAGTTTCCAGACCACCATCGCCTCCAACCACCGGTTCACCGCCTTCCCTTGCTCTGATTGACCTCATTTTTGAATAGCAGCTTACACTTCTAGTGGTTCTCCTCCTGTCAAAATTTACGCGCCAAAATTGAAGCACAAGTAAGTGAAAAGTTGTTTCTCCTCTTAGCAGCCTCTAAAAACCAAAGATTTCAAGATTGCTCGTCTTCCAAGAAAAGCCAGAAAGGTTCCCAACCCTCGGTCGAAGCCTGCAATCGACTCAAACTCATCAGAGGTAAATTTTTAACTAAGGTTACTGCTTTCCGAATTTCAATTCATAGTTCGGGCTTAGTAGCTTTTCCATCTATCCTCTCTCTATGACGAGATTGAGTTTTAGGGGGGGGGGGGGAGGAATAGGGTTTGGGAGTTTTGTTGGGGCTCCTATCCTTTATAAAAATTTGTGACTGCGATATACTCGTTACCATATATTTACAACTGTGATTACGCGTCGCTGCGACAGCTGTGAGCGTCGCCTACAAAGGGAAGAATCGATTATGACTACGATTACGCGTCCCCTGCTTTTATTTGCATCGATTTTATGACCACATCATTGGTTCACTAATTCCAATCCCCTTGTCTTTTGTAGATGATTGCGCCTCCAAGGCTAGAGTTTGAGATCCTCGATGTACGAGGCAATAATTACCTTCAATGGGCATATGATGTTACACAAATATTCGTCGGAAAAAGATTTACTTTCAATATTTTTCCTCCTGATGGCCAAGATGCGGTTCCCAGTGAGATGATCAAAGGCCAAACTCTCATGCTCCTGAGACGCCATATCCATAATGAATTGAAGATGCAATATCTGATGATAATGGATCCCAAAGAATTGTGGGACGACTTGAAGCTCTGCTTTGATTACGTACATGATGTACAATTTCCAGCGTTGCTGATAGGATGGCAAACCATCCGCCAACTACTATTGCATTCAACTCAGCTCAGTGGTCTTTCTTGCTTTCATTGCGGCTCTAATGCCCATATGCTCGAAGATTGTCGTGCCAGCGAGGATGCTAGAGATACCTACAGAAGACACAAGCAGTACTTAGCTCAAGAAGCTAACTTTACTAGAGAAGATGACATTGGTGCAGAGCCTTCCATCAATCTCACCATAGCAAATTTCGAAGCTAAGAAGCAAGCTGATTCTGCGCACATAGATGCAGCGGATTTTGATTAAACTCATTTGATTAGATGTTTTTTCTCTGCTATTTTCTGTTTGACATTTGTTTAGCCACATTTATTTTTTCAGTCAGTTTTTATGAAATTAGACATCCTTTGATGTATTTTTCAGTTGGCATTAATAAAATCTCTCATTTATGTTCAAATGTGTTGAATGGATTGAGAATTTTATTCCCTCATGATTGGTTTGAATTGCACAAGGCAAAATGCTTCATTACATGGCAAACATGCTAAATCCACATGTGTTTGTGGTCCTTGAATTGGTTATGGCATAAAGAATGGAAAAACATGAGAACAATTACGAAAAATCAGCGAAAATACACCAAGGCAGCAAGCTGCCGTGTATTGGCAGTATTGCAGCGCCCCTAAGGCGCCAGTGAGCATCCTTGATGCGCGCTGGGCAGCTGCCTGAGCCCCTAGAGGGCCCCTGCCGCAGCATGCTGAGCCCTAGTGCCGGTTGTGAGCCCCAAACAAGTGCCAAACAGAAAATAACACGTCTCTGTCGATAGCGCCCCCTAGCGAGCCCATGCTAGCAACAGGGCCCCTGCCACTTCCATGCGCGTCATTGGGTGCCACTGTGCTTCACTGATCCCCAGATGAGCCCCGGCCGCACCCCTATGCGTTGCTGTGCACCGACCGATCCCCGGACAAGCCCATGCGCTCCCATGTCGTGCCGCACCGCAATACTGGTCCCTTAACCGCACCCCAGCGTGTTCCACAAGCGGACAGGCCCTCGGCCATGCCTTGCCACGCCTCTGCACGCACCTTGCCGTGTTGTCGCGCGAGCTAAGCGCGCTACCTAGCCCCTGTGAGCCCCTAGTGGGCCCTTGCCGTCTGCCAGTGCTGCAAGCGCATTGCTAGCGCACTTTTGGTGCTGCTGCCGAGCCTCTTGGCTGGCCACATGCTATGACTTCATGAAAGTTATTTTCATGTCGTGACATGAGGATCCGAATTCCAGAGAATTCACATGGACATCCATTTTTCCGAGCACTGAAGTGTGTTGGAGCTCCTCCTTCCATCGAAATAGGTGATGCGGCCGTGCATGATGCACCTGCCATAGGCTCGGCCTCCAAGGCCATTGCTGAGACCCCAAATGCCTCTATGGCTATCTCTAATGCTCACCGCTCGTTTTGCAAAGCTTGCTCACTAGCCAAATTGAATGCAAGACCATCTTTTGCTAGTGATTCTAAACAAAACATTTCATTCCTACAAAGAATCCAAGATGATATTTGTGGACCTATCAAACCAGAGTGCGGACCATTTCGATATTTTATGGTTCTGGTTGATGCATCAACGCGTTGGTCACACGTTGCTTTGATATCCACAAGAAATGCTGCATTTGCTAAACTCCTAGCTCAAATTATTAAGCTCCGGGCTTACCACCCTGATCATCCAATCAAGTTTATTCGATTAGACAAAGCTGGGGAGTTTACATCTAAGTCTTTTGACGACTATTGCATGTCTATTGGGATTGAAGTAGCACATCTCATACCTCATGTGCATTCACAAAACGGTCTTGCAGAAACTACAATTAAGCACTTACAATTGATTGCACGGGCCTTGGTGATGCGCACAAACTTGCATGTTTTTGCCTGGGGTTATGCAATTTTGCATGCAGCTGCACTTATTCATTTTAGACCCACTGCAACCTAACCATTTAGTGCGTAGCAGTTGGTAACTGGATATGAGTCTGATATTTCACACTTACGCATATTTGGTTGCGCTGTTTATGTGCCTATTACACCTCTACTGCATATTAAGATGGGTCCTAAAGACGATTAGGTCTTTATGTTGGCTATCAACATCCTACGATTGTCCGCTATTTAGAACCTTTGACAGGAGATCTCTTTACTGTGAGATCCACAGATTGTCGCTTTGATGAAACATTCTTCTTGCCGTTAGTGGGAGACATTTTTCCTGCCTTTAGGGGGAGACATGACAGTTTTCGTTCCAATTGAATGTCGAGAATTAACGTGGTCGACTGACCCCACTATGTCTCATTATGATCCCCGAACTTCTGATAGTGATTTAGAAGTTCAACGTATTCTCGATTTTGGAAGAGTTGCAGATTTGACGCCTGACTCTTTTACCGATATGCGAAAGTGATGAGATTAAATATACCTGCTGCAAATGTTCCTGCAAGGTTAGATGTCCCAAGTAAAAGGACATTACCGGCTGCACCCGGGCTCGGCAATGCCGTCATTGACGCGCCAGATGCCCACGATGCAGGTGTGGCCGCGGCCTTTGCTCCGACTAAGAAAAGGGGGAGACCTATTGGTTCAACAAATACTGTGCCTAGAAAAAGGTGTGACACTAAGGCACTAAATGATCCACTCATCATCAACATTGTGAATCCTTCACATGAGATTGTCTCTGACTATAGTTATGTCCAAGAATCAATGTTAGCGTATCTGGGGGACGCCTCAGATCCAATGTTGATGTTGAAGAACAAAGAAATCTCACTAAAGTATACCGATGTGCACGATATGATGGAAAGAACTTTCATAACTATTGATGATGTTTTTGTTTATTCTGTCTCTCAAGATATAATCAACGACGATGAGATCGAACCGCGCTCCGTTACAGAATGTCAACGTCAAGAAGATTGGGCGAACTGAAAGGATGCAATCGAGGCTAAACTAGACTCTCTAGCAAAAAGACAAGTTTTCGGTCCGGTAGTGTCATGCCCGCCTGTTGGACATTAATAAGTCTTTGTTCGAAAGCGAAACGAGAAACATGAAGTCATGCGCTATAAAGCACGACTCGTGGCGCAAGGATTTTCTCAACGTCCTGGAATTGACTACGAGGAGACATATTCTCCTGTTATGGACATCATTACCTTTCGCTACTTTGTCAGTTTAGTAGTGTCCGAAAAATTGAGCATACAGCTTATGAATATGGTTACTGCATATCTCTATGGGGATCTTGATTTAGATATATATATATATATATATATATATATGAAAGTGCCTGATGGACTTTCGCTACCCAAGTCAAGTGACTCTAAGCCATTGAGTGCCTTTACAATTAAATTACGGCGTTCACTATATGGATTGAAACAATCCGGACGAATGTGATATAATCGTCTAAGTGACTACTTGATTGAGAAGGGTTATAAGAATGACAATCTTTGCTCATGCGTGTTCATTAAAAGAACAAGTACCGGATTTGCTATAGTAGCCGTCTATGTAGATGACATGAACATCATCGGTAATCTCAAAGAAATTGATGAGACCATGACCTACTTGAAATCCGAGTTTGAGATGAAAGATCTTGGGAAAACTCGATTTAGCCTAGGCCTAGAGCTAGAGCATCGAGAGACTGGAATATTAATTCATCAGTCAGCTTATGTCCAAAAGATGCTCAAGCAATTTAATATGAACAAAGCTCACCCTCTTGGTACTCCCATGGTCACGCAAAGTCTGGATATCAAAAAGGACCCATTCTGTCCTAAAGAGAACGATGAGGAAGTCTTTGGAGCAGAAATCTAAGCATTATCAGAGCTCTCCTATACTTGGCATAATGCATAAGACCAGACATTGCATTCTCAGTAAACTTGTTAGTTAGGTTCAGCTTTGCGCCAACGCAACGTCATTGAACTGGTGTTAAGTACATCTTGAGGTACTTGAAGTGTTTAATTGATTTGGGCTTGTTTTTTCCTTACAAAACTGAAGTGGAAGACATGAATGTCAATGTCCCTGTTGATGGCAACACTGCCAGCACATTGGCTGAGCCCCTGCAGTGCCCAGCAGTGCCTTGGCAGCGCACATCGCGCCCCCAGTGAGCCCCTGCCGCAATCTGTCTCTGCCGGTAGCATGCAGAGCGCCCCTAGTGCGCCCCTGCCGAGCCTGCTGCGCTTCAGCGCGCCTTTGCCAATGCTGCAGCGCAGCAGCCACGCCCTATCGCGCCCCTGCGCGTCCTCGAGAGCATCTAATGCCTTAAACGAGCAGATTTTGTTCCCCAACCAAAATCAAGCTTCCAAAGCTCATTCTAGCTCAAAATTGACGCAATGCGGTATTGTCCCATATTCTGAAGCACCGAATAATATGTTAGTTGAATTTGCTGATGCTGAGTATCTTTTTGATCCACACAAAGGACGTTCCCAAAATGGTTATGTGTTCACCATTGGGACTACGACGATTTCGCGGAGATCTACCAAGCAAATCCTTGTTGCTACTTCCTCGAATCATTCAGAGATTATTGCACTACATGAAACAGTCAAAGAAAGTGTTTGGCTTCGCTCTGTGGTAGCTCATATTCGAGAGTCAAATGGGTTGACATCTACCACTGATGCACCAACTTTTATCTATGAAGACAATGCAACATGCATTGAACAAATGAAGTTGGGATTCATCAAGAGTGATAATACTAAGCATATCTCGTCTAAGTTCTTTTACAATCAACAACAACAACAGCTTTTGAATATCTAAGTGAACTAAGTGAGTTCCGAGAATAATATAACAGATTTGTTTACCAAGTCTCTACCCAAATCTACTCTTGAGAAGCATGTGCGAAGTATTGGTATGTGTCGCTTATCTGAACTCTATGATTGATTGATAATCAGGGGGAGTTGATTATGTAAACATTAGGAGGAGTCTACGACACATGTTTTACATTTCAAGTTGTAGTTGGCGCGTTGTGCTATTTTTCCCTTTGACCAAGTCTTTTGTTTTTACCCAAGAGATTTTTGTTTTACCTGGCAAGGTTTTTACCGAGGCAACGTTCATGCGCCATGTGATTCTGGTACGCGATACAAGGGGGAGTGTTGAAGGAATTTACATTCTTATCCTTGATGAAGTGTCTTGACCTAATTTTCTCTTTATTAGACTAGAATATCTGTTAGATATCAAACCCTGATTTACAGAGATTCTTTATGTAATGTCTATATAAAAGCCATGATATCAATGAGATGAGTAGACTTTTACAGGAATTCTCGTATTCACATACTCTTTATCAGTGAGAAAGATTTTTGGTTGCAACGGATTAGTCACTTATGGGTTTTTCTTTAGTCAAAATAAATGAGAAGGTACTTTCTTTCATGTATGAATCTTTGCTTGAATTAATTGTAAATTTAGTATCACCCTAATTTGTGATCGGATGAGGATTTTGCCAATTGTAATGAATTAAGTAACGATTCCTTATCGAGATTGAGTTCTTAAAATTATAGTTTTAATGGACATAAAAAAAAATTACATTGTTGCGTATTGCAAGCAAAAACGTCCTCGAGATATGATGATCAATGTATTTATTCATAATGGATCTCATCTACTCCACTCGTCGAACTGAAATTTCACTGACACTCCAAAAGCGATTTCTTAAAACTAAGAGAAAATTCAACATGCAGTTTCATAAATCAAGACCACTATGCAAAAGCACATGACTTGCGATCTTACGAAGCACAAATATTAGCCATACTTTCTTAACGAAAGAGAAGCGTAAACTAGGTCTCAGATCCGACGGTAACTGCTCTTATCCATAAAGGGTCACCTATCCTCCACTCGTTCGCCATTTACTTTAACTGACCGAACAAAAGCAATTTTTTACGGACGATTTTACATGAACCTGTCGAAAGCGTGTGAGTGAATCCAGGGTTTTTACAAACCTTAAATAGCATTAAAAACCATCCAAAAACAAAATCCATCCATAGATTCAAACCACCATATAAACCACACAAACACTTACCAAAGTAGTAACCATGCTTTTATAGCAAAAGCCAAGGAATAGGTAAAAATTTTGGGCAATTACTTGCTTTCCAAGTATGAGCCATGCATATATAGGTGGAGAACCCTCCACCGTAGATTCCATATGCCAACGGTCAAGAGGTCCAAACCGTGACAGTGAATAAGGCCAGTGTACTTTGCTTACAAAGTAAAAATAGCAGAGTACTACTTAAACCAGCAGCTGAAGCGTGCTTTACACGCAAGACGACCCAAAGGCAAAGGCAAAGCAAAGCAGAGAAGCCAGAAGTAGTAGCAGTATTACTGTGGCTATAAAGCGTGAGTTGTGAAAGAGCAGGCGTACCATTGTTTTGACCTGGAAAAAGTCCTTATAATAATCCACCTTCCTTCTCTTTCAGTCTCCACCGCCTCTCTCCCTTTTGTTCTATCCCTCCCACCACTCCCACTCCACACCTTCCTTTGCTTAGTTGACCGACTTCACTCCTCCTCCTTTCTCACACCAACTCTATATAAACCTACCTCTCTCTCTCTCCTCCAACCCATCTCATTTTCACAACTCGAAAATCTTGTCAAGGCTTTTACTATTATCATGGCCTTGCAGGCTCTCAACTCACCCAACACCGCCGCTCTCAGCTTCGATGACGAGCCTAACAACCTCAACAACCATCACCTCGCCGCCGCCAAGCGTAAGCGCTCCAAGAGGCCGCGTTTCGAGGACTCATCACTTTCCGAGGAGGAGTACATGGCCTTCTGCCTCTTGCTCCTTGCCCGCGGCACCACCAACGCCGACACCACCGTCGCGCAACTCCCGCCGCATCCCCCGGCCTCTTACAAGTGCGTCGTCTGCAGCAAGGCTTTCGGGTCTTACCAGGCTCTCGGCGGCCACAAGGCTAGCCACCGCAAGTCCGACTCCACCGTCTTCTCCGCCGTTAAGGTTGAAACCCCGGCTGTCACCGCCGTTAGCGGGAGGAGCCATGAGTGCACCATCTGCCACAAGTGTTTTCCGACCGGGCAGGCCTTGGGAGGACACAAGCGCTGCCACTACGACGGAGGCAGCAGCGCCGCCAACAGCGCCGTCACAACGGTTTCCGAAGGCGGTGGTGGGTCTTCAAGCCACAGTCAGAGTCAGAGCCAGCGTGGGTTCGTGCTGGACCTGAACTTGCCTGCTGAGCCGGAAGTGGTGCTACAAGTGTGGACCAGAGTTGACAAGAAGAAGGGTCCTCAAGTCTCCGCCGAGCAGGAGGAGGTGCAGAGTCCGATGCCGGAGAAGAAGCCGCATCTGACATTGGGGCGCGAGTGAATTTGGACTCTTATGAATGTCGTGAAATTAATCACAGAAAAATGTTATAGCAGTACTAGTAGAAACTGTGTTCTATGATCGATCAATTGGGGGTGGTGTACATAGGAAATTTAATTTCATTGGTTCATTTCGTTCTTGTGGAAAATCATTGTGCTTGGTTCTTTGATTCAATTTGGGTATTGATCTCAATTTTCCCATTGTTTGCTCAATACCCTATTTACCAATCTTATGAAGCGATCGGTTACAACCATTTGATGTCGAGGGGTGTTGTGTAGGGATTGAATGCGTGAAGTGCGCAGGGAGAGCATGTTATGTTAGCGCAGGGTTTGAGTGAGGGAGTGGTGGTGCATTATAGGGCTGCCGCTGAAACAGAGAAGCCTCCCCGACTCCTCCCATGTGGTTCATGCCTTTAATGCACATGTTAGCAATCATAATGCATTGCACCACAGCCATTTTCAATAGGCTTTTGCGTGGTTTAGAACACTTGGTCGTTTTTAATCTAATCTATTTGGTTACTTGTACCCACTGTATTGATTCTATATACGTTATCATGTCTAAGAGTATAAACTCACATGGATTATATATCTTGTTTATAAAGTTTTGCGCAATGTATGTATAGTACGAGAGAGGTCGACCCAGAAATGAAACCTAGCTTAGCTTGCTCTCTCTTTGAGTGGCGTGATAGGTTTTCTTAGTTACGGGAGAATGCGTAAATGTGTTAATTTGTAGATGTACGTCTGTATGTATATACATAGCGAGTATATAGATCTTTCAAAATAAGAGATTAGACGATATAGGATGTTGCTTGTAATGATTCACTCAGAGACTAGTCGTGGTAATCTTGTTGACGCACTCCACTCTTGGTTCAAGTGTGAATGCTCAGAGGCCTAAGTGTGCCGTGTGGCTCAAGGTGCTTCCTCCAAACGCGGCCTAAGCTTGACAATTATACCTTGGTTCTTAATTTAAGTGGGATTGTTCTTTCCCTTCACTAATCATTCAAGAAAAAGTCCCCCTTCCCTTGTGCCTTAATCTGTCACTGAGGTTAAGTATACAGGTAAGAATGCAGAATGCAATAAGCT
Organism: Fragaria x ananassa; assembly: GCA_034370585.1. Lineage (NCBI taxonomy): Eukaryota > Viridiplantae > Streptophyta > Magnoliopsida > Rosales > Rosaceae > Fragaria > Fragaria x ananassa. Next base: position 2,587,425 of record CP139770.1, on the reverse strand, counting down.
AGCTAGCTTGGAAGTGGGTATTATATCAATATCAATCTTATCTTTTTAGCGTTTTTCTTTAGTCAGTAATTTTCCTTTTTTGGATAGGCAATCAAACTTCACGTTTTTGAAATATTTCAGAAGTTAACATTAATTATTAATTATTGAAGGTGAGTAAACGTGTGTGTCGATGTTTTCTTAATCTGTGTAAAAAAAATATACCCAGAGTCTTTTGTGAACTATTTTTCCTCTTAATCAATCAAATGCGGGGTTCCTCTTGACAGTATCACAATTGCACTGACGTAAAGTTTGGGGATCGGAGCAGACTTCATGTAAGCTTTAATTCTTCCATTTATCAATTTTCTTGTAACTTGGCTTCGGTTTCCTTGCAACTTCGCCCGGTGTGGTGCTCTGCGTTGACGCCAACATGCATTAGGCCGCCACTGTCGACGCACAAAACGTCGATCACCACCCGAAGAGTTTGATTCCGACTGTTAGTTGAGAGCTCGCTTTATGTTCCGCATACATCCAAGGCTCATTGTTAACGGAGACAACACTATTTGATTCAAGGACGCGCACAAGTCTCGACGTCTCATATATTTGAGAGTGAGAATTTATGAGTTCGATCCTTTGTTAATACACCATCAAACATACTGACTTTTCAACTATCTCATAAAGTTGCAAGGTTTTTTAGGCTTAGACTTATCATGTGGGTTGATATAATACGAGTACGCCAAATAGACCTTGATGGCCAAGATTATATTGCCACCTCCTTAATTTACAAAGGTCGTTTGAGTTTGAGTTTGAGATGAAGTGGGGAGAGATATGCTGTGAAGCAATGAATTCAAGAAGACAAGTTCAAGAAGATGTTTTGTGTTCATTGCGTGCGGTTATGTGTATACAAATGCTTAGGCGCCCGGCTTACAAGTGCAACATGCAAACTCATTATGTTAATTAAGTTAGTTCCTCTTGTTCAAAGTTACGGTGCCAAACCAACTAACTACAACTTAGAGAGATGCTAATTATTGATTAACATTTGCTCTTGATCGAGTTACTTGCTTGGAAGATACTTCAGGACTCTTGTATCTAGCTATTTGCATGTACCGCATACGTACGTATAATACAGGAAATGTAATGACAAAAATATGTACATGCATTTTTTGGATTATAATGATAAGTTGAAAAGTATGAAACACAAACATATAGCTATAGCTGTGAAGAATATTGACTTGTAGTTTTCAAGTTCTGAATGGAAAATTACCAGCAGATCGACTAAAGAGGATTAGTCTTCGCAGTGAATTGGCTTCATTTTTTCTTCTTCCTTTTTGGGTCGGATCACTGTTTCCAGAATACTAGAAGGCATTCTTTTTAAACAGGATTAACTCATTGTTAATTGTTTAGTAATAAGCTGACTGCTTAATGAGTGCATAGTGGATTAGTGGACGTTCAAGAAAGGAAAGTCAATAGAAACTTGAAAGAAATGAGAAGACTGGAACCCATCATGTTTTAGTGCATATGATTCCTTTTCACAACTTGAATAGACACCCACAATTTCCCTTTCAGGATTTTATTTTATTTTATTTTAATTTATGTTCAATTTTGATGCCTCTGCAGACTGCCGTCTACCCAAAAGATTGAACTGAAAAATTAGCATCAGCAGCTAATGGAATAGTGATTCATCAGTACTCTGTCTCTGGTTATCCATTTCAGTCTTGTCCTTTTTGAATAGTTTGTTAAGAATGAAGGGTATTCCACTTGCCACAAAAAAAATGGAGAAGAAGAAGAAGAAGAAGATGAAGGGTATTCCACTTGCCACAAAAAAAAAAAAAAGGAGAAAAAGGAAGAAGAAGAAGAAGAAGAAGAAGAAGAAGAAGAAGAAGAAAGAAGAAGGAATGAAGGGTACCACTAGGATTTAGTGTTCTTTAAGTAATGGGTTAGACTTGGAACAATAATGCTGAAGTAATCATAAAGTTAGAATAGTCTTTCTTTCAGCAGTCAATAAGTTTGTTAGGGGATGATGGATTGGATCAAGATCTCACTATTTCTTGCCTTGAAACCTTCAGTTCCATTTAACTAGTACTGCAACATTCTATATATCTCTATTTATTCAGGTCCCAATTGTTATCTTGGATTCAATGAATAGTGTTATGGTGTGGTGGGAGTGCTAGGAAATGCAGTGATTGATCAGGATATTTCATTTTAGAGCTCAAGCAGAAGAATATATAAAAAAAGGGGTAGTTGACTTTGAGTCCATTCATATATAAACACCAATCTACATACCAAACATAAACCTCTCACAACTGCTATATGGTGGTCAATTACCACAAACACCTTTTGATCCAAAATTAGTTCATGTAAGACTGCTGTAGTTGTTGAAAGATGTATGAAAAAGGTCTGCCTTTTCAACATCTTTCTCTAATGACCAAAAGTGAGTTCATCTTTGCCTGTTTTGTAATAATAAAATCTTCATTAGTTTATGATCTACAGTCTAAACAATGGGGGATTGCCAATGATGGCTCATGTTTGGTGGTCTAAACATCTCAGAATCATCTTTGCAATGACTGAAAACCCATCAAAGTTGATTTCAAAGTTGGATTGCAATTTGGTCTAAAATACTTTCAGGTGGCAAAGCAGTTAAGTACTATTGGGTGAACTTGTAAGCAAGTTTATAACATTGCACTTGGTTCAGGCCAAGATGCTAATTATTAGGCAAATGAACAGTTAAATTCAAAATTGATTACTTATATTTGGTTCAAGTATGACTGCTGCACTTGCTAGAAGATTGTTTTCCATTGAACTCTCCCAGCTTGCACATAAACTACTCCTTTTATATTCTTACTTCATGATTTTTTTTTGTTTTCTCTAGATTCCAATCCTCTTCATTCAAGTCGATCATTGTCTGTAGTTTCTTAAATCCTCAATCTGAAAAGTGTGTCACATTCACATTAATTAACAGAAGGAAAATCAGAAATCCCAGAACACTGTTGCCCAAGTCATGAGGCAATCAGTTGGGCTTTTGGGTTTGGCAGATGTCCCAATCTGGGTGCATGCAGCACAAATTTATTTGAAGTGCCCAAATGGGAATTTAGAGATTAAAATTAACCCGTGCTATTGCTAACAGTGGTAAAGTTGGCAATATTTCTTGACGATGAAGAAGTTAGATGAAGAAGCTTGCAAGCCAACTTCGATGCATTTTTACATAACAGCTCGATTGAACTTTAGAGTTCAAAGCTATTCTTGACGATCTATAAAAGGATATCATTCGAAACCTCATGATTTTGAGGCATGCATGCACTTGTTCTTAATACAGAAAAGGTCATCAGTGTAATACGTACGTAGTTGTAGAATATCGATCTCAATGCTATATATGATTGATAATCTCTTTCTGCATTATATGTATATGTCGGCAGTCGGCTTGTTCATGATCATGATTTAGCAATGGACCGGTTGATCGAGAAACCACGTGAACCATATTGTCAGAAAATGAAGAGACATGCACCGATGCACGAAGAAAATGAAGAGAAAAGAAAATTGCAGAAATCATAAGGAAGAAGGAAAAAGAAAAGGAGGTATACTGTGAGAAAGTGAGAAATTCGATCAGTACTGTACCTTTTGCCCGGCATAAGTGACCTTCCTTTGGCTGATGTACATATTGTCCCCGACCTTTCTGTCCTTTCTGTGTCACTCTTCATCATCATCATCATCATGTCTATTTCTTTGTTGCCAAACCCTTGTCATCCACAGTTACACTATTCACTAATCACTACTCTACTGTATGAGAGAGAGAGACCTAATAATGAAGGATCTGAATCCTCTCCTATCCTGAAAAACTATCTAACCTACCTAAGCTTCTCCTAAGATGACGACACGTGGACAGACTTGATCTCATGGCCACAAATTCTTCATTTACTTCTCAGCTACTTTATCTCCAATGATCTTCTTTTCTTTAACTGTTTTTGTTTTTCTTCTTTTCTTCATTCATTTGTCCCATCACACACCAATTGAAGCTAGGAAGTAAAGTGCATCATTTGCAAATGAAGTTGATGAGAATATATATGAGATGGGAATGGAACTTGATATAAATTAAACAAGCTGCATATAACCACTTCAAACCATCACTTGCATAAGTACTTGAGGAAAATATATATGAACTGAGGATAATATAGATGAAAAAAAAGTGTATGCACAATTGCCTTCACCTTTTACAAACAATTGCATTCTTCCATTAATTAAGTCTTACAAAAATCATAATCATAACAGTTACCTGCACAATTGCCCTATCCAAGCCTTCACATTGCTTTCTCCTTATACAAAAACAAAACAACAAGCCTGCACAACCTGTTAAAGCAAACCAAATAAGCCATTACATTATATAATACAGAAACAACCATGTAATGAAATATCATTTTTTTCTATTAAAAATCGATGCACCTTTTACATCCATGGGCCATGACAATATGTATTTTATTGAGGATCATTGTTTAAATCAAACTCCTAGAAAATGTATGGTATAATACATAATGGTTAGTAGTAGTGAATTCTAATACCATAAATCTTAAGACCAGCTAAGTATGAATATCGATGCACCTGATTACCAATAAATCTAAGTGAAGAGGTAGAGAAATCATGCTCCAAAAATTGATCCGCATTACTTGTAATTTGATCAAAAGTACCATCAAGAGTCAGATCTAAAGCTTCAGTTGTTAGATAAAAAACATTGTTCTCTGTATTACTCGATGGATCGAGAGTCACCTTGTACACATTATCCATTGAATCAGGAGTAACCTGAATTATACAATCCCATCATCATAACCAAGTTAAATATTTATATAAACAAAGGCTCAGACACACTTCTAACTTGAAAAGTAAGAGAAGAAGTAACCCCTCCTTTACTAGACCCTAATCTCCTGTAAATAAACATAATCAAATTAATAAGAAAGTAGCAAACATAATACCTCAGATAAAAAAAAAGTACCTCAATTGTTTTTTTACTGGATTGGCTTCTTTTATTTTTGCTCATGCTTATCTCCATCTGCTCTTTATTCGCCGTTTCCTTCCTCTAGATGTCTCTCTTTTCTTTAGGCATTTTGCATTCACCACATTACCATTTGTACGTATTGAGTTGTCTAGTGGGAGTGGATTGAGTTGTTTGACCATTCTCATCTACCTTATCATTCATTTCAGACCTTAGCAAGTCTTCAACTTCTTTTGATACCTTCCCTGCATTAGTCATAGCTAATTTGTATGCTTCTTCATGTTCAGAAGCTCTGATTGATATGCGAATGTAGGTGGAACATAAGGACCTATACCTAGAGGCTTGTTGCAACTTAGGGTCTGCTTGAATTTTATGCCCGTGCATGTCTTGAACACTTTCAGCTCTAGCTTTCTTGGTCCATCTTTTTAAGATATAATGCTTAGGAACTTCTTTTATTTGCATCACTTCTCTAAAGACCTTGATCATGTGTCTACATATAACCCCTTTCATCTCAAACAATCTGCAGCTACAAGATAGTATATCACCAACATCTCTCTTCACCTTGCGTTCTTTAGAATAAGAGAAAATCAGACAAAAACCCAAAAAACCAAACCCCTTTTAAAATAAACTCATGCTCATATTTCATTTTAATTTACACCCAAGCCTATTATTGAACCTGCCTTATATGTTTTATTTTTATTTTTGGAATTTGTATCCCTCTTTTCCTTGACTCTTTTGCCCTTCCGTTTTTTTGTTTTTTCTTGAGAAGATTTTCCACTTCTGATTGAATGAGAAGACATTCCCTAAATGTGACTCTTTTGCCCTTCCGTTTTTTTGTTTTTTCTTGAGAAGATTTTCCACTTCTGATTGAATGAGAAGACATTCCCTAAATGTGGCTCTTGACTTTCTTCTATTTTAAATAGGGTTAGGGTTTAGACTAGGGTTTAGGGTTTAGGGTTTGTGGAACCGGGTTTAGGGTTTAGGGTTTAGGGATTAGGGTTTAAGGTTTAGACTAGGGTTTAGGGTTTAGGGATTAGGGATTAGGGATTAGGGATTAGGGTTTAGGGTTTAGGGTTTGTGGAACCGGGTTTAGGGTTTAGGGTTTGGGCGTAGTCTGTGGAACCGGGTTTTCAGCTGCCGGGTAATTATGTTTAATGAGTCGGTCAAACAGCTTGTTAATTGCAATGGTTCAGTTGGTGGCATTTCAACAATTTTCTTCAACAACAAGTTCTATTGTTTAGATAAACAATATTAATATTTTTACTAAATCAACTTAATTAATAAGTTGGGTGTATTTCAAAAGAGTATAACATGTTTGTGTAATTTAAAATGGGTCTATGATTTTGGATGTAACATCAAATTCCCCTTAGAATAACCATCTCTAATGATTTTATTCATCTTTCCACCATCATCTGTATCAACACAACTTATTATAGAAGTTTCAAGGGACGATTCAAATTGATTTTGAAACTCTTCAAAGATTACTTTAGTGTAAACCTTTCTTGCTTCATATAGCATTTTGACATTCATTTTCACAATAGTAACCTGAAGCACAAATCGTATTCTGCTTCTAACTCCTTGTGCCTTTTATCAGCAACCATCCTCTCAAAGTGTGTAAAAAATTCTGAAACATTATGGTCAGAGTCTAAATAATTTTTCAAGATAGAGTTAAAGCTTTCAGTCAATTGAGTGCTTCTTATTCAAGCTGACCATGCTCGTTTAACATAAAAAAAACCCCCATTTTTCTCTTAGATCATAGATGCCACTCAACCAAGGATCGTCACGGGCAACATATTTATCAAGCATAGCATCCCAAGCAGATAGAAACTCATCTTCCTCTTCAATATTTTCCATAAATTTTGACAAAATACCTGTGATTCCAACTTCATCTGTCAAAAAACCGTGTCCATGCTTTAAGGCGTTTTGCATCATATGTCATTTGCAGAGTCTATGGTATACATCAGGCATAACTTGTCGAAGAGCCTTTGCCATTGCAACATCTTGATCTGTAAATATTGTCTTTGGAGCCTTTCTAGACATGGCCTTCAAAAATGTCTCAAACAACCATATAAATGACTCATACATGAGAGCCGCACCAAAGATAATAATCTCGCGGTGATGATTGAATCCAACAAACACAGCAAGAGGCCGATTACATTTATTAATTTTGTATGTTGTATCAAAACTGACAACATCCCCAAATTGGCCATAATCAATGATCATCTTAGCATCTGCCCAAAATATGTTTGTTATTTGCTCCTCTTTGTCTAATTGCATAGCATGATAGAATGAAGGGTTTATCAATGTCTGATCTTCAAAATATTTGATAATATATCCAGCTTCTCCATACTCCAAGCTTCTCTGTCTCCTTGATCATAGATAGTTTTTAACATCTACTTTTGTAAAACCAACAACAGCTCTTCCACCTGCTTGCTTACACATCAACTTATACAGAGACGTGACATCAATTCCAGAATCCTTTACCAAGTCTATTTCAATGCCTTGAGATTCTTGTATATTTCGCTGCGAAGGTAGCATGTACGAACATTCTTTTGCTACAAGAGGATGATTGTGCTCTTCAACAAAATGGGTAACAAAGAACTTATTATTCTTCCAATTCAATTTAATACATAGATCAGCCTGACAACCTGTTCTTATCTCTGCTTTGGGTTTTTTTTGTCATGAAGTCCCTTTTATCTGTTTGTCGAACACCTTCCTTACAACAAACAAATACTCTTGAAGTGAGTTCTCCTGTTTTTCTATTCTTACCATGACTCTCCCTTCTAATACTAAACCCCTCTTCTCCTCCATATCTATTGTAGAAATCATAGGCTGCTGGTTCAGAATCAAATTCCATTCCTATTCTAGGTTTACAATCCAATCCCAAATCAGAATATCCTAAATCGGTGTCTGCTATACCTATTGACTTATCCATATCTGATAGCTTGTACCTAACTGCAACTATATGTAATTTATAATCACTAAACTAAACAAGTAAAACCAAAACAGAGAAAACAACCAATACAACAAACCATATAAACGAAACGTATCCTAACAAAAAAGACTAATACAAATAAGTCCAATTTCCCAATCAATACATTAGAGACATTAGCTAGATACAAAAAGAGATGGAAACTTGAATGAATGGAAAGATAGAAAACTCAAAATCAAACACCCAATACGAGAGAGAGAAAGATCAATCTGCTTATTTGTCCCAATGACAACCTATTGTTCTCATAAGAGAGAAGGTGAAATGGAAGAATGAAAGCTACAATTCCCAACTTTTGGTTCAAATCACGTTGTGGTCGTTTCCTGTGTTTTTACTTCTTTGGAGAGGCCAAGAACATAAGAGGGAGTTGAGTTTCCTCAAAGAAAAAAAAGTAGACGAACATAAGAGGGAGAAAGCGGGGGAAACTAAATAGAAATTGCGCCAAGATGAAATTGAAAACCTATGTGAATTTGTGGCCATGAGATCAAGTTTGTCCACGTGTCGTCATCTTAAGAGAAGCTTAAGTAGGTTAGACAGTTTTTCAGGATAGGAGAGGATCCAGATCCAATAATGAATGGTTCCCTTCCCATTTCTGTACAAAGCACTCGAATATATTCATGCACTTGGGCCACAAACTTTTGTGGCATGGAGTATAAATTACACACCAACCAAGTGTTTGGTTAGATTTTGCATGGTTTCAGGCTTTGAATCGAAACCATCATTTCCTGATTGATGTTCCTCAATCCACAGGGGATGACTAAATTGGCATCGAAATGTCGAAACCACTGTAATGTCTAGCTGCACTATTTCAACTTCTTCTATACCTATTTGAGTGGAGCTCGCATGCAAAACTATTTATCAATCGACAGAAGTAATTGGCATGAAAATATCAAAACCAATATATCGATCATTGCTCTGGTTGTAGTATTTTGAGATGGGCATGCATGCATGTCATGGCTGTTTGAATATTCTCCTAAAAGCTTAAGCTAGTATCATGATCCTCTGGTCTTTATCAACCTCCCTTCAGCCATCCCCGTGACCAGACCTAATTAACTTTACATTTCCTTCTAATTGTTTTCGTTTCTTTTTACTTAGGTCCTCAAACTACCTATAGGGTAAATATTATTGGCAAAGTATTCCTCTTTGTTTTCTGTAATTGAATGAAAATACTAGTGGCATAGGATGAAACTTCCCGTAATGTGCATGATGCAATGTGTAGTTAGGGTGCTACTTATAGTGTGTCATTATTAGACACCAAAGTCTTATACTCTTGTTGATACCCAAAAAATCAATATTCATAGATATTCCAAGATCAATAAAGAAATACACATGCAAATCACATTCGAAATACAAAAGTTACATATTTATTCGAATATTTTTGCCACGCATGTGGACCAAAGTCACAACCACACTCTTGGGGCTTACAAGTTTGAGTTTGGTGTGGAAGGTAACGGAAGTACATGAGGCACATTCTCGGTTTTGGTTGTTGGCGATTTTGAACTTGAGACCAAAATCTAAGCTCAATAACCTAAATTGTTTAATGGGTAGACAAATATAAGAACCTAAACCCATAAGACCAAATACAACCGAATACTTTCATTGCAATAGTTATTCCCTAGTTATCCAATTACCCCGCAATAATCTATCTTCTCTTCTACGCCAAATACAAAGTCCCATTCAATTTCTTCCTTCTAGCTATTCTAGTTCTAATCTGTTAACAGTTTTTCTAGAACATGCAACTTTTTCAATAAGTTATAGTTTTATGACTTTTGTCAATTTCAATACCAAGACTACAACCACATAACAACTCTTAGAAATCTGCTATTCAAATCCAAAACCAGAGACAAAACTAGACCTCCTTTAAACCACATAGTTATTACTTTGTTCTCTATATCTGGTTTTAACAATACAATGGATCCCATAATCTTGTATTGGATTCACCTAGCCTTCTCCAACCTATAAATAAAGGCTTTTAGTTGATGCAAACACAACTCTCATGCAGCATAACATACCTATAATCAATGTATCCCACAAGCAAGTCTTAAACATTAAGCCAAACATCCTTTCCTTCACTCCAATACCAGCTTCACCTTTAAACAGCCTCAAACTCATCCACCACCACCAAAACCCTTTTCTCCCCTCACTGCAGCAAGCCTCTCATCTTCTGCAACTCTTGTATTTCCAGCTCACACGCCACATGCCTTCTTACAAGCTCTTTCATGTATTTTGTTCATCTGTCATGCTACTAAATTCATGCCAAGTTACTGCCAACATATCACGAGAAGCATGCCACTGCAGCAAGTTACTACAAGGAGACTTAGGGAAAATACGCACAGAGCTTCTTGAAGCTTTTGGCCCGGTCCTTGAACTCAGAAGGGTAAAAATAGAGGAGATCAAGCTAATTTACCAATCCTAGCAAGCTATGTTCAAAATGACCCCAACAACTCTAAGTCTTAATTAATCCTTTAAATTTTGAGCACTATTATGAGATTATCCTCCAATTAAACGTATGAAAAAACCTCTAATCTATTACAAAGGAATAGGCCCGTTTGCGCATCAATTCTGCTACATACTATTGAAAAACAAATCAAAGCAAAGCTCAGAAGATGCAAAAATATTCTAATCAACCTCTAAAACTTTCTTCCCCACTCTACTGCAGGAAAGCACTGTCAACAACTTAAACTAATATCCAACTATTTTGCCTCCTCTTCCTTTACTTACGAGCTGCCTAATTTAGCTTTCCACCGAGTACAGTACTACTACTACATATAATTAAATCAAACTTGAATAACATACTCTTAACTCCTCCCAAATCAAGATTAATTTACGTGTTCTTTTGTACTCTTTCCCACTTTTCAAATCCCAGTTCGCTATTGGTAAATCTAACCGGGAACATGGAGAAGATGCTTGAGGCTAGAAGGGGTACGTGGTCCATGCCAGACCATGTTGATGATCATAATAATGTGCAGAGAGCATAACTTGCATAAGCAATGACTTAAGCTTCTAGTTCTTTGACGCATGCCATTGCTGATTTGCTGGGTTTCGATCTTCACGGGTTCATGTGATTTTGTAATAGTTGTCATGATTGGGATATTGTTCTTAATTTATCCTTAGAGATATTATGTATGTATAATTAAGCACTGCATTTTGCTAATTAGGGGGAGAACAAGCATTGGTGGTGGTCATGTGCATTATGTTGGATTATCGATAACATAATATGCAAATGTACCACAATGTCACATTGTGATGAGTTGTATGCATGGATCATCCATTTGATTAATTAGGTTCAAGGACAGAAGTACAAGTTGATGGCTAGGTAATTAAGTTTAGATTCCAATCTTTTCATTAGCACAAAATATATATATTCTTCTTTATTATTCATTAGGCATAAATATCAAAATCTTCCGACTTCGATGTTGCTATAGACATGCATTGTCCCCCTGCGACTGGGTTTGAGATATTAGGATCGGATTTCACCAACATCAATCTTTTAGCAAATTAATTTATTGGTAAGTGACTGGAAATGAGAAACATAGTTAGTACTATGAGTGTGGTTACTGAGACCTCTAAATTTACTCATTATATCTTTCATTCTCTCTACACTTTTTTTTTTTTTACTTTTCAATATAAGTATTTGCTTACTAAACCTCATTTCAAATTCCTAACATAACTTTAGTTATTTATTGACATATATTTCAATCAATTAATTACCTCTTATTCAATCAATAGACGTCTCATTATATTTTTTTTCCTTTTTGTTTGTCAACATCTATTATCTCTACCTTCATTTTTTGATTATTATTTTTTCATGCAAGAAAATGTTCTATCATGAACTACTCTATATATCTTTTTAATTTTTTTCTCTCTTGTACGCACTACCAGGACAAGTACTTTAGCCGACGAAAAATTTTCGTCGGCCTGTTAAAAAAATTTGTTGGCTAAGATCTTAGCCGACGAACCTTCATCGGCTATAGTGTCGTCGGGAAAGGGTCGTCTGTGATGACTTTAGCCGACGACACACGTAGAAGTCGTCGGCTATAGTCCAGAGTTTAGCCGACGAAATAATGTTGTCTGCTATAGTCCAGACTTTAGCCGACGACAATATTTCGTCGGCTATAGTCCAGAGTTTAGCCGACGAAATAATGTCATCTGCTATAGTCCATACTTTAGCCGACGACATTTTTTGTCGTCGGTTATCTTCCAAACTTTAGCCGACGAATAATTTAAAATATTCGTCGGCTAAAGGTTGTAATAAAAAACATCTATGGCTGACGAAATATAGTATATTTCGTCGGCTTTATAGGGATTTAGCCGACGAATTAAAGCATATTTCGTCGGCTAAAACTTATTTAAAAAAAAAAAAACTTTAGCCGACGAATTAAGGCTTTTTTCGTCGGCTATAAGTCCATTCCAGTAAAAAAAAAAAAAACCCCCCGAAATTTCTGAATTACCATTCCAAGCAAGCTGCAAAATACACCAAAACAATTCCATATAACCAACAACAAGCACATAAAAGTATATAATTCATCAACTACATAAATTCTATATCGTCTAAATTAATATCCTCTTCTGGGGGCTGCTGCGGAGGTTGCGGCGGCTGGGGTAGCGGCATGGGCGGAGGCATGGGCGGAGGCGGAAGTCCCTGAAGCTGGGCAGCTGTAAAGTCCTGCATGTACTGGAACATCTGCTGCTGCTGGGCCTGTTGGATGGCATGTATCTCGGCAACATAGGCTGCCTGCGCGGCATTAAAGGCTGCCTGCGAGGCAATATAGGCTGCCTGCGGCAGGCAGAGCAGCTTGTTGTTCTCGTAGTCTCTGAACTTCCGACTCTAGCTGAGTCGTCCTGCTGATCGTGGACGTGGTCCTGCTGCTGGTCGAGGCTGCCTTTCATTGAAATCCTGGAGTGGTCTTCAGGACCCCCTCGCCTTTCTTTCCTAGACCCCGGCAGTAGAAGTTGTTTGCTCTCGGTGGGAAGGCTGTGCCCATGATCCTCGCCCCAATCGTCAGATCCAAAGTGTCGATCCGGGACATGGCTTCGGACATCTCTTCCTCCTGCGTGTCCGGCCATGTCTCCCTTACTAAGGCACTCATCACCTCGTCACAAGCCTCCCTCACCTTCGTCTATATGGATAGGAAAAAAATTATTAATTAACATTTTTACATAAATTTAAAAATTTAAAAACGTAAGGTGACTTACAATATCCTCCTTGGAGTCAGGATATGCCCTCTAGTACGTATAGACGTACCGGTTGACTTTTGGATGTTCCCTGGCCGCCTCGTCCATGAAGACAGCGAACGGTCTAGAACCGGCATGATGGTTCCTTGTGTTGCGTTGCCGGTTCTGAGCGTTCACCCGGGAAACCGCCTTCAAAGAAAAAAGTAAACTATTAGTAAAATATTTTAAAACGCACGTACTTAATGATAAATTAACTAACTAATTTATTTAAATACCTGTTTACGAGGGTTGTTGAATTCTGATGTCAGAAGCCAACGCCACTCGTACTCCCTGTACTGGAACTCAGCAGGGGTACCAGAACGTGCGTTCCCGTGCGTAGTTCAATGGGTCCGCAACTCGTTCTTCCAATCCTTGTACCTACAGATACAACAAAAATATTAGAAATATTATTAATATCACATACAATTTTGTTTTTCATTAACTTCCCAATGTACCTTCCCCCATGCACAACGTCGGCCCAGCTGTCCCTCAGGTGCTCGGGAACCTCAAACCACACCTGCATTTAACCATTTATTAGTTTAGCTTTTCGAGAAATCAACAATGTAATACATAATATTATTTTGTAAACTCACCGACATCGCGTTGTGGACCATGTCCTTAACCTCTTGCGGGACCTCGCCCCAATCTGACCACAACATAGGGACTCTATCCCTAATGAGAGCTCCCATGCGGCCGGAGTACGTCCTCGACTTCCCGCCCGATACTATGTGGCCATCCCCGTCAGTATTGATGACGATCCTCCCCACTGTACCCACGATCTTCTCGAGAGCCTTCCCTGTGACAGGACCTCTCTTCTTCTTTGTGCCTGTCACATGATAAACCAAATTGATTATTAAAATCGGAGACCCTTTAAAAATAATCATGCATCACTGATTACCTGAGGAGCTCACGGCGGATTCCGTCTCTGTCGCCGATGATGATACCCTCGCAGAAATAAGAGGCGTATCAAAAGGCACGAACCGGTACGCCGCTGATGGAGCCACTGGCGGGGGCAGTGGATTCTGTCTCTGTCGCCGATGATGATACCCTCGCAGAAATAAGAGGCGTATCAAAAGACACGAACCGGTACGCCGCTGATGCAGCCACTGGCGGGGGCAGTGGATAAATCGGCGTGCCTGAGCCATCGACTACAGGTAAGGCCGGTATCATCCGCGGAATGAACAGATGAGGCGGCGGCATCTGTACCCCAGATGACCCATTATCCGAAGAAGTAGAACCCGGAGTGGGCGCCCGGTGTATCTCAGGCATACGGGGTGCAGACACCTCCGTCTGGGTCTGAGGCCACAGCTGCCTCAAGGAACGAGGGACGGCCACCTGCCTCGATGAAAGGGGCACCTCCGGCGCCGTCTCCAAAAGGCTCGCACGTCTGGCCCTGAAACGTCGTTTGGGGGTTGCTAGAGGTTCCCTCAGACGATTCGGACCTTTGGCCCTTCGAACTCTTCTTCGATCGAAAAAAGCAGCTCATCTTATTTAAAATATTAATTTGAATCAAGGCTGAGGCAACATTGAAAAAGTAAAAATTCAACCTTATCCTTCTCAAATCTAAGGCTTTAGATTATTTTGTCTTTATTGTATAAAAAATTATACATGTTTAAAATTATACTTATTCAATAAATAGATATACATAATTAATAATTACATAAAAATATATATAGATATACTTAATTAACATAGCATAAAAATAAATTCGAAATCAAAAATAACTTCATACCAATATATATATAGATATACTTAATTAATAATTACATAACAATATTATATATATCAACATCATCATAAAAATATAGCATAAAACTAAATTCGAAATCAAAAATAAATTAACACATATATATTGACACATATATATATAAATTAACACATATATAAATTAACACATAAAAATATAGCATAAAACTAAATTCGAAATCAAAAATAAATTAACACATATATATTGACACATATATAAATTAACACATATATATTAACACATATATAAATTAACACATATAAATTAACACATATAGCATAAAACTAAATTCGAAATCAAAAATAAACCTTGGAGACCGGGAGAGCGAGGGAGGAGGGAGGAGGTGGAGGTGGAGACCGGGAGAGGGAGGGAGGGAGGAGGCGGAGGCGGGAGAGGGAGGGAGGAGGGAGGGAGGGAGGAGGGAGGAGGCGGAGACCGAGAGGGAGGGAGGAGGGAGGGAGGGAGGGAGGGAGGAGGGAGGAGGGAGGAGGGAGGAGACCGGGAGAGGGAAAAAATTGCGGAAATTAGAACGGAGGAGGGAGGAGGCTAGGGTTTCGCAGTTAAACCCGAAAACTTTAGCCGACGAAATAATTTGTTCGTCGGCTAAAGATACCAATTTCGTCGGCTATACACTAATTCGTCGGCTAAACCTTTGAAACTCGTCGGCTAAAACTTTGAAATTCGTCGGCTAAACTTTATAAATTCGTCGGCTAAACCTTTAAAATTCGTCGGCTAAACTTTATAAATTCGTCGGCTAAACCTTTGAAATTCGTCGGCTAAACCTTTGAAACTCGTTGGCTAAAACTTTGAAATTCGTCGGCTAAACTTTATAAATTCGTCGGCTAAACCTTTGAAATTCGTCGGCTAAACCTTTATACATTTGGCATGTTGTGATTGTGATGATCAAACTTGAGAAACAGAAATCCAGCCGTCAGATCTGACCATCATGATAAAATACATGTATGGGAAAAAATTCAACTTGATCCGAAAAGAATAAGGGCTCGATCCGGACGGTCAATATCGTAAGTCAAACCCCTAAACGCACGGAAAAGGTCATTCGACCGTCTAAATTACGTATTTTGGCCGGACCTCCAACTGAAAATAGTTTTAAACCGATGACACGCAACAAGTCGTATAAAAATTGTACGCAAAATAACCACCGAATATAGGGCTACTCATAGGGGGAAAAAATGAAAAATTGCATTGACCGCAACTATCAGCACCGAATATTTACCGGAATAGTGTGATTTTTCAACCGTGGATGTATTTCAACATTCTCGTCATATCTTATTTCATGACTTTTTGGCGTTTGAAGGTTTTACGTATAGTTTGTTTTTGAAACAGAACATTTACATAACACTAGGTAAACAAGTTATACATTAGTATGCATGTTGTGATTGTGATGATCAAACTTGAGAAACAGAAATCCGGCCGTCAGATCTGACCATCATGATAAAATACATGTATGGGAAAAAATTCAACTTGATCCGAAAAGAATAAGGGCTCGATCCGGACGGTCAATCTCGTAAGTCAAACCCCTAAACGCACGGAAAAGGTCGTTCGACCGTCTAAATTATGTATTTTGGCCGGACCTCCAACTGAAAATAGTTTTAAATCGATGACACGCAACAAGTCGTATAAAAATTTTACGCAAAATAACCACCGAATATAGGGCTATAGTAGGTAATAGAAAAATTTTAGAGTTTAGCCGACGAATACCCTAACGTATTCGTCGGCTATAGTATGTAATTAAAAAATTAAAAATTAATTATAGCCGACGAAATATTAGGTTATTCATCGGCAAAAACCATCTTAGCCGACGAATTATAGTGTATTTCATCGGCTAAAGGAAAAAATACATTAAAAAAAGCAGACGATATTAGTAAAACATACTAACTTCCTGTCATCTTTAGCCGACGAAATTTTAATTTCGTCAGCTAAAGTCTGTGACTATAGCTGACGAAATTATATTTTCGTCGGCTAAAGAAGGTTTAAAGTCGTCGGCTAAAGTCACAGACTTTAGCCGACGAAAATAAATTCTTTAGCCGACGAAATTTTAATTTCGTCGGCTAAAAATGACTATAGCCGACGAAAATATAATTTAGCCGACGAAGGAAAATTTCGTCGGCTAAAGTCTACTTTAGCCTACGAAAAATTGATTCGTCGGCTTGGTTTTTTTTTTCGTCGGCTAAGGCCTTTCTTCTTGTAGTGACATGTTATTTTCTCTCCATTTTTTTTCTTTTGAATAATTTGATCTCTATTTTGTACCTCATAATAAATTATTTCAATAAATATATATTTTCTATAATCGATAGATATTATTTTTTTTGTAAAAATATTTATGCATCTTGCAAGTATATGCGTTCAACATGTATGATAATACAAAATTGTATGTCACATGATCGTTGTTGATTATTATTGAATTGGAAAGTCTAAAGAGAATAAATATAATATTTCATTTTGTATAATTATTGTCCTTAATAGTCATTGTGTATAAAGATGTATATGTCATTTAATAATTCAAAATAGAGTGAGGTCTAGTGAGCAAATTTAGAGGTCCTAACAGCCGCACTCTAATACTATTTGGGATGAGAATTACACGTCATGACGTCAAACATACATAGGTAGCTAGCTAGCTAATTCGATAAGCTTTAGTGAAAAGTATTTTAAATTTTTCGGCTCAAAATGAAAACGGCAAATTATATAAATCAATACATACGTTTTTCAAAGTAAATGGAATGAGAAATAGGATGAATCATTAATTTTGAAAGAAAAATCAAGGTGAATCATGATGCACAAAATGTCACTAGCTACATCTAAATTTTTCCGAAATCTTTCAAGAACATTTAACAAAACGGGTGTTTTTGTATTTAAATAAAAAATTCATTAATTCGCGAATTAAGTTTATTAACTAACTAGGCATGAGGTCTAATGACGATCGGTTGTTAATCAGTCTTGCCACCGTTTAAGTATTGGGTTTCCTCTTCGTGCACAAGTGATTGATAATGGTTGATTGATGTTATACGATAACGATCGATGAATCGTCTCTACTCACATACAAACCCTAATTTTGATCACCTTCTTTATCATAATAGATCTTCTATAAATAGTCCATGATATTGATTGAGATGCTAATCAAAACGACACTACATGGCTGTCATGTCACATGAAAGACGATGAAGGAGAGGCACTAACTATGTAAGCACCACATGGCATGCAAGTTTCTTAGACGAGAGTTGGAACTTGATTTGATCGATCGAGATATGTCACATAGTTTCTCTTCCGGGACAAAAAGTGCGAAACCGGTCACTGTTGAGAGAGACCCTCCTTGATTCTGTTCAATATTGGTAGGGGGGACTCTCCATTGTCCACACAAATCGGGGGAGGCTAGGCATGCATGCATATGCAAAATGAGGGACAAGCATATATATCAAACAATTATACTCGATTCAAAGTTGGCAAAAGGGAGGGACGACCTTCTAATATATAGTGCATATGACCACAAAGCCTGTGACATATTCTATCGAGATTCTGAGTATACGGGTATTATGATTGAGATTAGGCAAGTAGGACCGTTATTATCTTAACCGTTCTCATGACGATAAGCTGTTGACTGATCTCTCATTGAGCAAGAACAAGAAGAAACGTACCCCCACCACTAGCTATATCCAAACTGAGATTACGGGTTCGATAGTGGCGGAGCTACTTGAAGACCAAAGGGGATCATGACACTTTCACGTTTTGGCTTGTATATGTATTTCTTATTTGTAAGTTGGTTCAAATAAGTTCATGCTTGCGTTAATAACATATAGTGATCGACGTCCTCTTACTTATAATCTTTGGCTCTGTCGTTGTTGAGATGTAATCTAGTAGATAGTATCTCATTGAACCTCCGCAACACGACAACGTTGAGCATCTTCAAAGCCATAGCTAGCTATATCCACAACCTTATAAAGCAGAAGGAATCAAGTGTTTCATAAGGGACCTGGAACCAATTATTGTTCATCTATGATATTATTCATGAAAGATTGTTCATAATCAGATACTACTATTCTTTTGGTCTGGTATCAGACAGAAGTAATAGTTTTAAAGATACAACAGTCATCACCATGTGTATCATGTAGAGGGTATAGTAAGTAAGAGGAAGATGAGGACCTCAAAATGTGGTGCAGAGTGAGTGAGGTGTTTCTAAAATGTAAAGAAATCTAGCACTATCATGGGGAAGTGCCGCGTCGATGGGAATTTGATGTATCCTAAGCTTCGTTTGTATTATAATGAATACTATCATGCTCATGTTTTGGCAATTTGGTGCTTTCATGAGGCCGAGTGGCACAAGATTTTTGACTTCGGATGAGAAAATATACCCGTCGTCAACCAGTCAAGTTTGGCTTCCATTTATATATTGGCATGATCATGACTTAATTTGTTATGATATCAAAAGTATCCATTCATTTTTGTTGGAAATGAGGTTTGAGATTCAATTAGAGGCTCGTTCTTTACATTTGAAGAATAATCAAACAACACACGTATATTGTGAAGATTTCAGGAATAGAGGTTGGATAAAAATCATGTCAAATATATCCTAAGAAGGAGAAAATATTGTGAAGATTTAAGGAATAGAGGTTGGATAAAAATCATATCAAATATATTCTAAGAAAGAGAAAATACTGACTACTCCATTAACTTTTATGCACTCGACAGTGTACTTCATTAAATTTCAATTTCAATCGATCACTCCTCGAACTATCCAATATCACATAATTAGGCCCATCTGTTAAATGGCCGTCCAAATAAGTGGTTAAGTCGCTGACTGAACATATTTTTTAATACCAACAGCCGGATAAAATGAGAAATTTCATTTAACACCCCGTCTCCGTTCTCTCTCTCATGGCTTCCCACTTTTCTCTCTCCGCCGTTTCTCTCATCACTCTCCTCTTTCTCGCCGCAACCGCCTCGCCGGACGCAGCCTCCTCCTCAGTCGGGCCTAACAACCAAGTAGGGCGACCTCTTCGAGTTTTGCATCTTCGCAAATGTCCTCTTCCCCAATTCCCTCATCCTATCCCTCCCAAACTTGTCGCTCACCGACCACGGCACCAGCTCGTCGTCCAGCCCGTACCCATCATCTTCCTCCTCCTCGTCGCTGACATCATCGTCGCCAAGTCCACGGCGGTCTTCGAAATCGAGAGGGCGAACGAGACGGGTCTAACGACGGCGGGCTCGGGTCGGGTCTGTCATGGGCAAAACGATTGGGGAGTCGAATGAAGCGATGGGCTCTTCGGAGGACACGATTGTGGGCCCGAAGTGGTGTGGTGGCTTGGAGTCGGAGCAGTGGTCGGGCTAGAGAAGGAGTCGGTGTCGGAGATGTCAATGAATTCCCATAAGGATTCTTGATTGGAGTCTTGATCGAATTGAAGGAATTCGAAATCTCCGAAAGTGGTGAGGGCAGTTTCCATGGTTGGTTTTCTGATTAGGGATTTGAGATTGGAAATTTTTGGGTGTTTGGTTTTCAGTTTTCACAAAGAGAGATGGAACTTCACTGCTTTGATAATGGTTTTGGCAGTTGCTTTTTTTCTCTGTTTTGGCTATCAATTCGCCGCTCACTGATGGTTTGAGATGACTAAACTGGCTAGAGCAAGCTTCAGTGGGTTAGCCAAAAATGTTTCGGTTTGGTCATCACAGCCATCATCTTTATGAAGACACGAGTTCCTGCAAACTATGTTGTTGTTCAACCATTGTTGACCAAGAAAAAGGCCAGGAAGATCAATAAGAGAGACTCCTTGCCTTCAACTGACTCATCATCCCACTGCTGCTATGCCGATGGTGGTGGAGGAGGCGGCGTCCGGCGAGGCGGTTGCGGCGTGGAAGAGGAGAGTGATGAGAGAAACGGTGGAGAGAGAAAAGTGGGAAGACATGGCTGGCTAGGCTGAGAGAGAGAGAGTGAAGACGGAGGAGTCGGGTGTTAAATGAAATTTCTCCTTTCATCTAGTTGAGTTGGCATTGAAAAATGAAAAATATGTCCAGTTGGCAACTTAACCACTGATTTAGACGACCACTTAATGGATGAACCTAATTATATGACATTAGATAGTTTGAGGAGTGAACGATTAAAATTGAAAGTTAATAGAGTAAACTGTCGAGTGCATGAAAGTTAATGAAGTGATCAGTATTTTCTCCTTCTAAGAACATCATGTCCAAACTCATCATGGCAAATATTAAATCAGATGGTCTTATGCTTCATCATATTGGAATATTGGATGCACGACTATGAGTAACTTTAAATACATCTTAACCACATGTTTATAAGTAGAAATTATAACAACTTAAAACATTAAATTTATCTTCAACAATCAAATTCATTTTGTCCTCATAATTTCTCAAATTTATCTTTTAAATGAGCTAGTTTCTTCATAGATACTGTATGTACGTACGTATGTGTGTGCGCCTATATATATAATCTTTTTCAAATAAGGATATCCTTATCTTAGTTAAGGTACATATTTCCTTAATATACCTACTTTTCGATCACATTTTCTCATCTTCACCGTTCAGTATCTAGGTATATATGAGTAAATCAACTCTATAAATTTTCAACCAAATTGATAATCGTTAGAACATTCAAAACTATGGTTTAGAGTGAAAAGAACGTACGGTTCAAGGTGAATAGATTCGGTTCATCTATTGATTTAATATATTTTCAATACCTTAACGATAACCAAATCAGTTGAAAATTTGCATACATGATAAAGTCATGTGTATCTAAATACTGAACGGCTATGATAAGAAAGTATGATCGAAAAGTGGATTAGGTGATATATATATATAGTTATTTTCAAATAAGGACCTCCTTACCTTAGTTAAGGTATGTATTTCCTTAATTTGACCCACTTTCCGATCATACTTTCTTATCATAGCCGTTCAGTATTTAGATATACATGACTTGATCATCTATGTAAATTTTCAACTGATTTGGTTATCTTTAAGGTATCGAAAATGTATTAAATCAATGGACGAACCGAATCTGTTCATCTTGAACCGTACGTTCTTTTAACTTTAAATCATAGTTTTGAATGCCTTAACGATCATCCATTTAACTGAAAATTTGTATAGATGATATACTTTTAACTCTAAATCACAGTTTTGAATGCCTTAACGATTATCCATTTAACTGAAAATTTGTAGAGATGATCAAGTCATGTATATCTAAATACTGAACGGTTAAGATTATAAAATATGATAAAAAAGTGGGTCAAATATAGAAATCCGTACCTTATCTAAGGTAACGAGGTCCTTACCTGATCAACATTATATATATATATATATACATACATGTTTATCATTTTGTATTATTAATTACCCATTGAGAAAAAAAATTAAAAAAAAAACCCCTTTTTCCTAGACGTAGTGGGTCTCTTATTGTAATAGTTTGACATTGTGCTTCAACTGGTATTTTCTTTGTTAACAGATCTAGTTGTTTATGCTCATTCTCTTAGCTTCAATGAATATGCCCTTTTGCTTCACGCATAGCAGCAACACTGAGATGATTCCTTTAAGCTCAGCTCACATGGAAGCATTTTATATAGTTTATGTAAACTTGGGGAGCACCTGCGGGGATAATTATACAAATTGAAACACAATATTCAAGTAGAGGAAAAGAAACTAGTAAATACAAGTGGCTAGCATGCAGAACAAGCCTCAAAAGATGAAAGCTCTATATATATGCCTTCAAGTCTTCAACTATTAGACATACATTTTTGTACAAATAAACTCTTGCATAATATAAAGTGACCTAGATTTCGATTTTCTGTTACAGTGTTGAACTTAGGGAGTTCAAATAATTTACTTACAAGTAATTAAAGCAATACGTTTGGCGAAATACATAACCCAGCTAGATAGACGAGGTAACCAATGTAATATAAATGTTAAATCCAAATTTATCACTTTAAAGGTAAGTATTCAAATAATTAAAATGTGAAATCAATAACTCTTTCTTTGAAAGGTAAATCAATAACTATTTATTGATATTCAAATTTCTGAAGTATGTATGTTTATCCAGAAAATCCAGAAGAATATCTGTAGAAAACCCAAAAGAATTTAAGGCGTGTCCAATTCTATGCAAGAGACCAATCTCCACACCTGCCTGCCTACAAGAAATGTGATAATCACACAATGAATAAAAGTGAGAGCAGTCAACCACCCATCTCATATCAGTTCGGGTGAAAGTGAAAACTAATGAAGTAGAAGGTAATTCTTCAGCCTCAAATCTCTCTCTCATTTGCTTTTGCTATTGCTATGGGTCTGTAATCTCGCTCCTTCTCCTCTTGAATCTTGATATCAGGTTTGTCACTTCTAAATCGAATCACACCAATATTCTTTGTCTTCTACCATTGTATTTACTCCAGATGATCTAATTTTTTATTTCAACACTGAAAAAGTGATGTTGACGCTAATGATATTGTGTTTTCTTTCAATGAAAACTAACAACATGGATTGCTCCCCACCTTTACTTCCCCACTTTCATCCCTACCTATTTAAATGCATGACACATGTCCATTTTTATTAACTCACCTAATCATAGTTAACAATATAAATTATTTATTTAATATAAATTTGAGAGATTGGACATCCAGGGTTTAATGTTTAAGGTTTAAGGTGTCAGGTATTAAAGTTTGGGGTTTGGGGTTTGGGGTTTAGGGTTTAAGGTTTGGGGTTTAGGGTTTCAGGTTTAGGGTTTTACTTAACTAGGGTTTAGCTAATTTTGATAAAAGAATAAGCCTTAAACCCGAAACCTTAAACCCTAAACCCTAAACCTTAAAATCATAAACCTTACACCTTAAAACCTAATACCCAATCTTACAAATTTAAATTAAATAAATAATTTTAGATTTATATTGTTAACCATTGTTAGATGAATTAAAGAAAATATAACATGTGTCATGTATTTAGATGAGTGAGGATGAAGGTGGAGAAATAAAGTGAGGAGCAAATTTGTATCCCTAACAACATCGTTAGAAATGTTCTCTTTGTCAAATGATCAAGTAATTCGTGATCACCCATACTTAATTTTGATAGCAGAGACAATTGTAATTTTTAATCTCATTTCTTAACATTAACTTTCCAGTTAATACGAGAAAAATTATCATTTACATCCAAACAATTATAATCTCATTTCTTATTTTTTTGAAATTTTCATCGTCAAGACATGACAATTAATAATTCATAAGAACCCCACACGTTATTTACTCTTCATTTCATCATTTATAAACTTTCATTTTCTTCTTAATGAAAAGTAAATAGAATCCAACCAAGTTAAAAAAGGCTACACTCAATTTCTTGATGTATTCATTTGTGAATCTCATTTAAAACTCTAGGTAAAATGTTATTTTCGTTGTCTTAGAACTTAGATGCTGAGGTTATAGATACCCCCTATTTTGAGAAAGGTTTCTTTTATGTTTGATCAACCAATTTGAGAAAGTTGATAAAAACACCTACTAAAAAGGGCCTAAAATACAATTAGCAAAATAGCATATATGCTTTTCAATTTTGCATTTCCTTGTGGTATTTTCTATTTCCATGAAAAGATTATCCGGGTCATGGGCTTGGTGGGTTGAACTAGGAGGGGAGGGTGGTGCACTGGTGTGGTGTGGATCATTTAATAAGAGGACTCCGCGTTATGGGGGCATCCCAGCAAAGAAAGCAGTGTCAGTTTTGGCGTGCTTTACTGTGTAAGGTGGTGGTCATGGTGGTGAGTGATCTACTGTGACTCTCTCTCTCTCTCTCTCTCTCTCTCTCTCTCTCTCTTTTAATGCTTCCCCAAAATCTGAATATGAACCCCTCCCCTCTCTACTTCCCTTTTTCACCTCCCAAATTTAAAGTAGGCAAAGAAAAAAGGAAAGGAAAAAAAAAATCAAAAAATCAAAAACCATAAAGGAAAAGTAGAAACAGTAGTGCTTGGTTGTGGTACTTCTACTTCTGTCGATGACTGAAACATACATTTCGTAGCAAATTGGTCCTTTTACGCTCTGAACAGCTCATTCTGCTGATGGCTGTTTTTGGGTTTTGGGTTCTCTGAGTTTCGTGAAACTTTGTTTTGTGGTGTGTGGGTTTGGTTCTCACTTCTCAAAGAAGGGTTCAATGCTTTGTCTAAAGCCTTGTTCTTTTGGTCTTTGAAACTGTTTGCTCTGTTTCCTCTGCGCCTGTTTCTGAATCTTCAAGCTTAAAGCTTCATTCTTTGGTGAGTTGTGCTTGGCAAGTTTCTGTCTTTTTTGGTCTCTTGCACAGTTTTACTATTTGGGTTTTGGCTGATTGCTATGATCTGGAACTGGGTTTGTTTTATTTCAACTTGCAAGCGTGTGGTATAGTTGCATAGCTCTGTAGAGTTGATGAATATGGGGTCTTGGGTTTTGTGGGTTTTACACGGAGAGTGGCTTTTGGAGGTTGTCCATATATTATGAGCATAGTTTGTTCATGTGGGGTTTTAGAAATTTTCACTTATGCAGCACAATACGTGAGGATTCTTGTGGGCTGAATAGCACATTATGATCTTTGCTTCAGTATTTTATTAGATTTTCTGCAATATATTCTGGTAGTTTCCTCAGATTTCAGTTCAATTTTGTAATGATTTCTTTGTTGGGTTGGTAGTTGATGTTTGGTTGTCCATAACTATAATAAACTATAAATTTGTGATATTTTCTCATTTATTCCCATACTTTACTCAAATAAAAAGAGATGCTTGTTGTCTACCGTTTTGGTGGTTCCTTCAACTGATACCGAGATGCTGTTTTCAGTTGCAGGTTTTCAAACTTCAACGGTATAAAAGAAGTGTTTAAAATAAATCTGGTTGATGTGTACATGTTGGGTTTGGAACTTGAAGCTTTAAAGGCGTAAGGAGGGTCTTGGTGGCATGAATCTTTAATAAGGTTTTAAAAAGGATAACAAAGAAACACAGTAATCAGAATGGAAAGATATAGAAATAGTGGGAGAGTGTGGTGGAGTCAGATTTATGCTTGTGAGTGTCTCTGGTGTGTGATTATTGTTTAGTGTTGAGAGTCTGTTGGCTGTGTTCCCTGTGCTGACTTGGTACACCCGGACTCCGTGGGCTTTGCCGCCGACCAAGGAAACACCCTCTTCTTTGGCTCTCTTGCCATTCAAGAGAACCTTTTCTTAAAAAATTGCACAAACCACATCTTCTCTTTCCCATTTCTTTCTCTCTCTATCTCTTAGACTCATTCAGTCCTTGTCAAGATTCGGTCATAGCCTGCCCTGCATACGTATATATCCTTCCCTCTGTAATGCCTTATTTCCTCTCTTGAAGCCCAGGAAGTTGGTTGCATTCAGATATCATATCTGTTCCCCACTCCTGGTGTGTTCCTTTCCATTTCCAGCAGTTTCTTGTTGGTCGAGATTTGTTCTTATTTGGGATGCCTGGTGATCTTGGTGTGAAGTATTTGATCAAGCAGTGACAGGTTTGAGTAGTGGGGAAGTTTAGTTTGGGAAGTACTGAAGGAGAAAAAAAAGCAGATTTTTTGCTTGCCAAGATGAAGTTTATGAAACTTGGATCAAAGCCGGATTCCTTTCAGACTGATGGCAATAATGTTAGGTGAGATCTTCTATGGCCTTCTATTTGGACTCTGCTCTGCTTCTTCCTCGATTATCAATCTGAATTAGTTATCTGGCTATTCTCTGATACATTTCATATCATGTTACGTAATCCTGTTTGTATATTTCTTTGTATCAGTTTTGGTTGGTTTTTCTGTTCATGATAGTAAAATGTTTGTCTCCTTGCCATTGATATTGCCTTTTTGTACTTTGGCTACTCCATTTAGCAGCCACCTTGGTTCTTCCTCAAACATTGTGCTTTAAAATTCTACCCTCATTTCGTGTCTCATCTGATTTCTCCCATTTTTGATTGTTTTAAATTTGACCTGATTAAGGTAATGCAGTACCTAGTGATCTGGAAAAGGAACAAAGTTAACATAGAGAAAAACAGTGAGACTTGATAAAGTTGAACCAAATGTACATAAAGGATCAAATAGAAAAATGGCAAGTGTCTTTCTAAACCCGTTATTATAGAGATGAAAGATAGGAGGAAAGTGAATTGAATTCTAGTATAATGATGTTGCTGCATCATAGTTATCCAATCCTTTGAATGAAGAATAGTAAAGCCGTGCTACATATAACTATGTAGGATTGGTACGTTGTCATGGAAATTCGGTGGGGTATCCTATGTACAGTCCTTATTGACACTGCAAATTAACTTCATATGTACAGGTATGTGGCAGCTGATTTGGAAACGGATATCATCGTTAATGTTGGAGATTCAAAGTTTCATCTACACAAGGTATCGATTGGCCTCTTCTATCTTACGATATGTGCTATATTGTATCAGGACTGACAATAACTGTTTCAGTCCTTGACATATTCGGTTTTACTGTGTAATATCACAATATCATAGCTGCCAAGTTTTTCTGCATGTTAATATTTTCAAGTTGAATGATCTTAGTCAAGATTATGTTATAGTATTCATATTTTGAAGCAACTAGAGAAATAAGCCAAATAACACATATTTCAGCTACCAAAAACTATGTGGTAGCGTGTTGATTGAATTTTCTGATTGGAACAATTCATGATTTGTGTAAGGCTTAAATGCTATATGAATGTGCTCAACTTGTTTTTAAACTATACATGTTCTTGCCATGTGATAAGAGTAATTCAAATATTAGTTTAGTACCCTACTTTGATTGTCGATAAGTACCTTGTCACTTGATGAAATATTTTGAGTTGATTGTTTAGATAGATAGATATATACATCCATATAATTTTTTTAAGCTAATTTTGAAACTTGAGAGGTCATTTGATGAAATATCGTTAGAAACTTATCTCTTCAGACCTCAGTTGCATCTCAAAAGTTTGCTGTTAGTATGCTGTAGATATTTGCCCTGGTATGCTGATTAGAGTTATATTATTGTTTGCAGTTTCCTCTTCTATCGAAGAGTGCCCGCTTACAGAAGTTAGCAAACACCAATGAGTCAAAACCTTTGGAAATTCACATTTCAGACATTCCTGGTGGCCCTGCTGCATTTGAGATATGTGCCAAGTTCTGTTATGGCATGACTGTCACCCTGAATGCTTACAATGTTGTTGTGTCTCGATGTGCGGCTGAGTATTTGGGAATGCACGAGTCTATTGAGAAAGGAAATCTCATATACAAGATTGATGTTTTTCTTAACTCTAGCATTTTCCGTAGCTGGAAGGATTCGATCATTGTTCTCCAGACTACAAAGTCTCTTCTACCGGTATCTGAGGACCTGAAGTTGGTTAGCCAATGCATTGATTCGATAGCTACCAAGGCATGTGTTGATGTTTCAAAAGTTGACTGGTCCTATACCTATAACCGGAAGAAACTTGCAGAGGAAAATGGGAACGATCCAAATTATGATGGTGTCAGAAACCGTCAAGTTCCAAAGGATTGGTGGGTGGAGGAATTATGTGAGCTTGAGATTGATTTATTTAAGCGTGTTCTTATGGGTATTAAAACCAAAGCTGTACTTTCTGGTGAAGTGATCGGAGAAGCCTTGAAAGCTTATGCTTACAGAAGGTTACCAGGTTTCAGCAAAGGTATGATCCAGGATGGAGATATGGCAAAGCATCGATCAACAGTGGATGCAATTGTCTGGCTGTTGCCTGCAGAGAAAGGCAGCGTCTCTTGTAGTTTCTTGCTCAAATTGTTAAAAGCAGCTATATATGTGAATTCAGGAGAAACGACCAAGGATGAGATGGTAAAGAGAATAGGACAACAACTGGAGGAGGCTTCAGTGAATGATCTTTTGATACGAGCAGCAGAAGGAGAAGCTACTATGTATGATGTTAATGCTGTTAAAAGAATAGTCGAGGAGTTTCTAAGGAAAGATCAGACTGCTGAGATTCAATCATTAGAAGAAGGCCATGAGATTCAGGAGGAAAGAAGGCCAGGGATCTTGTCAGATGCTTCTAAGTTGATGGTGGCAAAACTGATAGATGGGTATCTTACTGAAATTTCAAAGGATCCCAACCTACCCTTGTCCAGGTTTGTTGATCTTGCAGAAACGGTGTCAGGTTTCTCTCGCCCTGGACATGATGGGCTTTACCGAGCCATTGACATGTTTCTCAAGGTAGGAGCCTCCTACTATATTTTTCTTTCCTAATATACATTATTTTGGTCTTTTGATGGTGATGTGCAAAGCCTTTTCTTGTTATTGAACAATTAGGATAGCTGTTTTGTTTTGAATTTCGTCAAAGACAAGTTCAGTTCAACTGTTTTCAAAGTGCGCTTTTGTCTAGGCGTTTGATTTATGTTGGTAAATGATATGTTGTCCACATTATGGCCTTCTCTAATGCAGGAGCACCCAGGGATTAGCAAGAGTGAGAGAAAGAGGATCTGCAAGCTGATGGACTGCAAAAAGCTATCAGTTGAAGCCTGCATGCACGCTGTGCAAAATGAGAGACTCCCGTTGCGCGTAGTTGTGCAGGTACTTTTTTTTGAGCAAGTCAGAGCTGCTGCTTCATCAGGCACTAGCACTCCCGACTTACCTAAAGGTATGAAAGATTTAAACACTGGTTCTCATGGGAGCTCAAGGTCTGCAACAACTAACACAGAGGAGGATTGGGATGCAGTTGCATCCGCTGAGGAGCTTAGAGCCCTGAAAGGAGAGCTAGCTTCCTTAAGATTGGCCAGTAGTGAGAGGAATGGAGATGGTAAAAGCAATGTTGACAAGGCTGCGGTTAGTAAAATGAGAGGTTTGCTCAATTCAAAGAAGGTCTTTGCCAAGCTATTTTCAAGCAAAGGGGGACAAGGCGAGAATAGTGGCTCAGATTCATCTGGGAGTCTTGGTTCTGCAAATCCTGAAGAGGCTGCTAAATCCACCCCTTCGAGAAATCGGAGGCATTCGGTTTCTTAGAACACAGAAAGTAGGTTTGAAATTTTTTGGACCCTTCTCTCATAATATTAGTTGTCTATTTACTTGAGCGAAAGTGAAGTACATATAGTTTGGGAGAGGGGCTTTTTGTTGCATCTGCAGAAAAATCCACAGGTTGTGAGAAAGTAGTTACCTAGAGAATGCAACTGGTGATCCAATGTCTGGAGTTCCAGCTGTCAGACCTAACTGTGTTTTTGTTAATATTCTCTAGCAATGCCATATTATCAGATTATTAATCAGAACCATGGATTAGGTTCGAACATGAATGACTACTTCTCATGGATATTCACATCTGGTACAACTGCATCATGTGAACGTTTCTGCTAAAGTTTACATTCATCATGAACTAAAATTGTACATCTCTAAAGTACAAAATTTGCCTCCTTTAACTAGAATTCCCTTGGATCAACAAAAATTGATAACCCAGGAGGAGATTTCGACCAGTCCCCTAGCGACCCATCGCTATAGTCTTCTTCTTCTTCTTCTCTTTTTTTTTTTTGGGTGAGAAAGGAAATCATTAAAAAGGGCAAAGCCCAAAACATTACACAAGCCAGCAAAACTGCACAGCCCAGAGAGAAGGAAGAAACCTTCATCTCAGATTCTAAGAAAAGAGAATGCAGAAGGACATCAATAACAAAAAAAAATGGAGGAAACCAAAGATGGCTTCCAGCTAAACTGCCACCGACGGTGGACATGGCAAACCGTTGTTCCGGAGTACATTCGAGAGAGATGATGGTGGCCAGTTGACCCATCGGTTAAGACCCATCATCCTTTTTCCAAGCAAAGCTGCAACATTTGCAACTTGGTTTGCTTCACCGGGAATCCAGTCCCAGGTAATGGAATTGAAAAATTCCTTCTTCCATTTGATATCATCAATTATCTGAGTAATCTTCCAATTCTTGCAAGTGCTAGAAGAGTTGAGTTCTGTGATTATACTTAGAGAATCTGACTGAACAATTACATCTTTCAGTCCTAAATCCAAAGCTACATTAACTCCCAATAGTATTGACGTGGCTTCAGCAGCCTCTACAAAAGGCAGAGAGGCTTGCCCATGTGCCCCTCCGATACAATCTCCTTCATCGTTGCGGAGAACTACTCCCAGACCCCCATTATTCTCATCGGACCAAGCCGCATCACAATTAATAGCAGTCACTCCCTCAGGAGGGTGAGTCCATTTCAAAACTCCATCGCTCTTTGATTTCAAATTTTCCTTAGAGCAGGTGTTGATGAATTCAAAGGCAGACATGATTCCCTTTTGAAGCACACAAATAGGAGAAGGTGATTCGTATTGACAAACGAAGCAGCATCTAGCTGTCCAGATTGACCAGCAAATAAAGCTAATCAAGGTACCGCAACAAACCCTGTCACTCTTAGTGTTGTGTTTCATAATAGAATCTTGCAGCCATTTGTCCAAAGTAGTAACCTTTCTCTTATCTATTCTCATGCAAAGAGGAGACTCATACCAAATTGGGTCAACCCAATGGCATAATAACAGGATGTGCTCGATTGACTCATCAAAAGCACCACATAGAGGACAAACTAGGGATAGCGACAGTTTCCTGCGAGAAAGATTAGGAAAAGAGGCGACTGCACCATTCAAACACTTCCAGAGAAAACACTTGATTTTTGGTAAGGTTTTCAAACCCCATTTTCCAACATTTTGCACTGATGATATGAGAAGTGTTGCTTGTGGAAGAACTTGATCTTGTAGTGAGATGACTATGAACCCAATGATAACCACTTGAAACAGTAGTCAGTAAACTACCTTCCACGTCTATAGACCAGTCATGAAACTTGTAACTGACGTCCGAGCTACCTCACCATGGTGAAAGATCATCGGTACCACATCGGGAAGGTGCTACTCCAAGCTCCACAAGAAGACACAATGATAAGAAATATGTATAGTTAGTCCCATATCGGAAACATGTAATAAGAGGAAATTTTCCTTAGTTATAAAAAGAAGGCTTCCCCTAGATATAGAGGACAATGAATATGATGCTCCCTCTCCCTCCCGTACTCTTCCCGGGAGGGGGGTGGATGCTCTTGTAACACCAAAAGCCTATTGGCCATGATAGTTGATTCATAAGTGGACGTAGCCATGTCCTCCGAGGCATGGTGAACCACTATATGCCCTTGTGTCACATAATTGTCTGTTCCATCATGATTCTACATAGCCGTCCGGGTTTATGCAGAAACAGTATACTTGCCATTCTTAGATAAGGGCCATATCAATCTGTCAAGCCCTATGCCAGGACCAATTGGAATAGAAAGAATTTTGTTGACATCAATTGGGTTGAGTATCTATAGAATTGTATCCAAATTCCAAGACCTGTTTTCTCTATCGATTAAATCACTAACCAGTGTTGGGGCGTCATCTGGAATCGGAGCAATAGTTTGTAAACAACCTATATTGGGAGGTGGTAACCACTGATCCTTCCATAAATTAATAGATGAACCGTTGATAACATGCCAACACCCCATTTTCGTGACAAAATCTCTTGCTTCCAGGAGGCTAGACCATCCCCAAGAAGCCCGACACCCCTTCTTAGCTTCTGAAAAACCAACCTTAGGAAAATACCTCGCCTTGAGAACTCTTGCCCACATTGACTTTGGATTTTCAATAAGTCTCCAAGCCTGCTTGGCTAGCAGAGCAAGATTAAAGTGATGAAGGTCTCGGAAACCCAGCCCTCCTTCCTCCTTAGATTTGCAGAGATGTGACCAACTGCGCCAGTGAGTTTTATTTTTCCCATCTACAGAGCCCCACCAAAAATTTCCCAAAGCAGAATTGATATCGGCACAGACATTTTTAGGGAACCTGAAACATGTCATCGGAAAGGCAGGAACTGCTAAAGCCATTGCCTTTAAAAGCACAGTCTTCCCTATTTGTGAAAGGGACCTCTCTTTCCACCCACTGATTTTCCCTAAAATTCTGTCCTTTATATAGCCTAGAGCTTGAGACTTAGATCGTCCCCAAAAGGTTGGGAGACCTAAGTACTTTTCAGGATTCTCTGCGACCACTATATTTAGAAGGGAGCACATCAATAGCTGCATATGTACTGGGGTATTAGGAGAAAAGTAGATACTTGACTTCCCATTATTAATCATTTGTCCGGAGGCAGAGTAGAATTCTAAAAATAACAGGGAGAGCTGCTGGCAATTCTTTAGAGTGGTTCTCAGGAAAAAAAGGGCGTCATCAGTGAAAAGAAGATGAGAGAGAGAGGTGAACAAGACCTCGCAAGTTTAACACCCAAAATATTGCCATCACTTGCTTCTTTAGTTAACCTGAGAGAGAGGACTTCACTTACAAGTAAGAAGAGACAAGGAGATAAGGGATCACCTTGACGTAATCCTCGACTTGGGTAGAAAAAGTTTCTAGGATTTCCATTTAAGACTATAGAGAATGAAGTTTCCAGGATTTCCATTTAAGACTATAGAGAATGAAACTGTTGTGACACAGGACATGATAAGATTGATCCACCTTTTATCAAAACCAAACCGAACCAATGTAGCTTCAAGGAAATCCCATTCAACACGCTCGTAAGCCTTCTTTTTTCAACCGCAAGTAGTGATAGGCTTCATGTGCCAGCAAAATGTTATCCTGTATCAATCTTTCAGACACGAAGGCATTTTGATTATGTGAGATGAGTGTCGGAAGGAGGGGTTTCAGTCGGTTGGCTAGGAGTTTGGCAAGGATTTTGTAGGAGTTATTGCACAAACTTATAGGCCGAAAATGGGTGGTCTTTCCCGGATTTAGGATCTTGGGAATAAGCACTGTATGTGTTTGATTGATGCACTGTACCCTTACTCGACCATTAATGAAATCTATAGACGTAGCTGCCACAATATCATTCACAATCGACCAATACTTCCTATAGAACAAACCAGGAAAGCCATCGGGGCCTGGGGCTTTCAAAGCTCCCAACTGGAAGGCTGCATCTTTAACTTCATCCATAGAGAAAGGGGCCAACAAATCCCTATTCATCTCCATAGTAACAATCTGCTCTGTCCCAGAAAGAACATTGCCCCATTGACGCGGCCCGAAACTTGTAAAAATGATCTGAAACTGAGATTCAAATTCTGCCCGAATGCTAGCTTCCCCCACTAGCCAACAATCACGGTCATCTTGGATCTTGAGAATTCTGTTGCATTGCCTCCTGAAGATTGGATCAACGTTGTAACCCTTACTGTAACCTAGTTCCTTGCGGACTCCATCCATATAGTGATTAATTTTATGCGTCTCACAAAGAAAAACTAAACCAACATCATGGGAGCGGGTAATCTCCCGGAGTGTCTTGACCGTCAAAGACTTCCCCAAGCCTTGACAGTTCCAATTCCTTGAGACCTTGCAGCTGCATTCGGCCAGCTGCCACAACCCTGGAGGTGGGTGAAATCCTCCATACCTTCAATCACATCTTTCTGCTCCGAGGTTCCAATCGTCGGAACCACATCAGCTATCAGGGCCTCTATCTTACCTCTACCCCTACCATAACCCATTTTTCTGGAGGGTCTGCAATCAGAGTCATCATACTTAACACCCAAAGAGATTGATATAGGATTGACATGATACCTGCACGCAGCTATCATGTGACCCAGACGGCCACAATTATAGCAGAAACTCTTCAGATGTTCATACTGAAGATATATCTTCTTTGGAGCTAAGTTGGGTCTGGGAAGCTGGGTGAAAGTAGCTAAGGGTCTTCTTGAATCAATATCCACTCTCATCCGCAAAAAACCACGGTTGCCAGCAATGGCCGGGTTTTCTATCTCCACCACTGAGCCCAATAGTTGACCAAGATTGTGACCATTGATCTTGTTTAACTGTTCTAGAGGTACTCCGTGGCCTTGTATCCAGTATGTGACTCTGTGGGTGTCAACGGTGGGGTGAGTTCAATAATGGTGATTTGTCTGCGGTGAGTTTTGACTCGATGAGCAAAGACCGGTTGGACCAATATTGAAGGGGTACGAAATTTGGTGTAGTTGCATTTTTGGGTGAACAGGTTTAGTGAAGGTTTATTGTCCAGCTCAGTAGCCATGTATGAGTACTCTGCACCATTTCTTCGAAACCATTCCTCCATTCTGTTAACAAGTTTCAGAGCAATACCTTTTCTCCTGCATATCAGAATTTGAAAACCATTAAACTATGCCATGATGTCTTAACCAAGTAAGGCTATACTTTGTAGCTTGCTACAATCTACTATTTTGTCACACATTGTATTAAACAGTCACCCTTTTAGAGGATTCTAACACTACTGGAGGAAGTTTAAGCACTACTTTAATGATTCAAAAAAATGGCCAAGAGGTAACTGTATGAATGTATAAGGTTGTTGACAATCTTTATATAGAACAAAACACAACGTATGAAGCCTAAAGCAATTGAGAGATTGGTCTTACACATCTGAAGAACAAGTTGAAGAAGTAGAAGAACCAACATGATCTTATAGAACTCAGGTAAAATCATGCATGTGTATTTCATGGTTTTTCACAGAGGATAGCAGTATCACTTGCCATCCTAAAAAATCTGGGTTTCCAGCTTTTTATTCTTTTGTTCTGTTGTCTTATGTTTAAGTTTCTTTACCCTTGTGACATTAATTTTATGTCTGGAAAAGATCTTAATTTGAATTTCAAATTGACAACTAAAATATTTAAAGGTCTTGCCTTTGTGCTCAATTTAGTTGGGTTTGATGTCTTTATCTCAACCCATGACCCATGTTTTAGCTCTTAGGCTCCAGCTGTGGTTTACTGTGTTTATGATACACAAACCAATATTTGCAGCTTTCTTTGTTTGATATCAGAGAAACAGTGATTTGCCAAACCAATGTGATATTATGCTTTTGGGAAAAAGTTTGCAAAACCTTTTGTCTCTTACTTTTAAATCAAACATTGTTTAGGATAGTTTTGTTTGTTTCTCTCTTGGCCTAGGACAGCTGCATATGACCTCTTACTTTCAGAGTTTGGCCAAGGACAAAAGTCCAAAAATCCTTCCTTGCTTTGGCCCTCGTGCCTGCCCTCTTGTGGCACCTCTTTGGCTTGTGTCTCTCTCTTGTTAGAGCACTCTATCAGCCTATATATATTCAGCAAACCTGCCTTTGCTCGGTGGTTGTCAAAATGTAGTTTTTACATTTGCATTATTGGGTTTTGTTTTCCTTTGCATTGTTCATTAGTCTCTAAGTCTTTCTTTTGTGATTATAAACCTTAGAGCTGAACAAAACCTTTTCTCATAAACTCATTGCATTCTGCATATCATGAGATCAGTTGGTAGTGCAGCAACCCAGGAAGTATTCATGAAAGAAACAGCTGAGGATAGCTGAGTTCTGATGTATCCCGCTGAGGTAGCTGGGTTCATTAAAAAATCAGTTTAGGATAGCTGAATTTCTGAGAGTGAAACTTCTGAGAAGCGTTCAAGATTGAATCTGCTAGTGGTTAGCTGAATTCACGAACAAGGCTTCTAAAAGTACTCCATGTTGTAAGAGCTTAGAAACAAGAGAGATACTAGTTTGGGACTAGGAAGGATATCACTGTGGTAATGTATCACTATAACTATTATTCTTGTAAGAAGTTACTTCAACTTGGTGAGTGAAACTTCTAAGAAGTGTTCAAGAAGAATCAGTTAAGTGATAGTTGAATTCTAAGTTGAAACTTCTTATACCTTCATGTGTAGCCACTTAGAGACAAGAGAGGTAGATCTAGACTAGTTTTGGGACTACGTAGGATAGCAAGTCGTTGTTATATCCTATATTGTAATCTTGTAAGGAGTGAG
The DNA here is from genome assembly GCA_034370585.1 of Fragaria x ananassa. NCBI lineage: Eukaryota > Viridiplantae > Streptophyta > Magnoliopsida > Rosales > Rosaceae > Fragaria > Fragaria x ananassa. The sequence goes on along the minus strand of CP139770.1, from coordinate 2,550,813 downwards.
GTACTCAGAAACAAGAGATAAAGTATAGATCTAGACTAGTGGGTAGTTTAGGCAGGATAGCAAGTCGTTCATGTATCCCTAGTTTATAATCTTGTAAGAAGTGAGTTTTACATAGTGGAAAGATTTGTCCCTCAAGAGTTAGGGGCACACAGTTTTTCTCCCTGATTGCAGGGGTTTCTGCAAGTAAAAAACATCTTGGTGTTCATTGTTATTTTACTGCAACTTTTATTTATTGTCATTGGGTATTTGTTATTCAGGATAGCTACACCCCTTGCTATCCCTGAGAACGAATTTATACGAAAAAAGTTGTTCATGGCCTATTCACCCCCCCTCTAGGACCTTCACTGTAAGTTACCTGTGTGAAGGAGACACTCTAAGGCCAAGAATGTAAGCAAGTGTGGTGCAAATGGGTTCGATTTTAAGATCAGAATCTTCATTGCTAGGCCTTCTGAGGTTTTGACCACAAGAAACTACTTTGATGCAACCCCTGATGATCCCAACGATTTCTTTTCCAGGACCAATTTTAGCCACCTGCTTATGATCACAAAACAAACTCATTAAGCACTAGATATCAGATTCTATACAAATATAACTTTATCATAAATCCGCAAATGAGATACTCTCGAGTATGGTAGAAGTTCTCAACTATAGTGTCGGATAATAACATAAATGAAAATGCCATTGAATATACTAGGAGCTAGCTCTTACCAGCATGAGGAAGGAAGGCGAGTTTCGGATTCGACAAATCGGGTCACCCAAAAGATCAGTAAAGAGTGACATTTCACCACACGAACCAGCCTCACACCTTCTCTCAAGCTCTTCAACCTTTTGAGTGTCCTTGTTCATGTCCAACTCTCTAATCACTAACATATTGGCTCTCATTTCCTCTTCCATAACCAACACACACAAGTGACTAATCTCAGAACAAAAGCAGTGTGAATCACAAAGATAGAAATGACTCACAATATATAGTCGTGGCTTCAGATTATAGAAGAGAGAGTGGCATAGGGTAGTGCCATGCTGCTGCTCTTGATATTTGTTTCTACCTCTCCCGGGGTCACGGGAAGGGAGGTCGAATTCTTGATTCCGGGTCCTGCAACTGCAAAAGTAACAATGGTGTCAGGAGTCGGGACTGGGGTGGCCTAGTCTTCGACTCTCCGATGCCTAAGTTAGCGTTCGATCGCTACTTGTATAGTATGAGAGTATGAAAGGGGATTATTTTCTTACCACTTTTGGGGGTTCATGCCTGTTTTATAGGCTTATGTTGGGCGTTGTGGCCTCAGTCTTCGATGTGGGACTGTTTGTGGTCCTCTCTGGCATCTCCCTTTTTGGGGCTGTTTAGCTGCCGGAGAGCGAGTCTGGCATGTATATTGCCAATGGACCTTCACTCTTTGGATACCCATGAAGGGTTCACCGGTACTGTCTTGCCCGGAATAGTCTCCAGCAACCGAGTGGTTATGTCATATTCTCGGCGTGGCCAAGTGTTTTGGCTATGTACTAACAAGTCCCCAGTCTGAGAGGGCTCTTGGGTGGGGAGTTATTCCTCAGTTATGCCGAGAATGTGTCTTACCCGGGTGCTGGAGGCATGGTGTCGAGTCCCCCAATCCCCACGCGAGGGTCGCGAGGTGGCTGGGGAAAGTTCCGAGAATCCGATGCGGACGGTCTCGCTATGTCGCACGTCTGTCATAAATGGCCAGTTTATGAGGGGCACGTGGTCATTCATGCTGAGTGGTAAGGTCATAACAGTTCGCGTTGGGCGTGATGATTCGTGCTGGTGGTGTAATGGTTCGCGTTTTTGGCGTAACGGTTCGCGCTCTTGGCGTAACGGTTCACGTTGTTGGCGTAACTGTTCGCGTTGTTGGCGTAACTGTTCGCGCTATTGGGGTTTTTTTTTGAAACATGCGCGGGGTCGTGGGGACTGTCGTAAATGCTCATAAGACCGTGGTCGACGTGGCTGTTCCCTGACCGTATAGATTGGTAGGGTCAAGGTGGGACATTTATAAATAGACCTGGAGAAGACTAGAGGATGGAGTTTGTGTTTCAAAATCTGGGATTAGGGCTAAAAGGACGATTCACAAATTTCTACAGAGGGTTTTGGTTGGGCTGTGAAATCAAATCTGGGGAACATCCAATTTCATCCTCGATCAACTGGATGCGAGCGCTCGATCAATTTCATCCTCAGCTATATCATGAGGATGTAGGGTATGGTAGATCCAGTGTGGGTGTCCAGCGAGGAGATTGTGGCTGTCTCTAGCTCGCCTGATTCTGATTCGGACACCTTGCACTGGTGGGGGGAGGAGTTGGATAATCTTATGGCGGAAGTAGCACTTGACTTGGGGGAAGGCATTCCTGTTACGGATGCAGGGTCTCACGTGTCCTCGTCTGACCCTCTCTTGCAGGAGGTAGAAGAGTTTGGCATGGCGAGATCTCGGGAGGAGGACGATTTATTCTGGGAACCTCCTGGTGAGAGTATGACTTCGTCAAAGCTTAATGCTTGTTGGCACATGGGTTGGTGTGCGAAGAAAGGCAGCCGAGGCTGCGTGACGATGAAGTCCCGGGGGAAGTTTAAAATCTTGGTGGAAGATTTGCCCTCCTCTATAAATGAGAGTTGGCGGAGGAAATGCTTCCTAGGGGGGAAATGGCAGGAGTGGCATGGACATCCCTCCCGGGTGCCCGGGGCTTTCCAGAAAATAGGTATTGTGTTCTTATGTCTTCGTGGTTCTTTTACTTTGTTCTGTTCTGCCCTTTGCTGACTGCTGGCTTTGTGTAGTGCCCCAAGAATATAACTTAACCAAGCCAAGCTGATGGAGCGTCAAATACACCAGGTAACATGGGCGTTCGAGTGTAGGAGCTCGTATTGGATATGTCGCCTTGGCATATATAGCCATTTTGGTTATTCCCGGGTTTCGGGTCTGTATTTTGATTGTTTGAGTGTTCCCATTTTGTGTTTTCTGGCCTCTTCCTGACTTTCCCTTTTATGTTTGGCGCAGTAACGATGCCACGGGACGGCGGATCGCGGAAGAAGGAAGGTTTGTTTGACAAGGTGTCAGACAAGGACGTGTTGGAGGGGTTGCGTGCCGAGGCTGACCACGCCAAGCGGTATGACTTCGACCTGGAGACCGGCGAGGGGAAGGAGGTGGAGCTGGGCGATTGTGAGGATGATTTTTTGAGGTTGAAGCTGGCGGATGAGGACTACGCCTATGTGCCTCCCCTGGTAGTAGAAGCGATGGGCTTGGGTGGCTAGGAGGTGGATGTCGAGGAGACGCGGACTGAGGATGGAGATCGCGAGGGCGGACAAAATCAGTCTCAAGTGGAGGAAGAACCTGTGTTTGAACCAGTGGGGGTGATGGATACGGTTTTGGGGGATGTGGGCGGCTGTGAGCGGGTATGGCAGATCCTGTTGGAGAGGTTGGCGCGGCGAGGACTCAGAAGAGGAAGGAGAGGGTTAAGCTGGCACGGGAGGGCCAATCCGAGAGGTCGCGTAAGGAAGGGCGTTCTGGAGGTTCAGGGAGCCTAACCGGGATCACTGAAGCCTTAGAGGGGACAGGGGAGGTGCAGCCGTACTTAGCCCAGATGGAGTACGACATGTGTCATCGCTCCCGCGACATGCATGCTCTGGAGGTGGTTGATCCGCTGGCTGACGTTGTGCTCGCCAAGGAGAAATTGACTCGGGTAAGCATCTGTCCCAATTTGCTTTGTCTTTGCTGTCCGGGCTTGGGCTTATACTTGGGGTCTGTACCTGCAGGCGACGTCGCTGATGTATGCTGCGAGTGAGAGGGCGGTCACCCACTTGCAGAGGGATGCCGAGGCGAAGTGCTAGCAATTAAGGGAGGTAGAAGAGAACAACTGCGCGCTCGCGCAATGTCTGGAGCAGTTGGAGCAGGATGCTACTGTCTTCCGGGATCAGGCTGCCGCCGCGGGGAAAGAGGTTGCGGAGCTGAAGGAAGCGTTGCGGGAGAAGGATGAGTAGGTGGAGGTTGGACAGTTGGCGATTGCCAAGGCGGCGTCCTTGGAGACTGAGGTGGCGAGGTTGACTCAGTCGCTGGCGGAGGTGGAGGTGTCCTGAAAGCCAAGTGTGGGCCAGCTACCGAGGTAGGGGAGAGGGTGTTTCACGAGAGCGAGGCATATAAGCAGCAGTTGAGGGACGGTTACAACAAAGGCCAGGATGATCTAAGCCGGTTTGGGAACAGATGACAACGGGACAAAGGAATCAAGCTGAGATCTCACGGTCTTTGGTGAAGCAGCATGAGACTTGGCGTGCGACGTCCCCTGTTGTGCAGAAGGAAGTTCCTGCTATGGGCGTGCCGCGGCCTTTGGCAATTTTGTCTACGTCACCACTGAGGGCTGCGCGTCCTGAGGGGTTCGTATCTACACAAGTGGTGGTGTCGCAGGTGGCGTCTTCTGTTGTTCCGCCCTCTGATCCGCGAGCTTCTGGGTCTGTGGCGTCTCTCTGCCCCGAAGTGCGGAAGTCTCCGGCTAAGAAGTCTCTTGGTCCTGAAGTGTCACAAGTGAGCTCGCTTGTGCGCCCTAATGTTGCTGTGAGGCCCCTACTTGTGTCACGAGATCGCTCTATGCACCCGTTTGGGCAGAGGGTTTCGGTGAACATTAGCCAGACTCGGGGTCGTGGCAGCGGGTCAAAGAGTGGGAGGGGGTGTTAACAAGTCTGGCGGCTCATCTTTTGGGGAAAAATGACATGTAACTTTGAGTTTTTGTTTATATGTAGGGAAAGAAAATTTTGTTTGGAACAATGTAGGTGGCGTGGTTAGCCATTTGGACATGTTTAGAATTTATGGATTGCCTGGGAGTCCAGGCTGATGTTTGACGCTATGCCTTTGTTTTTGTCTTGTGACCAATGTTTTTTGGTCCTGCGTTGTGGGGTCCAAGTTCATTATTCAGCGTGTTGGGATGACAAAGTACTTTATTTCACTTAGAATTAGCCGCTAATGGGTAAGGTGTACATATTGTTAGAGCCGCTACTGGGCTAAAGTACACGAAAATGAAGTACCGGCTATGATGTCGGGTTTGAGATTGATTAAATGAGGTAGAGATGGAGGTGGCGAGCGTTCCAGGGGCGGGGTAGCACGCGACCATTAGTGTCTCTGAGATTGAATGTGGCTGGCCCTGGGGTGTTGACTATCTCGAGTGGGCCTTCTCACTTTGCCTTGAGGCCAGTAGGGTGGGGAATGACTTCTTTCATGACCCAATCGCCTACATTCAGGGGGCGGGAGACGACTTTTTTGTTGTAGTATTTAGCTATCTTTTGCTTGTTTTTGATGGTTCTAAGATGTGCCTTGTCCAAGCGCTCCTCCAGGAGGTCCATGTTGAGTCGTAACCCCGTGGCATGTCGCGGGATCATAAATCGTGACACGTTCACTCGGGACCTCCATTTCCATTGGAATCACTGCCTCGGTGCCATAAGTCAAGAGGTATGGGGATTCACCTGTGGCTGTTGTTGGGGTGGTGCGGAGTGTCCAGAGGACGTCCGGAAGCTTGGCTGCCCACAACCCTTTGGCCTCTTCCAGGCGTGTTTTCAAGTTGTGCTTGATGAGCTTGTTTATGGCTTCCACTTGGCCAGGGGATATGCTGGGGAGGCATAAAAGATTGTCGTTCCCTGGTCTGACAAGAATTCCCAGAATGTGTCATTGTCAAATTGTGTTCCGTTTCAGTGATGATGGCCTGGGGTACCCCAAACCGGCAGTATAAGTTTCGCCATAGGAAGTTTATCACCTTTTCAGTGGTGATTGTGGCAAGGGGCTCTGCTTCTATCCATTTTGTGTTGTAATCTAGAATGACGATGGCATACTTGAATTATCCCGGGGCTGTTAGGAGTTGTCCTATGAAATCGAGTCCTTATTGGCTGAAAGGGACTGGCGAGATGATAACAGACATGGGTACTGGGGGATGATACGCAAAATTGGTAAATTTATGGCATTGAAGGCATGCCTGGACAATTGCCTTGGCATCTTGCTCTAATGTTGGCCAATAATACCCAGCTTAAAGCATTTTGAGCATGAGGTTTTGGGCCCCTACATGGTTTCCACAAACGCCACTGTGAAGCGATTTCAGTACTTTGTGCCATTCTGCCGTGGGTAGGCATCTCAATAGGGGACATAACTGGTCTCGGCGATATAGCTTACCGCCCTTGATCAAGTAAAGTGAGGCTTTGCAGCGTAGCCGCTGTGCTTCGCTCTTGTCCCGGGGCAGGGTGCCATCAGAAAGGAGAGCTATGAATGGGTCCATCCATAAGGGTTGGTCAATAGGCTTAAGAGCAAAGATTTCTGAATAAGTCTTCGAGATGCTAGGTCTATCCAATATTTCGATGTGCACATCAGGTGGCATGGACTCTGGAGAAGCTGTGGCGAGTCTCGCGAGAGCGTTTGCCTTGGAGTTTTTGGCTCGCGGGATTTTTGTCACGCCTCGAACCTTAATTTTTACCTTAATTACTAGCATAGTGGTAATAAGAGTTTTTACCGTGTTCGTCACTAAGTGTGTAATTTAATTAGTCCCCAGAGGGTGTTGAGGGACTAATATTTTGAGGGAATTATTCTAAGGAAGAAATTTTGACGACGGCAAAAATTGGTAATTTTTGCTAGTAAAAGGTAATTTTATTGGGGTATTATTTTGGGGTGTTGAATTTTAGATTTTGGGTTTATAGAGGTGTTGTTGGACCGGGTGGGCTAAAGGCCCAAGTCCATTTTCTTTTTCTCTCGATTCTCTCTCTTCTCCTGGTTTCCTCCCCGAGCCCAGAAATTTCCCATCGCCAGCCCGCTGCCGTCCGGCCTCCGTTTGCCACCGGACCGGTCCCGTTCGGTCGGTCTCCAACCCAGCAGCAATCTTAGACCGGTGGCAGCCTCCCTAGCGCCGCCGTGAGGGAGAAACGCCGCCCGGAAGCTCCGACTGCCGAAATCTTCATTTCGCCGGAACTCCTTCCTCCGGTCGCCATAGCCGGCGAGCCTTGGCTGAAAAGGAAGCCCTCCTCCCGTGCTTCAATCCCTCCAAAGGGCTCGCTCCGTCTCGAGCTAGGTAAGGAGAAATCGGAACTTGAATGTGTTTGTGCGTTCGATTGATGTGTTTAGGCTTAGAATTGGAGTTTGTGGTAGTTAGGAATGTTGTAGAGGAGGTTGAGAGGAAGATGCTGCCAAATTTTGGTGACCATCGGAGGTCGCCGAAGTTGGTCGCCGGTACGATTTTCTACTTGTTGAGATTATTCTATGTTTTTACATTCATTCATAGAAATCGTACAAGGAGTAAGCACGTATTTATAACCACTCGGTCTTTATCCCCCATTATGAGGAAAAATGCCAGTATGGAGCGACGTGAGCGTTAGACGCAATCGTATTAGCCTGGTGTGACTATTTAATTTAAAGCTTATTCATAGATAGCATACATGGAGCATACGTGTGGTTAATACATACTGATATATATTTTATAAATTGAGTCTGAGAGGCTGTTTTGTTTATGATTTGGGGACTAGCCAGAACTAGTCGTTTGCATTGTTAAATTTCTTGGGGAAATATTATTGATGTTGTGATTATTTTATCCACTCACTCTGACGTGATGAAATATTTTCCCCTGAGCTTTTCCTTCGTTTATAAATGCCCAGTCTGCAGAGTTCGGATGGGGTCTAGAAGGAGGCGACGAGGCATAGTCACTCATTTCTCCACTACTGTTCATCAGTAGGTCTTCTGTTTAACCCACTAGGATTTCTAGTAGCTTCCGCTGTATTTCTTGTAGTAGCTCTGAATACTTTCGGAAAAATAACTGTGTAGTATTTTATTTGGTTATTTGGATTAAGTTGAAGAATTTATATTATTGGTTAAGTGTTCTTTAATTTTTCCGGGTTAGGGTTGTCCATTTTCAAGGGAGGTTTACCGAGTCCTTCGGTAAGTTTTCCTTGGAGGTGGTCCCCGCAGGACTCACCTCGGGTTTCAGGGTGAAATTCGGGGTGGGTCTTGACAATTTGGGTGAGTTTGTATGAATTGAAGTGTTGCAGGAGGGCACCTACGAGACTTTTGTAGGATCCCAAGTTGTTCTGGTTGGCCTTGAAGGCCCCTTCCACTTGACTGACTACAAGTTGAGAATCGCTGAAGATGTGGAGGTGAAGAGCTCCGAGTTCTCCACAGAGCTGAATGCCCGCTATGAGGGCTTCGTATTCAGTTATGTTGTTGGAGGCTTTGAATTCAAACCGGAGAGCATACTCGTACAAGTTGCCCTCTAGGTTTGTCATTATGATTCATACCCCATTGAGCTTGTGGTTGGAGGATCCGTCAACATGGAGTTCCCAGGTGGCGTCCCGAGTGGGGCCGTTTGGGTTTGGACTGTCGTTGGTCAAGGGGATAAACTCTGCAATGAAATTTGCAGCTGCCTGCCCCTTGATGGCTACTCTCGGTTTGAAATGCAAGTCGAATTCTCCTAGTTCAATTACCCATTTCACCATGCGGCCTAAGGTTTCAGACTTTTGTAGTATTTGCCATAAGGGATGGTTGGTTAACACATGCATTGTGTGGGCTTAGAAATACTGCCTGAGTTTTCTGGCGGCAGTAAAGAGGGCGAGAGCTAGTTTCTCTATGTCTGGGTAACGAGTCTCAAGATCTGCAAGCCCTCTGCCACAGTAATAAACTGGGAGCTCGTTATCGTGCTCATGGCGTGTAAGGGCAGCGCTAATGGCGGTGGCGGAGACAGCCAAATACAGATAAAAGACTTCTCCCGGGACAGGTTTGGAGAGGAGAGGGACTGCTGCAAGGTAGGCTTTTATATTGTTGAAGGCATCGTCATGCTTCGGGCCCCATGCGACATTCTCTTTATACTGGGTTTTGAGTAGTTGAAAGAATGAATTGCACTTGTCTGTGAGGCGGGAGATGAAACGTGCCAAAGCTATCAAGCGTCTCGTGAGGCACTGGACCTCGTTCCGGGTGGTTGGGACAGTCATGTCAAGTATGGCCTGCAATTTTTCTGGGTTGGCTTCAATGCCCCTTTCACTGACCATGAAGCCTCGGAACTTGCCGCCCCCGACCGCTAGGATACACTTTTGCGGGTTGAGGCACATCTCGTGAGCCAGGAGCTTAGTGTTGAGGTTGACAATGTGGTCGTCATCTGTCTTGCTTTTGACCAGTATGTCGTCGACATATACTTCCATGGCTACTCCAATTTCATCCTCAAACATGGCATTAACTAGCCTTTGATAGGTTGCCCCTGCGTTCTTGAGGCCGAAGGGCATGACCTCGTAACAATACAGTCCCTTGTCCGTAACAGAGGTAGTGTGAGTCTGGTAGGTGGGGTGCATTTTGATTTGGTTATAGCCCGAGTAGGCATCCAGAAAGCTGAGCATCTTGTAGCCAACTGTGGAATCAACTAACTGGTCAATCCGCGGCAAGGGGAAGCTATCCAAGGGGCATGCTTTATTGAGGTTTGTGTAGTCAACACGCATTCGATACTTGCCGTTAGGATTGGGGACCATAACTACATTGGAGACCCATGTTGGGTAAGAAACCTCACGTATGAACTTGATTTCTTTGAGCCGCTGGACCTCGGCTTGGGTAGTTCGATACTTGTCTGGGTGAAAGGCACGTCTTTTTTGCTTGAAATGGGGATAGCCTTGGAGGATGTTAAGCTTATGGGTGACGATATCAGGGGAGATGCTTGGCATGTCGGCATAAGATTAAGCGAAGACTGCTTGTTTATCTTGGAGGAAGGTAATGAGCTTGTGGCAGAGTTCTGGGCTGAGGTTTGTGCCGATGCGGACTTTCTTCTCTCGAGTGGTGGGTGACAGGGATACCCATTCTGTGTCTTCCATTGGATTGGGCCGTAGGGCCTTCTTCATTCTACTCCCATCAGGGTTGTCCCGCAGGTCATCAATGGGCTCTTAAGGGCTGAGTGGCATCATCTCATAGGCGCCCCGTCCCTGCTGGATGACATTAAGATGACAATGCTCAATGGCTGCCCTATCACCCTAGATTGTAAGAATGCCCCCCGGGGTGGGTATCTTCATTAGAAGCATGTGGCCGACGATAATACACTGCAGCCCGCAAATAATGTCCCGGCCTAAGATGAGGTTATAGGACGAGGGACAATCGACTATGAGGAAGCGGGTTGTGATGGAAGAGAAACAAGGGTTGGTTCCCACTGAAACGGTTAAGCGGTCTGAGCCTAAAGGCTGCACGATTTCTCCAGAGAAGCTGACAAGGGGATCATGGTTGTTGTACAATTTAGCTCAGTCCCGCTGAAGCCCTTTGTAACAGTCGGCAAACATGACACTAACGGGGGTATCACCAGGGCTCTATGACACCTGTAATGATCCACTTGGACATTTATTATGAACGGCTCATTGTGGTGGCAGTTTATTGTATCCTCCCCTTTGCGAAATGTCACCTGATCCCACGTTGACGGGGTGATCGTGACGCCTCGTTGGATGTCAAAGATTTCCAAGGGATTCGCGCATTGTCTTTTTGCAGAAGGCTGGCGAGGGTGGAATCGTGGGGCTCCGCCATGCAGGGTTAGGATCTGGCCATGAACCTCAATGGCATTAGCTCCCGTTGCGGGAGTATAATATTAGTGGAGTTGTCCATCCCGGATCAAATGCTCTATGGCATTGCGGAGGCCATGACACTGCTCCGTTGTGTGGCCATTGTCGTCATGATAAGCACAATATTTGTTACCTGTTGCACGTCGGGGATTTTTCGGATATTTGCTCTTAGGAGGTGGTGGAATGAGGTCTTTGTGTTTGGCCCATATGTCTTCGTATGTAGTGGTCAGAGTAGTGTGGACATCGTAACGAGATGGCAGGGAGGAAGGCGTTGTTGTCGCTGAGGACTCTATTCCCTTGACCGATAAGGGTAGTCGCAGTTCCTCTGCCCCTAGTGACGACGGTCGGAATCACATCCCTGGTTGTCCCTGGAGGTGCCATGTTGTCTACCCTTGTCCTGCCCACGATCAAAATGCTCATACTTATGTTAGGATTGCTGTTTTGGGGAAGGAGCGGGTAGTGCTAATGTGGTGGGAGCAGAATGCCCAAAAGTGGCAAATTCAGCACGTGCCCACCGAACAGCTAGATCCAACAAGGCATCGTAGGATCCCGGAGGGTTCCTGTTAATCTCCATTAAGAAATTGCCAGGAAGCAAGTCCTGGCGAAAAGCTTGCTCCGCAACGCGGGGCTCCAAGTTGTGGCATCGCGCGGTGGCGGATTGCCACCGGGACAGCAATTCATGGAGTATTTCCCCCTTCTGCTGCTTGATGTGGAACAGGGCCCTCCTAAGACATATTTCTACCTTTCCATAAGAGGGCCCTCCTTCTAGCGCCAATTATTTCTACCTCTCCCGGGGTCACGGGACGGGAGGTCGAAATCTTGATTCGGGGTCCTGCAACTACATAAGCAACAATGGTGTCAGGAGTCGGGACTGGGGTGGCCCAGTCTTCGACTCTCCGATGCCTAAGTTAGCGTTCAATCGCTACTTGTATAGTATAAGAGTATGGAAGGGGATTATTTTCTTACCTCTTTTGGGGGTTCGTGCATGTTTTATAGGCTTATGTTGGGCGTTGTGGCCTCAGTCTTCGATGTGGGACTGTTTGTGGTCCTTTCCGGCATCTCCCTTTTTGGGGGTGTTTAGTTGCCGGAGAGCGGGTCTGACATGTATATTGCCAATGGACCTTCACTCTTTGGATACCCATGAAGGGTTCGCCGGTACTGTCTTGCCCGGAATAGGCTCCGGCAACCGGGTGGTTATGCCATATTTTCGGCGTGACCAAGTGTTTTGGCTATGTACTAACAATATTTATGGTTGATGACGAAGATGATTCGGCTGCTCCATTTTCTTCTCTAAAACATGGTACGGAGTGAAGCATGTAATCATTGAGAATAGGAAAGGAGCTGTTACGCGGCGTTTAAATCATTGGCTGATTGATCAGTTACACATGGAGAGTAGCGAGTACTAATTAATGGCGTCTGCAGTGGCTGCTCTAAGGCCTTGTTTGTTTGGCTGAATGGAAGAAGTTGGAAAGGAACTTCTTTCCCTTCCTTTGTTTGGTGACCATGAAACAAGGAACTATATTCCACACAAAGGGGAAAAAAGGCTGGAAGTATGTTCCATCAGTTTTTCAGGGGATTGAACTTCCCTCCGTGTTTCCCAGCATTGATTACAAGAATTTATGACCATATTGTCCTTGTACGAATTCACTATTGCCCACTTTACCCATTAACCTCTCTCACTCTCTCAAATCTCAATACTCTCATAACCCTATCAACACTCTCAGAAACCTATCGCGCCTTATTTTGGCGCTTCTTCAGTTCTGAAACAAAAAAATTGCGCGCCTATTCCATCACCATAGCTCCCGCGTCCCACAGTTATATATCATAGGCTTAATCATCTTGAATCAAGCTCACTAAGAACTCACCTATTCTCACTGTTATTGCGCAATAGGCTTACAAAGGTATGTGGATAGAACTATCTATCAATTACCCATGATTCTTTTGTGATTGAAGCATGATTTGTTAGTTTCTCTTTATGGGTAAGAAGTTACCCATGATTTTTTTTGTGATTTGTTAGTTTCTCTTTGTGGGTAAGAAGAATACGATTGGCATACAATGAAATAATGGATTACTTGTGGATTGAATTTTTCATATAAAATTCTGAATTTATGATTAATCTGGGTTCATGTTTGATCCTTGATATGTATTGCTATCTATTGATTACATTTTAGATTTCTTAATTTATATGATCTTTGATCATGTATATATGTACGTAATTCCCTTGTGTTAGTCTGAACCTAGAGGTATAAGAGTCGAGCTTTACAAGCTTATGGCATAGATGAATTAAAAGTTAAGTCTTGTAGCTTTAGTTTGGCTTCCGTAAACTAATCATGTGTTAATTATATATACAAGGAGATTACAGACCTTGAACTGAACATATATATATACAAGGAGATTACAGAGTTATGAAATTGGCCTTTATTGATCGGTTCTTATATATAGTTTATACATATATGCATATATACATTAGCAAAGGTTAACTTGTAGACTAAAATTGGCATGCAGCTATGGCTCGTAGACCCTTGGCAAGGACTAAAAAGCTTCTTCTAATGTTGGAAAATGTTAAAGATTTGCTTAATTTTGTTGTCATGATATACATTATCGACATTATCGCAAGTACAGAATGAAATCAAAATCAGTTTATAATGCTTTTCTAAGAGTTGGAAATTTTCAACTCATGGTGTATGCAAGTGATGTTAGATGTATAAATGAACTCAGAATGGATAGGTATACATTTAACAAATTGTGCACCATGATCCGCGCATCTGGTAAGCTTCGAGATACCAAGAATGTTTCTGTTGATGAAATGGTTGCTATGTTTCTGAACATACTAGCACACCATGAAAAAAACAGAGTCATTCAAGACAAGTTTTTAAGATCAGGGGAAACTATTAGTAGATACTTTAATGCAGTTTTAGAGGCAGTTTTATGCCTACAAGGACAACTACTAAAAACACCAGAACCAGTGGCTGAGAATTCAACAGATGAGAAATGGAAGTTCTTTAAGGTACATAAATATGAGCATTCTTATTAACTTAGACTTCAAGACAGAAAATTAATTTCTAAATGTGTTTTTCTTGTAGAATTGTCTTGGAGCATTAGATGGGACATACATTAGAGTACATATACCAGAAGTTGACAAGCCTAGGTATCGAACTAGGAAGAATGAAATTGCTACAAATGTCTTGGGTGTATGCTCTCAAGATATGCAATTTATTTATGTTTTACCGGGTTGGGAGGGTTCCGCTGCAGATTTGAGAGTGCTTCGTGATGCCATCAGTCGAAGACATGGTTTGAGAGTTCCTCATGGTGAGATGATGTGGAATAATGAGTTCACATTCTCAAGTTCTTAGGTTTTTACTTGTTCTATTTTTGGTTATAAAACTAACACTATGCCATATTCATCATCAGACGGCACTTTTCAGATGACATATTTTGGACGATTTTGAGTTTGTGTCGTCTGATTAATTTTTTGACCCTTCAGACGACATTTGTAAAGTATAAGTCGTATGAGTGCCATGCTCCCTTCATACTTCTAGATGTTGCTCAATTTGTCTGTCATATGCAAAATTTCAGACGGCATATATATGCAGTGTAAAAAAACAACATTTAGCAACTTTATGGTAATACGTCAGACAACATATAAACGTTGTCTGTGAAAGAATGTGAAATCTACTTTTAATCCCCTTTTTTATATACTTCGTCCAACAACATATTAATGTCGTCTGAAACAACCATAAATCTTTGATTTATACCTCCATTTTGAACCCTTAAATTCACTTATTCAGACGACAAACAAATGACGTATAACAAACCCATAAAATTGAGTGTACGAACCTTGTAATGTATAACTTCAGACGACATATGAAAGTGGTCTCTCTGACCCTAAAATACTCAATTTATAATTAAATATTGAGTTTGGTTACCTTTTATTGTATTTAATAAGATGACATATAAATGTCGTCTGAGGGAACCTGAAATATAAGTTTGAAAGAGGGCTCAACCTATTAATCTATTCATCAGACGAGATTAATATGTCGTCTGTATGAACTTGAAATATTCAATTCATTTGAGTTTGGGAGAGGGCGCCAACCTTAATGTATTCATCGCACAACATAAAAATGTCGTCTGGACCTAAAATATTTGAATTTGGGCGCTAAAGTTTTCCCTCACTTTTTTTCAATGTGAGACGGCGATTATATGTCGTCTGCGGTTGTAAATAAGTGGTCAACATAAAATGTGCATATTTTCCAAACGGAAACGCCCTTATCTCCTCCGACCAAAACTTATATTTTTGATTAATCGGTTTTCAAACTCTCGTTAAGAGTAGGAAAACAGTTATATGTAATAGTTTGGACACTTTGATGAAACGATGATGTACTTCTCCTTGTGGAAGCTATAAGAAAGTTTATCTATATATGAAATTGACTCTAATGATCGAGACCTATAAGTTATTGAAAATGGGTAAATTTTCATCCACATACATATTTAACTACTGCGATCATATCCAATGGTCAAATTAGGTAAATTTTGTCTCATGTATATAGTTGTCTTATAAAGATGTATGTTTACAAAGAACTTAGTAAACATGTTATAGCATATTAGTATGCATGTTGTGATTCAAATGACGGAAATAGATTTTTTTCAAGTTTGAGTGTCAGATGTCATCATGATAGTGAATTATGGATGTAGAACAAAATTTATGCATTTTCGATAAAGTTCGTGTCTCGGTCGATGCGGTCAACGTTAATCGAATCTTCCTTAGTAACTTCAGACGACATATATATGTCGTCTGAGCAATACTTTTAAAAGTCAACACTTTTATCTAAATGAAAACGCTCTTATCTAGACCGACCAATACTTAAAGTTGGGATTCGTCAATTCTTATACCATCATCTGGTGTCAACGAAACTATTTTATGCGAACATTCAGACCCGTTTATCGACTGATCATATGCGATATAACTTCAGACGACATTTGAAAGTGGTCTCTCTGACTCTAAAATACTCAATTTATAATTAAATATTAAGTTTGGTCATCTTTTATTGTATTTAATAAGACAACATATAAATGTTGTCTATGGAAACCTGATATATAAGTTTGAAAGAGGGCTCAACCTATTAATCTATTCATCAGACGAGGTTAATATGTCGTCTGTATGAACTTGAAATATTCAATTCATTTGAGTTTGGGAGAGGGCGCTAACCTTAATGTACTCATCGCACAACATAAAAAGGTCGTCTGGACCTGAAATATTTGAATTTGGGCGCCGGAATTTTCCCTCGCTTTTCTACAATGTGAGACGGCGATTATATGTCGTCTAAGGTTGTAAATAAGTGGTCAACATAAATTGTGCATATTTTCTAAACGGAAACGCTCTTATCTCCTCCGACCAAAACTTATATTTTTGATTAGCCGGTACTCAAACTCTTGTTAAGAGTAGGAAAACAGATATATGTAATAGTTTGGACACTTTGATGAAACGATTATGTACTTCTCCTTATGGAAGCTATAAGAAAGTTTATGTATATATGAAGTTGACTCTAATGATCGAGACCTATAATTTATCGAAAATGGATAAATTTTCTTCCACATACATATTTAAGTACTGCGATCATATCCAACGGTCATATTAGGTAAATTTTGTTTCTTGCATATAGTTGTCTTATAAAGATGTATGTTTACAAAGAACTTAGTAAACATGTTATAGCACATTAGTACGCACGTTGTGATTCAAATGACGGAAATAATTTTTTTTAAAGTTTGAGTGTCAGATGTCAACATGATAGTGAATTATGGGTGTAGAACAAAATTCAAGCATTTTCGATAAAGTTCGGATCTCAGTCGATGCGGTCAACATGAATGGAATCTTGCTTAGTAACTTCAGACAACATATATATGTTGTCTGAAAAATACTTTTAAAAGTCAACACTTTTATCTAAACGAAAACCCTTTTATCTAGACCGACTAATACTTAAAGTTGAGATTCGTCAATTCTTATACCCTCATTTAGTGTCAACGAAACTATTTTATGTGAACATTTAGACACGTTTATCGACCGATCATATCGCTCCTCATGAGAAAGAATAGGAACGTTTTATATATAACTGAAGTTGACTCTAATGATCAAGACCTATAAGTTATCGAAAATGGGTAAATTTTCTTCCACATACATATTTAAGTACTGCGATCATATCCAACGGTCATATTAGGTAAATTTTGTTTCTTGCATATAGTTGTCTTATAAAGATGTATGTTTACAAAGAACTTAGTAAACATGTTATAGCACATTAGTACGCACGTTGTGATTCAAATGATGGAAATAATTTTTTTTTAAGTTTGAGTGTCAGATGTCAACATGATAGTGAATTATGGGTGTAGAACAAAATTCAAGTATTTTCGATAAAGTTCGGATCTCAGTCGATGCGGTCAACGTGAATGGAATCTTGCTTAGTAACTTCAGACAACATATATATGTTGTCTGAAAAATACTTTTAAAAGTCAACACTTTTATCTAAACGAAAACCCTATGTTGGTCAACTCAGGCAACATATGTATGTTGTCTGATGAACACCTCAATCTCGAATTTTTCTTTTCGGCTCCCGCTCAGTTTTTTCACCAAAACTTAAACTTCCCACACTTTTTTTTTTCCATCAAAAATACTTGGTCACCTCAATCTCATTCTTCTCTCCCTCTTCCTCTTAGCCGTCTCTCTTCTCTTCACAAAACCCCATCACACAGTACTACTACTACTACTCCCTTCACTCCTTCCCCGCTATCAACGCAAACCCTTCCCCCTTTTCTCGCCGCCGTAGGCCGAGACGGCCCAGGCGTTTTTCGGGTCGGCGGTGAGAGCCTCGACGGCGATAGCGGCCTTCTCTTTCAATGTGGTGGTCCCAGATTCGAGTATTCTCAGCAACGAGTGGGGAGTCGGAGACGGAGGAGATGGAGGAGTAGAGGGAGATGAGGTTGGAGCGGAGGGGGTGCCAGCGGGAGGGGAAGGATCGGACGGTGAGGGAGGTGCGGAGGAGGAGGGAAAGGTTATGGGGTGTCTGACACGAGGGTGGAGAAAAGTGAAGCGAGGGTGGAGAAAAATGAAGCGAAGGTATTACCTATAATCTCTCACTGTTCAATTACAATTCTTTTCCATATCTTCCACTCGAGCCTTCCTTTTTGGATTTCGCTTAGTTTTGTCTCATATCGTGGATGATTGCTTTACAGGTTCCTCCTGAAATGGAAGAGAGCGGCAAGTCTGAGGCCCACTTGACCTCCGCAGCGGCTTTTGTGGAGGGTGGAATCCAGGAAGCCTGTGATGATGCTTGCAGTATATGCCTTGAGGCTTTTTGTGATAGTGATCCTTCCACGGTATGTAAATATGTCGGAAGGTTTTGCCTTTTTTCTTATTGGTATCTGTTTTAACCCATTCCTTTTTACATCTATCAAGTTACATTTCAATATTATTATTATAACTCGTTTAGTTTGGGAAATACCTGTTATCATTACTCGTTCAGTTTTGGATACTTGAACCTTTTTCTCTTCTTTCTAGAGCGATCGAATATATTTAACAGATGGCTAATATGGCTATATCTGCAACGGACCTCTTAATTGGAAGAATTGTGGCAATTCTTGAGCATGAAGGAACAACCATAACCGGTGCTCGTGATGAAGTTGAGGAGATTAAGCAGGAGTTTCTAAGCATGCAAGCTTTCCTTGCGGATGCGGAGACCAACACAGCAAAAACCAAAGGAGAGAAATTGTGGGTCGCAAGCATCAGAGACTTGGCCTATGATGTTGAAGATATTATTGATGAATTCATGTATCACATGTATGAGAAGCAAAGTGGGGGTCGACTTTCAAGGGGGCTACAAAAAACCATTAGCGCTCCCCAGAAGCTCTGGTTCAGGCGAAAAATTGCAAAGAAGTGTCAGAAACTTAATGAAATGATCAAAGCCATACCAGTGAGGAATCAAAGATATGGTGTTGGCCATCTAGGAGGAGCAGCTACATCTGAAGATATTCATAAATTGGTGCAGAACCAAGCGGAGTCCTCTATATTCATTATGGAAGACGAACTGGTTGGGATTGAAGGCAAGAAGCAAATACTAATGGGATGGCTCATGGATGAAGAGCAACACCAAACTGTTATATCTGTGGTTGGCATGGGAGGTTCTGGAAAGACAACTCTAGCTGCCAAGGCCTTCTACAACGAAAGGGTAAAGGGGCATTTCCATTGTTGTGCGTGGATTACCGTTTCCCAAACTTATGATGTGGTACACTTATTTCGAAGCTTGATCAAGGAACTCTACATATCAAGGAAGGAAGATATCCCTGCAGTTCAATAAAGTGTTTCTTTTGTTCTTTTATTCTTGGTTTTTCTTTATATATGAAATTCAATTTATAGAGACAACATATGTGTTTATAACAAGCAACATAACCTCAACACAAATATGCAGTGTGAGCTGGAGTCACAAGACAAAATGTTGATTGAACGTTTTTTATTTTTCAATCACACGACACTTATATGTTGAGTGAAGCACCTCGGCACGACAAAAACCATGATAAACTATGATAATGCTTCTTTCAGACAACATTTAAATGTGGTTACATTGTAAAGTCTAAGCGGAAAAGTTAAAAGTTTGTGGTAGGAATAGAATTGAAAGTACAATTAAATGTCGTCTGACAGAACAACTAGCAAAATGTATAATAGTTTACAAAGTTAGACGACAGATAAGTGACATTAGATCTTCTATATAACCACATATATTACAAATTTTTGACGTTGTAAGCTCACACACTCGACACTTAATTGAAGTGTGATTTGATAGAAATTTCTAATAAATCAAATTATTCTCCAATCAGTCCACACTTATATGTGGTAGGTATACAAAACAGACGACATTTGATGTGTCTTGTGATATGATATTACAGTTTTTGGATGCTTATTTAGTCCACACTTAACTGTGGTGTGTTTATTGAAATTTTTCAATCTCCACTCTTCTCAGACGGCATAAGATATGTCGTGTGATAGCATTTCAGACGACGGCTATTCTCCGTCGTCTGATAGACTATCACCCGACAGCTCCTCAGACGACATAAAAAAAACGTCAGACGACGGACTTGGACCGTCGTCTGATGATGAATATGGCATAGTGTAATAATACTAATATGTATTCTATAGGATATTATTATCTTGTTGATGCTGGATATCCAAATGGGGAAGGATTTCTTGCCCCATATCGAGGACAAAGGTATCATTTGAACGATTGGAGACCAGGATACCAACCTATCTCAGCTGAAGAGTTTTTTAATATGAAGCACTCATCTGCTAGGAATGTGATAGAGAGGTGTTTTGGATTACTGAAGTTATGCTGGGCAATTCTAAGGAGCCCTTCGTTTTTTCCTATCAAGACTCAGTGTCGGATAATTATCGCTTGTTGCCTACTGCACAACCTTATAAGAAGAGAAATGGCAGTAGATCCAATAGAACATGAGTTGCCTGATCTGTATATTGAGGATGAGGATGACATGGACAATATTATAACTAGCATTGACTCTTCTGAAATTTGGAATAATTGGAGGAGAGACTTGGCAAAAACAATGTTTGATACGTGGACAGCAAGTAGGAACTGAAAATGACTATATCCTTTCTCTGTTATATATAAATCAGCAGTAGGAACTTAATGCGTTCCATTTTGCTTTTTTGTGCTGTGTCCTGATATGGAGTTGATCTTTTTGTATCAATCATTGAAAAGTTATGTTGTTAGTTGAATTGTAATGTATTATAATGAATTGGACAGCCGCTTCTTGTTGGCTGGTTTTTGCATGTTGATATTTTTATGAGAACTTAATTATTAATGAATCTTAAATCTCAGAATATTGTGTTTATACCTACTGTACGTATTCATAGTTTTGTTAAATCATTGCCTATCATTATTTATATCATCACTTAACTTATTGCTCATCACTATGTATATGTATATAGGATGAACTCTACTGATTCCACTCGTAGAACTGGAAGGAAAAAATCAGATCAACACAACTGGACCCCTCGTGAAGATGTGGCTCTTGTTGAGGCCCTAACAGAATTATGTGTTGGTGGCTATTGGAAGGTCGACAATGGCTTTAGGTCAGGATACTTAGCTCAGCTTGAACATATTATAAAGCAAAAGTTACCGGATTGTGGGATTAAGGCAGATCCTCACATTGAGTCTCGTTTGAAGACATTGAAGAAACAAACACTTGACATTCATGACATGCTTGCTAACTCAAGTGGCTTCTCTTGGAACCATGAAGAAAAAATGGTGGTGTGTGAAAAACAAGTGTTTGATGATTGGGTTAAGATAAGTACTGCAAACTTTTTTTTTTCTGTACTGATGTAGAGTTTATTGAGTTTTTGGTCAGTAATTATTCAACCAAGCACATGAGTTAGTAACATGACATGACTTAAGGGAGCTCTCAGTCTTCACTCTTCAATGCAGTTCCATAAGATTACTTGGCTATCTCTCTACTAGTCTTTATACTTATGTATGTCCCAAACAGCCAGAGCATTTATACTTATGTATCTCTTCAGCTTACAAATGGGGGCTTTTATTAATAAAGATACTACCAGAGCATTTATCAGTGTTGACAAAAAGCTGTACATATTCCAGCATTGCTCCCAAATTTGGATTATAGAATATGACCAGACCTACAAAGATTTTGGTAGCAGCCATACGTTTTAAGTAAGCAAAGGACCTTGGGGATTAGTTGGCTAGTGGTCTGATCTCATTGCTGATGTTAAATATTGATTTTCACATCAATTTGTTTGCCACATTGAACAGTAATACTGATCATATTTTAAAAATTGTCCATAAATATATATATATATATATATATATATATATAGTGTTTTCTTGATACCTTATGCCTATTATATGTGACAGGTCCATAAGGATGCAAAAGGGTTAAGGTTGAAACCATTCATTCACTATGATAGCCTGATTGAAGCCTTTGGCAGAGACCGTGCAAATGGATTAGGAGCTGAAGGACCAGCTGAAGCAAATGAAAATCTAAATAATGACAATGAGTATGTTGACATTAGTGAAAATGATTTGGATGATATCATGACTCCTTCACCTGTTGCTCCTTCAAACGTTACCCGCACTCATGTAAACCCACCTTCGGCTCGAACTAGGAAGCGAGCACGAGATGCTTATTCTCAATGTTTGGGAGACATGGCTAGCACATTGCGCTCCTTTGTGGATGTGACTAAGGCTCACTTGGAGACAATGCAAGGAGTACTCATGAATGAGCATCTAACAACTGAAAGAAGAGGTAAAATTGTTGATGAGCTGATGAAGATTGAAGGTATAACTGATCAAGATGTCATAGATGCTGCTGCTGTAATTATTGGTGATGACTCTAAAATTGACCTACTTTTCAGTCTACCAGACAACTTTAAACGTCGATGGCTTCATAGGATTCTTTGCCATTAGAGAGATGAATGCAGCTGGAGATTATCTATGACTTGAGTTTCCTTTTGTTTTTGGTTATGGAACTCAAGCTGTGATCTATTTGAACTTTATATTATGGTATTAGTTGTTATTGGCCATTAGAGAGATGAATGCAGCTGGAGATTATGTCGACTTGAGTTTCCTTTTGTTTTTGGTTATGGAACTCAAGCTGTGCTCTATTTGAACTTTATATTATGATATTAGTTGTTAACTTGTTGTGTATTTTGAACTTCATGCTGGAGAGTCTATTTTGAACTTTATATGATGGTATTAGCTAGCAAAATCTATTATGAACTTCTTACTGAAGATTAATATAAGGCTATTATTCATGTGACTGATAATTAGCATACAAATTTCCTGTTATTTGAATCTTCTCTTTGATTTCTTCTCAGCTCTATAAATGGCCGGTTCTCAACTGTGTTTATATTGATGTTTCTTGAATTATGTCATGTTTGAAAACCATGGATTAATATTCAAATACAGGGGTATTATTGCACATTTGATGTACTTTTTCTTTCCTTTCCTGTACCACCCAAACACTGGAAGGGAAATGACATGATGTAATGTCTTTACTTCCCTGTTTTACCAAACACAGGAATGAAAATTGAACAGGAAGTGTGACTTCCTTCAGGAAGGGAAGTTATAGGGGAAGTGAGTTCCCTTCCCACAACCAAACGAGGCCTAAATAGCTTTTCCAATTTAAACGTAAAAAATAATTTGAATTCCTGGGAAGGTGAGCAGCGGCAATTATAGTCCCACTATAAGCAAAGCTAATAGGGCAGACGATCCAGTTGCTCATGCTCTCTCATTTGCTATTTACTCCATGAAATGATTATCTTGGAGAATCGAGGAGATTAAAGAACTGGGTTTTGGGTTTTCTAGCTAGTTGTAAACTTGTAATGTGTGTATATGCTCCCATCATATGTATTAATCAAGGTTTCTGATTGCAGCTATTATACAGGTGGCTTTTGTGAGGATTCATAGTTTGTGTGACTGAGCTGATAAATGTAGTAGATTATGTATATCGGATATAATCGTTATCTCAGTAGAGACATGAGCTTCAAGTTCTTGGCACTATAGAAATGCAGACACTACATGGAGTAGCAACAAGTTAACAAGTAACATATATATGAAGTACATCCTTCATCACAGTATAAACAGAATGTAGTTGCATTGTATTCTTTGGATTTTTTTGGATATGAAAATGAAAATGAATCCATCAAATTTGGTTGACGGGTTTGAAGGTTATTTTTCGAATACCATTAGTACATACGTACATACATCCATCTATTTCTGGATACCTTCCTAGATATTGTAGTCCTGTAAACAAACTTTCGTTCATCTAAACCACAATCTTCTCCTGCCCGTCGAGGAAGAGGACTTAGGCCTCCATAACACTTCTATTACCTGCAAAGAAAAAATAGTTCTCTTAGAGCATCTCCAATAACTTCCCCATTTTCTCGATTTTTTCTATTTTGGAGAAGATTTTGAGTGTTTTGCTCTAACAGATTCCCTAAAATTTTCTCCAAAATGGGGAATATGAGGATAGAGAAACCCAAATTCCCCATATTTGTAGCAAACTCTATAATTTTATAGAAGAATTTGTGGAATTATCATGAAATCTCCAATATGAGGAATATGTTAGAGTTGGAGAATAAAAATTGCTTGAAACATTGACTTTTGCTTCTCCATTATAGAGAAATTTTAAGGAAGTTGTTGGAGATGCTCTAAATGTTATTAATATTTATATCCCACGTTGATATCTCAAAAAATGAGAGATTTACAAAGGTACTACTGGAAGGGGAGTCATATTGGCTATAATCATTTGGTCTTGTGAGATAACTCTTTTATAAGTGGAAGATCAATTGTAGTGTAAAAAAACATTAAAAAAAAAAAACAACGGGATGTCTTACATATGGATATAAGATGGAAATAACTTGGGGGTGACCAGTTATGGTCATTTATGGGTAATAAACACCAATGAGAGATGGAAAAGTGTCAACAATAATCATAAACAAACATGTCAAATACCCAAAACCCCCCATGTTATGTACTTAAATTACAGCCAAACATTTTAAAATTGACACGTGTCTCATGTTCATTAGTTCATCGAAGTCGAATTCTATTATAACCTAACAATTGAAATTCGGTAACAAAATTTAAATATACACAATACTCAATTATAAAACTGGTCATAGATATGAGTTTGTCTCCCATACCATATGGTATGACATACCTATTGCAAATGTGTCTAATTGTGTGACACATGAGGACTTTTGAAGGGTTAAATGGTCATTACATGGTCATTTAATGATCATTTAATTGCTTCTTCAATCAATAATAGCCACACATTTTATGAGACATGTTATATCATATAATACACTATAGAATTTTCCATAGATATCAATGGTCGAACTTTGAAACCGATGCTTAAAAAAAGTTGCTTATGTCTCTGCAACCAAGATATAAGGAATAAGGGAAAATCCTGTTAGAATATCTAAAAATAAGTAATACAAACAACATTAATATACAAAAAATAATGGTTATTGCTATTAACATACCCTTTTTTACTATTAACACACCACACATCTATTTTCCTATCCACACTTTTTTATTTTATTTACAAACTTGCCACTTGAATTTGATTGATGATTGGTTCTCATCATATAAGGGGTGTGTTAATAGCAAAAATGGGTGTGTTAATTGCACCACCCAAAATAATATTATCTCCTCTTTCCCCTACGAAACCGATAAGATAACGGAGAACAGGTAACAACCAACTCTATTAAGGTTAGTTTTAGTTTACCTTGCAAAATATTGTTTACACCTTTATACATAGAGGTATCTGTAGTAGTTTCAGCAATCCGATTAAGATCGGTGTGGATCGCTAGTCCAGCATTTGATAAAGGGATGTGAAATCCACACACATTTTTTCCTTTTTTGGTTAACACATTCATAAAAAGATAAAGTTTAAGTCATTAAAAAACAAAATTTAAGTTACCAAAAACGGAAAAAATGTGTGTGTATTTGACATCCCTTGATAAATTAACCTTAGGGATGGAATCAAAAGGGATGAAATCAACTACTGACGGTGATTAAAAAATTAAAATTGTGTATGTTCAAAAATGGTGTCCTAGCCTGTATATTGAAGCTGGGCATTATTCTTACTAATAGTCGATCAAGTTGGGTTACAACCACTAAGTAATGTTAGTTTAAGCACTTTGTATTGATAGAAGACACCAATTAAGGCTGAGATTCTCGCAGTTTCAGTTGAAGAAAATTGGTGTCCTATACATTTCATAATTGGTAGTTAAATTCCCAGGAAACAATAGGGGTCTTAAAATTTGCAGAGGTACGTATGATACTCTGCTAGAGAGAAGATGGGACTATGAATGTTTTAAATGAGACCTGGATTGATGGAGTGAGGGGATAAGGCAAAGATCAAATTCAAATTCTTGAATGCAAAGATCCCAAAGGACATGTTATGGAACAAAAGAATATATGAGTATGCAATTACATATGGAGGTATCTGAATGTTAAGCGTGACAAGAGTAGATGGATTATGGCGCCATGCCCAAGTAATATGAGCTATGAGAAGGAATAGCAAGAAGTAGTTGGCTTGGCGCTTATACCACTAGTACCAATGGTTAGACCAATGGAGCTTATTAGAAGGGTCATTACATGCTAGCAATAAGCACAATATGGAGTGCACAGGAAGCGACGCAAAGTATGCTGCATAAGGATATAAACTTAACCCCGCAGTCTCCCAAAATGTAAGCACAAAACTGTTCATTTGCGCATCCCTGTACCGTTGAGCATACTCCGGATCCTTATCAGCAAGGGGATCGCAGGTTGCGAGGACCATTGCAGGTTTGGGTCTGTACATGAGCAACAACAACGCACCCAAAACCACACCTGCTGTCATTTTTACAGCAAATCTCCATACGCATGATGAGTTTGATTTCAGATTGGAGGTGGTGGATGAGTTTGAGTTCATCAGGTCCAAAGGTTGAAGCTTTTTGGCTGGACGATGGTACTGCAGAGAAGAATGATGAGATTTCGGGGTTGCAGTTGTACTGATGAGTTTGAATGGTTTGGGCGGGAAGAAGAAGATGACGAAGGGGGCGGAACCGATTCGGCTTCCACTTGAACGGGTTTGTTTGGAACATGCAGCAAATTAGCAGCCGCCGTTGCCATCACTAGGGTTAGGGGTTTTTTTTATTTTTTTTATTTTTTATTTTTTCAGAGAAAAGGATGGTTATTTAGGGTTTGAAGGTTAATACAAGCCTCGTAGTTTGGAATTCGGATTTTGGACTATTACAACCCATGAAAGCTATTACAGAATTGATTTTGGGTGGCCCTGTAATATGATTTTTTCATTGATTTGGTATGAGACTTTTACTTGCACCTATGTTTAAAACATTTGAGTTTGATCATGTGTGCATATGTTGAGCTCAAATGTCAATTACGATGTATAATGTTGTGAGTATGAGGACATTGGGGCCAAACTTGTTGTTCGTGAGTGCCTTGCCTAACTTGGCTCAGTTGGCTGTACGAACATGCAAGTTATTCGAAGTTCAAACTCATAACTCGGGCTTTGCATAAGCACAAATGGAACCCTAGCTAGCTATATATATAGCATTAAGGCTTAAGTAATTGTCTAATTGACTTTATTATAACAAAGATAATAGTTTACCGTTAAAGACTTCGAACATGCTTAGAAACAGTGAACGGTGTCCTTAGTTAAGTTTGAGTGTTTGACAACCTGTAGCATAGAGAAACCCGTAGAATCTAATCTTAAATCTAAATTGTCTTAACCAGTGTTAACTTTGGATTAGCATAGATGATCGACCGTCCTAGGAATTAGCTTTCTCCGGAATCCATTTTCCTCATATGGAATTTGGCTTTTGGCTTTTTGGTTGGCATTATATACATGGTGACATATTTTCAGTTGAAACCAAGAAAAGGATCAAAGATTGCCATATCTAAGGTCCGATTCCGGCCAAAAATAGGGTCAAGTATGTGTGCCCCGGCAAGCAGTTATCCAAAGTTTTATAGTTGTTAAAAGGAATAGAGGATTAGTGTCATATATAAACTAAGTTGCTGTTAACCTCACTTAGTTGTTCTGGAATTGATGTGTGTTTTGGATCGTTCTTTCTATGTCTGATCAAAAGCTTTGTTTCTGCCGAAACAGCTGCTTATTTGGTCCGTACGGTTTCGGGTGGCACAAAAGACACAAGTCACAGAACTCAGATGAATTTTAAGCACGTTTATTACAAAGGATCTTCGATCAAGGATTTGCCGTCACTACGATTCACCACGTACTTCTCTTCAATCCGGTAATATATATATATATATATATATATATATATATATATAGTAAGAATATGTGATTCATGAGCTGTGTAATCTATCGTATGTCTCAACTTCAGAGCCCTCACAATGCATCATGCATGCGCAAAAGCTAGATAGGGTTTTGCAAAGCTAAACAATCGTTTGGTCATTTTCTCTAGACTTGTGGCATTGGAGATGGAATATATTTTTCATGACATCATTGTATCCATATTCTATATATATGCTCCTCGTAGCTTATGAATAGTATAAAATTTCATGAGAAATCTCGATCTTTTGCTGCACCACCGTGAAGAAAATGCAAGAAATACAAATCATTATTATACGAACGGACGAACCATGCTCCATCACTCAAACATTGGCATTACGGACTCCACCATTGCCCTAGAGGTTTTACCATATGCGTTCATGCATTGCTGGACTCAACTTAACACCTTACAAGCTGAAGACAACCATGCACCACCTTCTGCGTTCCCGAAAGCACCCGAGTGAACAAGGAGGGTTTTCCTTTGCTACACATAGTGTTTACACCCAAATTAATATTTTACTGGACAGTAATTGTCTATATGAATATTAGTTAGATTCATGGTCCATGTCACGCAGGTGAGCCCAAATAATTGGGTTTACAAATGATGGCCCGCTAGCAAAGTCATGCGAGCTGAATCACATACTTCGCATGCGAGGTGATGACTTTGCGTAGGAGAAGGACTTCACGAAGGATCAAGAATAGGAGTTCGCATACACAAAGAAGACTAGATGAGGCGAGCTCCGCATGGTTGTTTGATTGGATAAGAAAGCAATTATCTTTAATTGCATAAAAGACTATATGTGTGCGGCTCGCCAGGGGAGGAGTTTGCATGTATTAAGGTTTCTATTCCTTAATCACATGTATGCAAGTGTATATGTGCATCCAGTAGTATGAAGTCCTCAAGGTTCGCAAGTGTTCTTGAGGTGTTCTAATACAACTCTTCTACATAGGCAGTTAGTTACTTCGCCGAAGCATAATCATGTCCAACAAGTGATTAACATCGCCTACGCTACATTTATCGTTAAAGACTTTTATAAGTCTTTGACATGCTTTGGGCCAATACATGTGGCTTTAAATAACTATATATAAAGGAGTTCGAGGAGACAGTACTCAAGACACAATCAAATCATACAACTACAACAAAAACTCTTCGTGCTTCTCGAAACCCTAACACTAAGCGCATCTCGCCTTAGTTTACAGAACCTGTTTGATCTCGCCCCTGGTTACTTTTCCATTTAGTTGCTTTGCTCGCTATTCTCAATGAGTATCGATTGCAAAGTGAATAGGTGAGCTACTCGTAATCCCTTGTCTGTGATGTGACACTAGAGCCCATTTCGTTTGATTAGAAGTCAAGCACACATGCAGTTCATATTCCGCGCCCGCGCGGTGACACGGCCGCAACCCTCGTTTAATTTTGGTACTGTAAAGTTACCTTTCTGCCCTTGCTGAGGATCATGGCCAAAACACATAGTATCCAGAATATGCAGGGCTGCACAATAGGCATATATGTAGAAGTGTTGTAATCATTCAGTCAATCACATTGTCTATAGTTTTAACAAACTTTGTATATTCGATCTATATGGCCTATATATGCGACAGTGTCGCACAAAACATGATGAGTTTGATTATTAATTATAGTATCATTTTAATTTCTCTCATTCACCGCTTAGCTAGCTAGGGTTTAGCCTAACCTCAATTTGAAAGAGATTAGGTACCTTCACTAGCTAGCTTCCATAGAGCAGTCACTAGCGGTTTTGTCCAAGTTATTGGGAAAGAGATAACGAAAAGCAATATGTAAAATTTTGTCTTGGCCATTGCATGTCCTTCCCAAACCACATATGTCCTTCAAACTAGTGAAAGGACGCATTTCCAACTTAATAGGGGCATGATATGGAGCAGTTGCTAAAAGAAGTTTATTCTGATTAATTCCTTTAATAATTAGTTAATCTTCTTTTTTCTTCAAAGGAAAATTAGTCAATCTTCTAGACTACATGCTCGGACTTGAGTGTAGTCTGAGGAGCCTATCGACTCAGGCCCAGAAGACAAAGGGGCACATATTTTATTTTTTGTAGTTTTTTATTGGGTGTAATTGTTGGTGACAAATTAATTAAGGTTTTTTAATTAATAAACTAGAGGTTATTAAAGATGATGAAATGTTTTTCGTTGTTAGATTTTAGATTTATAGCATTACTTCATTGAAAATTTCATATAAACAAGAAAAAAAAATTTATACTACCTTTAAAAGGTCCAACTTTAAAAATTTGACTCAAATTTAAAAATCTGAGTTCCATATATATATTAATCCATGGAGTATAGCATATGCATATTAGCTTGGCTTTACATGCACGGCCAAGTGATGTCGCATCTTATTGCTTATAAATATAACACATAATATTACTACTAGAGTGGCCTTACATTGGGAGATGCATGAAGCCAAATTAAAGTGAGCTGTGAAAAGTTTAATGTATATTGGAATCCCATTCTCCACAAACTTTGATTATCAATTTGTTGGAACATCGATTAATAACAATTTAACACATACGTATTAAACTAAACATGCATGTTTTGTTTTGCTATAGCCTTTCTGTGGGAGATTAAGATATGATATTAATCGTGGTGTTAGCTAGCTTAATAGGATAAAGATGCCACGTACCCGAGTCGCGACTGTAACTTCAATGTCTTATACCTCGTCCCCATCGTCATCTTTATCAATTAGTCCCATATTTCCCGATCGATCAATAGTACTTGTAGTATATTGCCACTCACTCAATGCTCAAATATGAGACTATATTATGTTTATAAACCTCATAATTGCTTCGAAATTATAAGATTTACATATTATTATGAGATGTGAATCTAGTAATTTTAAATTAAAAATGAAATATACAGAAATTATTATGAGACGTGAATCTAGTAATTTTAAATTAAAAATAAAATATACAGAATCCGTAAGGTATACTATGATTTAGTTTTCAAATTTTAGTTCGGCGTAGCTATGAACACATGGGTTTCTAAATTTCTTGATGAAAAGAAATTTAACATACACATCAATCAATCATACATAGCTTGTGTGATGAAAAGAAACGAAAAGAAAGTTAGAGATTCTTCTACCATTTGTGCAAAACAATAAAGAATCGTTTTCCAAAAAAGAATAATGGATCCACACTCAATTGGAGGGTGTAATTCAATCCAGCTAGACCCCCACTTCTTTATTTTCGTGAATTAACAGATATTTAATAAATTACTGGCACTAGAGTTGGATGACTTTACGGAATTTGTTGCAGCACTCTACTCCAGCCACAAGAGTAAGTAAGAACACCAAAACGTTTAAGCTTTGCATAGAGAGTAGTCCTATGAGTAGTACAAGGTAGCTACAAGGTTTTACAATCTGGAATTCAAGAAAACGAAAGAAACAAAAAGAGAATCTGATCATAGATTGTAGATATTATCCATGGAGAGGTATATAATATATCGGACGGTCAAGGAATTAACGAGAATGGGAATTCACAACCGTTGCGCGGGGACACGCAGCTGTTCATGATCACCAAGTTCCTTGGAACAAAGCTGCAAACAACCCCAGGATCAACAATTCAACACAGTCAACACTATGCACTCAATCCTATCTGCTTGAACGAGCTAACTTAACCATGGTTAACCCTAGCAATTAACTATGTCAGTATATGTTAAAATTATCTCTTATAATTAAGCTCGAAAACTCATGTCATTTCTAATGAAACAGTATAATCACCTTCAAAAGAACAAATTTCCTGCTCAGCTGCTGGATATTTTGTTTTCTTTTACGTTGAAATATTACATTTGTTTACTATTAGATGTCAGTTATATTATCAATAAGTCGATTGATTATAATAATTGATGTAATAAATGAATATATTTAGTCTGATAGTGTATAATATAAACAAAGTATGGTTATTTCAATAGTACATAGTACACTAACATAGTGTATGACAAATTAACATTAACCATATACGATTAAGATCGGAGGAAAATTGTGCCCGGTGACTATTCTATCCGCATGCACTCTTACAATCTCTCTATATATATACAGCCATATATGCAGGTAAGCTCCTAAATCACAACACAAACTCACAAACACACACACACACTCGTCCCACATCATCTCAATTGTCAAAAACGCAGGCTCATCATTATTGAGGTACACTGTCGCCGTCCGTTGATCGGAATATACCATTCTGAATTAATAAGATTGATTATTATTTATTAATGCTGAAAAGATGAGCTGCAATGGATGCCGAGTTTTGCGAAAGGGCTGCAGCGAGAATTGCATGCTACGTCAATGCATAGAGTGGATGGAAGACCCTCAAGCTCAAGCTCACGCCACCGTCTTCGTCGCCAAGTTCTTCGGCCGCGCCGGCGTCCTCTCCTTCATAAACGCCGTATCCGAAACCCAAAGACCCGGTATGTATTTCAACATGATATATAATTTATCTCCATCAGTTTACATATTACATAATAAAAACCAATGATGATGAAGATCGATCTTCGTTGTTGTCTCAGCTTTGTTTCAGTCTTTGCTGTTTGAGGCGGTGGGGAGGACTATAAACCCAGTGAACGGAGCAACAGGGCTTCTTTTGGCTGGGAACTGGAAGGTTTGCCAGGCTGCGGTGGAGACTGTGCTGAGCGGCCGCGCGTTGGAGCCACTTCCCGAGTACAGTCGTCGTGGTGTTCATCACGTTAAACAACAACGGCGGGAAGAACGCTATTTCTCCAAGTACTCGAACAGAAAGAGGCAGGCGTTGTTGGTTTCCGACCACGTTGACGGTGAATACGAACGGCCTGATCTTGATCTTAGTTTGAAGGCATCGTCGGAGTTGCGTAGAGATGATCATGATAGAGCAGTAACGCCGTCGTCTGTGGAAGTCTCGGAAACATCGACGTTCTCAAGAAGTGGTTCGTCGTCGGCAGATTATACAACTAATGATTTAGAGGGAACAAAGCTTCTGAGACTATTCGTTTGAGGCGATTAAATCAATCTTTATATGTGATCGATGTTCTTCAGTTTTCCCTCATTGATCTTATTTCATTTTAATTTTGTTTTAATAAGATATATATAAATGTGGTACTTTAACGACTCTGCAACCTCTTGTGCATGGTTGTTTTTTGACCTTTCATCGTGGATTCGATCGAATGAATTGGAAGTCTTCGGACCATTTTGTGTTAGAGATTTAATATGGCCTTTTGCATGTTTTGCATACAATTATTTGATGAGAAAGAGTTGATTCAGAAAATATATTGTTGTTTGGGCAAGACTAATAAGATCATAAGAAGATCATTTTTAAGGAAAATTCTAGTGTACCATATGATACAACATACCTCACATAATTTGTGGCTATCATTGATTGAAAAATAAACTAAATGACCATAAATGACCATTTACCTTTTCAAAAACCCACATGAACCATACAATTAGACACATGACCATTCTCAATATTTATTGGATAAACGACTTGTCTCTTTAAAACTTGAATTTGAAAACTCCTTCATCATTTATCTAAATTTGATTGGGTGCCTACACTCGATTATCTAAATTTGTTTGTCTTTGGATATAAACTAAGATTGAAGTTTAATTTGAATGTTTTTATGATCATACCTGAGAAATACTACTGAAAACGTAGCATAATATTACGAGATCGATTACACGAATATGTCACATTTTTGTTAATATTTTATTATATTTTTCTAGTTTCTTTTGTAGAAAACCATGGCTCCACTAGAGTGTTCTCCTACCAATGGTGGAGGACATGTCAGCACTCCAAGAATCGAAAACGTGGTCAGTCACCCAAAATCCAGACCAATTTCCTTCGAATTAGGTAAACTAGCCTAGACGGCAACACTGCATGCTTTGTTGCTTTGGTTGAACATGCATCAAGATATCGATTGATCTATTGGGTCCAGTTATATTCTAATCTGTGTAAAGCTTTCAACTATGCTAGTTGAGTTATATATGATTTTGGTCAGTCGCCGCATCACTTAAAGATAGACGAGACATCAACAATGGACTCCAGCCCCATCTTCAATATTAGATGCATATATGAGGTTGTGACTTGTGACAGAAAATGGCAACTTTTTCCCCACCCCCATCCATAAGATGTGATCTACAGCATTTCCGGCCAGTTCGAATTCGGCCGTTCTAAATAATCAATAGATCACAGCTCATCGACTGTACATGAGATGTTCCAGAGTTTCCTTGATGTAGTAGGAAAATTTAACCTAGAACGTACATTGGAGAAGCCAAATGGGATAGGATAAACCCTCTGCAGTCCAACAACGGCAGAGACCTAACGAAACCAACGCTTTGTCTTTTCTGGTGTTCATTGTTTCAGACACAATTAGGAAATACTCCGATTAGGTTTTGTGCTCCGGCCGGCGCATGTTAGTGGTGGCCCTCCTATCCCCATGAGGTCGGAAGGCGGAACCCTAACATGGGGCTGTCGTCGTTGAGCTGACCTTACTAGTCAAACTCAGTCAAACCCTTCAAATTCTTCTTTGCATTATTGCAATGTCAGTGATTGCCGACCCCTTCGATTTGATAATGAAAACCGTTGACCAGATCGGTCAATGTTGTCGGACGCCCGAGGACCGTTGATTTGATGGGGATTTCTATAATGACAATGTTTAGTCCTTCCCATTATCCGTCGACTTGAACAATGAACACCATGATCCATCTCTAGCGCAATCCGAAAAACCCAGAATCTGTTTCAGACTACTGTTACTTTCGGCGATGAGTACGTCATTGTTACAATGACAATGAATAATCAAACACATGGAATTAAGAGGCATGTCCAGATGAGGAACTGAAGAACTTTACCAGATACTACTTACTTAACAGAGACGACGAGAACATTACATATATATACATATACATTTCCATTTTCCTCAATAGGAGAGGAAGAGTGCTTGTATACAGCTAACTAATACGAGGTAAAAGCCCCTTTTTCTGTATTCTTCAGATACAAAACATACATGATCGAGATGCATGACATAGAGAAGACCACATCAGGTTCCAAAAATGCCAAACTCAGAAGCCAAAATTAGCTATTTCATCCATCCATATTACCTCTGGCGCCTCCGCATGGTGGAAAAAGAAACTTTCCGTGTAATGGTTAGCATTAGGAGTGAGTAGTCAAATAATATCAGTTCTACACACGTGTTGTCAGGCTGCGGGTAATGGTAGACGTTTTAGTTGAATTATATGTGTTCTCAAGCTACAGTCCTTGACCTGTTATAATTAACAAGGAAGGATATGAATAAACATGGATCAAATGCAAGTTCAGACACAAAAGAGATTAAGATTGACAGCATAGCCAGACTTACTTGCATGACCGATAACGTTGACAAAAAATCTTTGCATTGTTCAAGCACAAGACGTTCTGTTGTAGTCACCTTCACAAGTTCAGATACCAAGGAATTCATTTCTTCCACCTGTAAATGACAATTGCAGTTAGAAAATTTCCTAAACAGCTTTAAGCCTTTAGCTTTGGCTGCATAGTATAAGTTTATCTATAAAAGAGAAACATGGCATGCATAGTATTAGTGTTTTCCTAGAATCAAGGTGTCATAATGTCAATAAGATTCTTCATGGCATATGTAAGGAACCTGCTCAGGTCCACAAATTGCCAGTTGATGTCAATTCTTCAGATGTTTTTTCTTTAATTTTTCTCTACAATGATACATCAAGTTATTGCTTTTATTCATATCAGAATAAGAATCTTCACTAGTTTACTTTTTGGTCATCCTAGGGCACACATCTTAGTTGTATATCATAAGTGCTAGTATATGCAGGAACTTAAGAATGTAGGTCTCACTGGCTGTTATCGTGATGCAGTAAGGTAAGTGACTGTTGCTTGTCCAGTTAGGTCAATCAACTGGTACTTCGAAAACTACATAAATGAACTAGGTGTGGGGTTGGAAAAGAAACTTTTGAATCGGCTTCATCTGTTCTGGGAAGAAGTATATAGTATATACTAAATCATCAAAAGTTTCGCCAGTGTTCTACCCAATCCAAAGTTTATTTTCCAATCCAACACCTAGTTCATTCTGATCTTCCCTCAGGTTCATTTATAAGCTAGTTTGGTAGTTCATGAACTTACAGAAGATCAGAATGTAGTTCAAATGTTTTTGCAATACAGATGGCATCAATGATATCAGCTAAGAGAATCAGAAAAAGAGTCGCAATAGAAAGGAATATATCACCTTTGATGAAAGAGAGCATATCGAGGATGTCATTGCCTGCATCACATCAGCTGCTGAGACCACAGAATCTTTCAGCTTTTGAAAGTCAACCTAACAAAAGATAAGCAATGTAAATTTTAAGATAATAATGGTTCCTAGGTTCAAGCTAGGTACTAGACACTGTATATAATTTAGCATAAAAGCTACATACTATTGCTTTTCCAACAACCGGAAGACGGAGGGTACTGGCCTGCAAAGCTTCATTCGCTCCTAGCAAAGAACTAGAGTGATCTCTATCCAGAAGAGCCCATTCTTCCAAATACTTGATCTACAATCACCAAGTTCAACAACATTCATTCACTATGATGAAAATGATATATAATATATAATATAAAATATATAAAAACAAAACAAAATGAGCTGTAAACTGATAATAAAAAAGAAGCTATATGCACTCAACCATCAATTAAAACTTGCTTAATCATAGTGCAATCATATCCATAAAAAAGTCTGTAAGGATAAATAAGACTGAGCAAGAGAAAAAAAATAGCGTCCACATGTTCCAAAAGAAAAAGAAAAATAAGAAAACAGATTACATTGCATGAATATAAATACAAACTTGGAAAGCCATTTTCTTTTCTTTTTTCCAGCAAAACATCAACTATTATGCTGGCGGACGCACACACTCTCTCCTAACAGACATATCAGGGGCCACACATGAGATCACTCTACATAAAGATTAACCCCTGAGGACCTATGGATGCTCCACTAAAACATATCGGTGGCAATAGATAAATGATTTGTGTTCGGAATACTACATCCAACAGATTGGATTTGAGATTGACATTTGTAACTCTATACTTCAACAAATCACAAGATCTAAGTTGAGAGTGTATAAGTATTTATTGGTAGCACTCAACTGCGGTTACCATGAGTAGAATTTTTATTACAGAAATGACAACAACACTACACAGTTTCCCTGAACTGAAATCATACAGGAGAGGAGACTTTAATACACAGATTAATAATTGGACTAAGCAACAAAATCATCCATTTATTCGGTCAGGGGTTGCCAGAGAAGAAAAATTTCCTGGCATCTTACCAGGAAAAGGACTCAACAAATGTTAAAGCTAATAAAGAAGAAAGCCCCATCTACTTCTCTAATTTCACATGCTTTTATGGAATGGAAAAAGGTTGCACATCTTCTTAAAGACGATGGAATACAGCAAGGTAGATTACTTCAATTAGAAATTTTCGGTTATAGTACAATCCAAACACCTCTCTTTGTAGCTACAAACCAAGCTCCCAAAATAAAGAGACATAATTAAAGTAGTGTTGTTATCCCTAAACTAGGCAGAAGTAAAGTTCCACCAAAATAAAACTTCTAGTATCAGCAATACCATTCCATCATTATCAATATTCAAGTGAGAAACAATTGAAGTCCACTGCACTTGACGAGACACTAGCACTAATCGGAATTGCAATCATATTATCTGAGATTAATGTTTTCATTTATTACTTTCAACTTGTTCCGGTTGGAGACTTGGAGAGATTTCCATATTCCTTATAAAAATCTTTGGTTCTCTTTTTAAAATCAGATGAATAAAGTTATGATTTGAGGGGGAAAAAAACTTATCTAGATCCCAAAACATGAAGCTAGGAAAAACGCAAGTTAAACTTTGAAACCAGTTGGCATTTACATCAACAAAAGAACCATTCATTTTCATTGTAGACGACATATGAGGAGTAGTTTATGATCATGAAAGTACCTTATCTCTATTTTAGTAATTTTTAATCCACCTAGATTATTGGAAGCTCACCAATGCGCACAGCTTCCTTAAAGGCACCAAGTTAGCTCTAATTAAACAGCTATATGATAGGACAAAGGAGGTCAGGGTGGACAGAACATTCTTTCCAACATATTTCCTTTTGTTGATTAAAAAGGGCCAAATATAGAACACAAAAAGCATTTAACTTGTTCCAATATTATGATCTGACTTACTATATCAGGGTAATATTATCAACACAATATCTTGGGTAACTTTCAGAGAAAAAGCTTTTCAGAATGTGACATAGCATAACAAAAGAAACAGCAAGTGCACTAATCCAGATGGGTGCAGAGGTAACCACAGCACGGTATCAGTTTTTACTTCTTTGAAAATATAGTTCAAAGTTATAATAAGGATGTTACCAAACTAGAAGAAATGATTTTGAATAATCCCAAAATAAGATAAATATGGAACTGGGTTGATGAGAGCAGTAAATCAGAGGCCTAAACTTTTACATAGCAAACCACACACCCACATAGGATGGGTTATGACACAAAACTTAAACATGAACACTTAAAAGAAATGAGTTAGCTTCATTAAAAGAAAAATTGGCAGGAGCTGCTTATATTGGTAATATATAACACCTTCTATTCCAGTCAATGAGACACACGAACAAACTCACACATATATGTATATGATGCATTTGGAGCAGAAAATCAAGCACTATGAATAGGGTAAAGCTCTGAATCTTACTTGTCCTTTGAGGATAGAAGTTAGCTTCAACTTATGCCTCAACAAAAGTAACTTGACCCTTTTAAGTGTGACATTATGCCGTAGCTCTGATATTGTTACCCATGCATTCCAAAGATTTTCCTGGAAAAAAGAGATACAAATTTAGAACAAGGAATTGTACATAAACTTGAGCATCTTGACCAGCTTAGCAACTAACGTATTTCGTCGCATCTCAGGCATTAGGCCGTCAGAGATGCCAGAATGAACTACTTGTTGTGACCCTATTGACAATAGGAAAATGTCAACCGATCCTTTTTCATATGTGGATGAAGATATAAATGAACTGTTGATAAATTTTTGATGTGAAAGAGCTCAAACAAACTGTACGAGTACTCTTTTGTGGCTCAGATGAAAGCATGAACTCGATTACTAATGAGCATGCTATGTACCATAGAATCTTAGGTCCAACCAAGTTTATAGATATCAAAACCTCTGAACACGTTCATAAAAACACATACTATTTTGTAAGGTGGAAAAAAAAAGACTTCATATACCTAAGAGATAGATAGTACCAGATTTTTATATCCATGCAAAATGGAGAGGTTATGTCTAATACTTCGACAGTTACTAGGTCAACTGCTTTTTCCAAAAAGTATGCAGTCAATCCATAAAGAGAAACTTTATTAACACATCCCAATTTGCTTAATACACACCACATTTTTGTATAATTTGAATTCCTCTTCTACCCTTTTATTGTCTTTTAAAAGTGAAAGATGAGAAAAAAAAAACCTCCCTCCTTCAAGTCTCTCTCAGTTCAAGTTTTGGAAAATCTATTCAAAACATCTTTATTTGAACTTCTATGCAATCATTAATTAAGGATTTAACTCATCCATCAAATTATACCAGCAAAACTTGAAACATCATCAAAGCATTTGCTGCAAATTAAGTATGTGGTCTTGTCTTTCTGTTCAAGTGGGAGCTTTTCAATTGACAACCATACATATCATGAACTCATTCAGTGATTCATAGCTTCAATTGTCATCTGACTTATGACTTATCTCAATTGTGTAAAGCAACTAATGAAGAAAGAGTATGAAAATTGGAGAGTATGTATATATGCATTAAATTTGGATGTAGTATGATATTTTCCTTTTTTTCCCAAATTATTTGAATTTACATGTTCAGTACTTCTTATTCATGATCTTCAAACATAAGAGAAGGCAGAAAGTTTGACGAATAGATAAGGGCAGGGCAGAAAGAGCAGAAAAAGAATAACAGAAGGACAAAAGAGGAAAAATTGGAGGAAAATGACTAAAAAAATTTATTGAGGTGTGTATTAAGAAAAAAAGGATGTTAATATAATTACTCATCCATAAAAACAGGCAGACAACTCATTAATGAGGGATATAAACTGAAAGAGGAAAAAGAGAGAGATTGGACTTCTGCTCCAGTCGTTCTATTAAGTCTGGTCCGTTCCAAAACGAGCGTTTACTAAAATGAAGGCATGGTTTCTACGAAGTAAAAGTATTAAAATTTTAACAAGAAAGGGCTTAAGGACTAGTATTAATGCTTCTTAATGTTGAAACCCAAAACAAGAAGTACATCATATAGTGACATTATGAATTGGCCGATAAGTGTTTCATGTGATAAGTTTTTTTAGGTCGTGGGAAGCCAACACAGTCCTAAAACATGACAATATGGAATCTCCATCTTATGAAAAACCAGAAAGGGCAATCAAGTAGCCTTCAAAGAGAACCCTTAAAATGAACTCCCCCTCCTAATTTTTGACTTCATTTAAGTTATTCAATAATCACTGTAAGAACTTTCACGAATTACATTGTTGCTTCTAGTTTCCTAATCTAACCACTCCCTTGAGTCTCAGCGGCACCAGACTATTACTTTAAAATAAAACTGATGACAGTACACACCTCGTTCAAAATCTCATTCATGTTTCACATCTGATGCCATTTGTATCAACCATTATGCAGCCTTCACTATTTCCTAAGACCAAGCATTTCATATATACAATCCAAAACCTCCTCCCTTAGATAGACATATTACAATATGGAAAGAACAAGTTGAAACATAAATCATCAATGGTTAATAATATGTGTATGACTAGACAAGCACCAAATATATGTAGAAATAACAACCAAATCACACAATGAAAAAAGCAATGCAACTCATAGCACCAAACCATACCTCTGCATTCACTCTCTGCACCATGTATGTAGCATCTGCCCTTGCATTTACAAACCGCCACTGCACATAACGGTTATACAGAAGTCGGAGCATGTGTGCATCAACAATGCGATCTTCCCCCTTCTTCCCTCTCCGAGT
This sequence comes from Fragaria x ananassa, assembly GCA_034370585.1. Lineage (NCBI taxonomy): Eukaryota > Viridiplantae > Streptophyta > Magnoliopsida > Rosales > Rosaceae > Fragaria > Fragaria x ananassa. Next base: position 2,510,367 of record CP139770.1, on the reverse strand, counting down.
ATCAATAGAGAAACTAAGAAACGAAGGCGTACTAGCAGCATAACCACTACTCAACTGACCCGGACCACTAAAACTATTCCTCGCCCGAGAAGGACTAGCACTCCCCCTGGACGGTGACAAAGACGAAGATGTCCACAGCTTCCCGGGCGAAGCAGGCCTAGTAGCTCCTCTAATGGGAGAAGACATTGTCCTGGGAGACGACACAGCGTTGCTATCACCACCATTAAACTTCTTCGACTGAATGTACTTCCCTGCAGCCCCTGCTCTCGACACAGGACTAGTAGCCAGGGGTGACCCGGGGTCCTGCAAGCGCCGCAACCTGCTATTAGTCTCCTGCCAGAACCTTGCAGACACAGCAATGCCGTGAGGGACGGCAGCTCCTCCTCGGCTCTTGGCAGCCCCATTAGAGTCCTGAACACCTGAAGTGCTACCGGAGGAGACACTGTCTGTATCCGAAGCGGTGAGATCAGACGGCACGGAGGACTCGTTAGCCGAAAAACTAGCATCTGGGTTGTGGTGAGAAGCTCTCAAAGCATCTGCATTGCCACCCAAATGCCCCAAATCCAAGCTCAACCTACCATCAAAAGACGATCTTGACCTTGATCCTCCTCTGCTACTCTCATCAACCATAGACTGCTGCAACAACAAAGCCCTAGCTACCACACCAGATCCAACCCCATTATTCACACTACCACCACACTCCATACTCCTACTCAAACTCACCGCCGGCTGCCGGCTCCGTCCCGGCCACCGGTGCTGCTCACCGGGTCTTGAATTCTCCACCTGATCTCCTCCCTCTCTCCTCACAGGCGTCGACCTCCGCCGCTCCGGCGTGGGCTTCCTCGCCGGAGTCCCCACCGCCGCCTTGGTCTTACTAATCGGAAGCGAAAACGCCTCGCCCTGAAACGAAACCGACAAGCTCCGCGTGGAAGTGACCAAAAGACGGGTCGCGGCGGAGACTTCGGAACCCGCATTGCTCAGGCGCGGCTCGGGTCGGGTCTGCGGCGTACCGGGTCGCCTCCGGTCCACGGATTGGGCCCGTTTCGGGCCCGAATTCGGCGCCGGAGTGGAATTCATGGACCTGGAGAGCAGCGGCGAAAGGCATCTTCTAGAAGAAACCGAAGAAGAAGAGACTGTGGTGGAAGTAGAGGTTGAGGTTGAGGAAGAAGGAGAAGGAGTGGACATGTACTTGGAGGAGACCTGTCTGCCGCGAGCAACGACGCGTCGTTGAGCCGCGGCGGCGGAGGAGGCATTGTCTTTCTCGGGTAAGAGCGGCGGCCGGGTCGTGGGTTTCGGGTCGGAAATGGCAGCCACCATCGTACCCGGCTCACATTGGTGGGAGGCTTTTGAGGAACCAAAACCCACCGAAAGAAAGGTTTGATTTTTTTTTTTTTCAAGAAATCGGAGAAATTGAGAGGTGGGTTTTGTGGGGGAGATGGAGCTGCATTTTGGGTAATTGAGTTTCTGGGTTTTTGGGGGAGAGAGAGAGGAAGAAGAGAGAGTAGGTGAGGAAGAAGAGAGGGGTGAGATTTGGGAGTGGAAGAAGAGGTTTGGGGTTTTTTGTGAGCTGAGAAACTTTGGAGGAACGTTAACGTTATGTTATGGGGGTTATTTAATTACGTTTTAGTTTTCTTAAATTTTTTGTTTATGGACATGTGACTTAATTTATGGACTATACAAGTTTAGTGTATAAGTGTACATGTTATGGAGTGAAGTACTTGAGTATGGTCGAATTCTGATTAAGAGGGAAAGTGATCGTGTTAATCATGGAATCTACCAAAAATAGATCTTGGATTCTACGTACCCATAATCTTGCTAGACAAATGTTTTCTCGACAGATCTACATTGTTTTCAAAGTAAAAGCTGACTTGTATCGATTACAGTAAACTTGCAATTGTGTACTAGATAGAAGATATATCTAATTAAGAAAGTTTTGGGATACTTCTCGATAAACAAACAGGTCAGAAATCAATAGTTAAACAGCGTCTCACATCTCATAAGTTGAGTGATGATTTAAGTCAGTACAGACGGTGACAAAAAACATGATTAAAAATGTAGAATTAAGGTCATAAAAGGCTTGATCCCCCAACAAAAACATTTTGTTTTGGGGGCTAAGGTCATCATATGTGAAAGGCGTTGCCAATCGACCATATATATCTTGATGCACTTGAAACTAACTTGACCCGTCTTTTATGTGTAACTGATTCAGATTAAGAAACTAAACTTTCATACTTACAACATACTTACAACAGTAGATCGGTTTTTATAGTTGTAAACTAACTTAAGATCAATATACGCGCTAGCATGAAGTTGGTCTTGATACACAGACAAACTAAAAATACATATAATATGGCTACACTAATGTAGACATAACCTATTGTAAATCAGACATTGTCCATAAATTTTTGTAAACTCATACACATATCATGTCTTTCTATTATTTTTGTTCAAGTTTCTTGATTTCTTGTCAACTATTCGTATCACCTCCATGCATCCGTAGGTTTAATAAACACATGAACCAAATTTCCTGCTTATTAACTTTCATTTCCGTCTGATTGTATGAGACAAAATGATGGGGTATGTTTGGCATGCAAGACCCTTCCTTTTTGGTATAAAGGACAACGAAAATCGTGAAAACTACAGCAGCAGTGAATAAAAAAGAACAAGGAGGGTAAGATTAGAAGACAGGTTATTCGTTAATCGTTATAATAGGTAATATATAATAATGGGTCGCATAAGCTGCAGAGTCTTCTTGATGAGGAAAGATATGAATGAGCTAACCTCCATGAAAACTGCATTCAAGCTACAAAAGTGGTTGATGCCATCAATCAATCAGTGATGCATTTCAAGCTTAAGCAAAATTAAAGAATGATGATGATGATCTCACATTGCATTTCGTTGTGTAATCTTTGCAAGCTAAGCTAGATTAACCCCCTCGTGGTATTAGTTTTAATACATAAAGATGCTACATCTTTTTCAGTCTCACTCAATTTATAGTTACGCCTTTGCTTTCAACTCATTTCATCTTCTTATGAACCCTGCAAGTTTCTATGTGCTTTACTGCTTCATGCCTATACCCATTTACCACCAGCATTCATTCTCAGGCCCTAATGAAAATGAGTATGTTTCCGCCAATTTTCCCATTTCCACCAAAAGGACTAGTACTTCTGTTTGATTTTTTGCTCCAACATCTAGGGCCATTACGATTATCGATATCGTAAGATAACAGTAAATCCCAAGTGTGTTGAGAGTGATCTTGAGAGATTTTAACCCCGAACGTCGGCGATGTTGCATGGTGTGTAATTTTACCGAGTGAACTCGATTGATTTCTTGCTCCCAAGTTTCGCTCATACAACCAATCACTTTAGTAACTGTGATCATGATACAAGAACTGTGTGTGAGTGATTTGGTCCAAGCAGGAGCTTATATTTGGATTACTGTCTCGTGAATTTTAGCTCAAATGCTCAATGTGACCCATTTCCCTTTCTGCTCTATAGGTAAACTTAATTCTTGGATTCCATAGACATCATATACATAAATCTGACAAACCAAAGTTTATCTATCATCCGTGATCCGACCAAGTACAAATCTTACTGACCCGGCCAGAAAAATTATATAATAAAAAGAATCTAAAAATAGAAAATGAATGAGGAAATAAAATGATTGAACTCTCAAGTCTGAACCAGATCAAACAGCAACAAAAAGTACACAATGAACCTTAACCCCCATCTGCATAATCCTCTATATTATGATAATCCATAACCCCCAAATCTATATTATGTAGTGTTCGAGTGGTACAAGTACAAACAAGTTTAAATTGAATTATCAAATTAATTAGTTGCTTGTCATCATATATGCAGACATAATAATATGATTTTACAGCTTCCTCAATCCAACTTGTAAATGCAGAAGCCTTTAACACCAGTAAGTAAACCATGAAACTCTTGTACTACTTGCCCCACATCAAGGTGAGATTTATATAAATTCTTCTGCAAGCATTAATCAATCATTAAGTATGAAACCCCCAAATCACATCGACTTTATTATCACACAAAACCAGAATCAAGGCCTTGAGAAGAAAGAAACCAACTGCTAACTTTAGCAGTGAACCATTGTTAGGCACCATGGATATACCGATTAGTTTAGTTGTAGTTGCTTAGTTAAAAGATAAGATTAACATTAGGAGTAGCTAGCATCATTTGCTTTAGCCATGGCTACTTGGCTAGCTACTACTAGTACTGTAGCTAAAATGATGATAGGGTTTTTGGATGTGTGTTTGCAGCCATGTGACTTGAGGTATACTTCAGAAGAACAATTAGTTTAAAAGTAACAAACCCACTAAGTTGTGTTTGTTTAATAGTGTCTTTAGTTAGTTTGCTTTGAAAGTGATTATAGAAGAATGATTTTGTCTACACCCTACACCTTTCCAACCTTGCTTCTCAATTCCAACTCCAACCCAACACCTTGACCATCCCTCTACCATTGAGAAAAGAAAGAAAAGGTGACCATCTTGTGCTCAAGGTGGTGTTTGGGTAGGCAACTGGGCATGCATGCTCTAAATATATTTGGTTTTGTGTATTGGGTTAGAGTTTAATTATCTACAATTTCTTAGAATCTAAGATTCCAAAAGATAAGCATGAGTTTGACAATAGAAAAGAGGAAGCATAGGTCACAATTCATAAAGCCCCTTTCAATAAACCTATTCCTATATTTGACATTCTCCACTATTACATTGCAACACTTTTTCTCAGCTGTCATGATGGTTGACAACAAGCCACACTTGAATCTTTATTTCAGTCATGAAGAAAGGTTCTATGGGATAATAATAGAAGCTTTTTTACTGTACCAACCAAACAATGGTTATAGATGTGGGGAGAACTTGGAATATATGAGTTCTTTTCCTGAATGGAGTAATCATGTAATTGACTGATGTTGAGAAAGGTAGAAGAAGATATGGAAATAACTTGGAACAGAAGACATTTCAGTCAAGTAGGTTGGTGATTGGTGAAGTAAATTATGGGTTCGTTTGTGATTTCAGTTTTTAGGTGATCTTCCCAATTGGTGAAAGATCGATGGATTGAAGTCGGTTACAGTTAGTCTGTGCCTTCAGTTTTTAGGTGATCTTCCTAATCAATGAAGATGCATGTAACCTCGGTTCGGACATATCAATTGTTTAATGCGTGTGTTGCAGATATTAAGTTTCACCTGTACTGATACCAATAGCCCTTCAAGAGGATGAAGCATGAACGAGTGATTGGAGAGTGCTAATATATGCCTCTGCTGCAACAGAAATGTGTCTTTGTTACATCCATCGTGTAAGCCCCATAGTCGATATGCTAATCCAGTAGAGTAAGCGATTGGCATAATCCAAAGTTCCAAACTATGCTATAGAGTATTTGCATAACAAGGGTGTAGTTCTCGAGCTCTACTTGCCCAAAAGTTTCGAGCGCAAGGGATGCCTAATGTACGTGTTCTTCTGTTTGTCTTTAGGAATAGGGCATCACATATAGTTTGATATATAAGCACTGGCATCGGAACGAGGAGTGGATCCTCTCCTGAGCTAGTTTATCCTAAGAGGATCCCTGTGCCGATTCCTCCTTCCTCTTCTCTGAGGAATAGATTCAATAGTTTTTACATCGTGCTCTTTAGCAATGTGTTAAACGATGTATGCCGAATCATACCAGGGTTGGTTTCTCAGTTTGTATTATGTATAGCTGGGATGAACAGCTTTCCAGATTGTTTCCTTATATATAAAATTTCAGCTAACCAGAGGGTTTTCCCCACTCGATCATTTGATCTGTGTTCATTGGGGAACGTATGTAAATTTACACTTTGGTGGCATTAAAAACTTTACAGAGTTCAAAATGAACTGGCATTCTAATCTACTAGCATTTTTTTTTACTATTACAGTTATGCTCAAAGTCTTATGTCCCTTCCCACGACTTTATTAATAGAGATGAGCAAGGTAACTAAACCAACTTCACAACAACCTACTAGAGTGGGAAGCATAATACTACACCCAGCGATTCCAAACATAAATACTATGATTTCCTGTCATCTGAAGGGGATCTAAACGTGCAAAAGACAACAGAAGGGCCTCTAATTGTGATCTCGCTCAATGACTCCAATATAACAGCTCAAGTTGATATCGCGAGGACAGAGGCTCCTGGTCCTGAGCTAGTTTCACCTGTGAGGAACCCAGCCAATTCCTACTTCCTCACCTTTGAGGAATACATTCATTGTTTGCATTGTGCTCATTACCAATGTGTAATATGTTATATCAAAAAGCTAGCAGGGGTTTCTCACACTTTGCACTATGCATATCTCGGATGAACAACTTCCATTTTCATCACAATCCCTCTTATTTCCTTGCTTATATAAATAAAATCCAGCTCGAAATTGGATTTCTACCCTGATCAATTATTATAACTCTGTTCATGGGGGAAGATAGGTGTTGTGTACCTCTCAAAGGCAGCACCACTCATTTGCAAGGACATGAAACATATAGAATAAAAAGTTTGATCAAAATGGCATTGAAATAGGGAAAAGAAACATTTCATCACACCCTTGATATCACTACAAAAGTAACCTATAAAAACAGAACATCTAATTTCCATGGAATTTGAAATATATGAACTAAAATTTCTAGAGGTCTTCAGCAATATCCTACTTGAACAGGTAGACAGTTAGGCCTTTGAACACAAGTAGATCATGTTTTGACACCTTGAAGGAAACTGAACATCAAATGCATTTCTACCCGAATCCACAAATTCAAACCATACCTGCTCGAGGTGACTCATAAACAGCTACCTAAACCCATATCACAATAAGCCAATCAGATTAAACCAATTCCACAACTACCTAGACTCACATCACAATAAATATGGTGTAAAGGTCACCATATAATATTATGTCTGGATTTCCCCAAAAAGAATCACAAATGCTACGGAAGAAACCAACGCATACAGAACAAGCATGGAAAATATAACACACAACACACATGCTCAAGTGCCTTTCAGTTTCAAAAGGAATACTGAATTGGTGAAACAAGGTTATGTGCCAAATGATATAGAAAACAAAAGAATAATAGAAAACAAGGTGTAGCAGTCACCAAGGGTGTACCATATAATTTTATGACTGGATTTCCCGAAAGCACCACAACTGCTACAAAACAAACTAATGCATACGGCACAAGCATGGAAAATAACACACAACAGACACAATTGCTCAAGTGCCTTTCAGTACTGAAATGGTGAAACTAGGTTATGTACCAAATGATATAGAAAACAAAATAATAAGCGGAACAGACGCAAGGAGAAGAACTTAAAAGTAAGTTGAAGTCATTGATTCCATAACAATCACAATTCAACAATTGACTTGACAGTTCAAAAGTAGATCAAATGAAAACATTTCTTAACAGTTCATCAAAGCTCAAAAACCACTACACTAAAACCACTGAAGCACTGCTACGCCATACTAGTCCATCCATGATCAACAAGCTCAAGCTCTTAACGGTACTGCAAAAGAAAATGATACAAATCAGACCGGTGCATGGAACACCAAAACTAACGCATACATAGTCACTCAAGGTTTTCACGAAACCTCACCTTGATGAATCCAATCTCCTTGGCGTTGCTGCGGAAGCACTGCCTGCAGCACATGAGCCCGTACTTGCGGATCAGACCGTGGGGGTTTCCACACACGCGGCTATCAAAACAAACACCAAAACCTCAGTACCGAAATCGCAACCACAAAGAATAACAAGTCATGAAAATTTCATGAATAAAGTTTTTAACTGCATCTCTACATAAAAAGATTCAACTAAACAACCTAGACATATTTCATCCATCTCAACCAAATCAGACTACGAATCTCAACGACCTATACGTATTTCATCTATTTCAATCTAATCAGACCATAAATTTCAAGAACAAACGACAATAATCTGATTCTAAATTCACAGATTCCAAAAGAGACGAACTCAACAGATGAAAAGTATTAGGAATTGAGATTGTGGAGAATCGAAGGAGATTACCAGGTGCGGGATCCAGGGCCGTAGCTCTTAGGGTGAGAGTTCCAGACGTTGGAGTGGCCCATGATTGCAAAAGCTTGCGAGAGAGAAGAAGCCCTAGCTAGCAGTCGCCAAAATCTGTAGAGGTGTAGCGGATTGGTTAGAAGATGCGATTTATAATGAGGGGAGGATCAAAACCCTAGAGGTCTCATAAGACGGACGGGTCGGATATCGGTTCGGGCCGAGGGTTGTTCACTTGTAACAACTTTAAACGGGTGAACAGAAACTCCCCTCTTTGTAACCAAAACAAAAAACGTTTTAAGGGTAAAATAGGATTATCAAATGTTCAAAAATTGTAAGGATGCCACAGAGGAGACCAAGAAGGGTGCCACAACAACGCTCTTCAAGCTTTCGACTTTACAATATTCTCCGCCGGACTCGACTGAAGCACCTGACACCTCCGTCCATGGCGACGCCCGTTGGCTCTTCCTCTTCTCCTCCTCCGCAGGTAATAAACCCATCTACGCTTTCTCGAAGCAGAAAACACACGCCGATTTTTCTGAATTCTCATAACCAAACTTGTTTTAGGAAAACCCAATTGTAGAAGACGACTTGGACTTGATATATGGAGCTGAATCGGGTTGGGTCGATGCTCGGACTTCCTGCGATCACCTGCCTTCTCTCTCCTCCGATCTCGTTCACATTCCCACTCCTGACACTCACTGCAACAGGTCACTTTCGTCTCAACACTTCTCTGTTTGTGATTTGTTCTGAAATTCCATAGTAAACTTGTTTGATAAAGGGTTTAGCTTTTCATACAAGTCAAACCCATCTTGTAATTTTAGGTCATGTCTTCTGTGATTGTCTATCTAAAGCATGAAGTTGAAGTTAGTAGATTATTTTTTTCCCAACAGTTTGTAATATTTTGCATCCGAAATGCGATATTGTAGCACCATACAGACTGTAATGTGAGATCCAACAATGTACATAGCCTCTATCTAATCAGAACCTATCACTTAAGCTATACCCAACAATCTTCATTCCATTCCCCCCTAAAAGATTGAAACAAAGGATATGCATAAAGAGACATGTAGACGTGTTGAAAAGCACGGCTTGGAGGACTTGGTTGTCTTCTTTTGGTTTGATTTGTAATGTGTAAGTCAAGTGTACTATAGTTTATCTTCACGGCGCTAAGACCATAGCACTATGATACTTTTGCCACAGTTGGGTTCTTTATAATGTCTAGGTGACCAGAAAGTGAGAGCAAACTCAGCCTCTTCCAAACATCTCTCGTTTTCAGTTTAATGTCTGGGTGAACTTTGTTTTTATAATGTCTGAGTCTTGCATATATATATTCGCAGGCTGTCAAATGTAAGAAGGTTGCCAGTTTTCTTATTGAATAAACCTTCACATAGACTTGTACTTCTGAAGCTTGTTTCTTTTAATTCTCTATCCTTTTACAATTATCCAAGTCTGAGTGGCTGAGTTCTGAATCATACCTTCTGTTTCTAATTTGAGTGAATTTTTCATATACTAGATGCCAACACCCGAGTGAGAACTGGTTATGTTTGTGCTGTAAGGAAGTCCTGTGCAGCCGTTTTGTAAACAAGCATATGCTGCAGCATTATCAGCAGATACATCATTGTCTTGCTCTTAGCTACAGGTATTATATCTGATGCTTCTACGAAGTTTTCTGTCCTTAATTCTCCAGAGTGTTTATAACAAATGCAAGTTCTGATTTCTATACATTTCAAACAGTGATCTCTCAGTTTGGTGTTTCTCCTGCGATGCATATTTGGATGCTCAACTGATCCCACAATTGCGGCCTGTATATGAGACTGCATACCTACTCAAGTTCGGTGAGGCCCCGCCAGTTCGCACTGCTTAATGCCCAACATGGAAAATCAGCAACTGGACAGTTTATATATGGAAGTCATATTAGTAACAATACCCTAATTGGAGTTTTTCTTAGATGAAGAGTTGATTTAAGAAGATATTCATATCAGTGTTACTGTTGCATTATACATGATTTTCTAGTGAACCACTATTTGGCCCCAAAAAAATTGACCTTTGATTCTTTAGTGTGTTTTCCACTTAAGCTCTCTACATGGATCACATCCAGGACTTCATCAACCCTACAACCTTTGGAGAAAATGTTTATACTCCTGAATGAAAGTTGGTTTAATCATGGCCGTGCACAATAATGCTTCAAGTTTATCTCCTCCACAATCTCATAAATGTCAAGTCATTCAAACCAATTTCTTAATTTGAGCAATAATTCAAGTCCTTAACAATCTCTTAATTCCTTTCAAAAAACAATTTCTTAATTTGAGCCGTAATTCAAGTCCTCGATCATTTCTTAATTCCGAGACACAATGCAAAGTCCATTTTTCAGATTCCATTTTGTGAACATAATAACACGAGTGATCAGTCTACTTTACAATAACCGGCGCAGCCTAGTATATGATCATAACTCTCAATTTCCAATCATGAAACTATCTCTTATTTGCGTACTTTTGAGAATGGAAATCCTGTAAATTCAAGATTTCAACCATCAAATGTTGAGTCAATCAATAAACATCATCTATGCATAACATTAATGTAAACAAAATCGTTTTCTCTCTCGATCGTATACATCGAACGAATGACGGCCGCTAACTTTCACTAGAACTATTTATCACCGAAAGCATATATGCCAATTCAGAATTAATGGCAAGTTTTATTTTTAGGAAAATAAATTTAGTGTTTATTAAAAAAAAAATTACAAAAAAAGACACAAAGAAAAAGTCTTTACTGTTCATATAACAGAAAAGAAGGAGGGGGCAGCAGTCAAGTACAAATATATCTATCACCTTATTTCATCGTAATAATAAAATCACACACTGATTCACTTCCCTACTGCAACTCTGCCACATCAAGAAAATCCTTTCTCTCTCCTCCAACAACCTCCGGCGCCGTCTCTCTCTCTCTCTCTTTCTCCGATGGCGATCAAGCGCCTCCGAACCAAGTGGACTCCGATTCAGCGCGAAACGCTCGAGAAGGCCTATTCAGGTACATTCGATCATCTATTTTCTCTCAATTTGTTTTGCATTCTTGATTATCTGCTTGAAATTTCAATCGGAAAATCGCAGTAGAGAGAACTCCGTCGGAGGCGACGAAGGAGGAGCTGTCGAAGCAGTTGGAGCTCGGGTATGAGCAGGTCACCGTTTGGTTCATGAACCGGAGAGCAAAGGATCGGCGGCAGGGGCTTGTCGCCAAGAAGTCCAGAATGACACGTCATCAGCTCGCAATTCTCCAGAAGACCTACGCCTGTGAGTTTGATTTCAATTTGAATTTGATTTGTTGTGTTTGTATTTTGATTGCTGTGACTGGAATTGGATTGAATTGGATTTTGATCAGCGGAGAAGAATCCGTCGGTGTCGAATAGGGAGGAGATAGGGAAGAAGGTGGGGATGAGTGAGATTCAGGTGAGGCTGTGGTACAACAAGAAGAGGTTCGAGGATCAGGGGAAGGAGAGGAAGGAGAGGAAGAAGCGGGGTCCTGGGGCCAAGAAGGCGCCGAAATCGGCATTGTCTTCGTCATGTGATCACCTGGCTTTCGTGTCCGCTGACCTCACTGGCATTCCCAATCCTGACACTCCCTGCAAAAGGTTGATCCTTTTTTCTTCAGGCTCTAAAGTATTGTTCTTTTTGCAATGCTATGACTTGATTTGATTTAAGTAAGTAGTCTAATGTGCTTGATTGCTTTGCTAATTCATAAAATTTTATCATGCATGTATGGCATTGTTGAAATCTTTGTCAATTTATGAAATTTATGAAAGCCTTTGAATGTAGGATCCTCATTCTAGATCATAAGGTTTCTCATGGTTTTGTTCTTAAATGGAGCAACACCATATCGCTACACTTGCTTTTGAATGTAGCTATTGTTTTTGGGACAATGTAGTATCTTGGTGATCTTTAGTTTGACATAGGAATTTTGATGAAGTAAATTTCATGGTTTTTCTCATTTAATAAAGTCATAAAATTCTTAAACAAGAAAAAATAAAGATATTTGATTACCTCCCATTTTTACATTGATCTAAGTTTGATTGCCGGAGTCTTGAACTATAGCTTGTGTTTCTAATATGTCAAACGGTTTTCAATTACAGTTATACAAGATGCCAGAATCCCAATGAGAACTGGTGTTGTTTGTGCTGCAAGGACGTGTTCTGTAGTATTGATTTGACGAATGGGCACTTGTTTCAGCATTTCAAGCAGACAAATCATTGTCTTGCTGTCAGCTGCAGGTACCATTGGAATGTTTTATTCAAAGTGAAGCCTCAAGTTTGTCATTTTTATATCTTGTGGAGGGATTTATTAATGAATGAAGCTTATGGTTTTGCTTACAATTTCAAATAGTGATAAATCAGTTTGGTGCTACTCCTGCAATTCATTCTTAGATGCCCAGGCAATTCCACAATTGAGTGTTTTTTCTTCATCCTCCAATGCTTCTGGGGTAAGCTTTTTTCCTTTTCTTTTTTGCTTTATCTATCATCTGCATTTCTATCACTCATATACTGGGAACTTTTAGGAGCCATCCTCCTCATCCAGGCTAGAGACCCCCGATGCCTCTAAGGTTAGTGTTTTCCTTTTTCTTTTCTTTTTTTTTCCTTAGAATTTATTGTCTGTATTCCAACTAACTGATATACATGGAACATTTAGGATTCATCCTCCTCATCCAGGCTAGAGAACCTTGATGCTCTGATGGTTGATGTTACTGATCTCATATCCAAGCCATCTCCATGCCCCAATTTTCATCCATTGGAGGATAACTTATTTGTCGACCAGGATAAGCTTGCAGTAGCCAAGAAGGGACTCCAGAAGATCTTTGATTGTGGTTTAGATGCTTTAGCTGATCCCCACGTACAAGAAGAGTTTCTTGCTTATTCAGCCGCAGTTCTATCAGTTGATTCATGCCCATCAGATTTGAAGGCCATTCTTTCGTCTTTCAGAGGCAATCTCTCGGAGCAGACCTGTGCTTTCCTCCAAGCTCAACATGAGTTAAAGGTGGCCTCCGACCTATCAGCCTCGATTACTGAGAGAAGGTTTGTTCTCCGTTATCATCATTCAAAATATGCTGAGGTCAAGAAACAAATTATTGCCTCAGATGAGAAAGTTGCGAACCTTAAGGCCATGATCAAAAGGTTGGAAGCTTCTTTGGCTGAGGAAAAGAGCAACAGAGAGAAGATTGATCGGGTTTTGGACTCTATCGAGACAGGAGTAATGGATGCTAGAGATGGTTTGCTCTCAGACATAGAACAAGTGTCTGCCATGGAGGGAACGACCAAAGCAGCCAACCAGTTAGTAGCTCAACGCCACTCGGCGTGGGAGAAGCTAAGGAGTACTTTTACAGAGGTATATAGTAATCTGCATGTAGGGGAACAACATGCCGAACCCACCAGTTAATATTACTTTTCCTGCCCTTTGGGCACTTGGCCGTAGTTATTTCAGTTTTCCTGGACTAGCCATGAGTAGTCCTAGGTAGTGAATCTATTGACCACATTTTTCCTGATCACAGTTTTTGCAGTTAGGTCTTTCTTAGGATCGTACATTGTAGTGACGTTGGTCTTCCAGAGTATGTTTCATTAACCAAAGCTCTTGAGAACTCATTTGCTTCTCGCCCTGTTGTAAGTTATTATTTGCAGTTTATCTCACTCTAATTCTTTCGATTCTTGAATGATGACCTGGTCGGCAAGAAGTTGTACTTGTGACAAACGCACGCTAGCTTTAGGATTGATATCTGCATTAACAAAGTTGCAATGTAGTTCTACACATGTAGTTGGGGAAATCTACTGGTTTCTCAGCTCTCCATCTATCTTTCTTTCCTATAGAAAGAACAGAAACTTTGAAATCTCAACCCTTATTAGAGGGTAATAAACATGAAATCTCAGAAGCTAATAAACGTTTTATTGAAGGACAATAAAATTTATTTGAAGGTAATAAAGATGAAATCTCATCCGAATATCCCGAAACTTTTAGGCTTAGGTTAGAGATGCTCGTTCCAACTTCCACCTCTTACAAATTTCAATGCAACGAAATTAAAATCCTTGGCAGTAAAGCGTCAAACATATGGTTGTGCTTGTAATTATTGAAAGCCTGAGAGTTTCAGAAGACACTGCTTGCAAAACGAGAGAGTTTACCTTGTAACTTTTTTTCACTATCAAACTCATGGAAGTTTCTCCAGTGAAGGTAATTCTTTCTACCCTTTGCTGTTTGTAGATTATAATTAACTTGATATATTGGCTTAAAACTGCTACTTAATCGAAGCTTTTAACTATTGTTTTGTTCGTGTGACTCAGACATGGTGCTCTCACATGGCTTTGCTCTCCCCTGATAACATTGTCATTCTGAAGCCTGATACTCCCTGCAAGAGGTTCTCTATATTTTGTTCCTAGTTCTCTAATCATCTGATCAATTATATTTCTTTTAATTTGGTAGTGGGAAAACAAAGATGCATAAAAAGCAATGTCTTATTCGTGTAAACTGCAATTTCATGTTCAAAACCTCTCAATGCATGATTTGTGGTGAAGATTTTTTTTTTTCTTGATCTATCCATGTATGGAAAAGATAAAGAATCTGTTATGATTGAGATACTGAGAGTGCAGTTTGGTCTTTTGCAAAGATATCTCGATGATAATCTGAGAATGCAGTTAGAAATCTTTGTACAATCAGGTGCAATGTGAAAAACAAGAGTAGAAACTGTATTTTGCCTCCTCTTTATATTTAGTAGTTGTCTTCATATGAATGCTTTATTAACAAAGTGCACGAGTCCTGAATCATATGATGATATATATGTAGCTGATTCTAATATGCTGAGAAACTTTTATATAATAGATGTCGGCATCCCAGTGGGAATTGGTTTTGTTTGTCCTGCAAGGACACTCTCTGCAGTGCATCTGGGAACAGGCACATGGGTGAGCATTATGAGCATACAGATCATTGTATTGCTATCCACTGCAGCAGGTACACTTGAAAAATGCTTTATAGTTTCTAACAAGTGAAGCCTCGAATCTTCCAAGCCCTTCGCTTTTCTATGCCGACTTGCTACTAAAGTCTTCTGGTTTAGTACCTATGTTGCAGAAAATCCTATAGTACGGTGTTTCTCCTGCAAGGTAGCTACCAATGCTCGTCAAGTTATCCGACGATTGCAGGAGCTCTCTTCTTCCAGCAATGTGAGTTGCTTCTCTACAATTCTATTCTCTGCAGAATGTCTTCGAAAAAGCTTATAATTTCCTTATTCTTTTGTTTTTTTGGTTTTCTGTGATGACACAGTGCGATCACCACCTGGCTTCCATTTCTTGTGATCCCACTGCCGTTCCCATTCCTGACACTCCCTGCAAAAGGTTCATCTTCCTCTTCAATATTGCCGTTCCATCACTTGTTTTCTAAAGCGTCATCCTTTACTTTCCCAATGCTTTGAGACTTAAAGATTGGATGATTGTTTGGCATCTCTGATAACAAGATACCCCATTCATCATTTAACTTCAATGCATCCTTTACTTTTCCAATGCATTACATCTCGGTAGATTTAGCTTTACTCATCAAAACCTGCACATTAAGCACCTGAGTTTGACTCATTCCTCGTGTAACTAATTTGTACAATGGTTTCATATAAATGTAGATGTCAGTATTCAAAAGGGAATTGGTATTGTTTGTCCTGTAAGGTCATCTTCTGTTGTGCTAGTGTGAATGGACATTTTCTTCAACATTATCAGGAGACAAAGCATTGTCTTTGTATCAATGCTTGTGAGCGGACTCTGCGTGCTTGCTTGTAAGTGGACTCCGCCTGCATGCAGACCTCGCGTGTAAGCGGACTTCGAGTGTATGCTTTGTTAGAGGACTTTGCTTGTATGCTTTGTAAGCGGACTCCGCGTGTAAGCTTTGTAAGCGGACTTCGCGTGCTTGCGTGTGAGCGGACTCCACGACTTGCTTCCATACGAAATCTTCTGCATGGATGGATCTCGCCTGTGACGTCATCTTGTCTCGCCTAGACTTTCTCTTCTCTGCAAAGTCACCACGCCTAGAGCTTCTGTTTTGACGCGAATGTCACCTCGCCACCCTTTAGGAATTCTGTTTTGATGTGAAGTCACCTCGCCACCCCTTAGGGCTTTTGCTTTGACTCGAATGTGACCTCGCCACCCCTTAGGGCTTCTGCTTTGATGTGAACTCACCTCGCTACCCCTTAGGGTTTCTGCTTTGACGTGAATGTCACCTCGCCACCCCTTAGAGCTTCTGCTTTGACGCGAATGTCACCTCGCCACCCCTTAGGACTTCTGTTTTGATGTGAAGTCACCTCGCCACCCCTTAGGGCTTCTGCTTTGATGCGAATGTGACCTCGCCACCCCTTAGGGCTTCTGCTTTGATGTGAAGTCACCTCGCCACCCCTTAGGGTTTCTGCTTTGACGTGAATGTCACCTTGCCACCCCTTAGAGCTTCTGCTTTGATGGGAAGTCATCTCGTCACCCCTTAGGGTTTCTGGTTTGACGCAAATGTGATATCTCCACCCCTTAGAGTTTCTGCTTTGATGTGAATGTTAGCTCGCCATCCCTTAGGGTTTCTGCTTTGACGTGAATGTGACCTCGCCACCCTTTAGGGCTTCTGCTTTGATGGGAAGTCATCTCGCCACCCCTTAGGGCTTCTGCTTTGAGGCGAATGTCACTTCGCCGCCCCTTAGGGCTTCTGCTTTGACGCGAATGGGATCTTGCCACCCCTTAGGGTTTCTGCTTTGATGTGAATGTTAGCTCGCCATCCTTTAGGGTTTCTGTTTTGACGTGAATGTGACCTCACCACCCTTTAGGGCTTCTGCTTTGATGGAAAGTCATCTCACCACCCCTTAGGGCTTCTGCTTTGACGCGAATGTCACCTCGCCGCCCCTTAGGTTTCTGCTTTGATGGGAAGTCACCTCGCCACCCCATAAGATTTTTGTTTTGACGGGAATATTACCTCGCCAACCATTAGGGCTTCTGCTTTGATGGGAAGTCACCTCGCCACCCCTTAGGGTTTCTGCTTTTACGTGAATGTGACCTCGCCACCCCTTATGGCTTCTGCTTTGATGGGAAGTCACCTCGCCACCCCTTAAGGCTTCTGCTTTGAGGCGAATGTCACCTCGTCGCCCCTTAGGGTTTCTGCTTTGATGGGAAGTCACCTCACCACCCCATAGGGTTTCTGTTTTGACGGGAATATTACCTCACCAAAGGGATTCTGCTTTGACGCAAATGTTACCTTGCCAACCCTTAGGGCTTCTGCTTTGATGGGAAGTCACCTCGCCACCCCTTAGGGTTTCTGCTTTGACGTGAATGTGACATCGCCACCCCTTAGGCTTCTGCTTTGATAGGAAGTCACCTCGCCACCCCTTAAGGCTTCTGCTTTGACGCGAATGTCACCTCGCCGCCCCTTAGGGTTTCTGCTTTGATGGGAAGTCACCTCGCCACCCTATAGGGTTTCTGTTTTGATGGGAATATTACCTCACCAACCCTTAGGAATTCTGTTTTGACGCGAATATTACCTCACCTCTCTTTCTTGTCTCCTCGCTTTGTCCCCCCCTTTTTTGGAGGTTTTTGCCTCTTTATATAGAGTGCTTGGTTCAGATCATTGAGTTATTATTGGACTATGTTTCTATCCGGACACCCGTTTGTAGGAGTCATAATTGAACTCAAAATCATTGTGCATGTAACACAAGAAAAATATTATTATTATTATTATTTTAATCCTTTTTTTTTTTATATCAACATAATATCACATTTAATATTAACATAAATATATTAAAAATACAAAATGACTCAATATTTCTTCACCATTCACCAAACCACATGGGTGGTAGCAAAATATATATATATATATATATATATATATATATATATATTCATAATCAAGTTCATATATACAAACTCAAGAGTAATTGGAAATATAGACTTGTTCATACAAAATATATACTAGAAAATAAACCAGTGACTATGAAACAATGTTAATTGAATCATTGCCTCCGTCATCATGATCATCATCATTGGGCTGCTCCTGGGGTGGGACTGCCGGTTGGCATACGCCGAATTTGGTGAAGAGAAACTGTTCACATTGTTGAAGACGTGTCATGATTTGTATGTTCTCTTCATTGGCTTTTCGGGCTTCCTCATTGGCTTTCCAGGCTTTCTTCTTGGCCTTTCGGGCTTTCTCCACAGCAATATCAACAAGTGCAGCTCGCTAAGAACGTGAAGTGTAGCTCCTATCGGGCCCTTGGCTCAAACCATAACTGCCTACTAGTCCCATACCCCGGATCTCCTTCATGTTTCTATGTCCAAATGCTTTTTCAAACACGATCGCCTGAGTTTGTTCGTCAAAATAAAAATCAATATCTTCTTCCGGAATGCCTGGGTTTTCCTTCCTCACATTGTCACGGATCTCATCAACCTTCTCCATTAGTAAGGCCTAAGAAAAGAAGTATATGTTTTATAAGAACAATTAATATGGAAAATAGAGTTTTGAAGACAGTAATATATAGAATTGTTGAAAGTCATTAATCATATTAACCCATCTAGCATCTAGCATTATTAACCCATCTATCATCTAGCATTATTAACCCATCTAGAATAAGTTGGCTTCCAGCAAAGAGACCAAGAAAAATGCAAAGGCATGGAGTAATGTGATACAATATTTTATCTTATGTTAAATGAACTAGGACCCAGATATTAAAAATTTTATAATTAAAAAATTACTTTTGTATATGTATACATTGATAAATCATTTGAAAGTGTATGAACATTATTAACAAAGATATATATAAATGTCCTTATGACCCCACAAAAATGTTTAACTAAACCACTTACTTCATTTTCATGCAGCCTTTTAGAACATTTCAGCTGCATTGAGGTTGTTTGCTGCGTCATACGCTTGTGAGTAACTTCTAATGAAATAGAGGTTTCACCCTTGTCCTTCAATTCCTTCGCATTGTAGATGAAAGCCCTCGACCTGGTGTGGTGGTGCAACGTCTTCTTGTCCCGATTACTCTTGTTTGCAGTTGATCTTCTCTGTAATTTCATCATATTAAGACTTTGGTTACTGTTCTAATATGACATATGTTACAGTTCAATTAGGTACTACAAGCTTATTCATCAAAAACCTCAAACACAAACCGACCAAATAAATAGTAACTATGAACAAGAATAACTAAATCATATGTTACTATAAAATTAAAGACTTGACAAAACATAAAAGCTCATAGATAATTCCCAATAATATTAGGGCTCAAGCATATGAAGAACAATAATAGAACTTTACAGTTGGCCATGTACAATTTTGAATCAAGTAACAATGTCTTATACGATCTGCATTTTCACTTCTGATTTTTTGGAAATTTTCTTTGTCTAAGGATATCGACTGTTTTCAATATATATTTGAGATTACATGAACATGAAAGTGGCAGCAAACTATATTAACCTTGAAATCAGGAGACTCAAAGTGCCAGCAAAGCCAGTCCCACTCATCTTGCATGTGTATCAAATCAGGTAGAATTGTTTCTCTCTCATACTTCTTATAGTGCCTTGAAAAGTCCTCCTTCCAATCTCGATATATGGTACCCGCCTTATCTTCAAGCCACGCCTACATCCGTTTATCCCCAAAATCAATTTTAAAATACAGCTACAACACAAACAACTCCTCATCAAACTAAAAATTGAAATAATGAAGAATAAATATTGCATGTCAAGCTAAAATGGAACAGAACAACTCAATATTGCATGTCAAGCTAAGATGGAGTAAATGATTTGTATAATACATATATTATTTAGCTGATTTTATGCAAACATCATGGGACTATAGGGGGGTGGGGATCAGCTCAAAGAGAAGTAGAAATATATTCATCAGGGCAGAACTACCAAGCTAAAGTTTAGTTCCAATGTATGCGTTAGCTATTGATCCTTCTAGTTTTGCTCTGTTTTTAACAAAACCTTTATACCCACCAAGTTGTCTAAAAATAAAATAGTTAGTTCAAATGAAAATATAGGAAAAATATGTAAATAATAATAATGTATGATTAAGGATTTAGGGTTATAATCATACCTTTCTATGGGAAACATCCAAGTAAATTGTATTGGACTAGTAAGAAGCACTTGTTCGGGAAGATGGATCATGAGGTGAACCATGATCAAAAAGAAAATCGGGGGGAAGATCCTCTCCAATTTACATAGGATATAGACAATGTCTGATTTCATTTCAACAACATCTGACTTCTTCAGCTCTCTACTGCATAATCTCTGCCAAAACCTGGACAAGGCTACTAACGGTTCCACCTCATCACGATGCAGATATGGTCTGATTACCACGGGAAGAAGACGTTGTAATAAAACATGACAGTCATGACTCTTCAATCCATGTATCTTCTGTTCCGCCACCTTAACACATCGAGCTATATTTCCTGCATATCCTTGAGGATACTTAACATCATTGAACCAACTGAAAACTTTAGGCTTGTATCGAGCTATATTTCCTGCATATCCTTGAGGATACTTAACATCATTGAACCAACTGAAAACTTTAGGCTTGAAAGCAGGCTTCACCGAGTAAGGTGCAATAGGCATAAACACTTATCTTGACGCCGTCCTTTTTACCCATAAGTGACGCTGTAAGCCCATCTTTTGCAAATCATCCCGCGCTTTGATACTGTCTTTTGTCTTGTCTTTAATGTCGAGAATTGTTCACACCACGTTGTCACAAACATTTTTTTCTATGTGCATGACATCTAGGTTGTATCTATTCTCAAAGTGGGCCAGTAAGGTAATTTAAAGAAAATACTATTATGATGCCAATTGTCAAGTGCAGCAGGACGCACAGGATTTTGGGCCAAGACATCTTTATCACTACTCAAATATCCAAAATCAAAAGTGTTCAACTAGTATAAAAAACTTCATCCCCAGACTGAATAGGGGATGGTTCACGATGCTCTTCCTTGCCATCGAATGCATCTGCATCAAGCCGCCATTCATGATTCATTGGAAGCCATCTACGGTGACCCAAGTAAACAATCTTGTCCGCATGACGACTAGCATCAATGTTCTCTAAGTAGATGGGACAAGCCTTGTACCCTTGAGTGGTATGAGAAGATAGCATACCGTAACCAGGAAAGTCGCTAATTGTCCACATCACGACTACCCTCATCCTAAATGAAGTTTTACTATGTCTGTCAAAAGTGGGGATTCCATTTTCCCATAATTCTTTTAGCTCATCAATCAACGGTCTCAAATACACATCTAGACACTTTCCCAGAGAATTGAGACCTGGAAGTAACAATGCCAGAAAATTATATTCCTTCTTCATACACATCAACGGTGGTAAGTTGTATGACATTAAAATAACAGGCCAAATACTATGAGACAGAGTCATATTGCCGCTAGGATTGAACTCGTCTATTGCTAGTCTGAGCCTTACATTTCGAACGTCTTCTGCAAAATCAGGAAATGATGCGTCAAAAGATTTCCAAGCCTCCCCATCTGAGGGGTGTCTCAAAACACTGTCATCTTCCCTAGAAAGACCGTCTCATCTCCTCTGCAGTCTCTGATGACATGTACAGACGCTGTAATCTCGGAGTTAATGGAAAATAACGAAGCACTTTCATAGGAACATATTTCCCTTTATCTGAAAAAAATTAAAAACTTATTATTGTTACTCAAGTCGAAATCACAAAACGAAAGCTCATCAACTGCTTCATACCCCGCGGGGTGTCTGTCTAGTAAAAACTAAGATATGTACGAATAGGATATCTATGACAATATACTAAACCAACCTCATTTAGTTCTGCAGCAAAAACCTAATAAAGGACAAGCCTGAATACATGACTCTCTTTTGAATAAAAATTTCTCTTGCATGTAAACTTGTAAAAATTTCTCTTGCAAAATTTCTCAGGCTTATCAGCTTTAATCACTCAGAAAAAGTTTGTATGGCGGCAACAAACTTTAATGTATGATGAGGTAAAGAAAGAAATTGTCACCTCAACTTTAAGGCCATGATGAAAGAGTTGGAAGCACAAATAGAAAGTTTTGAAGCTTGTTTAGCCACGGAAGAGAGCAACAGAGCAAAGAATAATGAGGCTCTTGATTCAATCTTGACACAAGTGACCACTGCGAATGATGGTTTGGTCTCAACTTGGAACGAGTGTCTTCCATGGAATGATCGATCCAAGCAGCTAACGAGTTAGCATCTCCAACAGCTTCCTCATATTCTTGGTTTTCTCAATTTTGGAAAAGATTTTGGGTGTTTTTCTCTAACAGATTCTATAAAACTTTCTCTAAATAGGGAATGTGAAGAGAGAGAAACCCAAATTTCCTAAATTTACAGCAAACTATAATTTTATAGAAGAATTTAGGGAATGATCATGAATTCTCTAAAATAGGGAAACTGTTGAAATTGGAGAAGAAAAATAGCTTAAAGATTTAACTTTTGTTTCCCTATAGATAACTTTTGTTTCCAATAGCTTTCACAAAATTTCTTTTAAATAGGGAAGCAAAAGCTAAAATTTCTAAAAAAAATTATGCTCAAAATCCAACAACTTCTCCATTTTGAAGATTTCGACATTTAATATAATAATAAAATATACTATAACATCATTAATTTTAGCAAAAAAAAACATTATATATTTTATTGTAACAATAAAATACCAAAAGAAAATATTTTATTGTTGTTTTTTTCACGTTGGAGCACATGAAGAATTTAATTTTAGGAAATGAAGGTTTTGCTGTAAATTTGGGGAATGAAGACTTTTTTTTCTTCTCTATCCCTATTTTAGAGAATGAGTTGGGGAAGCTATTAGACCTAAAAAATGTTTAACATTACTCAAAATCGAAGAAATCGAGAAAATAAGGAAACTGTTAGAGATGCTCTTAATAGCTCGAAAACAGTAAGACTGGGATAACTTAAAGCTTTGTTTTACCAAGTTTGCATGATGCACTTGACCTAATCAAGCTGTTGTTTCTATTTTTGTGGGATAGCCACAAGTGTGTACATGAAGTCCATTTACTATTCACCTACGTAGTTTGGGTTTCGTGTTTCTGTATTTATTAGTTTACGTTCCAACTTCCATGTCTTTCAAAGTTCAATGCAACAAAAAGAAAAAGCTTTAGAAATTTGGAACGCATGCATCAAAATTAAACAAGTGACCACATTTACAAACTTGCAATTAATATAGGAAGCCATAAGATGTTTCAGCTTCTGACTGTTTCTATATAAACTATGAGTCTTCTGTGGTTTTAATGCGAATAACCACATGCTTCTACATTATCAGCAGACGAAATACTGTTGCTCTCAGCAGTTTCAGGTGCACTCAAATAATGCTTTCTAGCTTCTGCAGATTGAAGCCTCGATTCTTCCAAGTTCTTCAGTTATATATCGATTTACCACAAGTTTCTACATGTTTTGGACCTTCTGAAATCCAGTTCAATTAGTCCGCTGTTACGAATGTGACCTGATTGGAACCGTTCATCAAGTGATCCGACAATTGCATCCTTATTCTTCATCCTCCATGGTGACTTGGTGAGATATTCTTTGGCTTCTCAGATTTTCTGTTTCATATATCCTTCAAATTTCAAATCTCCAAGAGGCCACTGCCACTTTTGTGATAAGCTCGGAATGAGTTGAAGGTGGCCTCAGACCTATCAGCTTCAATTAGTCGGAAGAAGATTGTGCTCCAGCAA
This sequence comes from Fragaria x ananassa, assembly GCA_034370585.1. Lineage (NCBI taxonomy): Eukaryota > Viridiplantae > Streptophyta > Magnoliopsida > Rosales > Rosaceae > Fragaria > Fragaria x ananassa. Next base: position 2,486,644 of record CP139770.1, on the reverse strand, counting down.
CAAACTTCCAGATACCCATACAAAGAAACAACTTCTTTCCTCGGGAAAAAAAATTTCCGGACTTAAGGCCACAATTTGATAAGTTGGAAGCTTCTCTAGCCACAGAAGAGATCATGAAGGTGAAGATTGTTGAGGTTTTTGATTCCATTGAGACACAAGTAACCGCTGCCAAAGATGGATTGGCCTCGGACTTGGCTAAAGTTGGTAAATGAAAGACCATCAGCATGGATTAGGCTAAACTACTTTAACCAAGCTCGAGTTTATCAATCATATAATCATGCCCTGCTCTGTTGCTTGTAACTAAAGAAGGTCAGAAACTGACTGGAATTCATATATGGATTAAATCTATTGTTTTAAGCTGATACACAACCTTTCACACGCAGAAGTGTGGCTCTGACAAAAAGGATAGATAGATTTTATAGAAAACGCCTTATATTGAAGTGCATTAAAATTTATAGGTGTACCTCAAGGCTATTGAACTTTATCATCCAATCCAACCCCAGAAATTTGTGGTACACTTCCAAGTACATCACAAGCACACTGTTCAAACTCTAGTATTCAATCTCATAGAACAACAAGCAGCACGTAAAGATTCAGCAGAATTTACCTTCTGTTAATAGTATTATGGAAATGACATAGCCATTGGGAAAATTCAGCACGATATCCAGCCTGTACAGGATTTGATCTGCCAAAAGTGTTGGAAAGTGGTTCAAAACTTATAGAATGGGATTGATCGTTTGGGCAATCCTACCAGGTTATAACTACCATTTGAACCAGAAGTTCATTAATTGATAACAAAAACCATATAACGTACTTGAAATTTAGGGACCAGAGAAAATGACGAGCTTCAATGAAGACAAGACTATGTTCCTTAGAATCTTCTAAAAATGATCCAAACATTCCTTGCAGGGGTACATTTGTGATAATATTGACATCTGCATAAACAATGAGTTCTGTTAGAAAGAGTTTCCTCCACTGCATAATCCAGTTCAGCTTGCTCGTATAATCAGTCTGATAACTAAACAATATACTATCACAGTGGCTTCTTATGAGATGAATACCCAACATAGGAGATGGAAGAGGAGGTACCATGTAGTTAAAAACGTACTTTTTGTACTTGGACCAATGTCCAGATGAAACAAGGATTTAAGAAAGCCAATGCTATCTCATAATAATTTCACTTTAAAATGGCAGGGGTTAAATGATGAGGACAACATATTCAGTAATGAACAATAACAACTAATGAAGTAATCTCATGGTCCACTAGTCCAACATCATTTACCAAAATAACAAAATCAAAATACCATATAAATGTATTGTACGACAATGGCTGGGTGTCAAACCACTTTTAGTTTCATTTTAGTTTATCATTCAGTCTCAAGAACAAAAGGGAAGGCTGTCAAATATTGCCAAACTTAAACCTGGATGACAAAAAAGACCCTTTCCAGACTTCCTACGGAAAAATAAAAGGTTCAAAGGGAAGAAACAATTGAAGATTTTTCTGTCATGTAGATTAGCTAATGGCTATAGGCTATAGGGCAACATTGTGCGGCAATTATACCAGGCGGTCGGTGCTAATCAAGAAAGTTGAAGACACAAACTTCAACTTTAACATAGGAGAGTAAAGTGTATAAAAACTATTTCGCTTACCTGAGCAGCAAGAGTGATAAAAAGTCCAAGTGGCTCTTCCAACCCCTTCTTTAGTCATAGGAGCACCCAATTTCCCCTGAACATAAAAGACAATCAAACATCTAGCAGTGAAGCAAATAACTTTACTGCTGACATAAGTTCCCAGCACATTGCAGTGAAATCACAACTTGAGATTACCACAAGCATTAGCTGCAAACACGTCTCACTTTGTTCTCTCAACCACTCTGTCCGCATACGAACTGCGAAAGTGAGAGAGAAACACAACAGTTTGCATTCACCAATGCAAATAAATTCTTGTTTTTTTTTTTTTAATATCCAAGCGTTTCTTCTCCTTAATATCCAACAATTATTACAAACATCAACTCAACAATTTTCAGATAACATCACATCTTCCCAACTTTGATTCATGTCATACTCAAATTCCAGTGAAATTGAATAACTGAATTATTAGAAAAGAAAAAGAAACCCACAATATTACTCATCAACAAATCTTTGAAGTTGTTGACCACGTAAACCATTCCAGAAGGCAGCTGCATTCATAACCTTCTTGCCAGGAAGCTGAATCTCCAGCACCTCAAGCGATGTGGACCCTCCACAGGGGAATACTAATGCACCCTTTTGAAAAGAGATGCCATCTGCTTGGTTGACCGGATTATTGCTATGGCTGCAAACTTTGGTTGTGATAATTTTGAGCTCCAGCATATTGTGGTGACAATTTTTATTGTCAACAACCACAACTTTAGCTCGAGTTCCAGGCCATCCTGCAAATGCACGAACCTTGTTATGTAGGGCTACAGCTTCCTGGTCAAATGATAGCCATGACTCCTCAGCAGAAATCTTTGGAGCTAAGGTAGCTTTGGAGTCATCCTGGGGCTGCGCTTTCAACTTAGCTGAACCATCAAATATGTAAGGAAGCTGGTGAATCAATAGTTTGGATCCTTTAGAAAATAAGAGAGCAAGCAAATCTGGGGCCTTAATATGATCATCGATTTCCATTTTTTCACTGGCAATAACAGGTCCAGCATCCAGCGCACGGACAGTGAATGCTAAGGATACTCCGGTTTCCCTGACACCATCCTGCAAAGCTCTTTGAACAGGTGCTGCACCGCGATACAACGGCAGCAAACTTGGGTGTATATTTACTGTGCCCAATGTCGGGATATTAAGAAACTTGCTAGGTAAAATGTTCCCGTATGCAGCAGTAATGCAAAGCTCTGGCTGCAAAGCTCTTAAGGTGGAAAGGAACATGTCCTCTCCAGCTCGTGTAGGTGTGAAAATGAGGTCCGAAGGGAAGCCTCTGTCAAGAGCATGTTGTGCTAAAGGAGAAGGCAGCAGCTTCTTCCCCCTATCCTTCCTGGAAGGCGGTTGGGTGACAATTGCCGCAACCTAAATCATACCAAGTTGGTCTATCTATTTCAGTTCCACAAAATGTAACAAAACCTCAAATTAAAAACAAAAACCAATGCAGGAAACAGTCAAACATGAAATAGAATGAAAGTGCCTTAAACACTAATTATAAGATGGGTGTCCGTGGAAAACATAAAGCAAGAACAGAATAGTAAGAACCAAAGGTTGAACCAAAACAGACCTCAAACAGAGAATCAGGGGCACCGGATGCTTCAAGCAGGGCGTCAAGAACAGTTGCAGAGACCTGAGGGGACCCTAGGAAGACGAGGGGCTTCCTGTTCCTGTTGGAAGAGAAGCATAGAGTAGAAGAAGAAGAAGAAGAAGAAGAAGAAGAAGAAGAAGAAGGAGTGGAGGCAGCGAAGCACAAGAACCGACGCAACATAAGTGACGAGGAATTCATTCCTCACCTTATCTTAAGTGACGAGGAATCTCTCAAAGGACTTTTATCAAACAGGTGATATGCACAGCTTACTAACCAACAAAAGCTACACAACTCGGATTATTAACAAGCTTGATTACCTTGTGGATGATATCGATCGAGATGGAGATTATGGTTTAGGGTTTTGGTGAGTGATGTGGGGTGAGGTTTGGGGTGAAGTTGGAGATTATGTTTTGTCAACTACTAATGGTCTAATGCCGCACAAAAACCGTTACTTGGTCGTGCATGTTTTGTAACCGAATATATGTATCACTATCATCACACAACGTGATACTCCAACGGAAACGTTCTAGCTCATGAGAAATCCCCTCTCCTCAAAATTGATATTTTTCTTTAAAAAAATTGAAAAATTGTCAAATTTGTAATGAAATCTTAGCTTCAACAGAACACCTAAGAAATTGAGAAATTTAAAAATTGATACACATGATTGACAAATTTGCAAAGGAAAAGACAGAATTTACAATAATTTTCAGTTTATCTTTTAAAATTCAAGTTAGCTATATTGAAAGTGCCATTACATGGCAACGAAAAAAGTTCTCTCTTTCTCCCTGGTTCTCTCTTGGGTTTCTTAGACTTTTGGTCACTCTTTCTTCCTGTTTCGCAACAATGGTCGACGAGGTTTCACGATTAGCAATGACGCTCGCTATATCGGAGAGCGGCCGAGTGTCCTTTGGAGCTGCCGGTGCGGCGGCTTTCTCTAGTCATTCGTACGCGGTGGGCAGACTTATGTCCTCCAAGAAGAAAATTGTCCCAAAGCTTTCATGGCAACAATGGCCACACTTTTGGGATTTGAAGGGGAAGCTGCAGATAAGGGCTCAAGGGGAGCGTTATGTGATGCGATTCGATGACGCGAAAAGCCGGAAATATATTGTTGAAGGAGGACCGTGGTTTTACGGTAAGACAATGTTTTCCCTAGCTCTGTATGACGTCAAGAAGAATGCGACGCTGGTTCCGATCAGATCCATCTCGGTTTGGGTTGAAGTTTTCTGCCTCCTACCAAATCTCATGACGAAGGAAGCCCTGTGTATGGTGGGTGCAACTCTTGGCTGGATCATCAACCATGATAACCCGAACCTTCTCTCGGGTGCGCGAGCTAGGGTTCGAATGGAGCATAGCTTGGACTCTCCGGTGAAGCAAGCGTATCCTCAGATGCGCTTTGATTTCAAGGAAGGTATGAATTTGACCTTTGTGATGTTAACCTTCAAATACGAAAGAGTTTGTGGGTTATGCAGGGGTTGTGGCATGTGGGTCGTTGGAACACAAGGCTGATGGCTGTTAGGGACCGCTGGATATGTCTGTCACACCCTGGACATAACCCTCGTTACAAATGCATTCAGTTAAGCATAGAACACTCAATTCTGAACTATTCCTATTAAAATTCCGTGTAGCAATAATACTAGTCGTCTATAGACCTCAATTAGTGTATAACAAAGTAAAACCGAAATCTAAACAAGAATAGTCTTCCATTAGATGTCTAGGTAATAAATAAGGAAATTAAGCTACATTCTTGCCCTTTGTAGTAGGGCTAGCCTCTCCCCGATCAGATCTCGAGGATGACATGTGAGATGAAGTAGATAATTATTGGGCAAGCTTTGGCTCAGGTCCACCAAAAAGCCTCCATAAAGGAATTAGCCCAAACCCAAGCCCAAAGGCCTAGATCCAAGCCCATATCTCTTTCCTCTTCCAGGCTAGCAATGTCGCCTTTGCCGACCACCTTTTACGAATCTCTGGCGGCCACGATTTTCAGTCATCAATTGGTCCAAACGGCGCCATCGTCCCCAACCGGAGCCGCACAGTCGCCGCCTTACAACCTGTTTCTGCATAAACCCGGAGGCTATGTAAAATCACGGTGGAACAGACTATCATGTACAAGAGACACAAGGACATATAATGGTTTACCATGCCATCGGAGGACATGACTACATCCACTTAATATTCCACTATCATTGTCAATAAGCCTTTGGTGTTACAAGAGCATCCATCCTCCGGGATAGAGTGTTAGGGAGAGATGGGGGAGTCCTTTCTACATAGGAGAAGTCTTCCTTTTATAGCTAAGAAATGTTCCCTCTTATTACATGTTTCTAATGTGGGACTAACTATACATATATCTTATCATGGTGTCTTCTTATGGAGCTTGGAGGAGCACCTTCTCGATGTGGTACCGATGATCTTTCACCATGGCGAGGTAGCCTGGATGTCGGTCTATAAGTTTCATAGCTGGTCTATGGGTGGAGAAGGTAGTTTCATGACTACCAACTACAAGTCCCCCTAGTTCCCATTCAAGACACGTCTTGAGTGGGGACTTAATATACAAAATGCTCATAGACTAGTCATTTATCGACGAGACCCGGTCCCAGTCCCCCCAAGTCCGTACTCAAGACGTGTGGAGAACGGGTCTTACTTTTCTTGATATCTTCAAGTCCGTCGGGTCCCTCCCAATCCCCAGCCTCAAAACAGTTCGCGTGCGAGCTTTGTAGGAGTTCGTCTCGCACATGACTAACGTTACCGGGCGAGCTGTGGAGTCCGCCTTGCACAGAAAGGCTGACACTATCGGGCGAGCTGTGGGGTCCGCCTCACACAGAAAGGCTGACACTATCGGGCGAGCTGAGTTCGCTCCGCGCACAAGGACTACACGCGAGCTGAGGAGTCCACCTCGCATAGAAGGGCTGACATTATGGGGCGAGCTGAGGGGTCCGCCTCTCACAGAAGGGCTGACACTATCGGGCAAGCTGAGTTCGCTCCTCGCACAATGACTACACGCGAGCTGAGGAGTTCGCTCCATGGGCAATGATTACACACAAGCTGAGCTCGCTCCACGCACAAGGACTACACGTGAGCTGAGGAGTCCGCCTCGCACAAAAGGGCTGACAGTATTGGGCGAGCTGAGTTCGCATGCGAGCTTTGTAGGAGTTCGCTTCGCACATGACTATATTATCGGGCGAGCTATGGAGTCCGCCTATAATATAAAAAAAATGCCCCTCCCGACCCCCAGCCTCAAAACTTAATTGGCGGGGCAAGGATTGTTGTACCTTCACAATGAATAATGAATAAATGATCGACAAGTATTTGATCAACACAATTATGAGGCCAACCAAGTATGGTTATGGCATAATAATTATCGAAAAACAAAATGGTTCATGCAATGGTGTAATTGTTGTAGGTTGTATATGCCGCAACCATAAGTAACGACCAAGTAGACTGTTTTCCGGCCACGAAGGGACCTGCCCTTGACATGTCTCCTGAAGACCGACATCCAAGCTACCTCGCCATGGTGAAAGATCATCGGTACCACATCGGGAATGTGCTCCTCCAAGCTCCACAAGAAGACACCGTGATAGGATATATGTATAGTTAGTCCCACATTGGAAACATGTAATAAGAGGAAACCTTCCTTAGCTATAAAAGGAATGCTTCCCATATATAGAAATACCTCTTGGATATATGATCCCCCTCTCTCCCTCCCGGGAGGAGGGGTGCTCTTGTAACACCAAAGACATATTGGCCATGATAGTTGATTCTTAAGTGGATGTAGTCATGTCCTCCGAGGCATGGTGAACCACTATATGCCTTTGTATCCCATGATTGTATGTTCAAACGTGATTCTACATAGTCCGGGATTATGCAGAAACATTTGGCGCCGTCTGTGGGAATCATTACTAAAAGTCATGTTACTATACAATAGGTAGAGGCCACGCATGGAAGCAATAGGTAGAGGCCACGCATGGAAGCAAGGCGAGATAGCTCGCATGGAAGCGAGATGAGATAGCTCGCATGGAAGCGATGCGAGTTAGATCGCGTGGAAGCGAGATGAGATAGCTTGCATGGACGCGAAGCGAGATAACTTCACAGGGGAGCGAAGTAAGATAGCATCGCATGAGTGCGAAGCGAGATGACCCGCTCGGGATCTTTTTGTCATCGGGATTTTACCAAGAGCAGAGCCACAACGGCTCATATCTGATTCCTCCAGCCATCATCCGGAGATGAGTCAACGGGACCCGGAACTCAATCTCATCGGCCGGAAGCTTCGCCGGTGACGACCCACTCCCACTACCCGACCATCTTATTACCCCGGTGACTTCACCTTCTTGGGGATTGAATATTAGAGCATGCTCCCGGGACCCCATGTGACAACCCGATCTGTCGGCTCAATGGTCATGGGTTCCGGGACGCGCTTCCCGACAGCTACCACCGACATCTCGTTGATTTGTCTGGCGTACAGCCGAAAATTGCTATGGACACCCGGTATGAGAGGTATGGGGCGAAGAAAAAGGAAACTGGAGAAGTTACAACAATATTTGTGTAGGCAGCCCGACCGTACTGGCAACAAGGATTCATCCGTATTGGCAACTAAGCGAGATTGGTGTTCCACCCGAGAGGCATTCGACCGAGAGATTGGCAGGGGTGGCTCCGCGTAGGAGATAGAGGCCAAGTATGGAAGCGAAGCGAGATGTGACTTCGTGTTGGAGACTTCGCCAAGAGACAAGAAGAGGCCTTCACATATAAGGAGGACTGAAGCATTGACAACGGGGATGAGTTCGCACGTATCAAAACAGTAACATAAGTTGCATGCGAACTGACTTCGCAAGAAGATATGCTACGGGAAGTTCGCTTAGGGGACACCGCCCTTGTGAAACATTGACAACTCTACTACATTCCACCCGAGAGGCACTCCACCGTGAGGCATTCCACCCGAGAGGCATTCCACCAAGAGATGGGCATTCCACCGAGAGGCATAAGTCATTAAGATCCCGAGTAACACTAAGCGGGATAGGTAATCCACAGAGATAGCAATTTATATCTTCCCTTTAAAAATGGAGCATGTGGCTTGATAAATCACGGACGACGTTAACACCCCGTCACTCGAGTAGAAACACCGGATATGGAAAAGGCTCGCTACCTATGTCCATATAAGTATAACACCCGCTCAACCCATTTCATGAGTTGGAACTTGGGGGACTATGGGCGGTGGGGGGATAGCTCGGGCGTATTCCTTGTGTGTAAGTATTGTACGCGGAGCGAACTCCACAGCTCGCGTGTACCCGCAGAGCGAACTCCTCGGCTCGCCCGAGTGTCAGCCCTCCTAGGTGAGGCGGACTCCTCAGCTCGCGCGTACTCCATGTGTGCGAGGCAAACTCTTCAGCTCGTATGTAGCCATTGTACGCGGAACGAACTCAGCTCGCCCGAGTGACAGCCCTCCTAGGCGAGGTGGACTCTTCAGCTCACGTGAAAATTTCAGGCATTATGGCGCAAGGTGTGCTTCTTAGCTCACGTACCAGCCCTTGTGCGCAGAGCGAGATCCTCAGCCCGTACGGTAGTCCCTATGCGCGGAGTGAAATCCTCAGCCCGCGCAGTAGTCTTTGTGTGCGGAACAGACTCCACACCCCGTACGGTAGTCGTTGTGCGCGGAGCGAGATCCTCAGCTCGCGGGAAGTCTTTGTTCCCATGAGCTCCACAACCCGCGCTGTAGTCGTTGTGCGCAGAGCGAGCTCCTTAGCTCGCGGGTAGTCTTTGTTCAGTCTTTGTTCCCGCGAGCTCCACATCTCGCCTGATGACGGTAGTCCTTATTCGCGGAGTGAAATCCTAAGCCTGTGCGGTAGTCTTTGTGTGCGGTGCGGACTCCACAGCTCGCGCGAAGAGTGCTCCTCAGCTCGTCGGTAGTCCTTGTGCATGCAAGCTCTTTAGCTCGCGTGGTAGTCCTTATGAGCGGAGCACTCCTCAGCTCGCTTGACAATTTCCATCCCTTTCCTCGGAGCTCAGCTCGCCCGATGATGTTAGTTCTTGTGTGCGAAGCGGACTCCACAGCTCGCACATGAGCCCTTCAACTCACCCGGTAATGTCAGTTCTTGTGTGCGAAGCGGACTCCACCGCAAGCGCCCGAGCTCTTCAACTCGCCCGGTAGTGTCATTCCATGTGTGCGAAGCGGACTCTTCAGATCGCCCGCTAGTCAGTCTTATGCCAAGCGGACTCTACAGCTCGCACGCGAGCTCCTCACCCGGCCGAATTAGTTTTGAGGCTGGGGGTCAGGAGGGACTCGGCAGACTTGAAGACGCGGAATCAGCAAAAACAAGACCCGAGTAGCCCCCATGTATACAGAATATCAACAAAGCAAGACCCAAGGGCCACATTGAGCATTACCTGCCCGAACAATCTTCGAGCAAGACTTGGGGGGACATAGTGAATCTTGTCACTCCACTCCAAAAGAGAAGAAAATCGTGAGAAAGGGGGAGAGGGAAATATTTCCCAGTAAGAAAACCTTCTTCCTCGGAGAGCTAGGGGGACAGGCGGTGTATGCCGTTACTCGGTCGTTACTTATGCTTGGCGGCATACAATTTATTTTTAACTCTCCAAGTAAGATTGTCCTCTTACTCGGGAGTTGGGGGGACATGTTATAGGTTGTATATGCCGCAACCATAAGTAATGACCGAGTAGACTATTTTCCGGCCATGAAGGGCTCTGCCCTCGACATGCCTCCTGAAGATTAACATCCAGGCTACCTCGCCATGGTGAAAGATCATCGGTACCACATTGGGAAGGTGCTCTTCTAGGCTCCACAAGAAAGCACCGTGATAGGATATATGTATAGTTAGTCCCACATCGGAAACATGTAATAAGAGAAAACCTTACTTAGCTATAAAAGGAAGGTTTCCCATATGAAGAAAGACCTCTTGGATATATGATCCCCCTCTCTCCCTCCCGTGAGGAGGGGTGCTCTTGTAACACCAAAGACATATTGGCCATGATAGTTAATTCTTAAGTGGACGTAAGCATGTCCTCCAAGGCATGGTAAACCACTATATGCCCTTGTTTCCCATGATTGTATGTTCCACCGTGATTCTACATAGTCCGGGATTATGTAAAAACAGTAATACTGTCGAACGCCAATCTCTCAGTGGAATACCTATCTTGGTGGAATGTCTATCTCTCGGTGGAATGTCAATCTAATCATGAAGACTTAGACTTTCATATCCTGATTGAGGTTTTAATCCAATGAAAGGCGATCAAATGAGGGACTTACCTGTGAAAATAGATGTTGAATGGGTGCACACAAGAGGTGCAGATTCATGCCTGTATTACTCCCAGACGATGAATCCTTGTTGCCAGTACGGTCGGGCTGCCTACAAGATTTTTTTGACTTTTTCTAGGTAAATAGCTCCGGGTGTCCATAGCTTTTAACACCACTTCAGTAGTCAACTTTGAATATCTAACTCCCAGCACCAGTAAACACCAACAAGGCAGTAGAACTATCGAGTGGACAAATTTAATGTTCGGGTGTACAGAGCACTCTTTTGGGATCCTGACTCGTTGCTTCATCAACCTTCCCGGTGACTACAAGAGAGCCCCTTGCCCTTTCTGTTGCCATACCGGCCTGAGAACTATCGCCTCCCGGAGATTGCTTCACGCTGCCGGGCGAGGCCACTGAATTTCCTACCCGGAGATTGAACGCTGGAGCCACCGGGATAAGAAGATGATTTGGTTGCGGGTCGAGTAGATCGTCTCCGGCGGAGCTCCCGTTCGACATGACTGAGCTCCGGGTGTCCATAGCAATTTGCCACCGAGACCCACTGCTTGCAGATCCGATGATCCCGACTGGTTCCACCGGTATCTCATAGAGCAGGCGTTGTCAGAGGGAAGTGATAATCGAACTGAACGACCGGGATCCTGCTTCTAGGGATGCGAGGCGTGCCACCGCCCGGATGCGGAATGCTGTGGAGTTGTCAATGCTTCATAAGGTCCTTCTCTCATGCAGGGTCCCCTGCGCGAAGTGATCACTTCACGTGACACATCTTCTCGTGAAGTCATCAATTCGGGTAGCACATATTCTCGTGAAGTCATCTCGCATGTAGCTCATGTCACTGTTTTGATACATGCGAACTCCCCCCTTGCATGATAATTTCAGTCCGCCTTATATGTGAAGGTCTCTTCTTGTTTCTTGGCGAAGTCTCCCATGCGAAGTCATCTCGCTTCGCTTCCATACTAGGCCTTTATCTCCTATGCGAAGCTACCCATACCAATCTCTCGGTTGAATGCTAATCTCTCGGTCGAATGCCTATCTCTCAGGTGGAATGCCTATCTCGCTTGGTCTTACTTGATATTTTTAATGATTTATGCCTTTCGATGAAATACCAATCTCCGGTGGAATGCCTCTCGGGCGGAATGCCTCTCTCTCTTGGTAAGCCTATCCAGGTCTCGGATGATGAATCCTTGTCGCTGGCACGGTCGGGCTGCCTACAAGATTTGTTAACTTCTCCAGTTTCTTTCTTCTTCACCCCCATACCTCTCATACCGGGTGTCCATAGCAATTTTCAGTTGTGCACCAGACAAATCAACAAGAGGAGATGTCGGTGGTAGCTACCAGGAAGCGTATCCCGGATCTAATGACCATCACGCCGGCAGATGCCGAGTATCAACGGGACCCCGAGTATGCTAGGCAAATCTCTTACGAATTTTCATCTCGGCCGAGAAGACGACAAGTATCGTTGATGTCACCGGGGTAATAAGATGGTCGGGCAGCGGGAGGAGTGGGTCATCACCGGCGAAGCTCCCGGCCGACAAGACTAAGCTCCGGGTCTCGGTGACTCATCTTCGGGTGATGACTGGAGGCATCGGACATGAGCCGTTGTAGCTCTGCTCTTGGTAAAATCCCGATGACAAAAAGAACCTGGGCGGGTCATCTCGCTTCGCTTCCATACTAGGCCTCACATATTGCTCATGAACTTGAATGAACTGCCTCTTGGTGGAATACCTCTCGGGTGGTAGAGCAACAACATGACTTTTAGTAATGATTCCCACAGATGGCACCAAATGTTTCTGCATAAACCCGGAGGCTATGTAGAATCACGGTGAAACAAACTATCATGTACAAGAGACACAAGGACATATAGTGGTTCACCATGTCATCGGAGGATATGGCTACATCCACTTAATATTCTACTATCATGGCCAATAGGCCTTTGGTGTTACAAGAGCATTCATCCTCCGGGATGGAGTGTTAGAGAGAGATGTGGGAGTCCTTTCTACATAGGGGAAACATTCCTTTTATACCTAAGGAATGTTTCCTCTTATTACATGTTTCCGATGTGGGACTAACTATACATATATCTTATCATGGTGTATTCTTGTGGAGCTTGGAGGAGCACATTGAGGATGTGGTACCGATGATCTTTCACCATGGCGAGGTAGCCTAGATGTCGATCTACAAGTTTCATGACTGGTCTATGGGCAGGGAAGATGGTTTCCTGACTACCGACTACATAACCAACATGTCCAATCGGCCCCATTGGATGGAAGGAGTAGTCCCGCGGGTAGCCAATACCAGCGAGACATGCCATTATTTGGGGATGTTCTTACACAACTAGTGCATTCACTTATGCACTTGCCATGGTTGTTTTTCACCACAAAGGTTTAGTTTTGCATTCTATGAGTTTTTGTGTGTGTGTGTGGTATAAATGAGGCCAAAAGAAAAGAAAACGCCTAGAACAATTTAACCAAAAAAGAAAACACCAAGAACAACTTAACCAGCATTGCTGGGCATTGCAGGTTCTAAAACTTCTACTTCTTGCAACTCCAACAATATCATCAAGAACAAGAACTCCAACAATATCATGAAGAAGAGCTTCAGTAACTATAGCATGAGGATCTTGCATAATGCAAATGCCTTTAGCGTGGAGAGTACTATTCTTGGCCAGCAAGTCGCAACCATGTTACGTTCACGATGAATATGCATTCTATGAGTATTTTTAGTACCTCCATAAGTGATTTTTTTTTCTTATAACCATAGCAAATTAGCAATATAGCATGCTAATCAATATTAAGGAATGCTAGATGGACTGCGCGCATTGACTGTCTTGTTTGGGTTTAATGCAACTTCATTTCTTAGCGTTCCAACTTCCATCTCTTTCAAATTTCAATGCAACAAAGAGAGCTTCAGAAACATTGAAGAGAATGTATCTAATTTAAGTCAATAACAAAAGAGGAATTGAAATAGGCATACAAACCTGATTACAAAGCGTCAAACAGATGGTTCCGCTTTAGAAACATAAACATTGCAACTTTCAGACTCATTCAGACATCGTCAATGGAGGTAATCACTCAGCTGCACAGCCTGCACTTTGTTTCTCTATATCTTTACGTGCAAAACGCAATTCGCTCGAAGCGTATAACGGTTTGGTTGGTGAATTTCCAGAATTGGTGCGGTCATATTGCTTCTTTGGTGTCATGTGACCTCACTAAAATTCCCAATCCAGATACTCCCTGCAGGAAGTTCTTATTTCTTCCTTTCTCGGTCACTCGATTTTCTTTCCTTTTTCACGATTTAATTTGATTCCAGTGTTTATTTTAGGTTAATGTCATTTTGAATCAGGTAATGATATATTTGATGTATTTCTGAAACGATGAGGAATTTCTTTGTGCTAGATGTTCTCCTGGCCTTCCCATCCCCTATCCGATTTGGCGTTGCTTGTACTGTGAGGTCGTCTTCTGTGGTTTCCGTGTATGTACCAGCATCATAAGGAGTCAAAACATTCTCTTGTTATCAGTTGCAGGTACATGTATTTAACCAAAGATTTTAAAGTTTCTACAAATGGATGCCTCGAATCTTTCATGCTCTTCATTTTTCTATTTTGACTTGCTTTAAATGTCTTCTTGTTCGTTACCTTCAGTAAGAACGATCCAGTAGTTTTTTGTTACTTCTGCAAAATAAATGCAAATGTTCATCAAGTGATCCAACAATTGCAGGCTTTCTCCAAGGTGAGTTTTCTGTTTTGACTTCTGAATTTTTGTCTTATCGATCTATCCTCCAAATTCCCATCACAGCTGCCTACTTCACATTTTTAGGATAATTCATCTTCATCCAAGCTAGAGAAGCTCGATGCTATGATGGCTGATGTTTCTAATCTCATATCCAAACCATTTTCTAGCTTTGGTTTTCTTCAACCATCTGTTGGCCAGGATGAGTTGGCATTGGCCAAGGAAGGACTCCAAAAGATATTTGATCGTGGGTTAGAAGCTTTAGCTGGTGACGAAGTGCAAAAAGAGTTTCTCACTTATACAGCCATTCTTTTATCAGTTGATTCGTGCTCATCGCAGTTAAAGGCTAACCTCTCATCATTCTTAGAAAATCCCCCAGAGGAAATCTCTCATTTTGTTCAAGCTCGAAAAATGTTGAAGTTGGTCTTTGACCTATCAGCTTCAGTTGCTGGGAAGAAGTTTGTGCACCGGCAACAGAGTTCCAAGTATACGGAGACGAAGAAATAAAGTATTTCCTCCGAGGAGAAAATTGCCAACCTTAAGGCCAAGATTCGAAAGTTGGAAGCTTCTCTAGCAAAAGAAGAGAGCAAAAAAGCTAAGATTGATGAGGTTTTGGATACCATCGAGACAGAAGTAACCACTACCAAAGAAGGATTGATCTCAGACTTGACACAAGTGTCTGCCATAGAAGGAACAATCCAAGCTGCTAACGTGGTAGCGAAAAAGCAGCGGGCGTGGAATAGCCTAAGGGCTAGTTTTACTAAGTTTGCATGATGTATCTGGGTATATCCTAATTTACGATATTTAACAAACCCAATCATGTATATTGACAAACTGTTTTGCCCCTCGATCATGTAATAGTATAGCTCATCTACTAGCTAGTCAAGCATATGAGGCTGTCCAACGTGAATATTGGCAGAGGCAGCCTCCTTGAATTCATGACCTCGTTACCAGGCAGTGTAACCCCATCTCATGATTGAATAAAATCTCAACTCTTTACCTCGAAAGAAAATAGACAGGAAAAAATTGTAAAATGAATTCAATGATTGTGAGTTATATATAATTCAAACCTTATATATGAGTTGATTACACTCTATTGTGTGTACCATTATACTACCAATTTTAATCATCAAATGCTAGTGCAGAAAGTGGTTATTTCCAAAAACTTGTGGAACTTCCTAGTACATCGCAAGCACGCTGTTCACACTCTAACTTGCCCCACCTTGCATCAACTCGTTCACAGGGGAAAATCACTTTGTTAAGGCTGTATCAGTAACCCCATATATTAGGAATCAAAAGAAAAAGGTTTGCCAAAACTGTATAATTATATTCAGGTGAAAGTTCAGGGCATAGGTCAGATAGCCATGTAATTTACAGAACCAGGGAAGTTGAACTTATGTATTGATCTTTCAAAACTTCCACATCAGGCAAAGCACAGTGACATAAAACTTGTATTTAGATGTGGGAGAATAAGTTACCTTCTGTTGACAGTATTATGCACATGACATAGCCATTGGGAGAATTCAGGATGAGATCCAGCCTGTACAGGATTTGATCTGCCAATTGCAAAAGTACATCCCGTAGATTCAATTATATAAAGGGAGCCTTTGTGAGATCAATAAAGAACCGTAAATGTTGTTGAAACTTAGGGGAGCAACTAGTGACCTCAAAAAATGATGAACTTCAATAAAGTGAGACTTGCCTCAGAATTTCTTGAAAATGATCTGCACATTCCTTGCAGGGGTACATTCGTGATAATATTGACATCTGAATGAACAATGGATTAATGAAATCCTGTTACAAAGAGTTCTTCCACTATATAACTAGCGTCAATCTCATATATATATATATATATATATATATATATATATGAGTGTGTGTGTGTGTGTGTGTAGAGAGAGAGAGAGAGAGTAGCATACCAATTCTTTTACATCCTTCTTCTGTTGCCTTGTTGGATTATCTGGATACTGAAAATTTAATTTGAGTCAGCAGTTAAACAGCTGACTACTACGTTTAGTATCTTATACCATTTCATGCATAAGTGATGCAATTCATGTGAAGTTACATTCTGAAAAATGCCTGGATGGATTCTCTTTTACTTTTCCATTGTATATTAATATGTACTCAGAACAAAAGGGAAGGCTTGCATACTTGCCCAACTTAAAACTGGTGAGTGAAAAAAGGACCCTTCCCAGACTTCATACTTTTGTGATATAGTCTGGCTATAGGCTATAGGACAACATTATGCGGCAATCATACAGTGTAGTGGGTGTAATCTAGAGAAGCTGAAGACACAAAATTCAAGTCCGACAACTAAATTGGATAGTAAACTACAAAACCTATTTCAGTCACCTGAGCAGCGAGGGTGTGAAGAAAAGTCCAGGTGGCTCTTCCAAGTCCTTCTTTCGTCACAGGAGCACTCGACTTCCCCTGAATCCAAAAGACTATTAAACATTTAGCAATAAAGCAAATAACTTTGCAGCTGACATTAGTCCTCAACACATTGCAATGCAGTCTCAATTCGAGAACCCCCATACACTAGCAATAGCTATCCTGTAACTAATTTTCAGAACCATTATTTTCGCATACAAGCAGCGAAATTTAGAGAGCGAAATAGTCCTCACCAATGCAAATAAAATCTTGTTAGAATCTCACTCAGGACTTTTATCAAACAGTTCGTATGCACAGCTTACTAACCCACAAACCAAACCCAATAAAAAAAAACAACGAAAGCTGTAAACTTTAGATTGAAAAAGAGTGCAAGGGATTGGTGGTTACCTTGTTGATGAGATGTTGGGTGGAGTCGTTGTGTGATGGGGTGACTTGGGAGGAGGAAGAGATGGAGATGGAGGGGGTTTTGGTGATGGGTGAAGTGGGGTGAGGTTGGGGTATGAGATTAGAGAGGTGGGTCTGAACTGTGTTTGAGATTTTTGTGAAAGTTTGGAAGAGTGCCTGTAATGGGTTCTCAGCCATTTTCAGAGATTAGGGAGAAGAAGCGAGAAGGAGCCAGAGAGGCCAGGAAGCGGGAAAAAGGTTTATGTAGGGTTTAGAGTTATAAGGGTCTGTTTGGGGTGTGAAGGCCCTCGAGCTTCTATGTTGTAGGCAACATATGGATCATAGCTCTTTTATGGTAATTGACAAATATCAAAAACCATATTAGCTTCTTTGAAATGTACTAGAAATGTAACTAACCGTTGTATCATGTTGACTACTTTATCAATTATCAAGGATGATTCCGTGATGCAGTCTTATTTATTTACTTGTAACAATAGAATATCAAATCAATTACCGCAATGCATATTTAGTACTTGTATTAGTATGACTTGTCTCGTTTCACAATAATTTATCCGATAATCAATATATGTATTTAGGATTTAGGACTTATTCAACGTCAATATCTTTATATTGACTTAAATTAGTTCATTCCAAGATAGTAAACGTTCACGTTAGCCAAAATCAAGTCTTTTTTCTTTTAAATACATCAACAATTTATAACAACTAGACTTAGGTTTTGTACAAGTATAATCCCTTGATCCAATAGGACATCAAATTGGAGAAGAAAGAATTGACATGAGAATGAAATTTAAACAAAATGCCAAACGAGCCATAGACCAAAGAGAATCCACATCTGACCAAATGACCAGATTGGGATTGGCTACGTACAAAGCAGCTTCATTCTTTACGCAATCCCAGAAAATGGCATACGCAGCTTCCTAACTTTCAAACATATAAGTACTATTCCCAGCTGCTTCTACATCAAAAGTCAGAGATTGAATGTATGATTGATCTGTGTTGACCCCACAAATCCAAATCATCAATCCTGACCATTCCTTAAGTTGGTTGAAGATTAAGAACCAGTCCAATCATTGCCATGGTTTCCAAGAAAGCAGGGTAGGAGTGGATTCATAGATCCAACACCTCTCTTATGCAGACTAAAGGAAACCCAGTTTGGTAAATCTTCAAAGCACCAGGTACCTCTTTGCAACATATTTAACCATTTTGTTTTGAAGGAGATTACAGTCTAGAGTTAGAAACCTTATAGCTCAGCATCATAGGTAGACCCAGTTATAAAGTTGAATCCTTTATGAGTTTTGAAGCAATTTACAGGTTAGAATTAGTTTAGTGCTTAGGAACATGACACAGTTATAAAGATCAAACATTTGGGTAAGTATAACCCAATTCACTGAATCGGTGAATCCATTAGTGGTACTTTGGATTTCTAGTTTTGAATATTTTGATCGGAAGTTTGTGGATGGGTGAAGAGGGACTGGTCAGTGATGTCACGGACACAGCTGCTGCCAAACCAAACCCAAAGTTGACACTTTTGCCTCTTATAGCTCTGATTTTCTATGAGGTTTCTGGGGGTCCTTTTGGAGTTGAGGATTCAGTCAGGGCTGGAGGAGGCCCTCTTTTGGCATTGCTTGGTTTTTTGGTGTTTCCATTGTTTTGGAGCATTCCAGAAGCTTTGGTGACAGCTGAGCTTGCCACAAGCTTCCCTGAAAATGGTGGATATGTGCTGTGGATCCAAGCGGCTTACGGGCCATTCTGGGGTTTCCAAGAGGGTTTCTGGAAATGGTTTAGTGGTGTTATGGACAATGCTTTATACCCAGTTTTATTCTTGGATTACTTGAAGCATTCATTTCCCATATTTAACCTGATGGTTGCTCGAATTCCAGCTCTTTTGGGAATAACATTCTCATTGACTTACTTGAATTACCGCGGGCTGCATATTGTCGGGTTCTCTGCAGTTTCCCTTGCTGTGTTCTCACTGTGCCCATTTGTTGCGATGGCTATTCTCTCGATTCCTAGAATTAGGGTCAAGCAGTGGCTAGTTGTGGACTTTAAAAAGGTGGAGTGGAGGGGATACTTCAATAGTATGTTTTGGAATCTGAATTACTGGGATAAGGCAAGTACCCTTGCAGGCGAGGTTGAAAATCCAAGCAAGACATTTCCAAAGGCTCTTCTTGGGGCTGTAGTTGTGGTGGTTTGTTCATACTTGATTCCACTTCTTGCTGGTACAGGAGCCTTAAATTCTCCATCTAGTGAGTGGACTGATGGATACTTTGCAGAAGTTGGGATGTTAATAGGTGGCGTTTGGCTCAAGTGGTGGATTCAAGCAGCTTCTGCAATGTCTAACTTGGGGTTGTTCGAGGCAGAAATGAGCAGTGATGCCTTTCAACTTCTTGGGATGAGTGAGATGGGAATGCTTCCGACTATATTTGCTTCAAGGTTAATCATTCTCTATGCTTTCACTTCCTTGCTGATTGCTTTTTGTTAGAATGTCTCATCTATTTTCTTTTATTATCCAATATCCCTCAAGAAATGATCTTCAAAATTGAGTTTCGTATCTGTAAGCTGAAATGTGCTGCTTGTTTAGAAGTGCCTGATTGTCGTTTTTAAATGCATTCTTATAGGTCTAAGTATGGAACACCTACCATAAGTATTTTGTGCTCTGCCACTGGAGTCATCTTCTTGTCGTGGATGAGTTTTCAGGAAATCTTGGAGTTTTTGAATTTCTTATATGCTATAGGAATGCTTCTTGAGTTCGCTGCTTTTATAAAGTTGAGAATAAAGAAACCAGACCTTCACAGACCTTACCGAGTTCCCTTGCAAACATTTGGGGCAACAATGCTTTGCCTGCCTCCTGCATTGTTGCTTATTCTCGTTATGTGCTTGGCTTCTCTGAGGACTTTCTTCGTAAGTGGTGTGGTGATTATAGTGGGTCTTTTGTTATACCCTCTTTTAGTTTATGCAAAGGACCATAGATGGGCACAGTTTGAAGCTGAACTACCCACTGAGGCACCCAAGAACTGTTCGGATGGCCACTCTGTGGTTTCACATTTGCAACAAGAAGTTCAAGATGAATCTTCTGTTAGCCTTCTCTCGGACTTGCCATCTGTTAATGCAGAACAAGAATCTTTGACAATAAGGCCAGAAGAAGCCTTCAAATTAGAGTAAGTGGCCTTTATCATACTTCTGTACTACAAATATGTGTAACACTAAAACTTTCACAGGTTGACCAATTACAAAGGAACGTATTCTTTAGCTTGTAAAGAAGCTGTAATCCTAGTACTTGTAAGTTGTAACACAACATATTTGATCTTTCGCTATGCCATGATTGGTATAAGGTTATGGTCATTTAAGTGTACTTGAACAGGCCACAATGTGAGGGATTATATTTTGTGTCTGATCATCACAGCTCTTCAAAGTTCTGTATGATATATGAAAAATGTTTCAAGCATACCAAAAGGTGAATTGCAGGGCAGAGATAATACAGTCTTCTGAGCTTATGTGCTATCAAACAGAACATAATGACATCTTAATCAAACAGAGATGTAAAATCGGAATAAACTCACAGGGTCTTTCGCCATCATTGTGCCGATTGATCGCTCTATAGCTTCGAAAATGAAAAGAACATTAGATTTTCACGTCCAAGATCCAAGCTTCATCACATAAAAGTTACTATTACGTGTTTCTATTTACCAGTGTGGAGGGAAAGGAAAAACGCAACACAGTTACACTTGCACAGTTAATAAATAAGTGAGCAAACAAACGGGGCCTTGAAGACCAGAATAGCGCACGTGTGTGTTTTGGTACAAAAGAAGGTTCGGATAGCACACAAAGCTCTACATCTTAATCCTTGTTTGGTGGGTGTCCTTGAAATAGCTTCCAAACAAAACAGGCAAATCATCCAGAGACAGACTCCACTACACTTCTTCAAGCCATTGACTTGGAACCTAAATCCACTCAGGTGTGTGTTTCTCTGAAACTAGTTTCATTCCTTGGTCAATTCGCTTGTTGGGTTTCTATTTCTTGCTATAACCTCAAATTGGTTTCTGCCATTTCTGTCAACTGTAGCTGAAATCTAACTAATTAGTTCAAGTTTTGTTTCTTCTACTCTTTCTCTTTAAATCCCAATGAGCTAAAGCTATAGGAGTTTGTTTTTGATCTCTTAGAATAGTCAACGTTTTGTTCCCACTGATATTGTTTCTGTAATTTGAGCAGAATTTGTAGTTGGGTCTTGTTCATTTTGGTTATAAAGTCTGGAAATTTCGATTTCTGATTCTATATTGGTCAATATACAGATGGACATTGTCTGGAAGTTTGGGCTTTAGGATTTGCATTGAAGATCTTGCCTTCTGTCATTTGGGTTTTTCTTTGGAAAATTCTATGTTTAAATTGAGATGTGGATTTTGTAAATTATAAGAAGTTAAGGGGATGAAGATGTTGCCCAATCAAAGCTTTTCTCGTATCGACACTTTGGAGCTGAAATCGATGATTGTTAGAAAGATTGGGCATGAGAGAGCTGAGAAATACTTTGAACTGATCAGAAGATTGTTTAGTTTGAAGATTAGCAAGTGTGAATTCAACAAGTTCTGCATTAGGATTATAGGAAGAGACAATCTCCCTTTTCATAACCGACTTATTAGATCTATCATCAAGAATGCACACCTTGCCAAAGCTCCACCCTTGCCAAGTTTTAGGAAACCCGGAAGCACCCTTACTGTTAATGTTGCAAACGAATATAAGAGGAATGGAGATGCAATTCCTCAATCCCCTCTGACAGGCCGGTCTGCAGTTAATGGAGACAACAAGTTTCCTGACCGTCCAAGTCCTTTGGGGCCAAATGGGAAGCCCCAAGGTGTTGCATATCAGGAATCAGTTTCCAAAGCACAAGTACATCAAATTGCTACTGAATTGCTTTCTCATGGCAGTAGGCCTCCAATTGAAGTAGCCTCGGTGGAAGATGGAGAAGAGGTTGAACAGGCTGCAGGAAGCCCGAGTATTCAAAGTAGGAGCCCAGTTACAGCTCCTTTTGGTGTATCTATGAATTTGGGTGGATCACGCAAATTTCTCCATAGTGCATCAGTATGTCATACATACCACCTGGAAACCTGTCAAAACTGCGGTGAGCTACCTGATACAAGATCATTAAGAAGTTGTTTGGAGAGGAAATTTCGGATGGAGGGTATCAATGCTTCTGTTGACTGTGTTAACCTCTTGAATAATGGATTAGATGCTTATTTGAAGAGATTAATTGAACCTTGTATAAGGTTCGCTGGGATGAGACAAAGAGAATCTACTTGTGCAACTATGTTAGATTTTCGTGCATCGGTGGAGCTAAATCCTCAGATACTCGGTGAAGACTGGGGCATACAGCTTGAGAAGATTGTCTTGCGTGCTTCAGAAGATTGAAAGAAACTCTATACACACATTCAATAGTTGGTGAGATCCTAAAGTTGGATATTACATCCCCGTTAATCATGGTTCAGTATTTTGAACCCTTTATTTGACCTTATAAGAATTTCTGCTGCTTCCTGCCATCGAGTTTTTGCATTGCCATACGGAATGAAGTTGCTGGTTCTGTGGGAGGTTTTTAAAATTGTTGTGCCGGTGGCCTGTTGATATGATAATCTGTTAAACTTCGATATAAGTAAGATCTCATTGCTCGAAGAGTATTTTGACAGAGGTCTTCTGTTAATTTTGTGTTCCCTTTTTGACTTTTCTAGTGGCTAGTTATGCTATTCCAATCACATCAGCGGTTGGTAAATAGTTGCATTTCTTTTGTATGTTCAAGTATTTATATGGAATTTACTATTCTTGCTCACCTTCATTTAATTTGAGTTTATCATTCTTCTCAACTGTTGAAGTGATAATCTGCTACCCATTATGTCAAACTCAACTTAGTTCCTCAGTCTGTCGGAGGAGCTGGTCACAGGTCATAATTTGTACAGGGTATTGTATTTTACCATTTATAGGCATGGATTCTAACTTGAAATTCTGTATCTCTCACAAACCTGATATGCAGGGTAGATAGTTATATCTTGAATGATTCTGTTTTCTTTCTTCCTTACACATTATTCTTTGGCCTGTGCTGACATTCATACATGTAGCCCTTGACAGTTCAACTGCCTCAGTATGTCACCAGAACCAAGTTCTGGTTTCATCATATCTTTGATTGTGAGCTTGCTTCACTTTCTAGTAGACTAGTGAGGAATTGTGTTTCTGGGCACCGATGGTCAACTGTAATCCTTAAGAGGTGAGAGTTTGATTATGATTAAGCATATTACCATCACGTTGAGCTCAACTTTGTTTCCCACCTATGATATCCAATTATACATGAACATTTGTCTGGCTGTTGTTGCTTCCAATCCCTGCATGCTTCCATTCTCGGTTGATCGGACATTTGGCAGAGAAACTAGAAGAATCAGAATCATCTTTAAATCAGAAATTAGAATGAATATGTGACATAGATATTGCCATATTGGTCTGCTGAATGAAGGTACAGTTATTTAGGGTTTTCTTTTCATTAATTTTTTCTTTTCAAGGGTTGCTACACAGTACACTATGACATAAAGTGTTGCAGTGAGTTACCTCTACATGTCATATTAAAGATCAATCTAATAAATGTTAACTGATGTGCTTGTCTTCAAGTTCTATTTGTTGAATGCCTTTTATGTTCTATGAGACTAGCTACTATTGATGATGACTTGAAAAGCTAAATGCATGACTTCCCCAAACTAGCTTGCTTCCAGAATGCTGTATTTACCTATATAAAGGCACTCAACTGCAGTCAGTTGGCATTTAAATCCAGATTTGAAGGAACCTAACTGATTGTGAAACCCAGGATCTCTTTTGGTGCCCCCCTCATGGCCTCATGGACATCACCAATCCATTTATGACACCTTACCTACCAGTTCTGCTGGCATCTGAACTCTGAAGAAGGAAAGAAAATGTGAAGGTGGGTAAGGGTTGGTTCTTCTTCTCAGCTATTTCAGAACTCAAACATGAAATAAGTTTTTCATTTCCTTCTTTGTGACTTTTATTTGGTCATGGTCCTCTAATCATTATGTTATGTGCATTTGTGTACTGCACTGGTTTGACCTCCCTACCATCTAAATATCCAAATATGAGTAGAAATGCTGGAAGTCGGTTTGATATTTTATTTTATTTTTTATTTTTTCCAAAATATCTATAATTCAAGGAGGGAAGTGTTAGGACAAATGGAGGGAAAGGAAACCCAAAAAAATAAAAAAGGCGCAAACAAACGGGTCCTAAGTGGTACAACTCAATTCTGAATTCTCAACTCAGAAGCTCGACGTGCCGTGGTACGACAATAGAAGATTCGAAACGAAACACAAAAAGCGCTCAACATCCTTCCTTAATCCCTGTTTGGTCTGTCCTTGTTATAAGTTATAACACAACCCATGACCAAATATATATGTAGCCGCTTCCAAACAGTAACAAGTACCAAATCAATCAAACCCCAAAAAAGCCAAGAATAAGAAAAATTAAAACGGTGAAACTCGACCAGGCCAAACCCTGCAGCATCGGCTTCATTCAACTCAGGTGCGTCTCTATTCTTCATTCTTTGCTCAATTCGCTTTTTGGGTTTTCAATTCATGTCCAAATCTCAAATGGGTTTGTCTTACTTTTGCATATTTCTGCTTAATTTGTTCAATTTCTGCTCCCCCTAATCTTTTGGTGAATGTCTGAATAATTTTTAGTAACTTTTATCATTTAGAAATAGTGGAGGTTATACTTTAGTTACGGTATTTGTATATGTAATTTGAGTAAAAATTGTAGATGGGGATTTGTTTATTTTGATTGAGAAATTCTGGGTTTTTGTTTGCTGATGCTAATTTGGTGAAATTCAGGTGGAAACACTCTATGGAATTTAGGGTTTTAGGTTTTGGATTGGAGATCTTGTTTTCTGGCATCTGGGTTTTGCTAGAGGATGCAAGGTTTTCAATGAGGAATTGAGGATCTGATTTTGGTAAATTATTGGAAGTGGAGGGGAAAAGATGATGCCCAATCAGAGCTATTCTCGGATCGATACGTTGGAGCTGAAGGATCTGATTATTAAGAAGATTGGGCATCAAAGAGCTGAGAGGTACTTTGACATGATCAGGAGATTGTTTAGTGCCAAGATTAGCAAGTGTGAGTTCGACAAGTTTTGCAATCGGACTATTGGGAGGGAAAATATCCATCTGCATAACCGGCTTATAAAGTCCATTATCAAGAATGCCTGCCTTGCAAAAGCTCCACCCTTGAGAGGAGTTAAGAAAGCGGGAAGCCTTAATGCTAAAGTTGATAATGAGTATCCTGGGAGTTGCCTTCAGTCGATCTTTCCTAAATCCCCTCGCAAAGTCCGCTCTCCACTTAATCGAGACCACCGAAAGTTTCGGGATCGTCCAATTCCTTCGGTGCCAAACGGGAAGCCACAAAATATGGTATCTGAAGAACCAATTTCCAAAGCACAAGAGCAGCGTGAATTGCTTTCTCTTGGCAGCAGGCCTCCGGTTGAAGTTGCATCAGTGGAGGATGGAGAAGAGGTTGAACAGGATGCAGGAAGTCCAGGTATTCAAAGTCGAAGTCCCGTAACGGCTCCTCTTGGTATATCTATGAATTTGAGTGGATCACGCAAATTTCTTCATAATGTATCAGTCTTTGGTGCATACCCCCCTACGACCTGTCAAAACTGCGGTGAGCTACCTGATACAAGATCATTAAGAAGTCGTTTGCAGCAGAAGTTGGAGATGGAGGGTATGACTGTTTCTACTGACTGTCTTAACCTCTTGAATAACGGATTAGATGCTTATCTGAAGAGGTTAATTGAACCTTGTATTCGGTTAGCTGGGAGTAGGCATGAAAAAGAGCAGCCGAATAGTCTGTACATACATGGTTCAAATGGGATGACTGGTAGGGGAGATATGCAAAGGGAAGCAAAGTATGCTACTATGGTAGATTTTCATGCAGCAATGGAGTTAAACCCCCAAATACTTGGTGAAGATTGGGCCACACAGCTTGAGAAGATTTCTTTGCTAGCTTTTGAAGAGTGACAACAGCCTTATACACACAATTAGCCGTTGATGAGATCATGAAACATGAAATTATACCCTCAATTTATTCATGGTTCAGTGTATTGAACCAATTCTTTAACCTTACATGGAATTTTAGTTCCTAGCTGTAACTGAGTTTTGAAGTATTGCAATATGAAATAAGTTTTAGATTATCTGGGAACTGATAGATGAAGTTCATTAGGTTGGATTTAGATATAGGCTTGATAATTGTTATGGAGGAGGCATGTTAATATATTGAAATGTAAACTTTTTGATACAAAGAAAGAGATTGTTGGCGTTTGAAGATTTTGACGCTATTCTTGAAGTACTGTTTGTTCTTGTTTCCATCTTATTGGCCAAGTTATGGGAAAACACTATTCACAGTTACCTATTTAATTTTCATGCATTGCTTAGTGCTTACCTTATTTCATACAAGGGTCTTATTCCTCTGGGAACTGAACCTGCCTGCTCACTTGGCTTATTTTCTCAGTGTCTTTTTGAGTAACAGGTGCCTGGAAATGATATATTTCTTACACTCTTGGTGCATTGTAGTAATTTGGTACCATAGTCAATCTCAACCAGGTTACAATAATCCAACCATGTAGGATATATCGTTCTTCCTTTAAATATTTGCTGTTTCATCATATCTCTCTTCCGATTTATACACAATGATTTTCGCTGGCTCAGCTGTTATAACTGCATTTGAAGTTTTTGACATAATCATATGTTTAAGGCCAAGAAACTATGTTTTGATTTTAGCCAAATTTCTTCAAGTAACATCTTTATGGGTGAAGGCAGCTTGGAAGCAAAGCTGCAGTGTTTCAACAGAGGAAACAAAGCTGCAGTCTAAACAGGTGAGATTTTGACCACCACCAAGCATATTAGTTGTTCCTGCTTGCAACATTATTTTCAGCTCGATATTTTACGTATTTTGATATATCTCTGTGAGTCAGAGGTGTTGGTTGCTTCAAAATTACTCATGTTATTTGCTAATTCCGTTGTTTGATCTTGAACAGAATACATTTACTCCTAGTATGAAAATTTTCCTTTTTCTAGGAATGACTGCCAGGATTATTGCTTATGTCCTGAAATATCTGTTGTCTGTTCGTGCTTGTTACAGTTGAGGACCTTCTTGACGACAAGCTGGTGAATAGCCTGCTGTATATGTACTCAAGTTGGCAATCAATAAGAATGTTCGGTACCGTTTCACTTCTGTGTAGGCACTCAACTGGTGGCCGTTTAAATCAGGAGCAACGACTGGGGGATCCATTGACATCTGAAGACTGCCAATAGTTGATAGTGAAATCCTAAGTCTGTGGTGCATTTTTCTACATAGACCTCACACAGCATTGGTCGCAGTTAGGCTACCAGTTTTGAAGAAACTCTTGATGTTGTGTTGGTCTTTTGTATTGTTTTTGTAATTGAACTAGGGTCTGGTTTAAGGGCCTTCTTTTTTTACATATTTTATGACTCTTTCGTAACCATCAGATTTTAAAACTTTTAATGGTCGAGATTAATTACCAAAATAATATCAACACATAGGAAAGTGATGTGGCAGGTGACGTGACTATGGCTATTTATTTTCATAACAAATTGGATTATACTTTTCTTTATTAAAAGAAAAAAAAACCAAATCCAATTCTAACTAGCTTGGAAAATCAAAATCAAGAATAATGCTAAAAACACCAAAAATTTATACAAAAACTCTATACCAAATGATGTGGCACATGCCACATCATGATCTTAAACCTAATAAATTCCAACATGTAATCTTATTCTAAGATAAAAATCACAAAATTAATAATACATCAAAAGGAGTAAGCATCAGATTCGGAGTCTGGATTTCCTTGAGCGACACAAAAAATTAATAATACATCAGAAGGAGTAACAAATTAGATTGTACTTTTCTTTATTAAAAGAAAAAAAACAAATCCAATTCTAACTAGCTTGGAAAATCAAAATCAAGAATAATGCTAAAAACACCAAAAATGTATACAAAAACTCTATACCAAATGATGTGGCACATGCCACATCATGATCTTAAACCTAATAAATTCCAACATGTAATCTTATTCTAAGATAAAAATCACAAAATTAATAATACATCAGAAGGAATAAGCATCAGATTTAGAGTCTCTCCTTAAGCGACACCAGAAAATCTGATGGGTGCAACTATGGATTCTCTCCTCTTAACAATGGTGTATGTTCACCAAAAAAAAAAACAATGGTGCTTGAGACTCCACATGACCAAATTTGAAGTTTTCATCATGATAGCATCACATCTTTACTAGAAGGTGTTCTTTGGGGCGTTCGTAAGGGTGTAATTCTCAGCCTTGGTGTTTGGGCATAATTGGCAAGAAGCTCTCACCACTTTTTTGAATTCATTCTATGAGTTCACTCCCAGCAAGATCATTTGCATAACTCGTATTTGCAATTGTCGCCAACTCATGATCCGAAATCATAAGCCTTCAATGAGTTTCTTCACCGTAGCAAGATGATTAACCAAAATTGATAAGAAATGTGGTTGTTCTGCCATACGTATGATGATTAATATTTTTCTAATACACTAGATTAATCTCATGAAGTTTTTCATTCATATTGGAAACTAATTATTATTATTAAGATTATTATTATTTCATTTTTTGAGTAATTAAAAAATAAAATAAAAACTAAATATGCTGAAATTTTTAAATTCAAGGTGATGAAGTTGTAAATGCCACGTAGGACGCCACGTCATTTGGTATTACATTTTTATAAAAAAATTTGGTGCATGTAGCACTATTCCAAAATCAAATCATAATAAATAAAATAAAAAAACATAAGAACGTCAAAAGAAGAACTTCAGATGAAGAAGAAGAACGTCATTAGACATACCCACTACAATTTCAATAATCAAGATTGTTATTTTTTCTTCTTCTTGGTGATGGGTTTGTCGAAGGGAAATGTGATGAAGGTTTTGGATAAATGCTTTGGACAATTTCTACGATCATAAGTGTTTTGTTTCCTTGGTGATGGCTTTGTCGATGGAAACGTATTGCGCAATGTCACCTGCCACATCACTTTCTTGTGTGTTGACATTATATTGATAATTAATCTAAACCGTTAAAAGTTTTAAAATCTAATAGCCACAAAAGTGTGTCAAAAAGTGTGTCAAAAAGAAGGCTCTTGAACCGGTATACTTCGGAGATTTTTATCCGGATTCTCTAATACTAAACTGATGTGTTCTGCCATTTGGTGTGACACATAGCAAGAGTTGTAGAATCGTCGACTGTCTGGAAACAAGTTCTTGCATATCACTTTGGTGTTTGATACTTTGATTTCAGATTAGCCTCTTTTTCCACCACTTGATTTTGCAAACCAAATCTGCTGAATTCTACAAGGCTAAGTGGACTTTCCACTTTAGTTGGTGGTTTTTACTACAAATGTTAAGGGATTGTGTATTCAATAACTTAATCTAGCCATTTATCCACCTCAGAGTTTCAACCTGTTTTTAACATACTCAATTGCATGACATCATGAATTATGAGGTAGACTACAGCCAAGATCTCTACTTCTGCAAGCATTTCTTCCAAGAACATACTGTGACTGATAGTTCCAAAGTGTCTTCAATAACATTAACCCACCACTTTACAAACCCCTTAAACATAAAAGCATCATGTATAAGAATGTTTTACAGGTAGCTAAACATGATCACCAATGAATTTACTTGGTCTAATTTGAAATTAGTGTCATAGCTTCAGCTTCAAACATGCTTGGGCTATGGATGTCACATTAGCACTTCTGCGAGGGTTTACCATGTCGCATCACAAGCAACTTCCAAGCAAGTTCGTGGAGATAAGTCTAAATCTTGAAGACGAGCAAAAAAGGCAACTACAGTCAATCAATAGCTACTGCACTTGCTTTCTCCAGGCTTGCCATGTATGTCAAATAAATGGTCCATAGATATGAAAATCCATTGCTCACTAATGTCTGTCAAATGAGGACATCATAAACAAAGTTCAGAAATTAATTCACACATTATTCAAATCACTCGAGTATATGGCATGAGTGCATATGACCAGGTGAAGTAATCCAATCACAAATCGTTCAATCTGCTGCCAGACTTAACTGGCACATAATCCATATACCCAAGTTTTGTGTGTGGTAGGTGAAACCTGTGATCGCATGAATAAATCCAGCACAACCCTTTGAAATAAAGCAATTCCAAATCCAGAATGTTTGAATGAGAAAAAAAATAAACAATAATATTGTACATACCTGCAAATGGACAGGAATGAATCTAAATGTGATGAAATCACACACTGGCCAATACATAACACCACTCAACAATGTAGGGACCAAGTCTCGCTTTAAACGATCGAAAACTTCTCCACCATTTTCACCTGAGATTAGCAATCATGGCAACTACTTAGATCTCATATAAACTTCAACTGCAAACCTTGTCTAGAGTAGAACATCTTTCAGCACACTCGATTCAATATAAGAAAAGAGATTATATGCAACAAAATGAAAAGATTACTCATCAGTAATCTTAAAAAAATCATTCACTATATGTAACAAAACAAAAACAACAAATCTCCTAACAAAGCTTTGCTTCAAGAATCCATTACATAGAAACATAAATCTATACCATCATTCACTATACCCCTTCTTCCCTACAAACAGGTTCCAAAAGCAACCTGTGTACTCATTCGAGAACCCAACCTTCTTAATCCAAAACTTGCAGTCATAAAATGTGCAAAGTTAACACTTTTTGTCAAACCAACACTGTGTACTCATACAAAATCGAGCCAAAAGAAAACTACAGATAATCCTTGAACCTTCACAGACACATTCATCGCCCAAAAATGTAACCTTTAAACAACAATGCATCAATGAACTATGACACAATACCTTGTAAAAACGCATTGACAGAGAAGAACACAACAGTCATAGTAGGTCCATACACTCCCTGCCCCATAGCCATTTTCTTCAATGTCGATAACATATCACGTTTCGGAAACGTTTTGGCCATGAAATTGAACCAAAAATGCAGCGAAGGCCCCAAAATCACCATCCCATATGCAGCCATCCTTAATGTCCTCACAGGATCATAAGAATCCGATTTCGCAATAGTCTGATCATCAACATAAAAAAAAACACCATGACATAAACCAACATAATAGAATGGATGAGGGTAACAGGCACATGTGCTGACCTGGGAGGACAAATCGGCGGCGGTGTAAATGAGGGCGGCGGTGACGCTCTTGGTGAGAACGGGGCGGTTCTTGACGAGGCCGAGATACCAGGCGACGAGGCCGGTGGAGGAAGAGGAGGAGGGCTTGGCGGAGAAGAAGGCGGAGGAGGAGAGGAGGGAGTAGTTGTCTTTGGCTTTGCGGAAGACATTGGGGGCGCGGAGGTAGGTTTTGGTCTGGAACTGAGCCGCCGGAGAGGTGGGGATTGGGCGGTGGC
The DNA here is from genome assembly GCA_034370585.1 of Fragaria x ananassa. Classification (NCBI taxonomy): domain Eukaryota; kingdom Viridiplantae; phylum Streptophyta; class Magnoliopsida; order Rosales; family Rosaceae; genus Fragaria; species Fragaria x ananassa. The sequence continues at coordinate 2,455,108 of CP139770.1, read as the reverse complement.
GCGTGTGGTTGTGTAAGAGGCGGGTGAGGGTAGTGTTTCTTCTCAGAGCGCCGGACATGGTGGCGGTTTGGTCGGGTCGCTCTGAGGTTGTGTGATGCGTTTGTGTTGTGTTGTGTTGTGTTGTGTTGGGGTTTAGAGAGAGACGGAGGGTTTTGAAAATGTGTTTGTTTATATAGGAGCGAGGTTTTTGGGTCCTTTTTTGTTTCGTTGGCAAATTTGGGGGAGTTTGTTATGAACGTGTAAGAATGGAGCAGAGAGTTCTATTCTAGTCTCGCGTCTACCGTCTACATAGAAAGATCTCTACTCGCCTAGCTCTGTTTTTCTGAGAGATGTCGGTGTAGGCATGAAACGACCAAAATTAGACTGGTGGTTCATGCTTGTTGGGTGTATTTCTTCGTTCTAAGTTTGAACTTTGAAGTTGTTAAAATGATCATGCATTATGTTTCGAAGCTAGTTAAAGTATTTCACATGCATCCAGTGATTAACTTTTAGGATTGATTTTATGATATAATTGTTTGTACCTAGTCACAAATCAATGCATGTATATATATAGGTGAAAGTTACGCAAGACTGATAAAGGCGGATAGTGAAACTAAGTTTCCTGACAGAGAGTTTCGTAAGGCTGATCAAGGTCTTGGGAACACTGATCGAACAATGAAACCACATATTCCACCGCTATTCCTTCGAAGTTCAAACGAAACCATTTTCAAAACATGCTGGAAAATGTTGACAATGAGACAATGACATACTATCGAGGGTCGATAATTAATGTATCTTTGGAAATACTCTTCTACCATTTTAAGATGATCAATAGAGAAATGTGACAATAATACTTTGTTATAAAATAACTATTTTATGAATGATATAATTGGTTAGTGGTTCAACCTCATTGTTCAACATCACTTATCTAAACTGTTATGAATCTCGATAAACTGCAACGGTCATCTAGTATTAATATACCCATTGTATATATATTTCTAGAGTTACCCTATGCCCTATGGTTATAAGATGTTCGATCCTAACAAAAATTAGCATCATTGTTTTAGTCGATTGCTTCAATAGGTGAACACGAAAGTCCGCGCCATGAAATGATTAAAGGTACACCCTTCTAACCCCAAATGGTTTTCTTTGTGAGGAACGACTGGAATATACGCAATACGTAGTGTACTGCAGCTGTCGTTTTACTTTTAATAGGAACCACGCGCTAAGCGCGCGTCTCGCGTGGGCACTAATTTTGTTTCCCTCAACAATTTGATCCACCTATCGAATTCGCAGAAGCTTCTCTCGTTGATCTGGAGGAGAGGGTGAGGCGAGGAGAGGAGAGGCGAGGCGAGGAGAGGCGAGGCAATACAGGCAAAGAGAGGAGAGGTGAGGCGAGACGGGCGAGGCGAGGAGGAGACGGGTGAGGAGAGGAGAGGAGAGGAGAGGCGAGGAGAGGAAAGGCGAGGCGAGATGGGCTAGGAGAGACGAGGCGACACGGGCGAGGCGAGGAGGAGACGGGTGAGGAGAGGAGAGGCGAGGAGGCGGGCTAGGTGAGGTCATCCCAGCAGAAGACCGCCGAATCGTCGAATCCAATTTCCAGATTTCGGTCTACCTCTTCATATCTTCAGACGCGATTCTCCACTATCATGTAATTGGGTGATTCTCCCGCCAGGCAAACAGACCTGATCGGGTATTACCTGCTGCAAAGCTTCCCTCGTTCGCGGAGGGAGAATTAGCTAGAGTCATCTTCTCCACGCGCCAAAACTTCTCCAATCAGTGCTTGACACGTGGAGCAGACACCCGCAGTACTCAACGTACTGCGTACAGAACACGCCTTCTTTGTGAACCCAAATGGTGAAAGTGTGCTACATATGTTTTTCTCACATTTATTTTGAAGAAAAATAATGCAGGGTGTATAATGGAGCAAAGAGGCAGCGAGTATGTTTGGTTTGCGCAGACGCAGCAAGTAAGAAGAGTGTCGTCACAACATTGATCAACCTTTATGAACCAAACTGGAAAATGATTTCAATTGGAGCAGTTTCCAGAAAGTCAGGTGGTGCCAGCCACGTCCCGACACGTGTTTCTCTCTTTCAACAGCGTTTTGCCACGTGTACGTCAGTTCTACACGTTGCCCTCGCCGTTGCCGTGATGCATCTGGACACTGGTGTTGAACTGCCTAGACCAAGACTAGGCTCGTTTGACTGACGACTTCCGTTAATTTTACTATCTTTGGTATATCTGTGTATCTCTCGTTTTGGCTATTAACTTCTTTTTATGAATGACATGTCGGACGGTAAAGATTTCTTAGAGTCTTTGATATGAGACAAAATAAGTAACCAAATACGACGCTACCAAGCTCCCTTTTTGATCAAATGCTAGTTCGTAAGCATTAGCCCCAAAAATTGCATTTCTAAGAAAGAAGGAAATACAGGAGAAGGTACAAGTTTTTTGTCTAGTGTCTCGAATGATAGAGTTAAGCTGCCCGGGAATTTGGTAGTTCGGATTCTCTTGCATCCTATCACAAGGATATGAGAGCAATTCTCCTCTCGAGCTTTCAAGAGGGTATCTCTTAATAATGCCGTGCCTTAAGTGAGGGGAACATTGGATTATCAGTCCCCGGCGGTTGTCTCGGAGGTTCTACATGCTCCGAAATAACAGCATTTGGTTGAAAAGGTTGAGAAGCTTGTGGGTTATGAGAACCATGGTACAAGTGATTGGTAGCCCGGATTAATGAATCCAAGGCTGAAAATTCCGAGAAGTTGAACAAGGTGTCAAGGTCGATGTAATCTGAAACTCGCACAAACTAGTCTTGACGTCGTTTTTGGCTGGTCTGAATGTCAGTTAATGTTGAGCTCAGTTTTGGTTTGTTAGAAGAAATAGGAGTCTAAACGCGTGCATTTTGTAGTTAAAGGTCTGAGCAAATTGTATGTTTTTGTGAGATTGCTGGAGTTCTGTCCTGTCTGAACAGGAGAAATTTCTCAAAACCCAACTCGAAAACCAGGTTTCAGCAGCAAGAGCCTGGTTAGAACGAAGAGATCTGAAACCTTGGGGTGGTCTATATCTAGTTTTACTGTGGCTCACTACACAGAAGTAAGTTACTGGACAAAGATATACTGGAGTCCAATCTCAGAATCATTTTATTCTCAATTGCTAATGTTACATTGATGCATTTGGTACACTCATATCCTCACATTAACAGCGCTAGTGTCAGATACATGATATAATTTGAGATACAAACATTTTCCTTTATAGTACAATATTACTGTCGTTTAAGGATGATCGACGAATTCCAGCTTTCTTCAGCACCCGAAGTCATATGGTACCAGTCCTTGCAGCTCTGGGCCACTTAGTCTGTTGTTCTCAAAACTGAAACAGAAGCAGCAGGCAAATGCATTGAATACTTGCAATACAATAGATAGTTGCTTTACAAATTATAAGACTTTGGACGTAGAAGCCTGTTTGCAAAAGACTCCAACCATGGAATAAGTTAAGTCATGTTTTCTATAAATAGTTGCATGATTTTCAGATGAGTACTTTAATGTGACGTTAAAAACCATGATTGAACTATGAAAAATATTCTTAAAGTTTGCTGATAGCTTATGAATCATTCTGATCAATGATATCTCTCAATACTCTATACAACACTAACTTCACTACAGCCAACCAACTAGCATTTGGTAGAGTGGTAAGGCATTTCTCTCCAATAAGCAGTAGAACAAGTCCGCAATTCAACTCCACTCTCCCCCTTTGATGAAGAAAAAGGGGTAAACGAATAAACACCAGCATCTGTGACTTAAAGCTATCTATTAGCTAAATACATCTCTAATGGTACAAAGTTTTTGTATGCCAAAACTTAGGATCTGATTCAGATCACATCTACGAGCACACTACCATCTTACCTCACAGAATCACCATGGGCTGCACAAGGCAATGGGTTTAAAGAATCTTTTGTTCCCTCACAGAACTTTTGAAATGCATGATGTCTTTTAGACATGGAACAGATCTTGACTGGCCAAGTCACCTAGCAATGCTGAAACAATTGCCTCTAAAGATGGCTAAACCTTTATTTTGTTTCTTTTTTCAGTCTGAAAGAACACTAAACCTGTCTTTTAATTCCTATCAAAAGACTAGTAATTTCATTCTAAATTATTGATTCCTTTCTGTCTCTTTCTAGGAAACCAATAGCAAGTTAATTTATGTGCATTGATGCCATATAATTGGGAGCATCAGACAAAGGAAAGTGATAGAAGTTGTACCTTTCCATTGAGAAGGTGCTAAATGGGCCATCAACTGGAATAGTTCCGCATAGATCATTGTTTGAAACATCACTGGCACAATATAATTTCGTAAGACTTCAAGGAAACAGTAAAAACAAAACATTTAACTTCAAAAATAAAAGAACACTCAAATAAAATTAGAAACTTACAAAACTTTGAGGTTAGAGAGGCGGGTGAGTTCCCTTGGGATAGATCCTGAAAGCTTGTTGTTGTTTAGCCTCCTGCACATTTTCAGCCATACTCTCAAATGAGCTCAATATGGGATTTGCGGAAGATAAAACATTCTAGCTTATTAGTGTAAGAGCACTCACAGAAATCTGAGTGACTTCAACTTGGAGAAAGATGTTGGGATTTTCCCTTCAAATCTGTTGCCATACAAATCCATGCTAACAAGGTTTTTCAAATTCCCCAACTCCTTTGGGACTTTACCTCCTATATCATTTCTATAAAGTTCCCTGAAATTCACAAAACCTATACAATTATTTCCAATCACAAATTGTACAATTAATCATGTAGGAGTAGCTTCAAATAACAAATTTATAGAATTTTTTCTCTTTACACCATGTCCATAATCACTGTGGTCTAATTAAGAAAGTTCACATATTCTTAAAGTTGAAGGCTACTTTTCTAACAAACCCAACAAAGCATAAGCAACTAGGTTTTGAGTAAGGGTAACATACAAGTATTGCAGGTGCTTCAGCTGTCCAAGCTCTGGCCCCAAAGACCCAGAAATGTTAGAGTTGCCCAAATCCCTGAAATTGAAGACAAGAAAGTCAATCAATCCACAAAAATATACAACTTCAAAAAAAAAAAAAAACAAGGAATTGACTAACGAATTCAAACAACAGAATACCCTATTTCAAAATCAAAGAGAGAAGAAACTTACAAACGGATCACATGGTTATTAGCATCACAGGTAACATGGAACCAGGTGCAGGGATTGACCAGAGTTGGGTCCCAACTCTGAAGAACATTGGTGGCATCAATGAGCCTACTTCTCAAAGCATGCAAAGCATTTCCTGGAAACCATATCAAAACCCACAAAACTATAAACCCAATACACAAAAACAGAATTGAAAGCAAACCCAGTAGAGGGGATCAAGTAAAGAGGGTACCTTCAGAGTTTGTAGACAAGGCAGGGGAGAGGAAGAAGAGGAAGGTTAGAGAGAAAGAGATGAGGGGGAGAGGAGAAGAAGAAGAAGAAGCCATTTTTGGAGAGAAAACGAAAGCAGAAGGAAATGAGAGGAGTTTTGAGAATATAAAACCAAAGAAAGGAAGAAAAGAAGGGGAAGTGGTTCAACAAAGCAAAGTTGAGTCCAAGTCAAAACTTCATGTTGTGGCGTGCGTTTAGGAATAGAGAGACAGCTGTTCACAGTCTTCAGAGACTTTGGTGAGAAAGAGAGAGCCAGGCCAATTGGAAACTAGTGGGAAACTCATGACCGATCTGTGAGTAGTCTTTGAGAGACTTGCGTGAAGAATGTGATCCATCAGCTATGGAAATGTGATTTTATTTTTTTGTTTGTTTTTAAATTTAAGGTTATTAGATTAGTCATTGTTTATAAAAAATTCTTTAGATGTTTTTAAGACAGAGAGCAAGCTTGGAGCAAAGGGCAAAGCTTAAACCACATAGACTTCACTTAGACGGGCTGGGCGACCTTGTTTTAAAACATTTCATATAACTAGAGATTGAAAATTTTCTAGCCGCTATTAAGACAGATGGTTGACTTGGAGTGTCTAAACACCGCCTAGTCAAGCTGGGCGGCCTTGTTTTAGAACACCGGCTTGCTAATGAATCTAATGGTTGAAGTTCCACAGAAAAATTGAACAAACAAAGGAAGTGTTATTGAAGAAGTTAATTTTTTGCTTAATGACTTTTGTTTGGTTCCATGTAATTTTAAATTTAAAGTTTCCGATCAACATTATCACGTTTGAGTGAAATGACGATCATTAATATATATCAACAGAAGTTTTACATTTTACCCAAAAAAAACAAATTGTCACGGAGCACTCTAAACTTCCTCTCACACAAGTGATTTTGGTTGTTGTTGACAATTCTCACAAAAGTGATTGAACTCATTGAAAGGGTGAAAATTGAAGCCTGTTTTGTTGTGGAGAAATTATGGAACATGAAAATTTAAAGAAGGGAAAGAGGCTTGGGATTGCGCGTTGAGAGGGGCCCACATTATGGATATCTAGGAAATAATTGTTTAGACTCAGAGAGAGTCAGAGACTGTAAGCACAGAGAGCTGGTGTGGAAACACAGAAACAGAAAGTCTAAGACCTGCAGGGCAGTGGGGCATCCTGGTAACTTTTGTTTTCAACTAGCTTTTGGCTTCTTTGGCTAAACGTTATGTTTATGGCGAGCATCACCCGTCTAGTACTGGGGTCATCATCGAAAGCAATGTTAAATGTTCAGGTAAGAAATCTGCCTTCAAAGTTTGGCAAAAGATGGCTAATGGACTAATGATCGTTCCAATGAGGTGATTTTACAGTGTCTCTCATGTGTTAAGAAGTTGGAGGTCACAAATATGGCGCATTTTCGACCAAAGTTCATCCGGATCATAAGCCTTGATCTAAGATAGAGGCTGCACTTACACTTGCTAATCGCTATTTCGCTAACACCCTTATGCCACATTGAATCCACATTGAATCCTAGTGTGGTGGTTTGTAATTTCCGCACAAAAGTAACATTAAGTCGACAATCAACAAGAGAATCTTTAAGAAAACAATATCATGTTCTGTTGTACAAAGAATTTAGATTAGGTTTTAAAATATGTTTATGAGTTGTTCTATTAACTAGAACATTACCGCAATCAGTCTGATTTTGTTCTTCATTCCACTCTCAAACTTACGGTTATCTATAAAAAAAAATAAAAAATAAAAAAAAAAACTTACGGTTGTAGATCAATTTCGGCTAGAAAAGAAAATAAATAACAAAAACCTCTGATTTTATATTTTATATCCAATAATTTAAACAAGAAATGTTGTGTTTCCACCGCCCATGTGAACCAAGAATGATAGCCCTGGCAGGCAATCAGTAGTAGCAATTTTGATTGACCACGGGTGCAATGATCAGGATTCCAACTTGGCCAATAGCAAGATGCATTGCTCAGTTTTGGCCTTACCTCTACCTTCAAACCACAGAGACCGGCATAATTGGTTGCTCAGTCCCACCAAGTGACCAAACTTAACCAGTACGGCGGATCAGAGCAACTCTGACCAAGACAAACAAGCCCCGCCCCCTATTGGACGCATTGAAATTACTCGCCTGATTTATGAGATGCAATGCTATGAACTAGAATGACGATCAGTTCATAACTCACACGTAAAAGCTGGGCTTTTCGATATTTTTGCTAAGGCGAAAATTTCTTTACATTCAAAGTGCACTTCTGCACTTCTTTAGTCTTTGATAGATAGCACTTCACTAACAAAGCAAAAAGATACATATGATATGCTACACATTCTACAGCAGTTTTTGGGATCATTTTTTGAGGGCGCGTGAAACACACATAGACATCGGACTTTGAGTGCTTTGCTTCTGCATGTTCGCGAACACTTCACTTCTGTTGTGGTACATATAAATGTTTGCATGCACACCTTTCACTGCATTCAGTAACAATTACCCGCCAAGATGCATCATTGAAAAGAGCCGGTTAACACACCAAGAGCCATTGTAACAAGAGCACACCAAGTCACAAACTTTGAGCATAGAAGACTCTCTCTAATGCACTAACACCAACTTCTTCATGATCAAATATGGGAATTGCAGAGAGCAACCAGGAACAAGAACTCACGAAAATGCAAGATCAGTAACTCTGTTTCTACCTGCTTCGTCCCGAGCCGGGAAGGGGTCGCGAGGCGGAGCGAAGTAGAATTCTTGGGTCCTTCACACGGAACCTGCACAAGTGACAGCGTCACGGGGTCGGGACTGGGGTGGCCCAGTCTTCGGCGGCCGCTGCGTGGCGAGTCAATGTCTATGTATAGGGTTGGGGATAGCTGGAGGGGAGAGTTCGTGCTTTCGAAACTGAAAATTGGGCGAGCTGCAATTTGTGTTTTAGAGTTCGGTGGTTCTACAAACCTCATATTGAGAAGCGTCCCACTTCACCCTCGATCGAGTGGGCGCGAGCGCTTGGCTGTTTGCAACCAGCTTCATTGCCACTACGCGGATCCACTGTTTCACGGTATGAATTGGTGGTGTTCTTTGTCTTTGGATTTGTATGTGGTGGTGGGATTGTTCACATGTTTGTGATGTTGGTAGAAATTCTAGGGTGAGAGGTTTGTTGTCGGGTTGGTTAGGGTTAAGGGGTCTACCTGTCTCGTTCTGAGGTCCCGAGCCGGGAAGGGGTGGCGGGACAGGTTGCGCTAGTTGGCGTGTGTAGTTGGAGGATGCATGTTTGAATGCTGGCTGTTTACACATGCTGTGTGTGTAGCCTGTGATTGATAGAGATAGATGTACAGCAATGTTTGGTTTGTAATCATGTGAAGCAAGTGTATGTGGTTTGCACATGGTTTACAAGTATGTGTTTAGCATGTACATGAGAATATATTGTGATGCATGTGGCATGCTATTTGTATGATAACAACTTAATTGAATAGTGTGAAGTGACACTTATCTGGAGCCGTGTAGAGCAGCTATAGTCATTGTAATGGAAGGTCCCGGGAGGGAGGAAGAGAGGAAGGCGGATGTGTGTAACTCACTCAGGAAGGGGAGGTGCCGGGGGCAGGCTGCTGGGTTGCAGTCTCTTTTTTTTTTTTTTTGCATCCTTCTGTTGGGATAAAGGAGTCCCGGGAGGTCGGGATGGAGAGCTGTGTGGGGGTGTCCGCCAGGGAAACTACTAGGGATGTCCCCACGCGATGTTTAAGAACTCTGGCGAGATCAGGGAATGCCGCGAGGAGCTGGCGAGACGAGACCAAGGGAGTCCACGAGGGTCTAGCGAGGTCAGCGAAGTCCGCAAGGATCTGGCGAGGTCAGCAGAGTCCGCTAGGGGGTCTGCGACAATGTGAGTCCACGAAGGGATGGTGGGACCTGCGGAGTCCGCGAATCGATGGCGGGACCTGCGGAATCCGCGAATGGATGACGGGACCTGCGGAGTCCGCGAATGTTTCGGGAGAGCAGCACCGGGACATGGGAGGGCGTCCCCGGGAGAGAAATATCAAGTGGGCGCCAAAAGCAAAGGCAATTGTTTCTATCTGCTTCGTCCCGAGGTCCCGAGCCGGGAAGGGGTGCCAAAAGCGAAGGCATGTCCCGGGGGGGGGAGGGTGCCGAGATTGGGGTCGCGAGATCAAGTGCGCGTTCCCGCTTCGGCTGAAGGAAGCTGGGTGTCCAGATCAGTTCTTTTGGGCTCTGCTCTCCAGCGCGTGGACCTTGACCGGAGGTTGGGGTGGCCACGCTAGATTCATTGGAAGACAGTGTGCATGATGGCTGGGAATGTGAGCTACCTTGCTGTGGCACGCCCAAGCGAAGGAGAGAGAGAAAGTCAGATCTACTTTCTCTCTCCTCGGGATTTCTGGGCAGATGATGACCATGGTGAGCGACGTGAGGGTCTCCACTTGAGGACACCCTCCTTCTAGCGCCAATTGTTTCTACCTGTTTCGTCCCGAGCCGGAAAAGGGTCACGAGGCGGAGCGAAGTAGAATTCTTGGGTCCTTCACACGGAACCTGCACAAATAACAGCGTCACGGGGTCGGGACTGGGGTGACTCAGTCTTCTACTCTCCGATGCTTAAGTTAGCTTTGAGCACTTGCAAAGGTTGAAGAGTGTGAGAGAGAGATTGTGTGTGTACCTTTTATGGTGGCTTGAGCTTGTTTTATAGGCCAAGCTTGGGTACTTTGGCCTTAGTCTCCAATGTGGGACTTCTTGCCATCCTTTAGAGTGTCTCCCCTTTTAGAGGTGTTTTGCCGCTAGAGTGACTTTGGCAAGCGGTTTGTTACCGGCCCTTCACTCTTTGGATGCCCGTGAAAGGCTCACCAGGGCTATCTCGACCGGGTATTTGTACCTTATTCTCGGCTCAGCCAAGTATTTTGGCTATGTACTAACAAACTCAAATGTACTAACACAAGTATCTTTGCCAATGTCTGCAAGTCTTATCAAACCCATAGAATCACGGGTCCAGAAGCAGCAATAGATGTATCGAATGGTACATGTACATGTGTGGTAGTTCAAAATCGAGTCAACTTATAAACAGCATCAAAGGAAATAAGCAACACAACTCCTAAATTTTATTGTGGTAACAACGCATTTGATAAAAGCTATCAACAAACTATTCCAGATGCTGACTTTGTGCATTGATATTAGCAATGCACTATGTAAAGAGATGGGCTTAGTGAAAACCTTATGCTACAAAACCAATGCTCAAACCTTTCAACCATCAACCATTTTCATATGATCACATCCATGCCACTACATGAAGCATACAAGTAACACACACACACACCCACACATTATATAGTTATACAATTCGTCTTTGTCCATCAAACAAGTCAGGTAGGAAATCGGAAAGACCAATTTCCCAACCCCACTAAAGAATAACCGATTCAATACAAGAGTCACTAGCTCCTTGACTGCTCAAAGACAGTATTCCACAATTTAAGACACAGAATCATGTTGAGCTGGAAAAACGATCCTGAGCTAAAGCATTTGCACATGGAATCTGATATCAAACTCAAATTTCTACTTTAGGTTCAAATAATTAGGAAATGAATCAAAAGAAAAACACGGACCACTCTGCTAACTAATATAAAGAAAACCTTTTTATTTTGAGAGAAGGACATATGATCAAGAATGGATTACATCATTAACAATAGGAAACACAGGAAAAGAGCACAATTCGAGTATCTGGTTTCGTATAACAGGACACAGCACAAGTACTCAATCAAATATGGAACCCAATTACAGATCAAATCATGCGAGACAAAACATGAAAAGACAAATCAAAAGGCAGAGTTTGCAAAGAGGCTACCTGGATGGACATGGCCTTCTTGTTAGTCTCAAGTTGGCTACCTGAGAAATCCCAAATTCACAAATGAAGGTCAAAATCTAAGAGAGATATAAAAAAACCAGGAAGCTTGATTCTTTGAGGTATAAAAAGAGAGATAGGGAAGGAGAGGTACCCTTTGCGGCCTTTTGCTTCTCCAAGTTCCTCTCACGAGCCATCTTGGCCTTCTGTCCGTTGCCTCTTCCCATGGCTGATCTGATCTGAAAACCGGACTCTCCAGAAGAAGCACCGAAAGCCTTGTCAATGATTTATTTGGGAATGTGCTTGCCTTCTGGATGTTTCTCATGTCAGGTTCATATGTAAAGAGACACATAAGAGAGGAGGTGGACTCGAGATGACAATATTAGGAAGGTTGTGTCATTTCTCTTCTTATAATACCGTGTTCTACACAGTGACGTTGTTAGTTTCCTGTCGAGAAAAGAAATAATGTTGGTTTAATGAAAACATGTTAGACCTATGTTGCATGGACACGAACACGGATACGGCGACATGATACGTACCGACACAGCGACACGGCAAAACTCAAAAACTGTATTTTCGACACGGCTCGGACACGGCAAATATAATTACTTATTTATATATTTCTAATTAATAAAAAAATGCTCAAATATGAATAAATTCATCACATTGCTGAAATAATGTTCTAAATTTAAGCAATTGCATAACTGTAAGTCTGTAACAAATAACATAAAAGAGAGTCAATATTTAATCTAAAGGATGATTAACAAATAGTCATATCTAATTCAACACATTCATTAAACTGAATGAAAAAACAACATTCCTAACCCCATAACAACACCAACCGCCTAAAACCCCATAATTGAGGTATTCAAAATACATAAGAGCAAGGCACGCATGCATTGGCATCATTATTTATCCTTGATAGATAAAATGATTCAAGTTCATAATTAACAACATAAAAGCTAAAAAGAAGCAATCCATCAACTTTGGGCAGTAGCAATTCTCTGAGATTAAGACTTCAAAACAACTCAATTTTGCAAACATCTCCTCCTACAATCACCAAAGACTTCAAAGCTGAGATTAAGACTGACCTTACAACCAAAGAGAGGGTTTAGGCGGCCGGCGGCTGTAGGCGGAGGTGACGTCGGCGGAGGAAGAGTAGCTGTGACAGAGAAAGGCGATGCTGATCTCTCTCTGCTCGAGAAAACTAACAGAGAAAGGCGACGCCGGTGGAAGGGTCGAAGATGGCGAGGTTGAGGATGCGGTACATGTCGATGAGGTGCTCCAAAAATGTGCCGTGCTTGTGCCAGCACTCACCCGCTCCAGCTCACCGCCCAAGAATGGACGGACAATTCTAGATCGACTCGTACTAGCTGTGTCGCATCTGGAACACCCTCCCCTCGACTTCCTTTTTCAGTTTTTTGTTGTTCCTCTTCTATGTTAGTCGGCTTCCTCTTCGATTAGGTATTAGTTCTGTTTTTTTTTCAGTCAACACGCTGACATGACGTGTCTCAGGCTGACGTGGCGTGTCAGTCAACGTGTCCAAAAAGTCAACTTTTTTTGACACGCCACGTGGCGTATTGGACACACATTTTGGTGTATCGTATCGGTATCGGTGTATCGGGAGTATCGGACACTCCGACACTCCATAGGGTGGAGTATCGGTGTAACATAGTGTTAGACCGTAAGTGGGATATACATTACACGGTTTCTGCTAGGTAATTAGAGGTATCTGGTTATGTAGTAACATTCTCTTGATCAGTTACTGATCAAGATAATCATGGTCAATCACCATTAGATGTAAATTTAATAATATGAAGTATTATTTTAAAGTTAAGTTGTTTTGTTTTTAACCATCAAATTTGCATCTAACGGTAGTTAAGTATAGATCCTTGGTCATCAGTTACTAACTGATCAGGTGAACATGTCTGTCTAGTTATATATGTGAGAAACATTATGTCTAGTTATATATGTGAGAAACATTCTTTTAGGAGAGACCATAAATGTGTTGCTCACTGTCCTTCGTGGCAATGCACAAGATAAAAGACGGTAAAGACCTTCATTGTTGCCTAAAAAATTCATCATAAAAAAAAATAGGGTGAGGCTATTTCCATCCCACTAAATGCTCAGTTCACCTTACGTCTTATTTTTCACCTTTAACATTCCAATTCTGCTCTTAAAATTTTGAGAAAATCTGGTTTTTATTTTCTTTCTTTTATTTTTCTCAATCTGATAAAATCTTAAAATATATACAAATATCTCATCAATATATTTGACACAGACCTCCATTATTCTTAAACCACGTCCTATATATGTTCTCCTCAATCTCTTTCTTGAGTTACTTCTTTACGATTATATATATATATATATATGTTAGTACATAGCCAAAATACTTGGCTAAGCCGAGAATACGGTACAATTACCCGGTCGAGATAGCCCTGGTGGGCCCTTCACAGACATCCAAAGAAGGAAGGGCCGGTAGCAAACTGCTTGCCAAAGTCACTCTAGCGGTAAAACACTCCCAAAAGAAGAGACACTCCAAAGGAGGGCAAAGAGTCCCACATTGGAAATAAGCTCAAGGTACACAAGCTTAGCCTATAAAACAAGCTCAAGGTACACACATTTATACTCTCACATACTCAAATATATATATTCTCTCATACTTTCATTCCTCTACCCGTACAAGTGCTCATAGCTCACTTAAGCATCGAAGAGTCGAAGACTGAGCCACCCCAGTCCCGACCCCGTGACGCTGTCATTTGTGCAGGTACCGAGTGAAAGCCTCTCAGGAATTCTACTTCGTTCCGCCCCGCGACCACTTCCCGGCCCGGGACGTAACAGGTAGAAACAATATATATATATATATATATATATATATATATATATCAGGGCTTCTTGGCCACAAACGTCCGCACCAATGGTTTTCGTGCGGATTTTCATTTTTGCACCACTTTCGATTGAATTTCTTCATCTCCACCGTCTAGTATCTAGATAATATTGTGTAGATCATCTCTGCAAAATTTCAGCTAAGTTGGTAATCGTTAAGGTCCTCAAACTCGGAAAAACAAATGGACGGACTGAATTCTGTCAAACATGAACCGTTCATGTTTATAACAGAAAGACGCAATTTTGAGGCCTTAACAATTACTAAGTCGGCTGAAATTTTGCAGAGATGATCTACACAATATTATCTAAATACTAGACGGTGGAGATGAGGAAATTCGATCAAAAAGTGGTGCAAAAATAAAAATCCGCACCAAAACCATTGGTGCAGACGTTTGTAGCTGAGAAAAACTCTATTTATATAATATATATATATATATATATATATATATATTTGAGGTCATATATATATATATATGTGTGTGTGTGTGTGTGTTGATACCCAAAAAATCAAGCGATTCATAATCATGCCGTTACAACGATTACTAACATAAACAAAATAAACAAGCAATTACTATAAAATTCTATATTTTTATAGAGTTTCATGCCCATCTTTCGGCTTTAATGCACCAAGCAAGCATACTCGAGATATGGGCCCCAGCCACGTCCACACAATCTTGGGGCTTGCAGACATGGGTATGGTGTGGAAGGTTACGGAAACGCAAAATACTCATTTGTTGATTTAATGTCATTGGTGATTTCGGTCTTGGGCCCGAAATCCAAGCCCAACGACTTAGATGACAAATGAAATGGTGAGCACGCATGAGAATATTGGGCTAGTCCTTCTTTCCTTTAAACCTAAGGCCCAACTATACTTAAACCAAAGTCAGTTCCCATTTTCCAAGTCTCTTGATTTCTTCTTCCTCGCAGCAACCAATTACCCAGATTCCTCCCTCCCTATATCCCTGCAGCAACCATATACCTAGTCCAAATCATGATCTCCCAAAACTATCACCTTATCTTGCTAAGAAGAACCCTTGAAACCAGTCAAGGTGTGTCATCTTATCCCAAAACCACAAGCTCAGTCTTCCGGGTTTTGTGCTACTGTTGTTGATGTCACTGCAACAATCCTCTACTTCCCAGAACGACAACATCAAAGCAAGCTTTCTTTTCCATGATTTGGGGCACACATCACGGATGAGTAGAAGAGGGACTGTTTGATCCAGATAATTAGAAGTTGTGAATCACCCTTAACACCTAAAAGCTAAGCTTATAAAAGGAGGAGTTTAGTACTAGGGGAAAGGGGATAAAAACACCAATTAAAACACATTTCCTCAGGCTTTCAACCCTTCATGCCTTCAAGCACCAAACCAATTTCTTAACCATCACCAAATAGCTTCCTTCATCCTCTATTTTTCCAGAAACCACTTATCCTAAAAACCCTCAATTCTCTCACCGCAGTGCATTTCTAGCTCCCACACTAAGCTCACGCTGTCAAGCTCTTTTTGATTTCCACTTGATCTGAATCACGTACAAAGTCTTCCCAATAATCTGATTATTGGGTTGATTTTGGCATAGTCGCAAGTAATTCAAAAAAGACCCTCACAATATGACTACATTTGAAGTCATAAATAAAATAAAAATAAGAACGAATAATTCCACCACACTGTATAACCATCTTGTTAAAGATTGAAGTGATTTTCAAATCTGATTTGAAAGATGTAGAGTATTGTTTTTTTTTTTCGATGTTAAAATATAGATTTTAGTTTAATATTATATTTTCACAAAAAATCTTGATTGTGGGGTTAGAATTGAAATATTTAGATTAAAATTAAAATGTTGGATGAACAAAATATTTAATATGGTAACAATAGCCGCACCAAAAAATTATCGATATCCAGTATCTATATCTCATATGATATTATGTTTTTCTTAATACTTTGTTTTATCAAAACGATATTCTTATATTAACCACTACAAATAGACGAGTGAACATATATATTTTTTGTGAATCATGTAACCCGAGCTCGATTTACGAAGAAGTTGTCAAAGTCTTAAAGACTCAAAGTAAGGCTAGGCTTTAAGATTAAAAAAAAAAAACCATATATATTTTCTTGTACCGGTGACCTAAAATCTGTTTTATATTCATTAACAAAGAGAGAGAGAGTTGGAGAATAAGAGGGAAAACCGATAGTGAGAAAAGAGAGAGGCTTCACTGTCTACACTAGATGAGATTGTTCCCCAATACGAAGCTTGATTAAAGCTTTCCCCCTCATTCAAGGTAACACGAAATTTGGTTTCATCTTTATCAATTTCACAGAAGATACATTCGGGTTTTAGTGGGCAGCCAAGCATTTCTTGTTCATGAATTGAATTCTATCTTCTGATTAATGAGTTCAAAAAAGCTTCAATCTTTTTGAACTTAGATTAAAGTTCATGCTTGTTAGGTGATACCCAAATACTCAAATGAACCAAATCATCTTTAATTTCTGGAAAATTGATTTCTTTGATGGGTTTCTTGTCACCCCATTTGCACATTTAATTCATACTTGAACAATTTCACTCTTGTTTTTGTTGAAGTTTTGCAGCAGTTGGTTGTTTTGGAAATGGTTGAGAGAGAACAGCAGCACCAAAGTGAACCACAGATGCAATCTCCAAAGGATGACATGGTGGCATGTGTGATGGCATTGGAGGCTGCTTTGCTTCCATGCTTGCCTGCCAGAGAGCTTCAAGCAATAGACCGTTCACCGCATCCGTCTCATCAGAGTGAGTGCCATTATCTCTCTACATGTCACTTAATGTAACTTGTTTTGTGTTTGTTTTTCTGTTTTAGTACAAAAGATAAGTTGTTGATATTTTGTTTGAGCTGGTGATCTTTGTAATGTGTCTATACAATGATTTGAAATTTGGAATAGCATTTGGGGATATCTTCTGGTTAACAGGTGAGAATAGGGACATGTTAAGCTGGTTGAACAGTTAGTTGGGGGTTCTGGCTTTGGCTCTGGCAAAGGAGCATTCTAGTTTTTGTTCTATGGAAGAGTTGGGAGATAAAAAGATGGTCACTGGGAGAAGGAGATTTTTGTGATTTGAAGATTCTTTAACATTCAAGGATCATGGTTGACAACAAAACTTAAATAACCAAGTGCTAATGTCTTTAGTATTAAATAGTGGTTCGACTAGATAGAAGATCTATATTGGCAAATTGAAGATGGGAGCAGCTTGTCTGTATGGAGTGATCCATGGATACCAGGATTAACCTCATTTTTACATACTTCTAGTACTTCGGAGGTGGATGCAGATGTTATGGTTAGCACTTTTATAGTGTCTCCTGGTGTCTGGAATGAAAATGAGGTCTGTAACATTTTTCTTCATGGAGAGGTCGAATAGATTGGCCTGGAGGTTAGCAGGGAATGGTAGATTATCAGTAAAGACTGCGTACCGTTTTGCTTATAGTCATGCTTCTTCATGTGTACCAATTATACTTCCTATTGGTTCTGACTTTTAATTGGAGGAAACTTTGGAATACTTTGGTTCCAAATTCAACTAAAGTACATATTTGGAAGACTTGTCACAATATACTACCATCGTTGGAACGTATAGCTTCTACTGAAAGAGCAAAACAATTGAGTTTGGGTGAATAAACGTGGTCTGGACGTGATCATTATGTCTATGTCAAGTTTGTCTGATTTTCGTTTTCATAATACCAAGTCTTGCAGTAATCTAAATGTAAGGGTCCAGAGATGGAAATGCCCTCCCATTGGGTTTTTCTTAAAATCAACTTTGATGGCTCCTTCAATCCAAGCTCTAGGAAGGGTGGAATTGGATTTGTAGTTCATGATTTTGAAGGCTGGATGTTGGCAGGTGGTGGAAGACCTGTTGGTGATTTGTTGTCTCCAGGAACATGCTGAAGTACTGGCATGTAGGATGGTTTTTGACTGTATTGAGGAAAACTCTTGTAATCCCGTGATTGTGAAAACTGATGCTTTGGTGTTGCAATGCCAATCAGTTCTCCTGCTGAACCCAATAACCCAATCTTGGGAAAAATCTATGACGATCTAATTGAGTTTTTGTATAAAGAACGAGCTGTGAAGGTTGTCCATGTTAAACATAGTGCGAACAAGCTCATCTGATGGCAGCTTATGCTTCAAGCGCTAGTCAGGAAATTATATATTCTTTTCTACCCCTTGGTTTCTTCCAGCTGCTATTGCGAGTACCATGGAATGTTCCCTATTTTAATAAAGTCTGACCTCCTTCATATAAAAAAAAAAATAGAGAGAGAAGTTAGAGATAACATAACTGGACTGCATTACTAACTTCTTTGTAAGAACCTCAAGATTTGCATTCTGCCCATCGGATGTGTTCGTGATGATATAAATATGTTAGTAGTCATCACCTCCTCATGCAAGACCAATACATCGAAGTTGCTGTTTATACTAATTTATACTAAAGACTGATAGTCTTTATATATATATATATTTATTTTTTTGCTCGGTCTCTGTTCTTTAGATTTCTCCCTTGATGGAATTTTGTTTGGGATTGTCTTAAAACTGTTGGTCATGATTTAGGTAAATCTTGTCTACCCAAAGTATTTTTTTTTTCGGTGGCACAATTATCCTTGGACCTTTTGGTAAACTATATTCCATGTTTCAGATTGTAGCGGATGGTAATCTATGTGCATGGTTTATCAAACTGTATTATTGTCCGTCACTCTTAAGTTGTGAATAAAGTTCAAATCTTGAGGTGCACACTGACCAGTAGTTCACCAAGGATACTACTTTAGGTTTGTAACGACGTTTATTTTGTCACTGCATCAGTTGATGTCGAGAGACATGCCAGAGATTTTGTGGAAGCTGCCAAAAAGCTTCAGCTATATTTCATTGGTCTGCAACGTGAGGAGCTGCCCACGGATGCTGAAAAACTCCGAAAGGTAAACTATAACCATGTTGTTCAGTTTACCATATGTCTATTTGGTCTTGCATACTTAATGGGGGTGCATATTCATTTTTCCAGGAGATTGCAGCGATGGAAGAGGAGTTGAAGGTAAAGAATGACATTATCAAGAAGAATGAAAGGTTAATCCAAGGGTGGAAAAAGGAGCTGAAAGACCAATTGGACAGACACAACTCTGAGCTCGAGAAAGTATAGTTGATATGAAGTATGTCGTCTGGGACATTTGGTAGCCTAGGTAATGTATTGCTTATCTTCCATCCTATTTCCTGTATAAAATGATCAGTTGCATAAAATCGGCTAGACTTTTTTTATGAATCTATGTTTGGTTTTGTTTGAAGCTGGTTTCCCGTTGCCCGTTGCTTCTGTTATATATCTACTGAGCATTTCATGCTTGCTTGCTTACTTTAGCTGTAAACAGAAGTTACAGCCACCCAAATCTAGTCACTTCGGGTTCAAACTAATGTACTTGTGGTTGCATAACCGTTTTCCCACTTTTGTCGACAACACCTTATCCGACAGCTAGTTCAATTCAATCTAACTGAACCTGTAAGATTACTAATGAACTATGAGAAAAATATATCAGTCAATATGACTATGATGGCTCCAAATTCATCAACTGATATTCCGAATTGTTTCCCTTCGCCAAGGCTTGCATTTTCTCTCTTCCTAACCTCTGCATTGCCACACCGACTCCTCGAGTATTGTTTCCATTACTGTTCTTTGCTTCTTGGACCTCCATCTCAAGTTTCGAGACACGTTTCACCAGGACCTTATCAAGGCTGGGAGTTCAAAAGGATAATTCCCAGTCCTGGAACAGTCTCCGAGACTATTGAAGCAATGCAAATCAGGCTGGAAAAAGTTATTAAGTAATGACATAAATATGAAAAAATGTCAGAGAAAATTAAGCCTAACGTAGGAGATAACAAAAGCAAAGCTTTCTATCGCAGACAAAAGCTTTGATTGCTATAAGAAATAGTTGTAACTCGTAAGAATCAATGCCATAACAGAAACTACAATACAACGTG
The DNA here is from genome assembly GCA_034370585.1 of Fragaria x ananassa. NCBI lineage: Eukaryota > Viridiplantae > Streptophyta > Magnoliopsida > Rosales > Rosaceae > Fragaria > Fragaria x ananassa. The sequence continues at coordinate 2,435,035 of CP139770.1, read as the reverse complement.
TTACTCCCTAATCTTCCTTCTTCATTCCCTTAAGAGTGACCAGGCTTGGTTCGCAAAAAGTAATAAATTTCTCTGTGGACTTTGTAAGTGTGACCTTAATCATCTCCTGTTTCATATCATATAGAAAAACATTATTTCTCACTGCATTGTTGAACTGGAGTTCATCAAACGTAGTAGCTACAATAGGTTGAATTTGATCTTTCAAAACTGGGTCGTCCTTCAAAAACTTCAAGGGAACAGTGATCTTACTCCATTTCTGCTCCTTCAAGTCTTGTAACACCAAGACGTTAAGGGCTTCTCCTACTATATCAGCAACGGCTATAGTCTGAATCCAACAAAGAATAGAAACTCTATGCAAGTCTGCGAAACCTCTCTGAGGCACAGTGGTAACGGTGAAACATTCACTCCATATATAAAGTGATACAACTTCCATCTTCAAATCTTCTCCGACTCTAATAATTTCCATCGAATGAGCTACCCCTTCATCTATAAGTGCTTTCATATTACGTCTTTGCAGCACCCATTCTTGATGTTTGTTGGGCAGCTTCAGGGTCCTCCATTCATCATCCTTTCCAATACTTAGAACTTAATTTAAACCCTACTTCATGGACAAAGTCACCCTCATTCTTATAACAATATGCTACTTTACATTCACTAGTGGATGAATCAAAAACAAAACCCATTATTTGCATAACATTATGGGCATCAGGCAAGTAAAGTACTTGGTGTGTTGCGAAGTTCCTAATTCGGAAAACATGAGTACTGGTACGACTCCTTTCCAGAAACAAGCCAGCCACACATGTAATACAGTTGAAGTTTTCAACATATCTACGGAGAAAGCCACCCTTGTTGTTGTTGTTAAGCTCCCATTCAAGTTGACAGGAAAGTTGCAGACGTCTGGCTCGAAGCATATGTTTTTCAATGAATTTGTAGTCTAGAATCAAGGAACGCCATTGTTTGCACACACACTTGAACCTGAGCAAAGACTCTACTGGCAACCAACTCAAAATCTCAGTGATGATCTCAAAGGGAGCTTCAGATATCTGTAATATGCACCGGAAATTTTGTTAAAATCATTCACCAAACTTGCTACAATTATCAAGCACCACTGTATAAATACTAGTTTAAAAGTATTCCAGAACAAAAAAATGCATTACTTGTGACTTTTCTCTTTGGTATATGCGTGATATACAGTACTATAGAATAATTCTACAGACAAGATGCATGAAACTTTATTTCTATTCACTGATTAATATATCATCATAGTTGGTAATATTTGAGACCGACTTCATTCAACCATATAAACCTCGAGCTGATTCAATTTCTTACCACTGTGATAGAAGAGATATCACGGCGATACTTCGCAGATAACATAACTTGTAGCAGTCTTTTTGCGGATGGCTGCAAGAGAATTCACAAGTTTATATATCTATTTAACCATCAAGTATAAAAGAGAACATGTATATCTTACCTCACATGCACTTTGCTATTAACATTGTTTAATCTTATTAACTAGACAAAAATAAACATCTTTCTTTCATGAGATCAAACATGGATTATCCCAGAAGGAAAGAAAACGTACAAATGAATCCCAATGAATCAAAGAATACAAACTGACTTCTACTTACTGAATGATCGAATTACCTTAATACTACTTTAATAGTTCAATGGTTTCCTTCTTGCATGCCTAGATGGGCATAAATCGGAAAAGATTGATAGAAGATGGAAACAAGTTATAAAATTACAGAAGATGCTGATGAATGATGGATTGCCTGTTAGTAACTTTGGTTATCCAGAGAACATGAGAATCTGGAGTTCTGGACGGATGGATTAGGGTTTTGGTCTCCCACTTATGTTGCTGAAAACCGATTTACTTATATATAAAGCAATTTCCTTTTTAAATTTACTAACAGGTGTATGCCCTTTTGGGCCAATGCCCATGTCCACGGCCGAACCAAATATAAAGAAAATAAGTGAGATACATCTCAGAGATGTGAATTGATATTGAATTGTTGAATGCTTTATACAACATGTCTAAATCCAACATAAAGGGAATGGTAGATTTTTGGTTCCGTTTTGCTTATAGTCATATGCTTCTTCATGTGTGACAATTATACTTTTCTATTGGTGAGGAAACTTTGATAAAGTTTGGTTCCAAATTCAACTGTAGTACATGTTTGGATGATCTGTCACAATACACTACCATCATTGGAACGTTTAGCTTCTAAACGAGTCAAGCTAGATTCTATGGTTTGTGTTCTTTGTGGAAGAAGAGGTTGAAACTACTGTGCATCTGTGTACAGAATGCTCTTTTTACCAAGCAAGTGTTGCAGCCTAATATTTCTTTTAACCAGCTGGTAGGCTACTCTCCTGCAGTTGTATCCCTTGATGTTGTTAGTTGGTTGGATTACTGCTGTTTTACTTACTTTGGGGTGTGTGGAAAGAGCTAAACAATCGAGTTTGGGTGTCTGGAAGGTGATGTGATCATTATCTCTATGTAAAGTTTGTCTGGTTTTCATTTTCATAATACCAAGTCTCCATGTAAGGGTCATCTTAAATTCAACTTTGATGACTCCTTTAGTTGATGTTGAGAGACTATAACCATGTTGTCCAGTTTACCATATGTCTAATTGGCCTTGCATACTTAATGTGGTGCACTAATGAACTATGAGAAAAATATCTGTCAGTCAATATGACTAATGATGGCTTCAAATTCGGGAATCCAATCCAAGCAACTGATTGCTTCTATACACAAAATACTCTCCGGTAATACAAAATCGTAAAAGTAACACAAAAGCATTGATCAATTGCAGAAACATATTCTTTACAATTCAAGTGATAACTGCTTCATATCTTTCCCCCTTCAATCTGAGAATCCCACAGCTTGCCGCTTTTCCTCTTGTTCAGCTTTAATCCAAGCAGCCTACATAAAATAGAAATACCAACAATCAGAATTGCAAGCAACACATAAAGTGCAAGAGCTAACTAATAGATAAAATTTACCTTATCCAGTTCAAGTTTTGATTGATGTGGCTTCATCGAGTTTCCCAAGCCTAATCCTCCCCATTGTTCTTGTAGTTCTCTCTCCCTTGCTTGTTTTCGAGTCACAGATAATCTAGTCTGATCCTCTGGTTGTTGAGCAGCAGCGGCCTTTTCTCTCTCCAGTCTTGATTTATGTTTAACCAAGATTTGGTCCAAACCGCCTGCTTCATCCACAAGCGAATGCAGCTTTGCCTTACTTCTCTTCATTTCAGCAGGTTCTTCTGCACCAAGTTTCATCTTCATCTTCTCTTTCTCCAGCCTGGATACATGTTTTACCAAAACTTTGTCCAAACTCTCACATTCTGTAATGCTGTTTCCCCCCTTTTTCTTCTCAAGTGTACGATATTCAAAATTGTTTCCCTCTGCTAAGGCTTTCCTTTTCTCTCTTTCTAACCAGTGCACTGGTTTGAGCATGATCTTGTCCAGACTATCTTCAGCCCCTTCGGTTCCAGCTTTCTTATTTTTCTCCATGTTTTCTGCAGCATTCTTATTCAAGTCAATATTTTCTTTCTCCTCTGGTCCTTCACTAGAACAGGAATCGACTTTCTCCTTTGATTCTGTAGCATATGAATCAACATTCTTGATTTTGAGATGTGACAACCTGACTCCTCGAGTATTGTTTTCCCTTCTGTTCTTTGCTTCTTGGACCTCCTTCTCAAGTCTTGAGACACGTTTCACCAGGACCTGATCAAGGCTGGGGAGTTCTGTGGCATTTTCTCTTCCCTGACTAACCCCTCCTACTTTCTTATGACTAACAGTAGCTGTTCTCACAAAATTTTTCTTGGCCTCTTCGACTTCCTTTTCAAGTTTCGAAGAATGTTTAACCAACATACTCTCCAAGCTAGGTATGGCGTCATATGATGTCTTGTTTCTCTCTGAGTTCTTCTGAAGTGTTCCAAAATCTCCTCTTGAATTTTCCTTGGCCTCTTTGATCTTCTTCTCAAACTTCGAACCATGCTTCAAAAGGATAGTTCCCAGTCCTGGTACAGTCTCTGTAATAATTTGGCTTTTATCTGAACTGGCCTTCTCATCGATAATTCTATCAGAATTTGCCGCAGTTCCTTCCTTAGACTCATTCCTTCTATTCTTGGCTTCTTGCACTTCTTTTTCAAGCTTAGTCATGTGCTTAACCAAAAACTTGTCTAGACTTGGAAGTTCTGATTTGATTTCCTTCTTTCTTATCTGCCCATCTGAGAAGTATTCAGGCTTCCCTGCTCCTAAAGTAGACATCCTTCGGGGAAATGTCTCAGCAGCAGATCCTGGACCAAGCAGCTTGCTATTTTCAGCCAAGGCAGCATTTAAACCACAAGTAGCAACTATAGTGGCAAGAGAAGAGAGTTCCTCTTCTTTCAAGCATTGAAGCCTCTCAAGAATCATGTCCACTATATTTTCCATATTAAGCTTTCCAAAAGACTGCCTTCTACTTTTCTTTTGTCTTACCTCCAGACCTTGCATCTTACAATCCAAATCTTGGGAATTGGCATTATCTTTCTCGGCCACTGTTTCAAGATCCGATCCAGATTCTGATTCACATTCTGAACTGAACTCAGTCAATTCCTTTTCACCTGTATCAGGATTCTCACTAATTTTTCGAAGCAGTTCTTTAAACTCATCTTTACTAAAAGAAGGGCTATTTCCAAGCCTAACTAATGCAACCTTCACAGCAGCAGCTACTTCTTTGTCCACCTCAAATGCAGTATCAAACGATGCTGTGACTGTGTGGGTAGTAGACTTTCCTCCATTTATAGTGGATGTTTCTACAGAAGGCTTGCGAGTGCAGTTTGGTATGTCATACATGATAACTCCCATGGATGATGCCACCTCAAAAGCTTCAGCTGCAGCTTTGTCCGCTTTCAATAGTTCAGCTTCTGCTTCTTTGCTTTGAATCCTGACATAAAGATGACAAGAAAAAAGTTGAGGAAGTAACCAAGTAACCATAAAAGTATTCATGCTACGATGCATTCATCACGTACCTGGCTGCCTGAAGTATTCGACACCATGATGCTTCCACCAATGCAGCTTTCCGTGCTTGCATTGCCTTTTGTGCAGCTTCTCTTGCTGCCATTTTTTCCCTCAGAACCTTTGAGTAATGAGGATTTGAATCACCTAGAGTCTCATCAAGAGTTAAATTCATGCCATCTGCTTCCTGATAAGAGCTGGAGTATCAGTACTTAAAGTTTTTAAACTAACATTAGAAATTAATCAAGTCATTATAGATAGATAGAAAACCTGTAGCATTTTGATTTTCCTCATCAAGTAGGAGTCTCCTTTCTTTCGTGGGAACCAATTGAGAGGAGAAGATTTACGGTGAGCAGGCCTTTTAATCTGTGATGTGAATTTGTTAAGAGAATTCAATGTTGATACAGACGTCTCTTTGGGACTTTTGTTCTGGGAATGTATACAAGAAAAATTAGCGGTGATGCCAATTAGAGGACTTCACGAAATTTTCATTCGATCTACATACAATGATACAAAGGAAGCTCCACAGAATCTATATCGAAGCATTCAATGCAAATATAACCAAAAAGAACAAGTAAGCCCCAATCTTTAAATGTCGAAACAAACAAACAAGTCCATTCAGCATACATCATCACCTTGTGTTTTTAGTCAAACAAAAGTGCAAAACTAACTTCCTAACTTCCAATGATATGCTTGAAAGCACAAAATCAAGTACTCTTGACATTTCTTTACTCCATTCAGGAAATGAAAACAACTTTCCTGACTAAAAAGTCGCTGATATTTGGTGAAAACAAATGAAACATGCACGTATTCAATAATTCAGGCAGAGATTTTCAAAAAGCTAATCAAAATCGTAATCCAAGATCTCAATTCCTATGGCTCTATCAGAATTTCGCCTCGCTTCGATTCGATCAATCAAGAAAAACAATACACAGTTTAGGCTTCCGAATCAGTACATCACCAAAGCAATTTCACTAAACAAATCAAAGCCAGAACAACAAACCTAATTAATGAACCAGTCCTGATCCTAGGGTTTCAAATCCACCAAAGAATCCGAATCAAGAAACACAAGAGCTGAATCTGAAGGCAAGGGAAGAGCCTCGCTAACCTTTCCGATCTTGGAGCTCGCCGTGAGCGACTCAGGGCTGGGCTGAGTGGCGCCGTGCTTGTCGTGGACCTCTATGCAACCCAAGTCCAAGCAGCCGAGGTCCATCGCCGGTCAATTTCGCTGAGACGAAGCTAGACGGAGGATTTGTGAGAGAGAGAGAGAGAGAGAGAGAGATTTAGGGATTAGAGAGAAGAGAGAGGACTATGAATTTGTGATGAGACAGGAGAGAAAGAGAAGAAGGGGTTTATTGGTTTTGTTTTTCAAAATTTGGGGGTAGCCGTTACAGAGGGGGTGTCTTTTGGCCCCTAACGGTACTTTCCATTTATTTTGATTTTACTTCGGATTTTTTTTTCATTTTCCACGTCACAATTATAGTAGGTCTCTCTATTTTAAAAAAGAAAACAAACTAAAGGTGAGTCAATTCAGTTGGGATAAGCGTGCTTGTGGTTGAGTGACCTTAATTCAAGTTCGATCTTCGCTGCCAATAAACCTATGTTGAGTCGTGCGATATGAATATCTTTTATGCAAATCTAAAACTAAATGAGGTCACGGGTATAAGTTTTTAGGAGAATTTTCATATACACCCAATTTTGAAGAGTAATTTTAAATAAAACCCACATAATATTTTTATCCGATGAACATCTAAAATGTATCAATTATGATAAATATTATGTCCTATTTTTTCTAAATTTTACACAATTATCATCATTCAACTATAACATATAAATATAATAAATAAGCTTAATTGATATTGTCTTAAATACCTTGATTATAAGTTTTTTTCTAAATATTTTTCAATCAATTTGCAAGAATCACTTTTCTTTATTTTATGAAAAAACTAGATTAAATGAATTCATTCTCTAATCTATGCATTAGGTATAATATAAATAACATATCTGATCTAAACCCTAAATCCTATACCCTGAACCCATACCCTAAACCCTATACCCAGACTCTTTACCCTAAACCCTATACCCTAACTCTTTCTTCTTTTTAGGTTTTTAGGGCCTAAACCCTAAACCCTAAACATATACCCTAACTCTATACCATAAACCCTATACCTTAACTCTATACGCTAAACCCAATTTTGGGTTTCTTCTTTTTAGGTATATTATCATTTCATGTCATACTTAATAGGTACATTAGAAACGTAAGTAGTAGAGAGTGAAATGTTCTCTCGATTAGGATGAGAAATGATATAATAATATACCTAAAAAGAAAAAAATTAATCAAAGAACAAAAACGCGTACCTTACAATTAGACATTTTTTGACTATGTAGAGAGACATCAAATGTGAGCTTAGGAATGAAAAGTATCATCCTATTACAAATGACATACGTATGTATATAGCATATATATATATATACACACACACACACTCAAGTTATTAGTAATAACAAAGTAAGAAATTAAAGAATGTAATTGATTATGACAAAGTTAAATCCAACTAAATTTTAGCTAGTATTTGAGTTTCAAATTGATGCTAAAATTGAGAAAGATACCAAATTTACCTTTTTACTATCTGAAGGGCAAATTAGAGAAACTGAAAAATGAAGAAAACTATTAATTATAGACATTTGCTCTATATGGTATGTTTGCTTATGTGGAGTGGGTGTAAAATAAAAGAAAAATATGTATGAATTTATCTTAAAGGAGGTCTAGTATTTTATGTTTTTATCTAATTTTCTCGGTCTTTTATTGCGTGATGGTGTTGGATAGTATATCTCTCTCCCTCAAAATTTTACTAATCACGAAAGAAAAATAATAAATTTCATCGTTTTGTTCAATTGAGTATTACTATTATTTTTTTGGTAAATAATAACCCAGTATTATTTGGTTATTGTTGTAGGAGAAAATATAACGAGAATAACGGTATACTCATTCATTGATAGAAAGACATATTTAAAGGCATTACATAAGATCTATCAATATTGTAATTTATTCTAATAAGAAAATGATTAGGTCAAGACACAAAACAAAAGGACAGGAAAATAATTTCTTTAAACACTCTCCCTTGTGTCGTGTACTGCTAATACGTCACGGTGCTTATGGTGTTGCCTCGGTAAAAACCTTGTCAAGTAAAACAAAAATCTTATGGGTAAAACATAAGATTTGAACGAAAGGAAAAAGAGTATAACGCACAAACTACAATTGAGGATAACATGTGATGTAGACTTCCCTTGATGTCAACACAACGACTCCTCCTGATTGATAACTCAATCTCGGAGTTCATATAAACGGCGCAAGCCAATTCACTTCAAATGCTTCAAAAGTAGACTTGGGCAACTCATTAAATCCAACCATATTTTCCTTAGATCAGACATGCTATACTTAGCATTACTTTAATCTTTAAAGAGAAGGTTGTCTAACAACTTAAAACATAAGTTTGCGTTGAAAATCAAATTCACGCGTGGCATGATCTTCGTGTACTTAAACAGTCATTACTTCTTCGATACAATAGGTATGATCAAACCGTAAGAAGTTATGAAAACTACATACCCGTAGCTTTCCAAACCATATAAAGCCCATAACCTAGTTCATTCTAAACTAATCACAAATTAAGCTTTGTCGAAGTTGTCTGTTCTGCAAAAGCAGATTCTCGGACAGATCCGTCCTACCTTACAAAAATAACAATAACTCACTCAATATGATAGGTGTGATCAAATGGTTGGTGTCAAGATCCATCCCGAATTTCATCCTGAAACCCGAAGTAAGTCCTGCGGGGACCACCTCCAAGGAAAATTTACCGAAGAACTCATGCAAACCTCCCTTGAAAATGGACAACCCTAACCTGGAAAAATTATAGAACCACCCTCTTAACCAATATATCAATCTTCAACTCAACCCAAATAACCGAATAAATAATACACAAAATTTTTTCTGAAAGTATTCAGAGCTACTAAAAGAAAATCAACGGAAGCTGACAAAATCCTAATAGATTAAATAGATAACTTACTGGCGAAAAGTAGCGGAAAGATGGGTGACTATGCCTCGTCGCATCCTTCTAGACCTCACACGAACTCTGCAGCTTGGGCATTTATAAAACGAAGGACCTAGGGGAAAATATTCAATTACGTCAGAGTGAGTGGACAAAAGTAACTTCAACAAAATATTAATATTTCTCAAAAAAAAAAAAACTTTCATGGAAAGCGCTTTGCAAGTGACAACTTAAAAAAATTTAACTCAAAAATTTTTAACTGGTGGTCTAGCCTCACTAGACTCCCACACTTTATAAAATGACCTCTCAGGCTAGAATTATATGTATCATTATGTATTTACACTCGTCATATTCCTTATACGAAATCTATGAATAAATACAAAAAATAGATAGTCATAGAAGGCTATGACGCTGGCGTCTAACGCTCACGTCACCCCATAATGGAATTTTTACCTCATTATGGGGGAAAAGTACGAGTATATATATATATACGTGCTGATTCTTTGTACGAATTCTATGAATGAACACGAATGATAGAAAGTCATACATGACTATGACGCTGGCGTCTAATGCTCACGTCGCCCCATAATGAAATTGTACCTCATTATGGGGGAAAAGTACGTATAGCTAGCTAGCGTTTATTTATATACATATTATTCTCATAAACATCTATATATGAGTATAAACACCGAAATTCTCAATTTCGGTTATTTTCCAACAAAAGAAATTATTCAACAATAAAACATTTCATGCACATTATTTAAAACAAAGGTCCACTCACAAGTTAGACCTAACCCTGATGTCGGTCGGAGATCTCCTTTGCTCGAGCCTCCTCGCGTCCTGTTTCAAAAACATAAATAAATCCTCAACTAAGAAACCGACGCTTATAAAAATAGGCAAAAAGAAACGTGTGCTTCCCGCACTTAACCATGCCTAACGTCCTTAAACTTAAATTCACTACCAACCATAATTCTTCACAAATACCAACATCCTGAAAATCACCTCCCACCTTCCTAACCCTAAATAATCCAATGACCGGATTTTAACTTATTAATCCGCCAAAAATACCAAACTTTAAAAATTCCCAAACCTATCCAAAACTCCTTTAAAAATTTTAAAATTCATACCATTAAACTCCTCTTAAAATTTCTCATTAAAAACACTTTTTCAACGGTGGCGTCGCAGGCGGCTCCGCCGGAAGTGGCAGCCGGCGGCCAACTCCGGCCGGCAACCTCCAATGCTCACCAAAATTTGACAGCACATTCCCCTCAACCTCCTCTACAACTTTCCTAACTAGCACAAACTTCAATTCTAAGCCTAATCATGCCAATCGAACGAAAACAACAATAAAGCCCTAGAATTTCAGACACCGATTTCTCCTTACCTAGCTCAAGAGGGAGCGAATCCTTTAGAGGGATTGCTGCACGAGAGGAGGGCTTTCCAAAGAGCTAAGCAGCTCCAGCTATGGCGGCCGGAGGAGGAAGTTCCGGTGAGAAAACCACCCCGGCAACCGGGACTTTCGGGCTTGACTGCTCCTTCACGGCGGCTTAGGGGCTCGGCCACCAACCCAGGAAGGAAGAAGAGAGGATGGTGGTTCGATCAGGACTGGCACGGTGGTCTAAGGTGGCTGGACGACGGCGAACGGGCGGCCGGAAATCTGGCAGGGAGAAGCTCGGGAAGAGAGAGAGACTTGGGAAGAGAGAGAGAGAGAGATAGAGAGAGAGAGAAGCGGAAGGAACAAGTGGGCTTGACTCAAACTGGTCCAACACCCCATTAAAAACCCACTTTAAAATTTAACACCCTAAAAATAATACCCTAATGAAAATTCCTTTCACTAGCAAAAATTTACCATTTTTTACCGTTGTCACATTTTTCTCCTATGAAATAATTCCTTCAAATTAATCGTCCCCCACAACCTCTCTGGGGACCAATTAAATTATAAACTTAATGACGAAGACGGTAAAACTCTTATTAACACCATACTAGTAAATAAGGCAAAATTTAAGAGTTGAGGCGTGACAGTTGGTGTCTCTAGAAAGTAGACACATAGAAATTTCCAATAGTACCAAACTCACCATTTTCCAACGAGTGGGTTATCCTGTAGGTCCCGTTGAAGTTGATCTACGAAACTGGGCAGATTTTGATTTCGTCTTTAATATGTCTTTTTGTAGGAATGAATAAGTCTAAACCTTTTATAGATGAAATTAATGTCATTACATTGACGTTGCGTGGACGCATCCGGTCACTACCTTGATATTCCTTCATACTTATCTAAGAGGGAACAAAGTTACTCGACCGCTAGGAAGAGAGTTGAAAGACTATAAAGTAGAACTTGGCCTTACAAGTTTATAGAGAATGAGAGGTCGAGTCGAGTATATTGTGACAAGTACATGAATGTACTACCGTACTTAGATGGAGAATTTCTCCTACGAATCGAGTCTTCTCAAGACTTCGACCGATCAAGGGATACATATACACACAACTTCATCGTCTTTTAGCATCATCAATAATGGTCCTCACTTTCGAGACCATGTATTCCCAAGATCCTTTCATTCTTAATTTTAGATTAATGGCATCTCTTAGTATAACAAGTGTTTTGGCCACGATCCTCAGCGCGCGGAGCAGAGGTTTCTAGCGAACAAAGAGAGGGAGATGTTGCGGGCGTGCCACCTCGCGGACGAGGAAAGAGTTTGTAGGAGTGCGCTTGACTTCTTGATCAGGCGGAAGGGGTTTCCAGGTGCCACCTCAGGGGAGGAATTTACGAGCACAAGGAGATTCTATACTCACGGTGTCGCGAGTAGAGCAACTATAGGGAAATCAGGGTGACCGGAAGAGAGTCCGAGAGGGCTCTGAGAAAAGGCTAGGCGGCGGTGCTCTTAGGGTTAAGGTTTTCGAGTGGCTCGAAGGGTAACTGGTGTTTGCAGTTTGTATTTTTGTTGAGAGATTTGATTGTGTCCTTTTTCTGTAAGCCTTCAAGCCCTTTATATAGTGGTTCGACTTGCGACGGAATAAAGAATGATTAGAATCCAAATCGGAATCTGGAACCCTAATAGCACAAGGGAATTGTTCAGTCCGTGCGGCCAATGAATTAGTGACACATGTCCAGTTTGCATACTCCAAATAGAACATTTCTTCCACCCGGCCAACTGTAGAGTCCCATGCGGACTGAAATTCATTCCGCGGGCTGTCACATGAGGCGCTATCTCTCGTGCTCCTGAAGCTCGGTTCCATCTCAAGGGCTATTACAGCTCGCAAGCCTCAAAAGAGCTTTTTATATTAAATAGGCCACAGAGATTGACCCGAAGCATGTCAAAGACTTTAAAAAGTCTTCAACGATTAAAGTGGTGCAACCGGACTCCGCCTGTTGCTTCCTCGCGTAGTCTCCTACGCGAGCCAGTTCGCCTTGATATATTCCGCCTCGCCTAAGGCTTTAACGCGAAATACATTCGGCGCGCGAACTGTGTAGTCCGCGTGAAGTCCCGTTTGCAAGCGAACTGCGTGGTCCGTGCGAAGTCATTCCGTGTGCAAGATCATTAAGTGTGCGAGCCCTGCATTTCGCTCGAACCGCGCAAGCTCTCCACCCCGCGCGGAAGCCATTCCGCACGCGAACTCTGAAGTTAGCTCGCGTGGTCTATTCCGCGCGCGAGTTAAATGTTCCGCGCGAATTGTGTAGTCCGCCCGAAGTCCATTCCGCGCGCAAGCTGCGCGAAGTCCAGTTCGCACGCGAACTCTGTAACTCAGCTCGCGTGGTCTTACTGGCAAGCCATCACTTGTAAATTTAAATAACTTGGGCTCGCCGGTATGACATGGACCAGGAGTTTAATTAATATTCACATGGACATTTACTATCCAGTAAAATATTAATTTAGGCGTAAACAACAAGAGTTCATCACGATTCACCTATAACTTACACGCAAAGAGGCATAACTCGTTATAATCCCTTCCCTAATTAAGTTGATACTTAACAAATATCTTGCAAACACGTTCCGTGGTTAAGAGCCACTTGAATCTTAGCTTGGTTTTCAATTACAGAACATAAGATATCTTGAGCATGATAGTGTCAAAACACTCTCTCAAATTGTTTGAATCATATCTGGGAATAGTTCAGGCCATTCCTAAAACTCAGTGTCCCCATAATGATGTCAATAGCACTCCCAACATAAATCTCTTATGCTTGTTCAAAGAAATCATATTTCCAATTGCAAGAGACTTATCAACGACAATATATTGGTTGCTTTTCCTCCGAAGATCGACTATAAGTCAATTTCTAACAGAACCACATAGACAAAGAACAAAGCTTTACCAACTTACACCAAAAGGAAGAGTGGGGTTTACCATCCAAATCATCATTAGCAGTGAAAATGCCAACCCTTTATCTGAATAAGAGTACTTAACCTGATACAAAATCAGAGTTTTACTAATTGGGTAAGCAAACAAATCTCATACTAAACTGTAAAAGAAACATTGAGTGGGAAGCTAGCTAGCACTAACAAGCAACAAGCCTACTAAGTAAGCTCTGAGCACCAAGCTTCTTGGCCAACGGCCTTCGCAATGTCGACTGCTTTCCTTGTGGTTTAGCAGAGCAGGCAAGCTTGAAATTTTGCTCGGGAACAAAGTTCAAGACTTGTATTCTCTTCTGCCTCTTACTCTTCTCAATCTCCTCGTATCGATCATGAATCTTCCTCTTTGTGGCCTCAAGCTTGGCCTTCTCATCCAAGATCGGTTTAGCGCAGGGTGGCTTGATCAATTTCTGTTGATCCACCGCCACGGGTCTCCGGATCTTTAGACGGATTATGTGCCGTCGCTTTGGAGGCTCAACCACTGTTTCAGATGCAGCTTGAATCGAAGTGAGAATTCGAGACTTTTGGAGATTGAACTCCTCCGGGAAATCGGAGGCGGCGACGATGGCTTGGTCGATTACATCGAATACACTCGAGTTGTTTGGTGCAGAGGCCAAGTAATCCCTCCAGTGCTGCTGAATGCTCGCCATGGAATTCGGAGATGGATTGATGAGAATAGAAAGAATAGGAAAGTTTAGGAGTAGAGAAGATGAGTAAAGGAAACTGGGAGATGAGGATTATATATATATAGGACACACGGGGGAAAACCTTTTCCGAGTAGGATTAGGTTTTTGATGCTTCTCCTTGTGTCAATTGGAAGGACATCCCAATTGGAACTGGGAAAGAAAAGATCCAGCTGCCATTATTCATTTTTATGATGAAGTCGTTTATTTATTTATTCATTTTTAGAGATAAATCTTCAGGTTATTGTAATTTTCCATCGATCAAAAATGGTTTATTGTAATATTATGATGGAAGAAAAATTACTATGACAGTTGGTCAGTCACTGACCATGTGAACACTACTCCTCGTGGATATCTCAAGTTTTACACAAGTTAATTTTGTTTTTCCTCTTTCCGAAAGCACTTAATATGTTTCATTTCATTTCATTATATATTTATCAAATGATTTTTCTAGTTATTCCACTAGCCTCTAAATTTGCTATTCGTCGAAAATTCTTCTATGCACCAATGTGCAAGTGAACCGAGCAACTAATATGCAGTATTTTGATTTAGTCATCTACGTCGCACTACATGCATATATACTAATACAGTTAAAAAAATTGAAACCCAAAAAAATAGTCTCAACTCTCAAGTGTTTCCAATTAAGGAGGTGAGAACACTATGTCAAATAAGATGTACTCTTATTATGAACGTTTAATTTGATCGGATCAAAAATGAAATTGAAAGAAAGAAATTTAGGGTCTCTAGTATTCTTTTGACTTTCTCATACGGCAATTTGAATACTTAAACATTAATTGTGTAAATGAATCTTGGTGCGTAGATACTGCTCTCGCTATTCGTATCTCTCTTAATTTTTTTACAGTCTTCTACAGAAATCCAAAACTAAAGGTTGTGGGTCTTTCGAGGTCGAGGTTGTAGATCTTTTATGGCATGGAGGTGTTAGATTGAATTTCTCTTTTGAAAATTCTACATACCCCAAAATAAAAAAATGAAAAAAAATATTCATTGTTTTGTTTTGTTTTGATTTTGTTTTTTTTGTTTTTAGATTCATTGTTTTGTTCAACCCAGCATTATTTGGTCTTTTCTGAAAGATGTCCCGAGTCTTAATTCAAAGTTTACAAGACATGGACTAGTTATTTATGTATATTCTCATTTAGGCATCAAACTGCTAAAGAAGATTCTTCATCGTCGACAAAGTTTTCGAACTTAGGCAGCTCAGAGTCAGATCTGGATTGAAGCCATTGGAATCCGCAGTTCAGTAGAACCCCAACTTGACATCAGTTTTTAGTGTTGAACTACGCATCCAAGTAATTACAGTAGCATCAAAGTGGTTCACAACACATCTATCTTAAGCATCAATACTAAACGAACTACTATAATTCTGGAAAGTACACTGTTACTGATGACTTCGACTATATTATGGTCAGGGGATCCGCTGTGTTACATCATTATGAACTTAATGCACTCTCCTAATCCTCTTCTTGATTTCTAATCCATTTTGTTGCCACCCATTTCTCCCCTCTGATCACTGGGCAGCTTCCATGAAGCGATGTCTGCAGATGGTGATTCAAGATGAGAGAAAAAGGAAATGGTAATATTTTTTAAAAGCACCAGCAGAGGCTTCTTGTTCAATCAAATATAGAAGGTCGGAAAAGAAAGATGTAATTTAAGATTCAAATCAACTCACCTGATCAATTGTGCCATTTGGAAGCACCGAATAAAATAGAAGTCCATCCCCTTGTCTTGGCTTAACTTTTAGACCAATGCATTTCTTGTAATCATATCTAATGTCCATATTTGAACCATTCTGCCAACAGAAAAGTGTATTTGAGCGCATGCAACAAAAAGGAAGCAAATTCCAATGAAACGAGTACGTCAATGAACGAAGCAACAGGTCTAACCTACCTCAAAAGGAAACATTGTTTCTCCACCTTCTTCTACATCGGATAGATACAACAAAAATGAAGCGAACTGCAAACTTGAGTGTTATTTTGTGAAAACTAACAGCCGATGGTTGAATAACATTTAACATTGATTAAGAACTTACAGTAAGGCAGAAATAGAGCCCAAAGAAAAGGATATTTCTCCGTAAGCCCTGACTATTAACAATTTTCACATATATTTAGGATGAAAGTATAGGAATTTTACTCTTTGGCTTTGCTGTTGGCCATATTCATCTGGGTTGAACGCATCATAATGAGAATCATACTTCTGGCCAATCTCATACCGCAATATATTGAATGCCTGCAACATGATCACATCCCCTTGTTACTCAGATTAATTTAGAATTTACCTGTAATGAAAAGTTAACATTTTAAAACTTTGTGGAAGTAAGGGTAGCATAGATACACTCTTTCTACCTATGAAAAGAAAACAAAGAGCTATGCCTATAAAAAATATATATATAACTATGGTATCTAGAGATATATGACAAATGAGAATCATCTTCTTGAGCACTTCTGAAATCCACCCTCACACTTATCCCTACCCCATTAGAATATATAACGAGCAAACATACCTCTCCATGGTTCCTCGGAAACATTGTAGCCCTGGCAATCTTTTGCTCAATAATATCAAGGACTCCGGTCTCGTCTTCTGATGCACCGATAAATGTACCTGAACTAAAACATATTTAGAATACAAGTCAATGTCACAAGCAACAAATATGTCCTATATAAAAGTACAGCTACTATACAAATTAATCATCACAAAAATAAAATAAAAATTCCAAATGATGACTAATTGTGAGAACAAAATACATATAACTCGACACAAGCATAGATAGAAGTGACGTGCCATATAGAGGGATTTAGCAAGACCCATTTTTAATTCACTTTCAAAACTCCCTTCTTCTGAAAGAGTTCCCGTGAAATCGTGAATGGGTTGTGTAAAGAATAATGAATTTGAACTCGCAAATTTTACAAAGTTACAGGCCCATTAACAATCATAAAGCACAAAAGTCCCAAAACATTGCAAACCAAACTGTAAAGTTGAAAGACTATGTTATTTTGTAGTACCAATCAGTTGAACCTAAGACTTGGTGGACTGGAAGATAAGCAATTTCACAAAACTAACTTGAAAGTGGCAAACAAAAAAAATGAAACTAAATCTAAATTGCATTCCTAATTCTGAGGCTACTTTCTTGCAATATTTAAAAACATATAGGTCCAAGAGCATTGTCAATGTAGCAGAATTCAAGAAATAGTTAATGGTAATAGGAAACATCAACTCGACTTGAATCATAGCTCAGTTTTCATTTACGGAAGACATGATACCCTGAGCTTGATATTGTCAAAACACTCCCTCAGTTTGTTAGAATCATATCTGGGAGTAATTCAGACCATTCCTTCATAACATCCCAAAAACTCAGTGTCCCCATAATGATGTCATTTACCTTGTAGATCATCTCAATCAGGAGTAAACTGAGTTTTTAAAAAGAGTTGGATGTCAAATCTATGAAGAAGATAACTGAATACAATACATTCATCATTGCAACTACATTTATGTATTTATAAAGTCGTTAATGTTAATCAAATTAAGGACCCATAAGAGAATGTTGATAATCTAATTGCAACCTAAGCAGACTAGTGGGGTTTGGAGAAAAGAGAAAAGGAACACAGACATAACAGGGCCGTCAGAACTAGTTTTCTAGGAGGGTATTTATATACACTCCATATTATTATTTACCTGAAAACACACAAGGTCAGCTCAGTCTAATTTGATATTTATACAGTTGTGCCTTGCGAATTCATCTTTTGCTTAATCATATAAACTTGACACCAATCGTTTTATGGTGGAAAAGGCTTTGATTAGACGGATTATCAGAAAGAAAAGGAGCTGAATAAGCTGAAAAAACAGCAAAGTAATGTTGGGGATGGGAGTCGAAAGATACTAAAATCCATACTTAGTTGAATGACTTGAATCCCGGGATAAAAGAAACAATATCACTAACGAAATAAAAGGAATGGGACATGTACTATGCAAACTCACAGAAATTTGAAAAAGGATGAGTAGCATCAAAAGTTGGTGTTCAATCTGAATAAGGTTATAGGCCGCACACTGACATTTGCCAATGCAAGAGTTCCAGCAGTGTCTGTATTTGCTTGTTGTTAGCATGTAAGTTCATAACAGACTTGCCCATATGGAGGGAGTTTTGACGATCATAACATTCCAAGCTTCTGCACTATGAATCAAACAGTTTGTTGCTTTAACATTATTGTACTAGATAAAACCGCGGGGATAAAAAGGGTAACTAAACATTCACTATTGACCTTTCTGTGTTTTCATGACGGCACGTAAACACCAACAGCTATCTGTAACTTGCCCAAACATAAAGAAGTGAAGAGAAACAAAAAAAATATACTTCCTAAATTATCATGAATAATATATTGCAATTTTGTAACCATCTATAACTTCCCAAAAATGAAAAGACAAACAAAAAAACTTTCCTTCCTGATATTCTATTATTGATGAAATGTTACTAATCTGAACAGCTAAATTTCCAAATTAACTGCACAACATAACACTCAACATTTCTGATCCACACACAACACATTACTAATGTACCACCATGTCATTGTTGTTAAGTTTAAAAACGTCACACATGCACTTAAACTAAACAAGTAAAGATATACATACCTTGTTCTAGTCCCCTTGGTTCTCTCAACAGTCTCTCCTTTCCTCAAAGCCAAAGTCGACGGCCTCAGCTTCGCCTTGGCCGCTCTGATCACACTCTCACATTGCTCCGTGGTCGAAAATCCCGGAAAGTAAACCGCCCTCGGCTTCCAGCTCAGCACCTGCAAACTCAATCAAATCAAACAAACAATGCTTCAAAATCAAAACCCAGTTTGATCAGAATAGAATCAATAGATTACTGCTCTACCTGAAACGGGATCGACCCGATGGAGCTCTCTCCGGTCTCACCCGGCAGCATTGGGCCGTGATCTTCGTCCTCGTCGGATACGAGCATTCTAGAAGAGGAGCGTGGGCCAGAGAGGAACTGAGGAGCGGAGAGCTGAGAGAGGACAGTGGAGGTGAAGAGGCCGGCGATGAAGCAGAGGAAACAGAGGAGGAGGATGGTGGGTAGCCCCAGCTTTGGTTTGGGGCTTTTGGGTTTGAGTTTCATTGCCAAAGTTTTGAGCTTTTTCTCAGTTCAACGCAGAAAAGCTTGGAGCTTTTGGGGGACCGTCTTTCTCAGTTTCTCTTTACGGTTGTATAAATACTTTTGTACAGTTACTTTTAATGTATTAATAAAGTGAAAGTGATTAGTGATATAGTTATTATGGTAAGTAAGTAAATTCTTACAGTAAAAAGTTTACTGGATGAAAGTAAATAAGTGAGCTTTATCAACTTTGAAAGTTAGGTGTGTAATTAAGACATGTAACATGTTATATATGATTCAAGTTCATGATCGGATGAATTGGCCGGTTTCTATTATAAGAAAAACAACAGCTACCTTTTCAAAAAAAAAAAGAAAAAAAATTAAAATAGCGAATCACATTTTAAGAAATTATCTTTTCAAGCATTTTGTAGGTTTCGAAATTAGCTACAAAATATATGAGGAGATGAACATAGAGTTCTATGAATATGAAGCCCAATTGACACACATTTGGCAAGCAAGAATACAATAGATGCTAGTATGCTATATCATCACCGATGATTATATTCTTACTAGATTTGGATGTCAAAACGTATGTTACCTTACCACAAACTTTCTACATTATTACAATCTGATCATGTATATAGCAATCTTATCATCTTCCATATGTATTCTCTATCGCATGGACTTGGACGAAAAAAAAAAAAGTGTGACTAACTGACTATCACTCATTTGATCACTTAAGAGTGAACCTGAAGTATAAAGATCGTTTGCCAAAATATCTTAGGGAAAATGTTAATAACAATAGGATGCAATTATTTTCTAAGTTAGTTGAGCTAAGGGATTACAGATGCTTACAAACACTTCCTTCTTTAGGTATTGCAGAAGAAGCATAAGCATAAACTAGCTAGGGACTAAAACATGGCTGCAAATCAAGTAGCTCTACAATAATTTGAAACGACAATTTTGACATTAACATACTCTTATATCATATGACACTAAAAGTTACTCAAAGTTAGTCTGATGCACTAACAAAATGTACATTTGTTTGTAGGACCACGTTTGACCGTAAGATATGTTTGTATTTAAGTTTGCACTGGAAATAGAGGATTTAGTAGTTTGCACTTTAGGAAGATCTTCTTCACTTCGTTGTTACTTAAGTTTCTTCCAATACCTTACTATATACTACAGAGTTGATATATATGGACTACAAAATGAACTTTCAGTTTTACTATAAAAATGAGAGAATAGAAAGAACTTAATAAGTTTGAGTTAGCCGAGTGAGGAAAACAAGATGCATTTAAAATCTAAAATCATGCAAACTTTGGTCGATTTTTCATGCGAATTTAGGATCACATATGTTTAGTATGCATATGCAAATCAAAATTTTGACTGGAATATTTACCGAAATGGATGTGTTACGATCGCTTCTGCGTTATGTGTAAACTCGTTGCTGATGTTGATCGATTCTCTAAATTTTCCTATCTTTCTTTCACCTTCGTAATAGTAAAATTTCATTTATGCTCGCATGGGAGAGGGGACAATGCAGTTTGTTGAGCATCTCCTTCAGACTATGCTCTGTTGCTAATCCAGTCAATTACGAACCAGTGTTTTGGTCCCCAATTCGATCATTTTCAACCTTTCAGTCTTCATCTCGACACTTAATTCAATAGTGTTTTTCATAATACATTGTAGATGAAATTTCAAGTTCAATAATCTATACTAGGAAAACTGCATAATCTTCATTGCATTGGGTTAATTTAAATATATGCACGCACAAACAGAGGCATTATAGAATACCTCATCATTCTGAACAAAGGGTATGATTCTGTTCATTGCCACTGCCATCGAACCTAGGACCTGCAATACTTGCTGGCTGACATCAGTTTATGTCTTTAACTGATGCCTCGGATTTGGATGTTGTGCTTCACATGTTGAGGCTTTGGGCAAATGCCATTGTAAACATAAATGTTGTCAATGCCCAAAAATCAAATTTGTAATCAGAGCTGAAACCCTATATCATATTATATTACCTTTCTTATATCTTCATTTTCCCTCCAAATTAAAACGTCTTATGTTAACAAGATGGTTTTGTTCATACAAGTGCTAGACCTACGGGATAGTCTGCAGTTGGACATGACGTCATAATATTTTTTCCCCTAATATCATCTGCAAATTTTCATTGTTAAGATAATCTCAATGTATACTTTATGTTATCATTGGTTACAAATTAATATGAAATCAAATCAAGCTATATTTGTAGTAGTCAAACATATAATTTTTACCCGTTGTAAATATTCACTTGTAGCATACCATATCTCAATAGAGAGGCGTAATGTTTCTACCGCGTGTACATAATGGTGGTGTTTTTCCAAAATAAAACTTTGTTGCTCGGCATCTTGGACTAGCCACCCCTTAGAAGGTATTTAAGAATACCTCATCTAAGAAGTAGTAGTACCAGAAATGGTAATGCAATGCGGATCCAATCGAACTAATGACCTGCTCCACACTACATTTCGTTTATTGAGGACTTTTATAACAAACATAGAAAAAAAGTTCAAATTCTTTGAAGCCTTTTGAAGAACCTTAGGTGGTCTGACGTGGTTCAGAGCTGGATCAGCGATGATGAAGACTGCCCATCTACCATGCTAGCTAGAGCACCTAATTTCATCTTTGTTTTTCTCAGCTTTCGACATGATTTGGTTACCGAGTAGCGAGTAGCAAGGAAAATTGACAAGATCAATATAATTATGGGTTTACTTGCACTACAAACCAAGCAGCTACATAGAAATTCTACATGACATAAGCTTAGGAGTATATTCAACATTCATGATAGTTGGACCTACCTTGCTCCCCAGTCAGTCTATCAGGAAACTTCTCAATCTCTTTCTCGATAACCTGCTTCAATCTGAATGGTTAAAAAACCTTACTCGCGTACTTGATACCATGCGCACAGAAAGCATCGACTTCCGCCTTCTCATGCAGCATACGTCTCAATTGAGGCTCTTTCTTCCACAAGTAATCGATCTTCATCAACTCCGCTTCTCTCGGCTTCATGGTGGGTATTTTGAACTCGGCGGCATCGCTTGGCCAGATACCTAGCCACTTTGTATACCACTGCAATTTGGTTGGTCCAGCAGCACCACAACCCGATAGAATCCGCAAGTTCACTGGATCCCAATTCAAAAGGCAAAATAAAGGAAGTTTCAACTCCCCCGACACCTTTTTCGTGAAACTAATGATTTCAGTCGTGGGGAAGTCCTCTCCGGCGATGAGGATGCATTGATAGTCATTAACAAAGCCGTATTGAGTCAAAGTAATAAACACAGAACTATTCTGCACCAGTAATACGAACAAGGCTCCATGATTTTTCATATCAGTAGCCATCTTTGTACGTGGTGGGATGGTTTTCCCGTATGGTCCTAGATTACTACAAAAGTGTTCGATACCATCTATCTTGAAAGAAAAGAGACCTGCAACATAGCCTGGGAGACCCTCGGAGTCGGATTCAATGATGTTGAGCGTGGATTGAGAGCAACCAAGAGTAGAACAGATGTAATCAACAGCTAAATCTGATACAGATTGTTTACCAAAGACGCTGTAATGCCTGTAATAAAGCATAATAAGGTCACAGTGAATATCCATGTCCAACAGCTCAATAATACGATCAAGCGCAGCAAGCACAACTTGTTTACTATGTTCATTGTCGTTCGGTTCAGAAAGTTGCATGTTCTTCATCATCTCCAAGAAAACGCTCTCCGTGTCGTCGCCTACAAGGCACCAACTTTTGCAGTGATCTAGTGGTGGTTGTATCAAGCTTATTTCTTCGTCACTATTTGCGATTTTTTCCTTCAAAGCTTCGACTCTCTTCAGGACTTCCGAGGGAGGGAGATCATCGATGTTTTCGGAGGAGGACGAGCAGGCACTTCCGGCGATCAATTCAGTGTGAATTGCGCTATAGGTTTTTATTAAGCGGAGGAGCTCGTCTTTGTCTGGTACTTCAATGCTGGGGAGCTTGCTTCTTCCCATCTTCAATCGCATACGAGCTGCTTTACGTAGACTGGACTCTGGCTTGTCAGCCATTGTTATAACTCGATTCGATAAGTTGTTTATGATTGTGATGCTATATGGGGAGGCTCCTCATATAGTGTTTTTCTTCGAATTCCTTTGGGAATAAGGATATAATCTTTTCCTGATCTGCAAGATAATCTTTTTTTTCCTTGTAAGTATAGATTCTGAAGATCAAAAAATTAGGAAAGCACAGCAAAGCTAATTAATGAATCACTTGATGAAGGAAAACACAATTGGAAAAGATTTGATAAAATTTCAGACGAACAAATACCTTAAATGGTCATTAAGCACCAAAATTTACTTTATAAAGGGGGGATTTTACAAAATAATAATTACACGTCTCAGTAGGACGTTATAACAAAAGTGATAGATTAGAAATTTCGAACTGAGCAACGTACCAAACAACAAAAAAGTAAGATTACAGTGAAGAGATCAAAATAATTGGTTTACAATTAAAAGGAAAGCTTAAACTAAGCGGGGAAGAAGATTTGAGAAAAATCCATAAAACAAAACGGAGGTACTTTGGAGTACCTCATAGATGTTTATGGATTTGGTGATGATGATAATTGTGATGCCAGTCCAATCGAACCAGTGACCTGCTCCACAGATGATGAAAAGCAAAGCCACTAATTCAGATAGGGATCTGCATGCCTCTCTTTCACTTTTACAATATATGTACAGTACAAGATGATTGCATAGTTATTTTTTGCAATGCAGCCAAGCAGGAGGCCCCAACTGAAGACAAGAAAAGGGAACAATGAAATGCACAGCTTCAATTTAGCAAAAGTAGTATACATCTACATCACTTGGATGTGTAATGTGTAGACACAAAACGAAAGAAAATAAGATGTATTTGAATCCTATCATGCATATAATTCTAGGCCGGCATTTCAGTTTGTCATACTCAGGCCCGGACCTGAGTCGAACTTTCAAATTTGGGCCCTCAAAATATAGTATTCATTCAATTTTATTTTCTCTTTTTAAAAAACACACAAAAATTTTCACAAACTAAAACTATAAACTCAAAATAGAACAACAAAAAAATTATACATTCTATTTATATTAAAAATCTTATTAATACAACAAATCTCTTACTTGGACTCCTCATTTTTTCTAAAATAGCAACTAATAATAGTAATATAAGGGTAAGATTTTATCTTTATTTTTCTCTTTTGTAATTTAACACCACCCTAATTGGATGCTCTTAATTATTTTTTATTGTTTTTAACTAAACTAATGTGATCACACAAAGAGAAAATAAAATTTTTGGCCCCTTAAGGCTTCGGGCCCTGAGTCCATCGACTCTTAGGACTTTATTCAGGTACGGGTCTGGTCATACTAAATTGTGATCCAACTTCTAGATATCCAATTGTCATGTTATTGCCATTAAGTCATTAACTATCAAGATCACATACACACACTTGTACGAATAACCAAATACAGTGAAACCTGAGGTGCTCTGTGCCATCATTGTTCTAGTTTTTTGCTTTTTTTCTTCTTTTTTTAAAGAATTTGATCATACATTTTAAATAGAAGTCCACGAATGAAAATCCATTACGTACAATCTGTAAGAATTAAGCTAATACGAGTAGTATTGTCGAAAAAAAAGCTAATACGAGTGGTCGATCATATGTTACGATTTGTTAAAGAGAACAAAAAACAGAGGTATTTTAAAATACCTCATTTCAAGGAGGAGATAACCAACGTTGCATTCCCAAAGTCCAAACCCTAACCCTTTAACCATTATGCCAGTCGAACCGGCGATTAGCTGGACAAAGAGAATAACTCAAAGCCAACCGGTCACCCAGAGACCGGCGTCACGACCAAGGATTAAAATATCGGTATCGGTAGATATATCGGTCCGTTGAAAAAGGGAGATTTCAGATATATCGGGGATATATCGGGGAAACCCGGGAAAAAAATATCGGTATTTTGGGAAGAATTTTTTTTTCTGAAATATTTAATTAATTTATTAGATTTATATATAAATATTACAAATATCAACTTCATCTACATCCAGAATAAGAATCTAGGTTATTGATAAGAATCATAAGACACACGCTGATCCACAAAAGTACAATAATCAGACCAAGACATATGACTCATATAGTACAAATTGTAGTGTTGAATATGATAATCATATATGTCTTTGGAGCTGCCAACTGTTTCCCCTATAAGTGGATAGTAAGGATGATGAAAACTGGATGACTGATCACTGACTTCCGTGCATTGATTATAGCCATAAACATTATAGCCATATTGATTGTTGCCTTCTTGGGATTCATTTGAGGTTCCAGTCCCACTACCTAAACTGATAGAATCAAAACTTAGCGCAACTGAAACAACATCTTGATCATCATTTGGACCTCTAGTCCTCCTCCCATACATGGTATCCTCTTGCGCTCCATACCTAATACTTCTATAGCCATGATCATGGGAGGCATTATCGTAATTTTCTTCAGATGAAAAATTGTTCAATCCACCAACTGTAGAAGATTGTCCATATACAAACCCGGTGCCAGTATTTCCATCACCTTTTCCGCTTCCACCATCTTCATCATCATCTGAACTATCTGGAGTTGCTATGCCGCCCCATGCATCATCACTGTCTAAATTATCTTCTGGGTTTCCAACAACTTCTTCAGATAATACCCTTTGTACGTTGATTCCATTGGCAGTTGCAGTTTCAAGTCGAGACCACCACTCGTCATTAGGATACACCTCGAGGGAATTAGTTACTTCTCTTCCGGATAACATTTCAATTTTTTACAGATATTTTTTTAATATGTCAGTGATATATCGAAAATATCATAAATGTCGGAGATATTTCCTAAATATCGGATATATTTCCTAAATATCGGGAAAATATCGTAGATACGGTGGAAGATAAGATATTGACCCCTAAAGATATATCGGTCCTTCGAAAAAGGGAGATATCGGAGGATATATCGGATATATCGCAGAGATTTTAATCCTTGGTCACGACAGCTCTTTAAGGTGATATATAATTATATATCGTCTTGCTTCATAGCTGAAGTGCAAGTGTCAAAAATCAAAATCACTTCTCCCTAAGAAAAGAATCTCATGTGAGTTTCCTTATCTCTATGGCTTCTTAACTGACTTGAGATAAATATCTTCTTTAAAATATGTTAGTTGGCAGCCTCCATGCACTATTGTAATTAGGTCAGGATCAGAACTTCATGTACGGTTTTGATATTTTAGAAACTTGAGATATCAAAATTTAGAACAGATGAAGAGTTACCATATGTATGATTTTTTCTAATTTTTATGATGTTTTACATGTGTTATGCAACATGATTGTTATTCGAGCTCTAATAAGTTAGTGGCATATAGATACAATTTTCAGCTTGTGTGCACTAATTGAATAATGAAAACTTTGAAAATTGAAGTGAGGACAAAACAACAGGAAAAAAGAAAGAAAAAACAAAACAAAACAAAACAAAACAAAGGTATTTTAAAATACCTCTCATATCTTTGAAGAAATAATCGATAGTTGCCAGTCGAATTGATGATGACTTGGTGGGTAGAGCGGGTTGCTCGAGCCAACAAGCCAAACAGGCGACAGCGCTGTGGTTCCACTCGACTCCAAATCTTTATTCTTGTTTGCTTCCTTTATATGCCAGTGGAACTGATGACTTGTCGGACCTAGACCTTAAACCGCCGACACCAGCGGTTGATTCTGTTGAATCACACACTATGTAGGCAGTGAGACCAGAAGGAGTCAAAGCACTATTCTCATTTGTTGAGAGTCACAATCATTTTACTTGAGGCAAAGCTGAAGATGTTTTAGATAGCTAGTGGAGTCGCATGAAGCTCAACTTAGCTCAATGACATGATTAAACAGTGCCCAATTACATGCACTCATGCAAGATACAAGGTATCTATGATTATTTTGTAAAAAAGTGAAGATTATGTGTTGGTTTTGGATTGGCATCACTCACCGCAATATTAACACTAACTCAATATGCTAATAGCTACCCAATAAAAAATAGTTATATTCAAACATTACTCACTTTCATAATCCACTTTGAAGTTTCCAATTTTCTTCACCCAATCAAGCTGCAGTCTAATGTTGTCTTAACATTACTCAATATGATAGATGTGATCAAATGGTTGGTATCTCTAGAAAGTAGACATATAGACATTTCCAATGGTACTAATTTCACCATTTTCCAACGAGTGGGTTATCTTGTAGGTCCCGTGAAAGTTGACCTACGAAACTGGGCAAATTCTGATTTCACCTTTGTTTCTGCAAGAACCTGTAGGCTATGTAGAAGCACGGTAGAACATAAACATACACACAAAGACACAATATTTATAGTGGTTCACCATGCCATCGGAGGACATGGCTACGTTCACTTGAATTCACTATCATGAGGCCTCAATGCCTTAGGTTGTTACAAGAGTTCTCCGGGATGGAGTGGTTACCATTCCCCGGGAGAGAGAGATGGGGAAGTCAGAGATCCCTTCTACATAGGGGGAGCCTTCCTTTTATAGATAAGAAAGGTTCCCTCACATTATATGTTTGTGGGACTGATTACACATATATATTCTCCTAGTGTCTTCTTGTGGAGCTTGGAGAAGCATTTTCTCGTTGCTGCATTGATGATCCTTCACTATGTCGAGGTAGCTTACATGTTGGTCTACAAGTTTCATGACTGGTCTATGGGCGGAGAAGGTAGTTTACTGACTACCGACTACAACCTTTAATATGTCTTTCTGTAGGGATGAATAAACCTGAACCTTTCATAGAATGAATCACTGCCATTACATTGGCGTTGCGTGAGCACATCTGGCTATTACCTTGATGTTCCTTCACACTTATCTAAGAGGGAGCGAAGATGCTCGACTGCTAGGAAGAGAGTTGAAAGACTAAGGAGAACTTAGCCTTACAAGTTTATAGAGAATGAGATGTCGAGTCAAGAATATTGTAACAAGTACTTGAATGTGCTACCGTACTTAGATGAAGAATTTCTCCTAAGACTTTTTCGTCATATGGACGAAACAAGTCTTCTCAAGACTTTGACCGATCAAGGGATACATATAGGCATAACTTCATCGTCCTTTAGATTGCCTTAAGTCTACAGATGAATGAGCATCATCAATAACGGTCCTCACTTTCGAGACCAAGTGTTCCCAAGATCCTTTCATTCATAATTTTGGATCAGTGACATCTCTTAGTTTAATAAGAGTTCATCACGATTCATTCAGTTGTTACGCGCAAATAGGCATAATTCTTCATATCTCTTCCCTAATCAAGTAGATACTTAGCAAATACCTTGCAAACGCGCTCCGTGGTCAGGAGTCACTTGATTTGGGTGAAAACTGATCAATTCAAGATCTTTATGTACATCTCTTAGTTCCCAACAAAGATAAGTTGTGACCACAAGCTGCTTATTCAGTTTTTCGAAAACTACCTAACTGACAAGGTAGTGGAGTGCAATGACATCCATTACGAGAGTATATCTCATCGTAGTCGATTACAGGGCATTTGTGAGAGACCTTGTGCTAGAAGGTGAGTCTAAACTCTTTTTCTCACTATGCTTTCCAACAAAGACATTTTTGGTGTCACCATGCCACCATCTATGGGTGACGACATGTCCTCTTATCTGGACATCAACATATCCTCTTATTCGGACATCAACATGTCCTTATCCGGACATCAATCCTTGCAGGCATGTTTGCAACATGTATATGTGATCTTGTCACTTTAAGGAACTTGATGAGACACAGTAGGGACAAACCACGACAATTCAAAGTAGAGAACTTGAACATTCTTGTTCTTATCTCCCCCTAACGACGGGAAGACTGGTTCATCAAAGTGACATAAAAGAGATCGCCTGTCAAGGTCCTTATATAAGCGGACTATAGTCGGAAGCTCATGTCTTATTCAAAAACAACATTCATCATAAATAACCCATCATTATGTGCTTGTGGAGGCACAATTTGGCACATACAACATGTGGACGATATAGATTGCAGAATGTTAACTCAATCTGTTAACAAATATGCATACCGTTACAACCGTAACATAAAGATTTGAATGATGGTGGGCAAAGATGAATAAGTAAAACTATGACCCTACTACAACCCGTAATCGTTGGTCTTACTGGTCCAAAAAAACCGCTGGCCTCACCGCCGGGACCGGTTAAAAAGAAACCGGTTGAACCGACTGCCAGCATGACCGGACCTCTGTCTTACTCTTCCTTTAACGGTTCACTATCTTTTAGAGCTCCAAACGCTACCAAAATTTGTACGAAGGTATACATGGGCTTTAGCATTGCAAAACCGCTAGCCTCAACGACGGAACCGGCCTAAAACTTGCCAAACCGTCCGTCAGAGTCGCTGGACATCCATGAACATTTATGTTGAGCGGTTCACCACCTTCCATGTCTCCAAATGCCACAAAATTTTGTAAATCCGTAGGTTTGGATGCTAGAAATTCGTGGCCGCAAATAGAACCTCAAGAACCTGTTTAAAATTTGGTGAACCGGTCTTCACAATGACTGGTCCACAGCTAAAAAAACCGGAAATTCTAGGTTTTGTCAACTTTTCAATCATTGTTAAGGTTCCCCATAACATGTAATTGTTATGGCTTGAGTTAAACCATTGTGAACATATCATAGCATTATTATGCCTCAAAGTGAACAATGAGAAGCCATTAAGCCAACATCTTATGTATCATTCTTGCAGAATCACTTATAGACATTGTAATGTCTTACTTAGTGAACAATGACTTAGCATCTTGTTTATATGCTAGTCTATACATATTGTCTTTAACGTAGAAGAGTGTCGCTCATAATCTTTGCTAAAGAATAGGCTTTACAAAACAAGTAACGAGCATGACCAATGTGAGATCATAGACGGTTCTTTTGTGTCATATGTGCTTGTAAAAGCATGAGTAGTGCCTCCATTGTATAGGAGGATGACACAGACGGCTTTAATGCCATTTATAGGCCGTGAACATTGCTCATGGCTCCACCAAGTTGTATTTTGGTGATCTTTGATCTCAATTGTTACTTTGATCAAAAGAAAGGATGTCTGTGAGAGTCTTTACTCTATATTATACGGATCATCAAAACACGTCCAAAATTGTCCCGGACGATTTATGTTAAAGCCTACATGAATCGATGTCACCATTCTCATCATTGGTGACAATAACCGATTCAATTAAACGAATCTTCGTGACTCATGAATGTTGCACATTCATTATAGTGATACATAAGAAATTCTCATCAATTCTCACAATGTGTTTCCAGGTGATAAACGTTGGCGTGAATATCATTAAGTCATAGCACGGTTCGATTGCTTCCTTATGCATAAATAGCATATGTGACTTGAATCATAACGCCATTAGGCATTGAAACTTGAGCATTAATCCGTTCTGATTATTTGTAATGATCTAGTCATCGTCATCACAACGGATTTATAAAGCACTAAATCCATGAATAGTTGTTTATTCCTTGCAATAAGCTAAGCACTCAATCTCGCTACAACACATTCATATACCGGAATGTAGAGAAAACTGTCTTATATCTAGACATAGAAACTGAAATATGTTAACAATTTCAATGGAGATTGAAAAAAGGTATTGGAACCCTTTAGAGTGGATTCCATGACATGTAGTACTACAAAGATGGACAAAACAAGGCTTAGAACATGCCAAAGTTGGCAAAATTGGTCGTGAGCATCCACGGCCCAATGTTGGATCTTGTAGAGAAAGAAGAGGATTTTTCAACTTCCATTTTTGGATGACATTTAGCGTAACACAATTTTCTTTTTGCAATTATGAATCCGCTCAAGAGTGTAGAAAACGACTCTTGTTTGTGATGCCTTTGCAATTGTATAAGTGTGCATTGTGCCACACTTGACATTAAAAATCCTCTTTTGATCCAAAACCGATGTGCATTGCGCAACATCATGATATTTTAGCCTTTAGAAACGCCACCTTATAATAACTGGTGGTCCAATGTAGGCTAATGTAGTGTCATGTTGTAATGCGATATATTGCATTACATGTAGCTTATGTAGATCGAACCATATGTGCAAGACAAAATTCGAATATATATGCCAACAATTGTATCGAGGTCTTGACCATGAATTTAATTCAAAATATAACAACTAAGTAACTTTAGTCAAATATGTGAGGTGTATGCCTTCACAAAAACTTGGAAAAATAAACGAATTTGTAGTCACTTAGACTATTAAACCGAAGTCATATGCTTCATATCTTCCGCAATATACCATTTGCTTTTAAAATCCGTAACTGTGAGAATAATGATCCATTAATATTTTATTGATCACAACTTGAGAGTAAGTACAACAACATGAACATGATCAGCCTGCGAGAGTAGACATTAAGTAATCTTTATGCTGAAGACCATGTGATGAAGCGTTATGATCAATTTTCCGTGGTAGTAAACGAGAGAAGTAACAAGCCACCGATACACAAGGAAGAGGGGACAAGTCCTTAACCTATTATTATTGACCACTTCCAGGACCACCCTACGCAGAGGAGGCTACCCCAGAGCATCACAAAACATAATTACAGACCAAAGCCAATAACTAATAAAATGTTGTAGACCCGCAAGCAATCCTAGATTAAATAGTAAATAAAACAAAATAAACAGAAGTCAAGCCAGGGTCCAAAACAAACTGTAGCCCAACTTTTTCCAAACAAGAGCCCAAGCCCAAAGAAACTGAACATATGGGCTGAACCCAACTCTCCGGCCTAAAGCGCTGCCTCACCCTCGCCTGGCCCACCCACCACCCGAAGCCAGACCAGCAGTATACCGTCAGCGCCGTCCATCAATGACACACACCAGCTGACTGCCACAGACCATCGCCTCTTGTCAGAATTACGAGAATCCGATGAGAGACCAATCTCACTCTTCAAACCTGCAAACAACATGTCTGATAAACTGTAAACCACATAAGACAAACAAAATGCATCATGTTTTAGCAATAACAAGAACATATAAACATGTATGAGGATTAGAAACACCAACCTTGATTGTTCATGTTCAACGCCATCAAGCTAGAGTAGAGGAAGTCTTCTGTGTAATTCTCCAGATTGTCTTTTTACAGTGAGAATGAAAACTTACAGGCGTAGAAAGAGCTTACACAGGGACCCCTTTATATATTGACAAGTTTACTTAGAGTCCCATCTCACAAGGCAACTCTAATAAACTAATTAATTACCTTATGTGATAACTATAACACAAATTCTATGTTAACTCAAACTCCTTGTATTTATCTAATCAGATTACTAAGATAAATTTCCAAGTTAAGTATTATCGATTAACCTCATTTACTTATTTCATAAGATGTTTATATATGTTGGACTCTCATGTGTTAATCTTGATTTCATATTAGATATAACTCTAACATTCTCCCACTTGAACCAAGAATAACTCATACAACAAGATATAAACTTAGTTAGAATGTAGTAAATCTTTAGAGCTCATTGAGATTAAAAGGTAACACAAAAGTTTGCAACTTTGATCTGTAAAATCTGCAGGTTAGTGCTGAACCAAGAAACGAATTGCATTTGAAACACAACCACTCCAAGGTCACAGCAGTTTTAACCACAAATCACATCAATCAAACAAAGTTATCAACCTGTAACCATTTGTAGACCACCTGATGTATCTGACACAGTCTAAAATAATTTTGATCCTCTTTATGGTTCTGTATGCAAGAACCTGACATCATCTTCAAAAGAAAATTATAACCAATGCCCTTTAATTTCTGAAAACATTGTCTCAATAGACAATAATATATTCATATAGCTATATATCATGATTCAAACTAATCATAGAAAGAATGCAATGCAACATCATTGAACTTTTATTTCATAATCAGAAAATTCATAAGTTGCAAAATAAACACAAGGTTTAAACTAGAACCAAAAATGAGAATTACACAAGAAAAGTCTTTAACTGCTAGCAAAAATTACTGAAGCTATAAATAAAGCTCCCACTGATCATATATCAATCAAGTTTAGGCAAAATGCCTATACTAGCTGCATGTTCTTCAAACGCAACAATAGTCATGGGTTTGGTAAAAGGATCTGCTAGCTGAGCATCAGTGCCAATCTTCAACAAATCAAGCTCCTTATGCTTAACTCTTTCTCTAACGCTAAAATACTTAAGGTCTATGTGCTTGAAATTATCAGACCTCTTGTTATTCTTGCTAAAGTACACTGTTGCAGAGTTGTCACAGTAAATCTTCATAGGTATTGAAAAAATGTTGTCAACTGCATTAGTTTGTATCAAGAAATTCTTCAGCCATAAGCCCTCACAAGCTCCATCATAAATTGCAATATATTCTGCTTGCATAGTCGAAGTAGCAATGAGAGTTTGCTTCACTGTTCTCCAAGCAATAGCAACTCTAGCCATTGTAAAAACATAACCTGTAGTCAACTTGTTTGAGTGTGGATATCCAGATGCAAAATCTGCATTTGTATAACCAACAACCTCGAGCTCTTTCACTCTTCTATAAACCAACAAGTGACCCTTAGTACCTTGAAGATACCGGAGAACCTTTTTCCCTGCAGTCCAATGCTCAATTCCTGGATTGGACTGAAATCTTGACAAGATGCCAACTGCATATGACAAGTCTGGTCTCGTGCAAACTTGTGCATACATGAGGCTCCCAATAAGCTCTGCATATGGTTTGTTCATCATTTGTTCTCTTTGCAATGCATTTCTTGTACCTTGGTTTTTATGCAGCTTGTCACTTTTTGACATTGGAATTGCACCAACTGCACAATTATGCATATCAAACCTCTTCAAAACTGTGTTGATGTAGCTCTGTTGTGACAAACTAAGTAGGAACCTCGATCTATCTCTCTTTATCTCTATCCCTGGTACATACTTAGCCTCACCTAAATCCTTCATGTCGAATATCTTTGATAAGAAAGACTTAGTCTCTTTCAGTAAGTCTAAATTTGTACTAGCCAGCAAAATGTCATCTACATATAAAATCAAGAAAATAAAATTTTTACTTTCTAATTTCATGTAAACACACTCATCAACTTGATTCTCCTTAAATCCAAAACCACTGATGACTGAATCAAACTTCAAATACCATTGTCTTGAAGCTTGTTTTAATCCATATATGGACCTGTTAAGCTTACAAACTAGATGCTCCTTCCCAGGTTCAATAAATCCTTCAGGGCTGCTTCATAAAAATCTCTTCACTCAACTCTCCATTCAGAAAAGCTGTCTTTACATCCATTTGGTGCAGCTCCATGTCATAATGAGCAACCATAGCCATGATAGCTCTGAAAGCATCTTTGGTTGAGATTGGAGAAAATGTCTCAGTGTAGTCCACACCTTCTTTCTGTGTAAAACCCTTAGCTACTAGCCTTGCTTTGTACCTTTCTATGCTTCCATCTGCATGTAGCTTGGTCTTGTACACCCACTTGCAGCCACTTGCTTTCTGCGACTTTGAAGGCTCAACCAATTCCCAGACATCATTTACATGCATAGATTTCATTTCTGAAATCATAGCTTTCTCCCACTCATGTGAATGATCTCCAGCAATGGCTTCTTTGAAGGTTTTGGGGTCTTCAATCTCACCAGCATCATAATCTACTTCAACATCATACACTTGAAAATCAGTAGACAATGCTTCAAGTCTTGATCTTCTTTCTCTCTGTGACCTTCTAATAACTGGTGATGGTGGAGGGTTTGGGATAGTGGTAGGTGCATCAATCCCATGTGCGGGAGGATCATGGATAGATGCAGGTGCATCAATCCCATTGAAAAC